>CM059438.1:60956008-61556008 GCA_030390025.1 Squalus acanthias
CCCCCCCACACACAGGCCCACCGATAGTGCTTTGCAGCCAATGAAGCACTTTTTGAAGTGTTGTCACTGTTGTAATGTATGAAACACAGCAGCCAATTTGTGCACAGCAAGCAGCAATGACACAATGACCAGATAATCTGCTTTTAGGACACCGGGGAGAGCTCCCGTGCTCATCTTCGAAATAGTGCCATGGGATCTTTTACATCCATCTGAGAGGGCAGACGGGGCCTCGGTTTAAGATCACATTGGAAATATGGCACTTCCGACAGTGCAGCCCTCCCTCTGAGTGTCAGTTTAGATTTTTATGCTCACGTGTTATGTTCGAACCCACAACCTTCTAACTCAGAGGTGCAAGTGCTGCCACTGAGCCAAGGGTGGCACCTCATGAGGATTGCTTCATACCTTGGAATTGCCATAGTTTGGGATTAACTGCTCCCCTTAATAAAGGAATCACGAACAACGAGGACATGACTTAAAATTAAAATTAAGCCGGTTAAAAGCAAATCCCGAAAAAAATATCTTCATGTTCAGCATTGTGAAAATGTGGAATTCACTGCCCCAGAAAGCAAAGGTGCAGAATCAATTTAGGTTCTTAAAAGGGGAGATGAATACCTGGGAAGTAAGGGTGTTAAGGTATATGGAGAAACTGGGATTAAAAAGATAAGGTGCTTTTCTAGGCCAACAAAATGTCAGAGCAGGCCTTCTCTTGTTACTTTGTTGCTTCTGCACAAAAACCATTCAGTAAGCACCAACAAGGTTTATGTTTGTTGGGATTCTACAATCTGGAAGGACAGGCTGGAAGAGATTAATTCAGGTAAACTTGCTCCTGTAGCTTTGAGACCGTTAATAATGCATTTCCACCTTGGTCAAGCTTGTAATGTTTAGATCCAGACTGCAGGTGACCCCTGGTGTAAAGTGGTCACTGGGTGAGAACAGTCTCACAGGGCTGGATTTTCTCAATGGAGACGTGTTGGAGGCGGGACTGCTGCTTGCCTGGTTTCAGTCCCGCCTCCATCCGCCTCTGGCCAACCAGCGGGATCTTCCCCTGATTGACCTTGTTAAGCCCGCCCGGCGGGCTCAGCAGGCCAATTAGGGGGAAGTCAGTGACAGAGCACGTCAACGTATGACGTGTCATCTGTCAAGAATTTTTGAAAGAAAAAATGTCATCATTTGACAGCTCTGTGAAGCTGTCAAACACTGACATTCTATGTAGTTTGATGATTCCTTATGTTCAGGACTCATCAAACCTTCTACTTTGTAGAAATCAGATGACTGTTGGATCGGAGGTTCCAACAGCCAGTCTGTGATCTCTACAATGGAGATGTCGGGACTTCGGCTCCACAGCAGCTGAAGGCTGGAGGTAGAAACAAAGGTAAGTGAACATTTTCTAACACTTTACACTCACCTCACATACTTACCACTCCACACTTGCAGCCATTACTCACCTCTACATCACACTTTCAGACCCCTCCGACCCCCGCAGACCTCCTACTTGGCTCCTACACCCTGGAGGGGTTCCCCGAGGTCGGGAAGCCCGCACTTGGGAGCGAAAAATGGGGATAATCCTATTTTCTGCCTGTTAACTACCTGTTATCAAGCAGTTAATAGGCTTTAATTCCTTTCCCGCCTCGAGGAGACGGGACCCGGGGCAGGACGGCTTCCTGCCTCCTGGCAAGAGGCAGCGTAGTAGGCGCAGGCAGGTAGTGCAGGGGTCCCCTGTGGCCATTCCCCTTTCAAACAGATATACCACTTTGGATATTGTTGAGGGGGATGGCTTATCGGGGGAAGGTAGCAGCAGCCAACTTCCTGGCACCATGGGTGGTCCTGCTGCACAGGACGGGAGGAAGAAAAGTGGGAGAGCTATAGTGATAGGGGCTTTTATTGTAAGGGGAATAGATAGGCGTTTCTGCGGTCGCAAATGAGACTCTAGGATGGTAGTTGCCTCCCTGGTGCAAGGGCCAAGGATGTCTCGGAGCAGCTGCAGGGCATTCTGGAGGGGGAGGGTGAACAGCCAGTTGTCGTGGTGCATATAGGTACCAACGATATAGGTAAAAAATGGGATGAGGTCCTAAAAGCTGAATATAGGGAGTTAGGAGGTAAATTAAAAAATAGGACCTCAAAGGTAGTAATCTCAGGATTGCTACCAGTGCCACATGCTAGTCAGAGTAGAAATAGAAGGATATTTCAGATGAATACGTGGCTAGAGGAATGGTGCAAGGGGGAGGGATTCAAATGCCTGGGACATTGGAACCGGTTCTGGGGGAGGTGGGACCAGTATAAACTGAACAGTCTGCACCTGGGTGAGACCGGAAGCGATGTCCTAGGGGGAGTGCTTGCTAGTGCTGTTGGGGAGGGTTTAAACTAAAATGGCAGGGGGTTGGGAACCTGTGCAGGGAGACAGAGCAAAGGGAAGCGAGGATTGAAACAAAAGACAGGAAGGAGAAAAGCAAAAGTGGAAGGCAGAGAAATCAAGGGTATAAATCAAACAGGGCCACAGTAAATAATAATTCTAAAAGGACTAAGGGGTAGAAATTAGGTCGCGCCCCATTTGGGGCGCAAATATCGTCTGGACGCAAATATTAGCGCCTGGCGCTAATTATCGGCACTGACTGGAAACTTCACTTTTACCGCCCCGGGAGGTGAGTGGAGCGCTAAAGCAGGCGCTGCACACCTGTCTTAAGGCGCAAAGGCCAAGGAGTGAGGCGCTACCTCAGAGCGCTGGCGAAGCTCATGTAATGTCAGTCAGCAATGGAACACACACACAATGGCACGGGCCAGTTCTTAAAGGGGATGGTTAATCTTGCTTTCCATCCACATCCTGTTCATTGCAGCCTTGAATCTCGGCCTGGAGAGACTTGCACATCAAATGTGCTGGAAAGAACAATGGAGAGTACCAGGCAAAGAGCTCAGAGTGCAGCTCCCACAGTCTCTGCTAAATCGATACAAGGAATGGCAAATCAAAATGAACCTGCAAAGTGCTGCTCAGTACTCAAAACTCCTTCACACAACGTTGAATCTCTCCAGAAGTCTCTCCCTCTCTCTCTCAGAATGCGTAGTTCAAAAATGCCACCAACAATAAAAGGGAGGAAGAGGCCCCCTTTAAATAGCACCCCCCCCAGCCCCTAAGAGTGTTAAAAAATCAAGCCTGAAGGCTTTGTGTCTTAATGTGAGGAGCATTCGTAATAAGGTGGATGAATTAGCTGCGCAAAAAGATGTAAACGGATATGATATAATTGGGATTACGGAGACATGGCTCCAGGACGACCAAGTCTGGGAATTCAACATTCAGGGGTATTCAATATTCAGGAAGGACAGGAAAAAAGGAAAAGGAGGTGGGGTAGCATTACTGGTTAAAGAGGAGATTAACACAATAGTAAGGAAGGATATTAGCTCTGATGATGTGGAATCTATATGGGCAGAGCTGAGAAATACCAAGGGGCAGAAAACATTAGTGGGAGTTGTATACAGACCCCCAAACAGTAATGCTGAGGTTGGGGATGGCATTAAATGGGAAATTAGAGACGCGTGCAATAAGGGCACAGCAGTTATCATGGGTGACTTTAATCTACATATAGATTGGGCTAACCAAATTAATAACAATACTGTGTAGGAGGAATTCCTAGAGTGTATATGGGATGGTTTCCTGGACCAATATGTCGAGTGTTGGGGAGAAAATAAGATTCTCAGAGCCTAGATGAAGTTCAAAAACACACAGTTTATTGACAAAGTACTTTGGGAGCCGGAGTCAAAAAGGTCCCGTGACCTTTGTAACATCCTTCTCGTCTAACCTTTGTTCAGTACAGCTTATATTCAATATTTCTGGCTACATGCCATCATACATCGATTTTCGTCCAATTATATGGTATTACATTAATCACCTGATTATATTTTGCCTTTATCTATATTTATTTGGCAATAATCATAAAAGCAGTTACATCTTTGTCATAAATCGCAAGTAACAACTCAGGAAGTACTACTGGGTGGCCAGCTGGGGCGCCGTCCAGGGAGTATAAATACTCAGGCATGGGCCCACCTTGGGCAGAGACAATCTGGAAACAGGAAGCAAGTGACTGCTAACTAGACCTCCATGTTTTGTTACAAGTTGATTAAAGCCTTGCTTTATGCTCAAGTGCGTAGTGAGTCTTTATTACGTCAATCTTGTTACACCTTTTTGAGCATAGTCTAATCCCACGGTTTACTACTGTATGTTATCTGTGATTGGCACCGTGCCTACGGTCTCTAGCTAACTCTGTAAAAGGCCTCTTTCAATACCGTTTATTAAACACTGAACCCTCCCTCAAAAATCTGTCTGGCAGCTGTAAGCTTATCTATTCCTTGTCTCAATTTGCAAAACCTTCACTGCTCATGGTTTTATTGCAAATTGTGCAGAAATTGAATTTGACCATTCCAAATTAACCCTTTCATCGAGGAACCAACTAGAGATCAGGCCATCTTAGATTGGGTATTATGTAATGAGAAAGGATTAATTGGCAATCTTGTTGTGCGAGGCCCCTTGGGGAGGAGCGATCATAATATGATAGAATTCTTCATTAAAATGGAGAGTGAAGTAGTTGACTCAGAGACTAGGGTCCTGAATTTAAATAAAGGAAACTACGATGGTATGAGGCACGAGTTGGCTAGGATGGATTGGGGAATGTTCCTTAAAGGGTTGACGGTGGATAGGCAATGGCAAACATTTAAAGATCGCATGGATGAACTACAGAATTTGTTCATTCTTGTTTGGCATAAAAATAAAACAAAAAAGGTGACTCAACCGTGGCTAACAAGGGAAATTAGGGATAGCATAAGAGCCAAGGAGAGGACATATAAATTGGCCAGAAAAAGCAGCAAACCTGAGGATTGGGAGCAGTTTAGGATTCAGCAAAGGAGGACAAAGGGATTAATTAAGAGGGGGGAAATAGATTATGAGAGTAAGCTTGCAGGGAACATAAAAACTGACTATAGATATGTGAAGAGAAAAAGATTGGTGAAGTCAAGCGTAGGTCCCTTGCAGTCAGAATCAGGGGAATTTATAATGGGGAACAAAGAAATGGCAGACCAATTAAATACATACTTTGGTTCTGTCTTCACAAAGGAGGACACAAATAACCTCCCAGAGATGTCGGGGAACATAGAGTCTAATGAGAGGGAGGAATTGAATGAAATCAGTATTTGTAGGGAAATGTTGTTAGGGAAATTGACAGGATTGAAGGCCGATAAATCCCCAGGGCCTGATAATCTACATCCTAGGGTACTTAAGGAAGTGGCCCTAGAAATAGTTGATGCATTGCTGGTCATCTTCCAAAATTCTATAGACTCTGGAACAGTTCCCATCGATTGGAGGATAGCTAATGTAACCCCACTATTTAAAAAAGGTGGGAGAGAGAAAACGGGGAATTATAGACCGGTATGCCTGACATCGGTAGTGGGGAAAATGCTAGAGTCCATTATAAAAGATGTAATCATGCTTGACTAATCTACTGGAATTTTTTGAGGCTGTAACTGGCAGAATAGATAAGGGAGAACCAGTGGATGTGGTGTATTTGGACTTTCAGAAGGCTTTCGATAAGGTCCCGCATAAGAGATTAGCGTGCAAAGTTAAAGCACACAGGATTGGGGGTAAGGTACTGACTTGGATATAGAACTGGTTGGCAAACAGGAAGCAAAGAGTTGGAATAAACGGGTCTTTTTCCGAGTGGCAGGCAGTGACTAGTGGGGTACCGCAAGGATCGGTGCTAGGACTCCAGCTATTCACAATATATATAAATGATCTAGACGAGGGAACTAATGTAATATCTCCAAGTTTGCAGATGACACAAAGCTGGGTGGGCGTAGGTGCTGTGAGGAGGATGCAGAGAAACTCCAGTATGATTTGAACAGGTTGGGTGTTTGGGCAGATGCATGGCAAATGCAGTATAATGTGGATAAATGCGAGGTTATCCACTTTGGTGGCAAAAACAGGAAGACAGATTATTATCTGAATGACAATAGATTGGGAAAAGGGGAAGTGCAACGAGACCTGGGTGTCCTTGTGCACCAGTCGCTGAAGGTAAGCATGCAGGTGCAGCAGGCGGTTAAGAAGGCAAATGGTATGTTGGCCTTCATAGCGAGAGGATTCGAGTACAGGAGCAAGGATGTCTTGCTGCAGTTGTACAGGGCCTTGGTGAGACCACACCTTGAGTATTGTGTGCAGTTCTGGTCACCTTATCTGAGGGAGGATGTTCTTGCCATGGAGAGAGTGCAGTGAAGATTCACCAGACTGATACCTGGGATGGCAGGAATGATGTATGAGTAGAGATTGGGTCGATTAGGCTTATAATCGCTAGAGTTTAGAAGAATGAGAGGGGATCTCATTGAAACTTATAAAATTCTAACAGGACTAGACAGACTAGATACAGGAAGGATGTTCCCGATGGCAGGGGAGTCCAGAACCAGGGGTCACAGTCTAAGGATAAGGGGTAATCCATTTAGGACTGAGATGAGGAGGAATTTCTTCACCTAGAGAGTGGTGAACCTGTGGAATTCTCTACCACACAAGGCAGTTGAGGCCAATTCATTAAATATATTCAAGAAGGAGTTAGATATATTTCTTAAGGCTAAAGGGATCAAGGAATATGGGGAGAAAGCAGGGACAGGGTACTGAATTTGGATGATCAGCCATGATCTCATTAAGTGGCGGAACAGGCTTGAGGGGCCGAATAGCCTACTCCTGCTCCTATCTTCTATGTTTCCGCTGTTTGCGCTTGGCTTCCGCTTGCTCCCGGCGAAGAGACTCGAGTTGTTCCGCGCCTTCCCGGATGCTTCTCCTGCACTTTGTGCAGTCTTGGGCCAGGGATTCACAGGTGTCGGTGGGGATGTTGCACTTTTTCAAGGAGGCTTCGAGGGTGTCCTTGAAGCATTTCCTCTGCTCACCTGGGGCTCTCTTGCCGTGTCGGAGCTCCGAGTAGAGCGCTTGTTTTGGGAGTCTCGTATCGGGCATGCGGACGATGTGGCCCGTCCATCGGAGCTGATCGAGCGTGGTCAAAGCTTCGATGCTGGGGATATTGGCCTGAGCGAGAACACTGACGTTGGTGCGCCTATCCTGCCAATGGATTTGCAGGATCTTGCAGAGGCAGCATTGGTGGTACCTCTCCAGTGCTTTGAGGTGCCTGCTGTACATGGTCCATGTCTCTGAAGCATACAGGAGGGCGGGTTTCACTAATGCTCTGTAGACCATGAGCTTGGTGCTGGTTTTGAGGTCCTGGTCTTCAAACACTCTTTTCCTCAGGCGACCGAAGTCTGCACTGGCACACTGAAGGCGGTGTTGGACTTCGTCATCGACGTCTGCCCTTGTTGACAGTAAGCTCCCGAGGTATGGAAAGTGGTCCACGTTGTCCAAGGCCTCGTCATGGATTTTGATAATCAGGGAGCAGTACTGTGTGGCGGGGGCAGGTTGGTAGAGGACCTTTGTCTTACGAATGTTTAGTGTAAGGCCCATGCTCTCGTATGCTTCGGTGAAGGTGTTGACGATGGTTTGGAGTTCGACCTCAGAGTGTGCGCAGACGCAAGCGTCGTCTGCATACTGTAATTCGATGACAGAGGATGGGACGACCTTGGATCTGGACTGGAGGTGACAGAGGTTGAACAGTTTCCCGTTTGTTCTGTAGATTAGCTCCACTCCAGCGGGGAGCTTACTGAGGGTGAGATGGAGCATTGCAGCCAGGAAGATCGAGAAGAGCGTTGGTGCGATGACACAGCCTTGCTTGACCCCGGTCTGTACGTGAATTAGGTCTGTGGTAGATCCATTGGTCAGGATCACAGCTTGCATGTCGTTGTGAAGCAGGCGGAGGATGGTGACAAACTTTTGAGGGCAGCCGAATTTGAGGAGGACTCTCCATAATCCCTCATGGTTGACAGTGTTGAAGGCCTTTGTGAGGTCAAAGAAGGCCATGTACAGCGGTTGGTGCTGTTCCCTGCATTTCTCTTGTGGTCGACGCGTGGTGAAGATCATGTCCATTTTGTCCCTTAGTGTGCGGAATCCGCATTGCGACTCTGGGAGGAGCTCTTCAGCCACTGGGAGAAGGCGATTGAGGAGGATTCTTGCGATGACTTTCCCTGTGGCAGACAGCAGGGAGACTCCTCTGTAATTACCGCAATTGGACTTTTCACCTTTCTTGAAGATGGTCACGATTACAGCATCTCTGAGATCCCCTCGCATGCTCTCCTCCTTCCAAATAAGAGAAATGAGTTCATGTATTCGCGCCAATAGTGCTTCTCCGCCATGTTTTAGCGCCTCGGTGGGAATTCCATCTGCTCCTGAGGCCTTGTTGTCGGATGGCCTTTTCAACCACATGCCAGGCTGGTGTTGTGCTGAGGTGGTGGCGGGTAGCATGCTGCGGGATGGAGTTGAGGACACTCGCGTCAAAAACAGAGTCTCGGTTAAGGAGATCTTCAAAGTACTCCTTCCAGGTCTTTGAGTGCTCCAGCGTTGATTTTCCTGCTTCTGTTGCCACCGCTGTTTTGGGGCTACGTTGATGGAGATGACAGAGTGGATTAGGCGGTGGTCTGTCCAGCAGTCGTCAGCTCCTGTCATGGCACGGGTGATGCGGACGTCCTTGCGGTCCCTCGCTCGGACAATGACGTAGTCCAGCAGATGCCAGTGCTTGGAGCGAGGGTGTT
Organism: Squalus acanthias; assembly: GCA_030390025.1. Classification (NCBI taxonomy): domain Eukaryota; kingdom Metazoa; phylum Chordata; class Chondrichthyes; order Squaliformes; family Squalidae; genus Squalus; species Squalus acanthias. The sequence goes on from CM059438.1 coordinate 60,964,667, forward strand.
GCCATGAAGCCTTGTACTTGTCTCTCTGATGGAACAAGGTTTTGGTTATGACAAGGCCATGTTCTAGGCATTTCGTCAGGAGGAGGGTACCGTTGGAGTTGGCTTTCCCTACCCCCTCTCTGCTGATCACACCTCCCCAGAGGTCTGTGTCCTTTCCAACTCTGGTGTTAAAGTCGCCAAGGAGGATCAGTTTGTCGCCCGTTGGGACTTGGGACAGGGATTGTTCGAGGCTGGAGTAGAATTCCTCTTTGGTCTCGTCTGTGGCTTCCAGTGTTGGGGCGTACGCACTGATGACCTGTATCGAACCTTGGTTAGACCACACTTGGAGTACTGCGTACAGTTCTGGTCGCCATATTATAAAAAGTATATAGAGGCACTGGAGAAGGTGCAGAGAAGGTTTACAAGAATGATACCAGAAATGCGAGGGTATACAAATCAGGAAAGGATGAACAGGCTGGGTCTCTTTTCTCTTGAAAAGCGAAGGCTGAGGGGTGACCTAATAGAGGTCTTTAAAATTATGAAAGGTTTTGATAGAGTAGATACAGAGAGAATGTTTCCACTTGTGGGGAGGAGCATAACTAGAGGCCATCAATATAAGATAGTCACCAAGAAATCCAATAGGGAATTCAGCAGAAACTTCTTTACCCAGAGAGTGGTGAGAATGTGGAACTCGCTACCACAGGGAGTAGTTGAAGTGAATCGTATAGATGCATTTAAGGGGTATATGAGACCTCCTCTGTTCCAAAGAAAACAACCCCAGCCTATCCAATCTCTCCTCATAGCTAAAATTCCCCAGCCCAGGCAACATCCTCGTAAATCTCCTCTGCACCCTCTCTAGTGCAATCATATCCTTCCTGTAATGTGGTGACCAGAACTGCACACAGTATTCTAGCTGCGGCCTAACTAGTGTTTTATACAGTTCAAGCATAACCTCCCTGCACTTATATTCTATGCCTCGGCTAATAAAGGCAAGTATCCCATATGCCTTCTTAACCACCTTATCTACCTGTCCTACTACCTTCAGGGATCTGCGGACATGCACTCCAAGGTCCCTCTGATCTTCTGCACTTCTCAGTGTCCTACCATTTATTGTGTATTCCCTTGCCTTGTTAGCCCTCCCCAAATGCATTACCTCACACTTCTCCAGATTGAATTCCATTTGCCACTGTTCTGCCCACCTGACCAGTCCATTGATTGGTCAGTATTGATCCGTAATAATGAGGAAATTCTAAAGGGAATTGATAATATAGATTATGACAAGCTGCTTCACCTTGACCAGAGCAGTAGAAATCGAGGACATGGGTGGTGCCTGAAGAGGGGTCAATTCAAAACTAAACTGCGGAAGCTATATTTCAGTGAGTGAGTGATCAATCTACGGAAAAGGCTCCCTAGGGAGACGGTGGAAGCTGGAAGTATTGATGCATTCAAATCTTTCAAAAAATGATATATGGGATACAGTGTATGTGTAATTTGAGACATGAAATATGGTAAGTGTAGCGTGCTTGAGAGAAACAGCTGACTTAGAACCTGTGGTTCCCAAAGTTTTTCACCACCGGTCGGTTTTCTTTGCCCCATATAAACTTGTCTTATAAACTGACTGATATATATTACTTAGTATTGCATAGAATGTACAGCACAGAAACAGGCCATTCGGCCCAACTGGTCCGTGCCGGTGTTTATGCTCCACACGAGCCTCCTCCCACCCCTCTTCATCTCACCCCATCAACATATCCTTCTATTCCTTTCTCCCTCATGTGTTTATCTAGCTTTCCCTTAAATGCTTCTATGCTATTCACCTCAACTACTCCCTGTGGTAGCCAGTTCCACATTCTAACCACTCTTCAGGGAAAGAAGTTTCTACTGAATTCCTTTTTTGATTTATTAGTGACTATCTTATATATATGGACCTTAGTTCTGGTTTCCCCCACAAGTCAAAACATCTTCTCTACGTCTACCCTATCAAACCTGTTGATAATCTTAAAGACCTCTATCAGGTCACCCCTCGGTCTTCTCTTTTCGAGAGAAAAGAGTCCCAGCCTGTTCAATCTTTCCTGACAGGTATAACCTCTCAGTTCTGGTATCATTCTAGTAAATCCTTTTTGCACCTTCTCAGTGTCTCTATATCCTTTTTATAATATAGAGACCAGAACTGTTCACAATACTCCAAGTGTGGTCTAACCAAGGTTCTATACAAGTTTAACATAACTTCCCTACTTTTCAATTCTATCCACTAAAAATGAACCCCAGTGCTTTGTTTGCTTCTTTATGTCCTTATTAACTTGCGCCGCTACTTTTAGTGATGTTTGAATCTGTCCCCCCAGATCCCTCTGTTCCTCTACCTCATTGAGACACTTATTTTCCAAGGAGTATGTGGCCTCCTTATTCTTCCTACCAAAATATACCACCTCACACTTATCTATATTGAAGTTCATTTGGCAATACACACCCATTCTGCAAGTTTATTGATGTCTTCCTGTAATTTGTCGCAGTCCTCCTCAGTATTAACTACACCCCTCAATTTGGTGTTGTCCGCAAATTTTGAAATTGTACTTCCGATTCCCGAATTCAAATGGTTTATGTAAATGGTGAACAACAGTTGTTCCAGCACCGATTCTTGTGGAAAAACATTTCCCACCTTCTGCCAGTCTGAGTAACTACCTTTAACCCCTACTCTCTGTTTTCTGTTTTGAAGCCAGCTTGCTATCCATTCTGCTACTTGTCCCCTGACTCCACATGTTCTGATCTTAGGCATGAGTCTACTATATGATAGCTTATCGAAGGCCTTTTGAAAATCCAAATATATTACGTCTACTACATTACCCTTATCTACCCTTCCTGTTACTTCTTCAAATAATTCAGTCAGGTTGGTCAAGCATGACTTTCCCTATTGAAATCCGTGCTGACTACTGTTTATTATATTTTCAGTTTCTAGATGTTTTTCTATTACATCTTTGAGTAAAGATTCCATTATCTTTCCTACCGCTGACGGTAGAGATTGATTGCCATGATTAGTCAACAACTCTGTTATTGTTGTAGCATTCGACTGCCAGGATGCTAGAAGGCGAATTTGATGGTCCCTGGTCTTTTTTCCTCCAACAGTTCCTAGGTTCCAATCTCTAACAATGCAGCACTCCCTCAGTGGGCAACACGGTGGCATAGTGGTTAGCACTGTTGCCTCACAGCGCCAGGGACCTGGGTTTGAATCCGGCCTCGGGTGACTGTCTGTGTGGAGTTTGCACATTCTCCCCGTGTCTGCGTGGGTTTCCTCCGGGTGCTCCGGTTTCCTCCCACAGTCCAAAGATGTGCAGGTTAGGTTGATTTGGCTATGATATATTGACCCTTAGTGTTAGGGGGATTAAATACATGGGGTTATGGGGATAGGGTGGGATATGTGTCGGTGCAGGCTCGATGGGCCGAAATGGCCTCTATCTGCATTGTGGTGATTCTGTGCTGCATTCATATTTCAGCTTGGATTGTGTCCTGGAGTGGTGCTTGAACCAACGACCATCCCGTGACAGTAATTGAAGAAGAGTAGAGAGTTGTCCTGGCCAACGTTTATTACTGAACCAACACCACCATCGCTGTGGATGGTGAGGCTTGTAGGACTGGAGGTCTATATATTGCTGCATATTGCAAGCTTGACCAAGATGAAAATGGTTAAAGGTCCCAAATGCAGGGCTGGAGGGTCAAGTTCACCTGAGTCAGTCTCTTCTAGCCATTACCACCCAATTGCTGAGCCCCATCAAACATGGAGCCACATAAACACTTGTTGATTCTTCCCAAATGGTTTTGTGCAGAAGGAGCATAGGAACAGTAATAGGCCACTACCCTCATCGACCCTGACAGCCCTTCACGTCTCACAGCTGTCAAACAGTCCAAGCTTTCCATCCTCCTTTAACCCAACAAGTGCCCATCCAAGAGCCCCACTGACTCACATTGTCCATGGTTAATGCTGCATTGTTGAGCTCTTTCAATTAAAGAAGAACGAAAGAAAGGCTTGTATTTATTTAGTGCCTTTCATCACCTCAGGACGTCGCAAAGCACTTTACAGCCAATTATGTAGCTTTGAAGTGTAATCACTGATGGGAAACGCGGCAGCCAATTTGCGCTTTGCAAACAGCAATGTGATAATGACCAGATCATCTGTTTTTAGATGTTGGTTGAGGGACAGATATTGGCCGGGACACCGGGGAGAATTCCCCTGCTCCTCTTCCAAATAGTGCCGTAGGATCTTTTACGTCCACCTGAGAGGGAAGACAGGGCCTCGGTTTAACGTCTCATCCGAAAGATGGCACCTCCGACAGTGCCGCGCTCCCTCAGTACTGCCCCTCCGACAGTGCAGCGCTCCCTCAGTACTGCCCCTCCGATAGTGCTGCACTCTCTCAGTACTGCCCCTCCGACAGTGCCGCACTCCCTCAGTACTGCCCCTCTGACAGTGCCGCACTCCCTCAGTACTGCCCCTCCGACAGTGCAGCGCTCCCTCAGTACTGCCCCTCCGACAGTGCAGCGCTCCCTCAGTACTGCCCCTCCGACAGTGCAGCGCTCCCTCAGTACTGCCCCTCCGACAGTGCCGCACTCCCTCAGTACTGCCCCTCCGACAGTGCAGCACTCCCTCAGTACTGCCCCTCCGACAGTGCCGCACTCCCTCAGTACTGCCCCTCCGACAGTGCAGCGCTCCCTCAGTACTGCCCCTCTGACAGTGCCGCCCTCCCTCAGTACTGCCCCTCTGACAGTGCCGCACTCCCTCAGTACTGCCCCTCTGACAGTGCCGCACTCCCTCAGTACTGCCCCTCCGATAGTGCTGCACTCTCTCAGTACTGCCCCTCTGACAGTGCCACACTCCCTCAGTACTGCCCCTCCGACAGTGCAGCGCTCCCTCAGTACTGCCCCTCCGATAGTGCTGCACTCTCTCAGTACTGCCCCTCTGACAGTGCCGCACTCCCTCAGTACTGCCCCTCCGACAGTGCAGCGCTCCCTCAGTACTGCCCCCCAACAACGCAGTGCTCCCTCAGTACTGCTCCTCCGACAGCGCCACACTCCCTCAGCACTGGAGTGTTGGCCTGGATTAAGAACTGGGAGGGTGATTGTTGGTTCCAACTTTACATCCATTTCCTGATTGATGATGACTGTATTGTTGAAGGCTGCACAACATCAACATCCAATTCCATGTATAAACTAGATTATCCCCTTTACCACATGCTCCCCATTCAGCCAGTCAGTGTTCACCTCATCATACAAGAGGCAATTAAACTCACCTCTAAAATAGAAGTGTTGTGGTGTATCTCGAGTCTTTAATAAACCTGCTTCCTTCATTTGAAACTGTTAATCTTTCTCATGATGTAATTCTTTCCGTTCACACTGGTTGATTTTAAGATCTGATAAAGGTCAGTTATTGTTAGATGCACATATGTGTTGATTCTTGGATGCTTAAGGATAAAAACATTTATTTTAAGAATTTGATTGCACAAGCGCTCTGGATCCATTACTGACACAACTTTACCTTGGAGTAAAACAGTGTCAGGTTTCCCGGCAGGAGCAACTCGGCTGTATTTAGGGTCAGGCCTGCGATTCTCGGGAGGTTTATTAAGAAGGTAAGTAGTGAATTAAGTATTTTTTTGAATTTTTTTTTACAGGTATATCTTTTTTATAGACTTTAAAGACAGGTAAGTTTATTTTTATAACTTTTTAAAAGATTTTAAATTTTTTCAAAAATTTAATTTTTTATTTAAAATGGTTAATTTAATTAACTATACTTATTTTATTAATGTGATGGTTTTTTTTTAAAATTTAATTGAGGTTTAGCTGTTATTTTGGGGGGGTGTAAGATTCATAAGTCTCTCAGCCATGCTGTGAGACTTATGAATGGAAGATGGTGTGCTGCCATTGGCTCTAACTGAGTCACGTGATCCCACAGCTCGCACGAATTAACTACGCCGCTGGGATACGCAAGCCCAGCACAGCAGCTGTCCAGAACATCAATTTCGTGCGAGCTGGATCAGAAAAAGCATAAGCGAGGTGAGACATCGCGGGAAAGGCTTACCCCCGCGGGAACAGAGCGAGATCAATTTCTGGGCCAATCCGTTACCTTAGCCAGCAGTTTGGTCAAACATAATGGTCCAGAAATTCCGATTTGGAAAAATCTCCGCCTGGACCGGAGGGCTCCCGGGAGGTGCAGAATTCCGTTGCTGTGCCTCTTCAAACTGCCGGTGTGCAGGGCACGCGTATCCCAGGGGCGCAGGCGGATCGCAGCGTCCCTGGGATCACGTGGGCCATGGGGAGCCAATCAGAGCAGGGAATCTCCATTCACAGATTTGACAGGAAGACCTGTCAAATCTATGAATAGAGATCAGCCCCAAAGCATAAGTAAAACTTCAAATAATTTTTTTTTTAATCACATTTTTAAAATGACTATAAATTACATAAATTAACTATTTTAAACAAAAATTTAAATTTTTGAAAAAAATAATTAAAGCTTTTAACGGGGCTAAAAATAAACTTACCTTTCTTTAAAGTATTTTAAAATGATAAATCAGTGGAAAAAAATTCTATTTTTTACTTTCTTCAACTATTAGCCTGGTAAAAGCAGGCCTTGCACCTGCTTTTCTAGGCGCAGCTGTTCCCCGACTTACCTGGACTGAAGCAACTGTGAAAAAACCAGAAGTTTCTGCCGTACGCGCTGCCTATCCGGCGCAGGCGTTTGTCCAGTCAAGCCCCTTCTTCACAGAACGGAAGTTCCGGTTTCCAGCGCATGCGCAGTGCATGCGTAAAACCGGCACTTCCGTTGGTCCTACGGGTGAGTACACAGCGCGTACACACCCATAGGGAACGGAATCTCTAGGCCAATGAGATTCTGGGCATTGTGTGGCACATTGACCTTTCACCTCTGGGACCTGGGTTCAAATCCAGCCCAGTGTAATGAGGTGAACGTCTGTTGGCTGTAAAGGCCCTAAATAAAATAAAATGAGCATCGAAAGAAAGAAAGAAAGACTTGCATTTCTATAGCGCCTATCACGACCTTAGGATGTCCCAAAGCGCTTTACACCTAAATTAAGTACTTTTAAGTGTAGTCGCTGTTGTAATGTCGGAAACGCGGCAGTCAATTCGTTCACAGCAAGTTCCCACAAACGGCAATGAGATCATGACCAGATAATCTGTTTTAGTGATGTTGGTTGAGGGATAAATATTGGCCCCAAGGACACCGGGGAGAACTCCCCTGCTCTTCTTCGAATAGTGGCCGTGGGATCTTTTACGCCCACCCGAGCGGGCAAACGGGGCCTCGGTTTAACGTTTCATCTGAAAGACGCCACCTCCGACCGTGTAGCGCTCCCTCGGCACCGCACTGGGGTGTCAGCCTGGATTATGTGCTCAAGACTCTGGAGTGGGGTGTGAACCCACAAATCCAGAGGGCTGGCACTTCAGTTTCAGCTGTTTCAGTCCAGTTTCTAGTGGGTGTGGAAAATAGAAAAAAAACACACTGGTGCAGGGAGGTCCTCTTTTGTGGCTGGGGCTGAGGTACATGAGGAGGAACATTCCTCTTCATCTGGACGTGCTGTACATTGATGTTGACACTGGGTGCCTGAAATGGAAAGGTTTCCATTCCAGGCATTAACATCAATCGCTAATATATAAGATGTAAAACACACACTTAACCATCAACGTTATGTAGGTGCATCGCCCACGTGTGAATAAAGTCACTCATTGTTTTCCCTAGTCTAGGGCTGAGGGGACAGAATGGCGTGGGGCAGGGGCTGGCATTGTGCTCCCAGTTCTGAGACTTTCTTTGCTGAGGATGAAGCCTCAATGATACGGAAATAAATAGAGTTAAATGGACTTCAGTTTTGCAGTCAAAACTTTTGCGTCCAGTTTACATCGTTGAAACTTCTGGTTGACAGCTCTACCCTCAATAGTAACTGACTGGAAGGATCGGATACTAGGGCTACATTAGAAGAATGAGAGATGATTTCATTGAAACATACACAATTCTTACAGGGCTTGACAGGGTGGATGCAGGGAGGATGTTTCCCCTCGCTGCGGAGTCTAGAACCAAGGGTCACAGTCTCAGAATAAGGGGTCGGCCATTTAGGACCGAGATGAGGAGAAATTTCTTTACTCAGATGGTGGTGAATCTTTGGAATTCTCTACCCCAGAGGGCTGTGAAGGCTCAGTCGTTGAGTATATTCAAGACAGAGAGCGATAGATTTTTGAATATTAAGGGAATCAAGGGATATGGGGATAGTGCAGGAAAGCGGAGATGAGGTAGAAGATCAGCCATGATCTTATTGAATGGCGGAGCAGGCACGAAGGGCCAAATAGCCTACTCTTGCTTCTATTTCTTATGTTCTTATGTTCTTATTAATGAAACACAACGCCATCCACGCTCTCAAGACCAACCGCAACATCGTCATCAAACCAGCGGACAAAGGAGGAGCCATCGTCATACAGAACAGAATGGACTATTGCAAAGAAGCATACCGACGACAACTGGACAACCAGGAACACTACAGACAGTTACCCGCAGATCCGACCAAAGAACACACCCGCCAACTCAATAGACTGATCAAGACCTTCGATCCAGACCTTCAAAACATCCTACGCACTCTCATCCCACGTACTCCCTGCGTAGGAGACTTTTACTGCCTCCCAAAGATACACAAAGCCAACACACCCGGACGTCCTATCGTATCAGGCAACGGAACCCTGTGTGAGAACCTCTCTGGGTACGTCGAGGACATCCTGAAACCCATCATACAGGGAACCCCCAGCTTCTGTCGCGACACTACAGACTTCTTGCAGAAACTCAGCACCCATGGACCAGTTGAACCAGGAACACTCCTCGCCACGATGGACGTATCGGCACTCTACACCAATATCCCCCACGATGACTGCATCGCTGCGACAGCCTCAGTACTCAACACCAATAACAGCCAATCTCCAGACACCATCCTACAACTCATCCGCTTCATCCTTGACCACAATGTCTTCACCTTCGACAACCAGTTTTTTACCCAAACACACGGAACAGTCATGGGGACCAAATTCGCACCCCAATACGCCAACATCTTCATGCACTAGTTCGAGCAAGACTTCTTCGCTGCACAGGACCTCCAACCAACGCTGTACACCAGATACATCGACGACATCTTCTTCCTTTGGACCCACGGCGAAGGATCACTGAAAAGACTACACGATAACATCAACAGGTTCCATCCCACCATCAAACTCACCATGGACTACTCCTCAGAATCGGTTTCATTCTTGGACACATGAATCTCCATCAAAGACGGACGCCTCAGCACTTCACTCTACTGCAAGCCCACGGACAACCTCACGATGCTCCACTTCTCCAGCTTCCACCCTAACCACGTTAAAGAAGCCATCCCCTATGGACAAGCCCTGCGAATACACAGGATCTGCTCAGATGAGGAGGAACGCGATGGACACCTACGGACACTGAAAGACGCCCTCGTAAGAACGGGATATGACGCTCGACTCGTCGATCGACAGTTCCGACGGGCCACAGTGAAAAACCGCATAGACCTCCTCAGAAGGCAAACACGGGACACAACCAACAGAGTACCCTACGTCGTCCAGTACTTCCCCGGAGCGGAGAAACTATGCCATGTTCTTTGCAGCCTTCAACATGTCATCGATGACGACGAACACCTTGCTAAGGCCATCCCCATGCCTCCACTACTCGCCTTCAAGCAGCCGCCTAACCTCAAAAGTACCATCGTTCGCAGCAAATTACCCAGCTGTCAGGAGAACAGCGACCACGACACCACACAACCCTGCCATGGCAACCTCTGCAAGACATGCTAGATCATCAACACAGATACCATCATCACACATGAGGACACTACCCACCAGGTACATGGTACATACTCATGTGACTCGGCCAACGTTGTCTACCTGATACGTTGCAGGAAAGGATGCCCCGGAGCATGGTACATCGGCGAGACCATGCAGACACTGAGACAACGTATGAACGGACACCGCGCAACAATCGCCAGGCAGGATTGTTACCTTCCAGTCGGGGAACACTTCAGCAGTCAAGGACATTCAGCCTCGGATCTGCGGGTTAGCGTTCTCCAAGGCGGCCTTCGAGACACACGATAACGCAAAATCATCGAGCAGAAACTGATAGCCAAGTTCCGCACCCATGAGGACGGCCTCAATAGGGATATCGGGTTCATGTCACGCTACAGAACGTGACTCGACATCGTTGTCTGTCTTTCCAGTTTTTAAAAAAAAAACACAAAAAAAAACAAACCAAAAAAAAAGGTTAAAAGCTCAACTGCAGACAGCAGGATTTGACACGTTGGACCCCCTTTGACCCATCTCATTGTCTTAGCTGTGCTCTGGTGTGTCTTTGATGTAATGCCTCCCTGAAAGATTGTATCTCTGCAGACAAATTGCTTTCTGTGTTTATATACTGTGTAATACTGTAGATTCCCTCATTGTACCTTTACCTGACGAAGGGGCAACAGCTCCGAAAGCTTGTAATTTTAAATAAATCTGTTGGACTATAACCTGGTGTTGTGCGACTTCTCATTTTTATTACTGAAAGACAGAGCTCAGTAGTTAAGATTGTTGACAAGGCAAAAAGTTTAGACTTTCCTTGTGACTTTGAAAGAGAAGAATATTCCATTGAGTTGGTCTGTAATCCCTCAAAGCTATAAATGGAGATAGCTGGACATTTATTGGTGACTTAGGAAGTGCTAGGGCTCCGTTGGAAGCCTTTCCCAGATGCCTCAGCGGAGATTTATGTGCATCCTGATTCAGCAAACATCTTCTGGCACTAGCATCGGACTTAGTACTTCCTATTGTTGGGTGTCATGAAGTTGCATCTCCTCATGAACAATCAGTGTGACAAATGGTTGTTTCAGCTGAATTTCAAGTAAATTGCCCCAACTCAGTCAAAAGGAAATGAGCAGTTCCAAGTTAGTTAAAAAAAAATCTCTGGCTAAGTTGAGGGTTTGTTTTGCAGCACTGTTTCCCAATTAGCTTGTATTTGTAGGGAAATTAACACACAATTGGTATCTTCGAAGCAAGGTCGGCTGTTAGCAGCACTGTCAGGAATTCAGCGTTGGCTGAAGCGATTGGAATCACCTTTTCTCAACTGCGCTACTCAGAGAGGATTCTGCAAACTGCTGCTGTGCCATGTGGCTGCCCCTCCCAAAACAATCTTCTCGCCCCTCTTTTGTCTGCCAACCAGTTGGGATGCGTTTTTTTGCTTACCTCCCCTCACCGCTGCCCCGGGAGTATCTAAGGTGCCACAGGTTGGACTTGAATAGCCTGCACCACTTTCTATATTTAAATGAGTTGTCCCCCGCCCATCCCACATTTTGTTTGAATTCATTCACGGGATGTGGGCGTCGCTGGCAAGGCCAGTGTTTATCACCCATCCCTAGTTGCCCTTGAGAAGGTGGTGGTGAGGCGCCTTCTTGAACCGCTGCAGTCCGTGTGGTGAAGGTACTCCCACAGTGCTGTTAGGGAGGGAGTTTCAGGATTTTGACCCAGCGACAATGAAGGATCGGCGATATATTTCCAAGTCAGGAAGGTGTATGACTTGGAGGGGAGCTTGGAGGTGGTGGAGTCCCCATGCGCCTGCTGCCCTTGTCTAGGTGGTAGAGGTCGCAGGTTTACTACAGGGTCAGCTGCACCATGTCAGGTCGGAGTTTACAAACACCCACTCCCCTGTCTCATGAGCATCTAAATCGCTTGCTGTGTATAAAGTTATGATTGGCCTACAGTGAGTTTAGTAATAGGATCTGACTTGCACTATACACACCGAGGGCGAAATGGCCCAAAGTTGAAGTGGTTTCTCCTCAAACTTTTTTCTTTTTTTGAGCAGGACGTTAGGATCTTTAGTTCAAGCTGCATTACCTCAGCCAACGTTCTTTATCCCTTCCCTCACAGTGAGAGTAAAAATACCTGCTGATGTACTTTCCAACCTTCAGCTCAGGGGAGCCAGCGAGAGAACATGGAATGTTCAGTGAAGTCGACGCACGAGATTCTTTCCACTGTTTTTCAGTTCACTGTCCAAGCTGACAGGCTGTTATTATTTAAAGACGTGTTATTGCAGATATTTGTCTAACAATCATGTCCCGGTCAATGCCTGAGCTGGTTGTACACGATCTGTGAACAAAATGTCCTTAATGAGCCGAGTGGTTTTTTTTCTTGTTCCATACATGATGTTTCTGTACACATGAAAAGAAGCTGCCTGCCATAATTCAGACCGTGCATGTGGCAGAAGAAAAACGTCACCAGGTCGGGGGAGATCCCTGACGTACAGATATCGCTGCAGGGTCTCAAGGCGGAAAGTCGTAGCCTGGGTGCGAACGCACACCAGCGCCTGACCGCCCTCCCTAAGCGGGAGACTCAGAACCGCAGCAGAGACTCGGGGATTCCTTTTGTCCCAGAAGAAATCGACGAGCTTCCTCTGAATCTTGGCGACAAACTCAGGGGGAGGGATCGAAGTGACCAACCGTCACCACAACATTGCGACCACCTGTTGGTTAATGACCAGCGCTTGACCCCTTGTAGGACAGCACTCGGAGCAGTCCTGTCCCGTGCCCTCGGTGAGCGGTGACTTTGGCTTCAGGCTCTTGCCAGTTCGCCGACCAGGCTTCCTCAGCAGGGCTCAGGGAGACTCCCAGGTAGAGGAGATGAGTGGTGCCCCAGGCAAAGAGAATGAACGGCTCTGGCAGAGAGTCCATCCATCACTGACCTACCAGGAGTCCAGAGCATTTGTCCGAATTGACCCTTGTGGAGGACGTGGCAGAGTACACTTGGTGGCACTCGCGCATCCTCTGCAAGTCAGCAAAATCCGTGATCATGAGGAGTGTGTCATCAGCGTGAGCCGAATGGGCAACCATCACGTGCGGAGCCAGTCCTGACAACCTCCTTTGCAAGAGGCGCAGGAAAGGCTCCACGTGGATGGAATATAACTGGGCTGGACATTGGGCCTCCCTGACGTACTCCCAAAGTAAAGGGCGCCGTCAAAAATCCGTTAACCCTAATCAGACACTCAGCGGCAGCCTGTTCCGAACGCCAAAATCTGTCCCGAACCCGAAAGCCCGCAGAGTCCTGAATAAATATTCGTGATCCACCCTGTCGAACACCTTCTCCTGATTCAGGAAAAGGAAGGCACTCAACAGACCAGCCCTCTGGGTATGGTCCTGAGCCAGATGAATAATATCCTGGATTGTAGGACTGGTCGGGGTGGATCATGTGGGCCAACATGGTGCCAAGGCAAGCAGACATGGCCCTGGCGAAGGTCTTGTAATCCGTGCTGAGAAGGGAGACCGGGCATTAGATTTTTAGGTGGCGGAGATCACCCTCCTTCAGCAACAGGGCGCTGACTGCCCTGCGCCAAGAAAGAGGCATCTCCCCGGTCGCTAGACTTTCCTCCAGGACCTGTGCCTAGTCACCCCCAGGAAGTCCCAGGGAAAAGGGAGAGTGGCCGGTCAGGTCATTGAACTTCTTGCAGAACTGGTCTGCAGTCCCAGGAGTGATAGAATTGGCACTCACTGCCCATGGCACCTCTCTCCAGATGGCACAAGTGACATTTTTCACAAGTTTCCTGCCACGGACACCCAATAGTCTGTGTCTCCTGAGTTCAGTTTCATTGAGAAGTGCTGGCAGGTCCATCACCCTGAAGTTGCGAGATTATCTTCTCTGCCTCTGTGCAGGCTCTTCAATCGTACGGCAGCAGCTCGGCCGAGGCCGATTCTGCCCTCGCACCATTCCGGCCTCGTGCTTCCACTGCGGATCGCTGGATGCCGACCAAGAATAAGAACCCAGTCCCTTTTTCCCCACTGCTTGGTTCTGGGAAGAATGAGGCCATTTGCTGACTTCAGCGTTACCCCGCGCCCCCCCGGGGGCATAGACCAGGGGTCGAATCTGCGCCACACACCAGGGCATTTGCAAAGTGAGCCACCAGGGGGCAATACAGCGTTCAAATTCCTGCCCTGGAATGTGCCCCCGATGAGACGCATGAAGTCAAATAACTTCGACCAGCTTACAGAACTCTCGAAACATCCGCACATTCAGAGCCTTAAATGCTGCAAGATGCGATGATTGGGGCAAATTATGGAAATATCAACCCATTGGGAGATTTGTTATTAGCCAGGCCTTTGATCTCTTTGACCATTGTCAGCCTCCCATTAAAATGAAAAGCCTGGCTAATGTTTTCCAAAAGTATTTTCAGCTAATAGTTTAATTTAAGGAAGTCGACTCCTAGTGTGACGTCGCCAAGTTCATGTGATTGCGGTGACCCCTGTTTTTCTTGGGTCCGTGCTCAGTTTCCATCAAGATGAGAAAACTGAAATAATAAACTGCATTACCTCGGAATATCTGGGTCACAACGAGGTTAGATTTCATCAATATCAAAAGCTAGTGTCAATTTGCACTCTGTTCAAGGGTTATTGGTGTCTTTTAATGAACACACATCATCATTCAGGCTCCTTTCATAAACCAAAAAAAAGAAAGGGTCACAAAGAATTATGACAAAATATTCAAAAATTAAATTAAGATAAGAAGTTGTCATCATTGAATGTAAAACCAATGGGAAGGTGGTTCAGTAGCATTACTGGCAAACAGTGTCAATTAACAACAACAGAAAATGCTGGGAACACTCAGCATGTCAGGCAGCATCGTGGAGAGAGAAACAGAGTCAACGTTTCAGGTCGATGACCTTTCGTCCGAACTGGAAAAAGTTAGAGAAGTAACAGGTTTTAAGCAAGTGTAGGGGCAGGGAGAGGGGAGGAGGGGAGGAAAGAACAAAAGGGAAGGTCTGTGATAGGATGGAAGGCAGGAGAGATTAAGAGACAAAAGGGATGATGGTGCAAGGCAAAAGGAGATGGTAATGGGACAAGTTAAGAAACAAAAGATGACTCTAGATGAGGTGTAAATGACAATGGCTGAATCATCAACAGCTGCCATGTGAGAGAGAAAAGAAAACATGGGGGCCGAGGTTATAGTCTGAAATTGTTGAACTCGATGTTGAGTCCAGAAGGCTGTAAAGTGCCTAATTGAAAGATGAGGTGCTGTTCCTCGAGCTTACGTTGAACTTCGTTGAAACAGTGTAAGAGGCCGAGGACAGAGAGATCAGAGTGGGAGTGGAACGGAGAATTAAAGTGACAGGTGACCAGAAGCTCGGGGTCACCCTTACGGACTGAATGAAGGTGTTCCGCAAAGCGGTCACCCAATCTGTGTTTGGTTTCCCCAGTGTAGCGGAGACCGCATCGTGAGCAGCGAATACAGTACATTAAATTGTAAGAAGTACAAGTAAATCGCTGTTTCACCTGGAAGGAGTGTTTGGGGCCCTAGACAGTGGGAAGGAAGGAGGTGAAAGGGCAGGTGTTGCATCTCCTGCGCTTGCATGGGAAGGTGCCGTGGGAAGGGGAAGGGGTGTTGGGGGTGATAGAGGAGTGGACCAGGGTGTCGTGGAGGGAGCGGTCCCTTCAGAATGCCGAAAGGGGAGAAGAGCGGAAGATGTGTTTGGTGGTGGGATCACGCTGGAGGTGGTGGAAGTGGCGGAGGATGACCCGTTGAATGTGGAGGCTGGTGGGGTGAAAGGTGAGGACAAGGGGAACCCTTTCGTGGTTCTGGGAGGGAGGGGAACGGGTGAGAGCAGAAGTGCGGGAAATGGAACGGACACGGTCAAGGGCCGTGTCAACCATGGTAGAAGGGAATCCTCGGTTGAGGAAAAAGGAAGACATATCGGAAGCACTAGTATGGCAGGTGGCATCGTCAGAACAGATACGGTGGAGACGGAGAAACTGGGAGAATGGAATAGAGTCCTTACAGGGAGTGGGGTGGGAGGAATAGTAGTCCAGGTAGCTGGGGGAGACAGTGGCCTTATAGTGGATGTTTGTTGTTGTTTCAGATTTCCAGTTTCTGCAGTAGTTTGCTATTGTATTAGTGTCAATGAACACTTGTGTTACTGACTGTATCTCTACTGATGTTAATCCAGCTCCCTCACAGTCACTCAGTAACCCCTCCCCCAGCACCCTGTGTTACTGACTGTATCTCTACTGATGTTAATCCAGCTCCCTCACACTGTCACTCAGTAACCCCTCCCCCAGCGCCCTGTGTTACTGACTGTATCTCTACTGATGTTAATCCAGCTCCCTCACACTGTCACTCAGTAACCCCTCCCCCCAACGCCCTGTGTTACTGACTGTATCTCTACTGATGTTAATCCAGCTCCCTCACACTGTCACTCAGTAACCCCTCTCCCAGCGCCCTGTGTTACTGACTGTATCTCTACTGATGTTAATCCAGCTCCCTCACACTGTCACTCAGTAACCCCTCCCCCAGCGCCCTGTGTTACTGACTGTATCTCTACTGATGTTAATCCAGCTCCCTCACACTGTCACTCAGTAACCCCTCCCCCAGCACCCTGTGTTACTGACTGTATCTCTACTGATGTTAATCCAGCTCCTTCACACTGTCACTCAGTAACCCCTCGCCCAGCGCCCTGTGTTACTGACTGTATCTCTACTGATGTTAATCCAGCTCCTTCACACTGTCACTCAGTAACCCCTCGCCCAGCACCCTGTGTTACTGACTGTATCTCTACTGATGTTAATCCAGCTCCCTCACACTGTCACTCAGTAACCCCTCGCCCAGCGCCCTGTGTTACTGACTGTATCTCTACTGATGTTAATCCAGCTCCCTCACACTGTCACGCAGTAACCCCTCTCCCAGCGCCCTGTGTTACTGACTGTATCTCTACTGATGTTAATCCAGCTCCCTCACACTGTCACTCAGTAACCCCTCGCCCAGCGCCCTGTGTTACTGACTGTATCTCTACTGATGTTAATCCAGCTCCCTCACACTGTCACGCAGTAACCCCTCTCCCAGCGCCCTGTGTTACTGACTGTATCTCTACTGATGTTAATCCAGCTCCCTCACACTGTCACTCAGTAACCCCTCCCCCAGCGCCCTGTGTTACTGACTGTATCTCTACTGATGTTAATCCAGCTCCCTCACACTGTCACTCAGTAACCCCTCTCCCCCAGCGCCCTGTGTTACTGACTGTATCTCTACTGATGTTAATCCAGCTCCCTCACACTGTCACGCAGTAACCCCTCTCCCAGCGCCCTGTGTTACTGACTGTATCTCTACTGATGTTAATCCAGCTCCCTCACACTGTCACTCAGTAACCCCTCCCCCAGCGCCCTGTGTTACTGACTGTATCTCTACTGATGTTAATCCAGCTCCCTCACACTGTCACTCAGTAACCCTCTCCCCCAGCGCCCTGTGTTACTGACTGTATCTCTACTGATGTTAATCCAGCTCCCTCACACTGTCACTCAGTAACCCCTCTCCCCAGCACCTTGTGTTGCTAACTGTGACCGAATTCTCCTTCTTGCCACAAGCGATGACGAGTCTACGGGGAGGGGCTTCTGCCTGCACCCCGATGCCAGCCAGTTTCCCCCGGTCAGAGGGATTACCCTAATTGGGGCCGGTTGCCCACCTCAGGTGGGGGAAGGGAATATTTTGCAGCACTTTTACCACAGCATAGTGTGGGCTGAAGGTTGTAAACATGTTTTTAAATGACAGAATTCAAATTCCCAGTTTGCTTGATGCAATCGATTGTACGAGGCGAAGGGTCGCTTTAAACCCTCAGCGACTGCACCGAGGCACACAACAGCGCTGTACTCCAGGAATGTGCTTGTGTTGCTTGTGATCAGCATTTGTTAAGGTGCAAATGGTAGGACATTCGTCCCATGTTGTATTCCAGTCTAATTATAATACGCCTGCCCATATTTGGGCGACCATGCTATACTCCTGAAGGTACGTCCATCAGGAAATGCTGCAGAAGGCCTCGGATAAGCACCTCTCCCCTCTCCCTTTCCCGCCCGCCCAGGTTAACCGTGCCACTGAAGAGGAAATTCAGCCCCTGTCTACCCACTGACGTTAAGCCAGTGCCCTTCGTGCTGCCCGGGTCAGTAATGGCTCCTGGCTGGGACACTGCGTTAACGACTGTTGCTGGGAATTCCCTCGGGGATTCCCCGATCGGTCGATGTAACTTTGGCGGAAATTGGCGGAATCCCCGCTTGCCAAAATCTACTCCGGGTTTCCGTCGATCTTCCACCGAATTTACACTCGAGGAAATTCCCGCCGTCTTTCTGTACCCATTTTAATCCAGCTCCTTTTCACTGCTGGGCTCAGTACCTCGCCCAGTCTGGCAAGCTGTGTCACCGACTGTCGGCATGACTTACGATTGTTTGTGGAACACAGAACTACTAACTGAGGCCGGAGCGATGGTTTCTCAGTGAGACAGGATCAAAATAAATTACATACGAACATCCGAATTAGGAGCAGGAGTCGGCCACTCGGCCCCTCGAGCCTGCTCCGCCATTCCATAAGATCATGGCTGATCCGATTACTCCACGTTCCCGCCTACCCCCGATAACCTTTCACCCCCTTGTTTACCAAGAATCTATCTACCTCTGCCTTAAAAATATTCAATGACTCTGCTTCCACCGCCCTCTGAGGAAGAGAGTTCCAAAGACTCTCGACCCTCTGTGAGAAAAAATTTCACCTCATCTCTGCCTTAAATGGGCGACCCCTTATTTTTAAACAGTGACCCCTAGTTCTAGATTCTCCCACAAGAGGAAACATCCTCTCCACATCCACCCTGTCAAGACCCCTCAGGATCTTATATTTTTCAATCAAGTCACCTCTTACTCTTCTAAACTCCAGCGGATACAAGCCTAGCCTGTCCAACCTTTCCTCATAAGACAACCCGCCCATTCCAGGTATTAGTCTAGTAATCCTTCTCTGAACTGCTTCCAACGCATTTACATCCTTCCTTAAATAAGGACAAATGTGAGAAGTCGCACAACACCAGGTTATAGTCCAACAGGTGCCGAAGGAGCAGCGCTCCGAAAGCTTGTGATTTCAAATAAAGCTGTTGGACTATAACCTGGTGTTGTGCGACTTCTCACATTTGTCCACCCCAGTCCAACACCGGCATCTCCACATCTTAAATAAGGAGACCAATACTGTACACAGTACTCCAGATGTGGTCTCACCAATGCCCTGTACAACTGAAACTGAATTAATTCAATTGGTTAAATTATAGTTGTGGTTCATTTAATAATTGGATGATTCTTATTGGCTAGTTTGAGGAATTGCACTGGCCACTGTGTGGCTGGAGTAGAGGCTCTGACAGTGCTGCACTCCCTCAGTACTACATTGGAGTGCCAGCCTAGATTTTTGTGCTGCAGGTCTCTGGAGTGGGACTATGAACCCACAACTTTCTGACTCAGAGGCGAGAGGGCTACCAACTGAGCCACGGCGGACACCTCTGGTCAAGGTTAAGGTTTCTGCCCTTAGTTACAACTCAGCGACCCCCGCGGGGAACGTGCTTGTGTACGGATGTTGGGTAAGTGCAGGATTGGGCCTAGCTGTGACGGCCCCCAAAGTCTAATTGCTTGTCAGCATTCATTGCCTTGGGTTGCAGATGAAGAACAGGCACGTGGGTGAGATCCCTTGCAGAGGGTCCGCACATCCGCGTAACTGCTGGGACCTGCCCCCGGCCCCGCCAACAATCAGCGGACCGGCAGAAGTTACTGACCAAAAGTGACATGTGGGCTCGGGGGAAAAGGATTGGGATGTAATACTCGGAAAGGGTCTGCAGAGCTGGTAAATCCTCAACAGCTGTGAGGGTTAAGGAAACAACCATGAATCAGAGCTGGAAGCTTGGCGATCTCATTCAGAAAATCTCATGGCAGACCCATCCATCTCCTTCTCGCCCGTGTCCCGGGACACTTACTAAAATTAACGATGATTTAAGGCTTGCAGCGTGGGCGAGGGGAGTCTCCAGTGCCGGCGTGTTTACATACAGAAGGGAACTTGAGAGACGGATCCAACTTCCAGTCTGAGGGAGAGGCAGAGTTCAGCTGTTGTCGAGCAGAGCAGCATTTTCCCCTTTGGTGCGTGGGAGGGCAGGGCCTCGAAAAGGCAGATATCTGGGGGTAGAGACTGAGGTCTGGAAGACTTAACTTCCAGGGCTGGGGTTCGGAGCACAGCGCAGTCCCCTGTCCTGATCGTCCCCCCATCCCCATTTCCCCCTCGACCCCCGTCCCCATCGCTCCCTCGACCCCCCCCGTCCCCATCACTCCCTCGACACCCCCCCGTCCCCATCGCTCCCTCGACCCACCGTCCCCATCTCTCCCTCGACCCCCCCGTCCCCATCGCTCCCTCGACACCCCCCGTCCCCATCTCTCCCTCGACCCCCCCGTCCCCATCGCTCCCTCAACCCCCCCCGTCCCCATCGCTCCCTCGACCCCCCCGTCCCCATCGCTCCCTCAACCCCCCCCCGTCCCCATCGCTCCCTCCACCCCCGTCCCCATCTCTCCCTCGACCCCCCCCGTCCCCATCGCTCCCTCGACCCCCCCCCGTCCCCATCTCTCCCTCGACCCCCCCCCGTCCCCATCTCTCCCTCGACCCCCCCCCCGTCCCCATCACTCCCTCGACTCCCCCGTCCCCATCTCTTCCTCGACTCCCCCGTCCCCATCTCTTCCTCGACTCCCCCGTCCCCATCTCTCCCTCGACCCCCCCGTCCCCATCACTCCCTCGACACCCCCCGTCCCCATCACTCCCTCGACCCCCCATCCCCATCACTCCCTCGACCCCCCCGTCCCCATCACTCCCTCGACACCCCCCGTCCCCATCTCTCCCTCGACCCCCCCCGTCCCCATCACTCCCTCGACCCCCCATCCCCATCACTCCCTCGACCCCCCCCGTCCCCATCGCTCCCTCGACCCCCCCCGTCCCCATCTCTCCCTCGACCCCCCCCCGTCCCCATCGCTCCCTCCACCCCCGTCCCCATCTCTCCCTCGACCCCCCCCCTTCCCCATCGCTCCCTCGACCCCCCCGTCCCCATCACTCCCTCGACATCCCCCGTCCCCATCTCTCCCTCGACCCCCCCCGTCCCCATCTCTCCCTCGACCCCCCCCCGTCCCCATCTCTCCCTCGACCCCCCCCCGTCCCCATCACTCCCTCGACTCCCCCGTCCCCATCTCTTCCTCGACTCCCCCGTCCCCATCGCTCCCTCCACCCCCGTCCCCATCCCTCCCTCCACCCCCGTCCCCATCGCTCCCTCCACCCCCATCCCCATCGCTCCCTCGACCCCCGTCCCCATCACTCCCTCGACCCCCGTCCCCATCACTCCCTCGACCCCCCCCGTCCCCATCACTCCCTCGACCCCCCCCGTCCCCATCGCTCCCTCCACCCCCGTCCCCATCTCTCCCTCGACCCCCCCCCCGTCCCCATCGCTCCCTCGACCCACCCCTTCCCCATCGCTCCCTCGACCCCCCCGTCCCCATCACTCCCTCGACATCCCCCGTCCCCATCTCTCCCTCGACCCCCCCCCGTCCCCATCTCTCCCTCGACCCCCCCCCGTCCCCATCTCTCCCTCGACCCCCCCCCGTCCCCATCTCTCCCTCGACCCCCCCGTCCCCATCACTCCCTCGACTCCCCCGTCCCCATCTCTTCCTCGACTCCCCCGTCCCCATCTCTCCCTCGACCCCCCCGTCCCCATCACTCCCTCGACACCCCCCGTCCCCATCTCTCCCTCGACCCCCCCGTCCCCATCTCTCCCTCGACCCCCCGTCCCCATCACTCCCTCGACCCCCCCGTCCCCATCACTCCCTCGACCCCCGTCCCCATCACTCCCTCGACCCCCCCCCGTCCCCATCCCTCCCTCGACCCCCGTCCCCATCGCTCCCTCCACCCCCGTCCCCATCCCTCCCTCCACCCCCGTCCCCATCGCTCCCTCCACCCCCATCCCCATCGCTCCCTCGACCCCCCGTCCCCATCACTCCCTCGACCCCCGTCCCCATCACTCCCTCGACCCCCCCCCGTCCCCATCACTCCCTCGACCCCCCCCCGTCCCCATCGCTCCCTCCACCCCCGTCCCCATCGCTCCCTCCACCCCCGTCCCCATCCCTCCCTCGACCCCCGTCCCCATCCCTCCCTCCACCCCCGTCCCCATCGCTCCCTCCACCCCCGTCCCCATCCCTCCCTCCACCCCCGTCCCCATCGCTCCCTCCACCCCCATCCCCATCGCTCCCTCGACCCCCCGTCCCCATCTCTCCCTCGACCCCCCCCCCGTCCCCATCACTCCCTCGACATCCCCCGTCCCCATCTCTCCCTCGACTCCCCCGTCCCCATCTCTCCCTCGACCCCCCCGTCCCCATCGCTCCCTCCACCCCCATCCCCATCACTCCCTCGACCCCCCGTCCCCATCTCTCCCTCGACTCCCCCGTCCCCATCACTCCCTCGACCCCCCCGTCCCCATCGCTCCCTCGACCCCCCGTCCCCATCTCTCCCTCGACCCCCCCCCGTCCCCATCGCTCCCTCGACCCCCCGTCCCCATCTCTCCCTCGACCCCCCCCGTCCCCATCTCTCCCTCCACCCCCCCGTCCCCATCTCTCCCTCGACCCCCCCGTCCCCATCTCTCCCTCGACCCCCCCCCGTCCCCATCACTCCCTCGACCCCCCCCGTCCCCATCGCTCCCTCGACCCCCCCCGTCCCCATCACTCCCTCGACCCCCGTCCCCATCGCTCCCTCGACCCCTCGTCCCCATCGCTCCCTCCACCCCCCGTCCCCATCCCTCCCTCGACCCCTCGTCCCCATCACTCCCTCGACCCCTCGTCCCCATCACTCCCTCGACCCCCCATCCCCATCACTCCCTCGAACCCCCGTCCCCATCTCTCCCTCGACCCCCCCCCCGTCCCCATCGCTCCCTCGACCCCCCGTCCCCATCTCTCCCTCGACCCCCCCGTCCCCATCTCTCCCTCGACCCCCCCCCGTCCCCATCACTCCCTCGACCCCCCCGTCCCCATCGCTCCCTCCACCCCCCGTCCCCATCCCTCCCTCGACCCCTCGTCCCCATCACTCCCTCGACCCCCCCGTCCCCATCGCTCCCTCGACCCCCCCCCGTCCCCATCGCTCCCTCGACCCCCCGTCCCCATCGCTCCCTCGACCCCCCCCGTCCCCATCGCTCCCTCGACCCCCCCCGTCCCCATCGCTCCGTCGACCCCCGTCCCCATCCCTCCCTCCACCCCCCGTCCCCATCACTCCCTCGACCCCCCGTCCCCATCGCTCCCTCGACCCCCCCCGTCCCCATCACTCCCTTGACCCCCCCCCCGTCCCCATCGCTCCCTCCACCCCCGTCCCCATCACTCCCTCGACCCCCGTCCCCATCGCTCCCTCCACCCCCCGTCCCCATCCCTCCCTCGACCCCTCGTCCCCATCACTCCCTCGACCCCTCGTCCCCATCACTCCCTCGACCCCCCGTCCCCATCCCTCCCTCGACTCCTCGTCCCCATCGCTCCCTCCACCCCCGTCCCCATCGCTCCCTCCACCCCCCGTCCCCATCCCTCCCTCGACCCCTCGTCCCCATCACTCCCTCGACCCCTCGTCCCCATCACTCCCTCGACCCCCCGTCCCCATCGCTCCCTCGACCCCCCCCCGTCCCCATCGCTCCGTCGACCCCCATCCCCATCCCTCCCTCCACCCCCCGTCCCCATCACTCCCTCGACACCCCGTCCCCATCTCTCCCTCAACCCCCCCCCGTCCCCATCTCTCCCTCGACCTCCCCCCCGTCCCCATCGCTCCCTCGACCCCCCCGTCCCCATCACTCCCTCGACCCCTCGTCCCCATCACTCCCTCGACCCCCCGTCCCCATCGCTCCCTCGACCCCCCCCGTCCCCATCGCTCCGTCGACCCCCGTCCCCATCCCTCCCTCCACCCCCCGTCCCCATCCCTCCCTCCACCCCCCGTCCCCATCGCTCCCTCGACCCCTGTCCCCATCGCTCCCTCCACCCCCCCGTCCCCATCCCTCCCTCCACCCCCGTCCCCATCGCTCCCTCCACCCCCCCGTCCCCATCCCTCCCTCCACCCCCGTCCCCATCGCTCCCTCCACCCCCCCCGTCCCCATCACTCCCTCAACCCCTCGTCCCCATCACTCCCTCG
This sequence comes from Squalus acanthias, assembly GCA_030390025.1. Lineage (NCBI taxonomy): Eukaryota > Metazoa > Chordata > Chondrichthyes > Squaliformes > Squalidae > Squalus > Squalus acanthias. The sequence goes on from CM059438.1 coordinate 60,988,670, forward strand.
ACCCCCGTCCCAAGTCGCCCCCACCTCCCGATCACCTTCCCTTCCCCTTGAAGCACTTACCCGAGGGCCACAGTGTCCCAGCGAGCGGCCTGGGGAGGCACAGCAGGTGCTTGCACCTCTGATGTAAATGAGGCCCGAGGTCCAATATCGGGTGGGCCTCGGGCCTACCCGTCAGGCTTGGGACCTCTAAACAGGCCGACTGGTGTGTGAGTGAAGAAGCAGGTGATGTATATTTTAAACCTGTCCTGACTCCCTATGAGAATGTTAACGTGCACGGCAAGACTGCCTTTAATGAATTTCCATTGCGAGCGAGAGTGTGTAGGGGAGATCAGAGTGATAGATTTCATTACAAATATTAAAAGCTTAACAGGCTCCCGTGTTATTCATCCTAGTGTTCCCAGCTAGTTCCGTAAACTATTTGTAATGGGGATACACTATACCAACAAGCTAATCTGAGAACTGGCAGATCTCTGTAGCCAGGTTTATAACAGGACCTGCGGCACTGGTTATTTTAATGAGGGTTTAATTAGGGGCTATCACTCAGGAAACCGAGGAAACTTTCCATTCAGCACTGACACAGGAATCTAACCCTTTAAAACAAGCGCCACCAGATTGGGAGCGTCTGAATTTAACTTCAGCACCGCTTCACCTTTTATGTTGAAATTCGGTGATTGATGGCTGGTGCCATCGCCAATAAGGCAGGAAGCAAGTGTGCCCCATTTTAACATGGCACAAACGCAAATTAAACCAAATTTAAATGAAACTTAACAAATCAAATCACGATTTTGTTTCCCGGGGGTGATAATGCACCCCAGTCCCTCCGGTCGCGGAAGGCCTCGAGCCTGCCGGCGGACACCGCGTGCTCCATCTCCGGGGACACCCGGGCGCGAACGTGGCCACGGAAGAGAGGCAGGCAGTCGGGCCGAACGACCCCCCCCTCGACCGCCCGCTGCCTGGACCTGTTGATGGCCACCTTGGCCAGGCCCAAAGACAGTCTCACGAGGAGGTCCTCCGATCTGCCCGCTCCCCGCCCCCTCCCCCCCAACCCCCCCCGCACCGGGTGACCAAGGATCAGGAGCGTTCAGCACCTCTTCAAGCTTGTCATTCCACTCCCAAGCACAGCTAAATCCGTCGCCCTATAGCTGCATGTTTATATCAGTGTGTGCCCGCCCGGATTGGTTGCCAGGACTCTAGTTTAGCTCCAGCCTGCCTTGACTTGTTTGGCCCAGCTCCACTCCTCTGAGGCCCCTGGCGAGAGTTCGGCCGTTCAGATCTCCAAACGTCCCAGGCTGGGAATGAAAGGCAGTGACCATTGAGGACAAGGACAGCAGTTCAGCCACTTGGCCCCTGACCCCTCCTCCCGCCCCGGCCCGTAACAAATCGCAAAAATATTGGCTTCTCTCGCCTTTAAAAATAAACCATCATTTATTTAAATGTCATCACTTAGGAGCTGTAAATAATGGGGGGGGGGGGGGCGGTGAGAGGGAAATGGAGAGAGACGGAGATATGGAGAGAGGAATTAAATAGAAAAAGGATGATCGAGGGAAAGAAAGAGAGACAAAGTGACACAGAGCCAGGGGCGGACAGGCTCCCTCCCAAAAGGGCAGGGGATGCTTCCAGATTCTCATGGAGAAAGGGGGTGTCGATAATACAGCGCTCTGGGACCGTTCACGGTGGGGCAGGTGCGAAATCTCCACATTTCCAATATGGCCAGTCCACCCCTGCAGAGAGAGATTGGAGAGAGAGGGAGAAATTGAGAAGGAGAAGGAAGATAGAGGGAAAGAGTGACAGAGAGAGAAACGAAGAAATGGAGAACACAGTGGGGTCTATTTTGACGTTTGGGTGACTGATCATTGGACGAGTTGGCTCGCTGCCCCGGCCTCATTTAAATTTGCTGCTGCAGACTTCGGGGCAAGCTGAAAATGGGTCAGGTTTTAGGTCACATTTTTTAATCTAATGGGGGATTCAAGTGTGTAATTGAACACACTTTAGGAGGGATTGAAATTGGAGAAATGCAGTAGAATTCCTGGGTATGGAGGGATGGATGGGGGCCAGTGGAGGCAGCACTTTACTTGCGCACATGTGCAGATGACTGTTGTGTGGTAGATGTTTCAGGGACTTAATGAAGTGTGTTCTCTATTAAAACCTGCTTTCTTGTGCAGACAGGTCTTTGAACCTGTTCTCATTAGACCGGAGGTGATGAAGGGGTGATTGGATAGAGATGTTTAAGACTATGAAGGGAGGGGACAGAGTAGATAGAAACAGACGATTTCCAGTGGTGGAACTTTTGTAAAAGAAGACCAGAGATAAGAAAATATCAACCCCCTTTTGAGCTGTCAGAAGCTGCTGTGCGACCTGAGCCTCTGCCACTGCAGCGCGTGCTGAGCTACTGCAGGCCGCGAGAAACTCAGCCCAGTGCTTATGTTTCCTCAGCATTTGCACAAGTCTCTTTTTAAGTTTAACAAGCCTGACTCACAAGGGAAACGTCTCTGCAGATAACATCTGTCAGTGACACTTCCATAACGCACTCACTGAACACAGGACTGTACGCAACAAAGGCCTGTGATTAGCACAGCTCAGTCTTAGCATTTTCCATCCATTGTTCCCTCAGGGTTGCTGCTAGCTCGTCATTCATTATTGCAATTTCTGACCTCGAACTTCAAGTCTACCCAGTCCTGGTACGGTTTGGGAGATACTCGATCGATTGGGTTAACACATCGTTGCCATCTGCCGTTTCCTATTTGTTGCCATTATTTTGCAAACTGTTTCATTTAGGTTCCCACTCTTTTCAACCTCCTGCCCCACTTAACCCCTTCTAATCCCCCTGCCTCATCTAATCCCCCATCCCTTCTAACCCCCTGCCCCTTCTAATCCCCACCCCATCTAATCCCCCACCCCTTCTAATCCCCCACCCCTTCTAATCCCCCACCCCTTCTAATCCCCCACCCCATCTAATCCCCCATCCCTTCTAACCCCCCGCCCCTTCTAATCCCCACCCCATCTAATCCCCACCCCATCTAATCCCCACCCCATCTAATCCCCCGCCCCTTCTAAACTCCCGCCCCTTCTAATCCCCCGCCCCTTCTAATCCCCCACCCCTTCTAATCCCCCACCCCTTCTAACCCCCCGCCCCTTCTAATCCCCCACCCCTTCTAATCCCCCGCCCCTTCTAACCCCCCACCCCTTCTAACCCCCCGCCCCTTCTAACCCCCCGCCCCTTCTAACCCCCCGCCCCTTCTAATCCCCCGCCCCTTCTAACCCCCGCCCCTTCTAATCCCCCGCCCCTTCTAATCCCCCACCCCTTCTAATCCCCGCCCCTTCTAACCCCCCGCCCCTTCTAATCCCCACCCCATCTAATCCCCCGCCCCTTCTAACCCCCCGCCCCTTCTAACCCCCTGCCCCTTCTAATCCCCCGCCCCTTCTAATCCCCCGCCCCTTCTAATCCCCCGCCCCTTCTAACCCCCCGCCCCTTCTAATCCCCACCCTTCTAATCCCCCGCCCCTTCTAACCCCCCGCCCCTTCTAATCCCCCGCCCCTTCTAACCCCCCGCCCCTTCTAATCCCCCACCCCTTCTAATCCCCGCCCCTTCTAACCCCCCGCCCCTTCTAATACCCACCCCATCTAATCCCCCACCCCTTCTAACCCCCCGCCCCTTCTAACCCCCCGCCCCTTCTAATCCCCCGCCCCTTCTAATCCCCCGCCCCTTCTAACCCCCCGCCCCTTCTAATCCCCCGCCCCTTCTAACCCCCCGCCCCTTCTAATCCCCACCCCTTCTAATCCCCCGCCCCTTCTAATCCCCCACCACTTCTAACCCCCACCCTTCTAATCCCCACCCCTTCTAATCCCCCACCCCTTCTAATCCCCCACCCCTTCTAATCCCCACCCCTTCTAATCCCCCACCCCTTCTAATCCCCACCTCTTCTAATCCCCACCCCTTCTAATCCCCACCCCTTCTAATCCCCCACCCCATCTATTCCCCCGCCCCTTCTAATCCCCACCCCATCTAACCCCCCGCCCCTTCTAATCCCCCACCCCTTCTATTCCCCCACCCCTTCTAATCCCCACCCCTTCTATTTACCCGCCCCTTCTAATCCCCCACCCCTTCTAATCCCCCACCCCTTCTAATCCCCCGCCCCTTCTAATCCCCTGCCCTTCTAATCCCCCGCCCCTTCTAATCCCCACCCCTTCTAATCCCCCACCCCTTCTAATCCCCCACCCCTTCTAATCCCCACCCCCTTCTATTCCCCCACCCCTTCTAATCCCCCGCCCCTTCTAATCCCCACCTCTTCTATTCCCCCACCCTTTATAATCTCCCTGCTCCTCTCCAGTTGCATGTCATAATCTGCAGTGTCCTAGTTATTGGTACGACCTATCCAATTCTGAACTGTACAGTACAATTTTGGACTGTGCTGTCCGGAAATTACTAAAATGTATCTGAAGACTAATTGTATTGTAAAAGGTATTGTGAGACCATTTCCTCATTCATCATACATTTGGAACTTAAAAAAAAATTGTTTTCACAATTATTGTTTCTTATTTTTTGAGGTGAGGTGAATGTTGCTCTTATCAACACTCAGCGTGAATCACTCCCAGGGCAGGTACAGCACGGGTTAGAACCAGAGTAAAGCTCCCTCAACACTGTCCCAAATAACACTCCCAGGGTTGGCACAGCAGAGGTTAGATACAGAGTAAAGCTCCCTCTAGACTGTCCCATCAAGCACTCCCAGGGCCGGTATAGCACGGGTTAGATACAGAGTAAAGCTCCCTCTACACTGTCCCATCAAACACTCCCAGGGCAGGTACAGCACAGGTTAGATACAGAGTAAAGCTCCCTCTACACTGTCCCATCAAACACTCCCAGGGCAGGTACAGCACAGGTTAGATACAGAGTAAAGCTCTCTTTACACTGTCCCATCAAACATTCCCAGGGCAGGTACAGCACGGGTTAGATACAGAGTAAAGCTCTCTCTACACTGTCCCATCAAACATTCCCAAGGCAGGTACAGCATGGGTTAGATACAGAGTAAAGCTCTCTCTACACTGTCCCATCAAACATTCCCAGGGCAGGTACAGCACGGGTTAGATACAGAGGAAAGCTCTCTCTACACTGTCCCGTCAAACACTCCCAGGACAGGTACAGCACAGGTTAGATACAGAGTAAAGCTCTCTCTACACTGTCCCATCAAACATTCCCAGGGCAGGTACAGCATGGGTTAGATACAGAGTAAAGCTCTCTCTACACTGTCCCATCAAACACTCCCAGGGCAGGTACAGCACAGGTTAGATACAGAGTAAAGCTCCCTCTACACTGTCCCATCAACCACCACTGAGTCAGCCAATGAGTTGGAGGTGGAGCGTGACTTGTGATTGTTATTTACAAAATCTCAGAACTCATGACCGAAACTACAGCACAGAGACTCCCGAGTACAGCAGGATTATTTCTTCAGCAAATGCAATGAGTGGAGGGTAGTTACATAATATTACAAATTATGTACATAAAATCATCCCAGTCACCTACAGCAGTGCGGACTCCAGGTGTGATTGACGGGGGAATTACCCAATCACCTCCACTCTGGCCAGGACTTGTGGTGCCACGAGATGCAGCCATTTCTAAATTCATGCATAGGAAGGTGAAATTCCTCCACAAGATCAGAAAATTACGCCTTTTGGTTGCAAACTGTAGTTGATCGTCTTAATGATCTGATAAAAATGTATTGCAATCTCTAGTACTGACAGCCTACGGGTGAATTGAGAGATTTATAGCCTAGTTTTCTATGTAGGCGGAGCATTTTGAGTCTTCGTCCCGAACTCAACAAGTGATTTATGTGCTTGCCCCACCAGTGAAATTGTGTATTTATATTTTTATTTCAGTTTCATGCCAGTAATTATACACAAACTATAACTGTATGGCGATGAGTTGGATTTTAGGCAGGAGTGTTGATATTTTTTTTCCGTACCAAATCCCATGTTATTACTAACACTGACAATGGATAACTAGAATGTTCGACCTACGATGTAGAAATACAAGGTGTGTCAACGTCAATCTTCGGGGAAGAGGGAAGATTTGGCAGGCAGGTGAAGAAAGCATTGCACATTCACGCGACGGAGAATTTGCTCAATAGAACTAATCAAACTCTCCTGGCAGAGTGCCCAAGGAGACACACTCGGCTATCTTCAGATCTCATGGAGACAGAAGAATGTGAGAAAGAAGAAATGAATGACAGGATCCCAGCTAATTAGACAAGGCGTGGAAGACAAGATTCAGGGTAAGGCAACCGCCCTGAATGCTGTTGGAGTGATCCAGCTGTGCCGAGCTCAGTTAGTGCGGGTGAATGGGTTCATGAGCCCAGGTTGAATAATTAACCCCTAAGCACCGTAAAACCACTTACTGGAAATACATGGGATGCCCACCACATTCGCGAGTATATCGTACATCTGTGTGCACTCCTTGTTATAATGCTTTGCATTATAAATTCCCACATCCACGTTTATAATGGAGCTGCCTATGTAAATTTGCTGCACTATAATTACACCCTCCACTCATTGGAGGTACTACAGTGCCACCCATGGCAAGAGGGTGTAATTACAGCGTGACAAGTTTAGCAAGTTGCTACTTTAGCTGTAGACAACAACAACAACAACAATTTGCATTTATATAGCACCTTTAATGTAGAAAAATGTCCCGAGGGGTTTCACAGAAGTGTTATCAGACAAAAATTGGCACCAAGCCAAAGAAGGAGATATTAGGACAAGTGACTAAATGCTTGGCCAAAGAGGTAGGTTTTAAGGAGTGTCCTAAAGGAGGAAAGAGAGGTGGAGATGTTTAGGGAGGGAATTCCAGAGCTTAGGGCCTGGCAACAGAAGGCACGGCCACCAATGGTGGGGCGAAGGGGATGGGGAATGGATAAGATGCCAGAATTGGAGGAACGCAGAGATCTTGGAGGGTTGTAGGGCTGGAGGAGGTTACAGAGGTAAGGAGGGGCGAGGCCATGGAGTGATTTGAACACAAGAATGAAAATTTTAAATTTGAGGTGTGGGTGGACCGGGAGCCAATGTAGGTCAGCGAGCACAGGGGGTGATGGGTGAACGGGACTTGGTGCGAGTTAGGACACGGGCAGCAGAGTTTTGGATGAGCTCAAGTTTATGGAGGGTGAAAATTGGGAGGCCGGCCAGGAGAACATTGCAATAGTCGAGTCTGAAGGCAAAAAAGGCGTGGATGAGGCTTTCAGCAGCAGATGAGCTGAAGCAAGCACGGAGATATAGGAATTTATAATGGGCTAGATATTCGGGTCTCCACGGGTGAGTACGCGGTGGGTACTCACCCGTAGACCCAACGAAAGTGCCGGTTTTGCGCATGCACTGCGCATGCGCTGGAAACCGGAACTTCCGTTCCCCTGATGGAAGGGGTTCAGAGGTCGAACGCGTGCGCTGGAGAGGCAGCGCGCATGCAGCGAACTTCGTTTTTTTTTCAGGTTTCTCCGTGAGGGTAAGTACAGAGAAGCTGCGCAGGAAAAAAGGAGGCGCAAGGCCTGTTTTTAACAAGGTAAGTGGTGAATTAAATACAATTTAAACATTTTTTCAACAGGTTTATCTTTTTTACATACTTTAAAGAAAGGTAAGTTTATTTTTAGCACTGTTAAAAGTGTAATTAACTTTTCAAAAATTTAAATTTTTGTTTAAAGTAGTTAATTTATGTAATTTATAATTATTTTAAAAATGTGATGTTTTTTAAAAATGTATTTGAAGTTTTAGTGAGGTTTTGGGGCCGATCTCTATTCATAGATTTGACAGGTCTTCCTGTCAAAATCTATGAATGGAGATTCCCTGCTCCGATTGGCTCTCCATGGCCCACGTGATCCCAGGGGACGCTTCGAACTAACTGCGCCCCTGGGATACGCAAGCACTGCGCACCGGCAGCTGCAGGAGGCCCAGGAGCCGAATTTCACGCGGGCCCAAAGCACAATGGCAGGCGCGGTAGGTAAGTACGCGCACGATCCTTGCACCCGCGGGAAGCCGGAGAGCCGAATTTCTGGCCCTAGATATATATAATAATTTATTATCTAGACAGGAATTTATCATGAAAATATAAAGATAAATGTTTAATGTTAAAATGGGGACTGAATTATGTCTGTGCACCGTGGCCCATTTATCCCCCGACCTCTAACCCCACTTTACCTGAAAACTACGAATAAAAATAAAGCCCATGTGCACATAGGAAGATCAGGCTCCGGTGAGTTGATTGGGGAACCCTGGGGAGGCCAAGTGCATCAATCCTTGAGGATCCTTGCGGCTGATCCCTGGATTAGGGGGGAAAGGTAGGCGACTAACTTGTGGGAGGCGGCATTAGGTGAAGGGTTGGATGCTTATCTTAGGGTAAGCTGCATCTGTGTGTTGTGTTAGGGGACATAAGAACATAAGAACATAAGAAATAGGAGCAGGAGTAGGCCAATCGGCCCCTCGAGCCTGCTCCGCCATTCAATAAGATCATGGCTGATCTGATCCTAACCGCCAATCTACTATCTATCACAGAACCATCTCCTGCATCTAACAGAATTGCACACACGAAATAGGAGCAGAATCAGGCTACACAGTCCCTGGGCCCGCTCCACTACCCACAGGGCCATGACCGATCCGAACCTAGACTCATGTCCAAATTCCTGCCCGCTCCCCGTAACCCTTAATGCCCTTTACTTCTAGGGACATGGTAACTAACCGAAGATACTGCCCGGATTCTTCATACTTTCCGTCATTCATCACTATTTAGATTTAATTAGTGCAGTAACTGGATTCTGGAAGGTGTAGACCAATGGCTGCCTCGTGTGTCTGTAATGATTTAGAAATAGTTTTTGAAAATGAATGCTGTGGAGACATGAGAATCTTAAACTATGAATATCTGCAATCTGAGCTTAGGGGGATTCTTGGACGAGGGTTGTGTTAATAAATATTACACACAGCGGTGGTCAAGGAGATTTCTGTTGTGATATTCTCAGCTCATAATAACTAATACATTCATGACTGTCACTGGGTTTATCTAATGCACAATAGGAAAAACTGCACTTACGACAAAATACTTTAATGAGTGTGGGGGGGGGGTGGGTTTATAACAGTGACTGCTCTTCTAAAGTACTTCATTGGCTGTAAATCGCTTTGGGACATCCTGAGGTTGTGAAAGTCGCTATAGAAATGCAAGTTCTTTCTTTTTTTTGAATTTTAGCGATAGTGTTAAACGGGCGATAGCGGATCAGTCGCCCGTCATACATCTCTCCCCTTTTCCCTTTTTATTGAAGCCAGTGGAAAGGGAGATCGGGAGAGGCATATATCACAGAATCACAGAATCCCCACAGTGCAGATAGAGGCCATTTCGGCCCATCGAGCCTGCACCGACACATATCCCACCCTATCCCCGTAACCCCACGTATTTAATCCCCCCCTAACACTAAGGGTCAATTTATCATAGCCAAATCAAACCTAACCCGCACATCTTTGGACTGTGGGAGGAAACCGGAGCAAACCCACGCAGACACGGGGAGAATGTGCAAACTCCACACAGACAGTCACCCGAGGCCGGATTTGAACCCGGGTCCCTGGCGCTGTGAGGCAACAGTGCTAACCACTATGCCACCGTGTTGCCGGCAGTCGATCCGATATCGCCCATTTTTACACGATCGTGTTAGGGAATTCAGGAGAAATTTCTTTACCCAGAGTGGTTAGAATGTGGAACTCGCTACCACAGAGAGCAGTTGAGGCGAATAGCAGAGATGCGTTTCAGGGGAAGCTAGATAAACACATGAGGGAGAAAGGAATAGAGAGATATATTGATAGGGGTCACTCAAACATAAGAACATAGGAACATAAGAACAATAATGGCGATCAAAGAGCAAAGCTCTGGCTCATTTCTCTTCTCCCTAACCCACGGCTCTGAGGCCAATACCAGTTGGTCTTCGCACCCCTGGTGCTGAGGCAGGCTAACTCAGTACAGACCGGGGATTGAACCTGGGCCCCATCCTGGTTTCTATGGGGTCAGTACTAGACCGGGTGGAGCACTTGTCAAGTGAGCCATCTGGGGACCGGAAACTCATGTGTTTGAGGACATTTCCTGAGCTGTTTGGGATTGGAAATCTTTTTAACGTCGCGCTGAGCACCGAATGAGTAATTTAGTGGCCTGGAGTGTGAGGCTGTGTGTTGACGGATCAGATTATTTTACTTTTGATGTGAAATGCGTGTGTGGAATTTCACAGAGGGGCAACAGACTTGTAATTGAATCATCTCCATACTGCGTCATCCAGCTGAGAGAAGACCCGAGACAGGTGGAGTACAGAATGTGTCTGGAAAATCTGCAGCGTCTCCCTGAAACTGGACCCTTTGTGTTGTAAATAGAAAAAATAGCCAGAAAGAGCTTGCATTTCCATAGCGACCTCAGGACGTCCCACAAAACGCCTCACATCCAATGAAGTACTTTTTTGTGAATGGCGCCATGGGATCTTTTACGTCCACCTGAACAGGCAAATAGGTTTAACGTCTCATCTGAAAGACGATAAAATCGTAAACCAAAGCCAGACCGACCACCTTGCCTCCTCTCCTGCCGGGTTTCAATGTCAAGCCCGGAAAGGTTGTGTGTTCCCCTTTTTCCACAAAGACAACAGATGCAGAAAGCAGTCACAGAAACCATTATAAAACTAAAAACTTTTACAGCACTGGGCACACCATAAATGCCAATGGCGGTATATAACATTAAGGTTCTTATGATCTGACACAGGACGGAAACTCAGGTCCATAACAGTAGAATCGGGGCGGGTTCCATTGCACAGGTGAAGAGGAGACAAATGGTGGTGCCAGAGGAGAAGTTTTATGACTGGATGGCCACAGGGCACATCAATAGCCCCCAAGTCCCGTTCGCCCATCACCCCTGTGCTCGCTGACCTACTTTGGCTCCCGGTTAAGCAGCGCCTCGATTTCAAAATTCTCATCCTTGTTTTCAAATCCCTCTATGGCCTCGCCCCTCCCCATCTCTGTAATCTCCTCCAGCCCCACAACCCTCCGAGATATCTGCGCTCCTCTAATTCTGCCCTCTTGATGATCCCTGATTATAATCGCTCAACTATTGGTGGCTGTGCCTTCTGTTGCCTAGGCCCTAAGTTCTGGAATTTCCTCCCTAAACCTCTCCGCCTCGCTACCTCTCTTTCCTCCTTTAAGATGATCCTTAAAACCTTCCTCTTTGACCAAGCTTTTGGTCACCTGCCCTAATTTCTCCTTATGTGGATCGGTGTCAAATTTTTTGTCTTAAAATACTCCTGTGAAGCGCCTTGGGATGTTTTACTATGTTAAAGGTGCTATATAAATACAAGTTGTTATTGTTGTTCATTGAGAAATACAGCGGAGAGAGTCATCCAGCTTTGCCATTCAGTGCAGAAGGAGAAGGAAGTTCCTGGCGAGTGGAATCTGCATTCCTCTCCCTTATTTCAGATGTCTTCTTTTCTCTCCTACTAATTCTATGATATAATCCGTCAGTGCAGTATGGTAAGAAAACAAAAAAAAGACTCTTTGCTGCTGCGGCCCTTTAACTGGCTGTTGCAGCGCTCGGAAACACCGCCTCTGTTCGAGTGATGTGCCAGCAGCATCGATAGTTAGGGCCAAACTCGCAATTCCAGGTGGGAACAGCCACGTGCAAAGAGTTGAGTGATTGTCCCAATGCCCATCGTTCCTGCTCTAGAAGTGGCATTTTTGAACCTTTACCTCATAGAGAGAAAAACCTATAAGAAAAAAAAATAAGGAATAATAACACAGACTAGAAAAGGATGGCAGATCCTGCTCTCGGCAGACTGCAGTTATTTCCTGATTTGCACAGACCTGTCTAGGTGCGACCTGTGGAGGGGAAAGAGATTAGACTTTCAGTGATAACAAATTCAGCGAGACAAGTTTTTAGGAGCTGCAGGTTGCAGACGGACTGCAGCGAGAGATGATGTCCCCATCTAACATTCTTATCTTTATCAAAAAAAAACTTACAAGAAAAGTTACCTTTTGCCTTGTGTAAACTCCAGCAACAATCTTGACTGGTGTGTGTGCCAGAATGACACGGTGCTCTGTATTAGGAGATAAAGTGGAGATCAGATAAGCTCCACCCTCCAGCTGCGGGTTTGCTTTCATGCTGGTACGATGGAGGAGTCAGGCAGTGAAAGCACAGCTCAAAACCTGGAAACACATCCGGAGATACTTGCCCCTCGGTGGGGTGTACAACACATGTGACTGAGATTGGACTCAGCACTTTACAGGAAGTCATTGAGTTAGCCCAAATTTGCTGCCAGATAGTTGGTGGACTAGTTTTGGCATTTTAGTGACAAGATTACACAAATGATAACAAAGCTTAACCATCCTTCAGTTGGTGAGATCAGGGAGTCTACAAATCCCCTCAATCCTGCCAACTCTCCCCCTTATCACCACCACCCCAGCAGCTCCATCCTGCCACCTCTCCCTGAATTCCAAAGCTCCTCCTCCCCATCCTTTTAACCCTGCCACCTTTCCCCTAAATCTGTCACCTTTACTGTCACCTAAACTCCTGCAACCTCCTCCCCACATTGCAACAGTGACTCCACTTCAAAAGTACTTCATCGACTGTAAAACGCTTTGAGACGTCCAGTGGCCATGAAAAGGTGCTATATAAATGCAAGTCTGTCTTTCTGTCTTTCTGTCTTCTGTCTTTCTTTCTTTCTTTCCTGCCATCTCTCACCCTAGGCCCCTGCCATCGCCTCCTCACCCCCTTCCATCTCTCTCCCTCTAATCACCCTCCACCCTCCCACCTCTCTCCCAGCATGCCTCTTTGACCGCGCGTTTGGCCACTTCCCGTAGCTTCTACTCCCACTTCCTGTTCAGGGCCCTGAGTCTGTTGTGAAGTGCCCAAGGGTGTCTGATCCATGAAAGTTGCTATGTAAGCTGTTTGTTGTTTGTTGACTGATTTAGAATCCACAAGTCCTGAGCACCCTTCAGGAACCTGACATGTGGTCACTGCTAAGAATAATACAGCAAGTTTTCCACTGCCAGAGATTGACACACCGATCAGATTCTGGGCACTGATTAGTTATGTGACTCTATGTCCTCTTGATTGCATGTTTCATGCAGACTGCTGTACGTAAACAGGTCTCTTCGGGTTTATTTATGACTGGTGCAGTAATCCGAGCTGGGAGAGGGAGTCCCATGCTGATTTGATACCTCTCTCTCTCTTTGGTAGAGACGGAAGCCTTGCGGAGAGGAGGGAGTTTACCGTGTGTGTGGGGGTGGTGGGACACATTGGTACAGAGTGAATATCCAGCACAAAGCAAATGAGATCCATCTTTGTCAGCCTTGGCTCGGTGGCAACACTCTTGCTTAGAAGGTGTGGGTTCAAGTGCCACTCCAGGGACTTGAACATATAACCTAGACTGACAATCCCAGGGCAGTACCCAGGGAGTGCTGCACTGTCGGAGGTGACGTCTTTCGGTCGAGACGTTAAACCGAGGCCCCCGTCTGCCCTCTCAGGTGGACATAAAAAAAATCCCATGCCACTATTCAAAGAAGAGCAGTGGGGTTCTCCCTGGTGTCCTGGCCAATATTTATCTCTCAACCATCATCATTAAAAACAAGATTATCTGGTCATAATCACATTGCTGTTTGTGGGACCTTGCTTTGTGCAAATAGGTTTGCAGTGTTTCCTACATTACAATAATACTTCAAAAGTACTCCACTGGCTGTAAAGCGCGTTGAGATGTCGTGAAAGTTGCTATATCGTTAAATCCCCCACCATCAACATCCTGGGGATCACCATTGACCAGAAACTGAACTGGACCAGCAGCCACATAAATGCAGAAGCTGCTAAAGCAGGTCAATTACTCACCTCCTGACTCCCCAAAGCCTTTCCACCATCTATAAGGCACCAGTAAGGAGTGTGATGGAATACTCTCCACTTGCCTGGATGAGTGCAGCTCCAACAACACTCAAGAAGCTCGACACCATCCAGGACAAAGCAGCCCGCTTGATTGGCAGCCCATCCAGCACCTTAAACATACACTTACTCCACCACCGGCGTACCGTGGCTGCAGTGTGTACCATCTACAAGATGCACTGATGCAACTCACCAAGGCTTCTTCGGCAGCATCTCCCAACCCATGCCCTCCACTGTCTAGAAGGACAAGGGCAGCAGGCACATGGGAACACCACCACCTCCAAGTTCCCCTCGAAGTCACACACCAACCTGACTTAAATATATCGCCATTCCTTCATCGTCACTGGGTCAAAGTCCTGGAACTCCCTCCCTAACAGCACTGTGGGAGTACCTTCACCACACGGACTACAACGGTTCGAGAAGGTTCAACAACAACAACAACTTTTATTTATATAGCATCTTTAATGTAGTAAAATGTGCTAAGGTGCTTCACAAGAGCGTTATCAAACAAAATATAACACATGCATTTATATAGCGCCTTTATCGACATCGAGACACATAAGGCAGGTGACCAAAAGCTTGGTCAAAGAGGTAGGATTTAAGGAGGAGAGAGAGGTAGAGAGGCAGAGAGAGAGAAGTCCAGAGCTTAGGGCCGAGGCAGCTGAAGGCATGGCCGCCAATGGTGGGGCGATGAAAATCAGGGATACGCAAGAGGCCAGAATTGGAGGAGTGCAGCAATCTCGGAGGGTTGTAGGGCTGGAGGAGAAAATAGAGATAGGGAGGGACAAGGCCATGGAATTGATTTGAAAACAATTATGAGAATTTTAAAATCGAGGTTTTTCTGGACCGGGAGTCAATGTAGGTCTTCCCAATATTTAATTGGAGGAAATTTCTGCTCATCCAGTACTAGATTTCGGACAAGCAGCGTGACACCAACTTCTCAAGGGCAACTAGGGATGGGCAATAAATACTGGCCTTGCGAACAATGTCCAAATTCCGAGAATGAATAAAAATAAAATAGATAAGTCTGACTTCTTTCTTTCTTGCTTTGCATCCAGTCCGACAATGGAAAGTGTTACTTTGAGTCTGCGTCGCACGTTCAAGACTCTAGTTCACCAAAAAAAGGGTGAGTAGAGTAAAAGGCCCCACCCCCATCCCCCACATGCCACGATTTCATTCTTCTGTTGTGGTGGGAAAATGTCGCAATCTAGTTGAAATGTATTCAGTGTCAACAATCTTAATTTAGGATAGATAGAGAGAAACTGTTCCCATTGGCGGAAGGGTCGAGAACCAGAGGACACAGATTTAAGGTGATTGGCAGAAGAACCAAAGGCGACATGAGGAAAAGCTTTTTTACGCAGCGAGTGGTTAGGATCTGGAATGCTCTGCCTGAACGGATGGTGGAGGCAGACTCAATTGTGGCTTTCAAAAGGGAATTGGATAAGTACCTGAAGGAAAATTTTTTCAGGGCTACGGAGAAAGGGCGGAGGAGTGGGACTAGCTGAAGTGCTCTTGCAGAGAGCCGGCACGGGCTCGACGGGCCGAATGGCCTCCTTCTGTGCTGTAACCATTCTATGATTCTATGATGACCTCTGAATACTGCCGCCAATCCTTTCTCCAGCTGCCAAAGTTACCACCGGATATGGGGCTGTTGCGTAATACCCCAGACTGCGTGTGGGCGGCCATTTTATTGCCTCTCGTAGGGGATTGTGTGGCTGTGGGGGAATGGGGGGCAGGTTATGGGGTCGAGACTGATGGTGGACAGGGCCAGCTCGAAGGATTAGCCAGTCTTTTCCTGTCCTTACAGAGAATTACATTTAATAGATTTGTACAGTACAGAAACAGGCCATTGGGCCCAACAGGTCAGTGCAGGTGTTTATGCTCCACACGAGCCTCTCTCCACCTTACTTCATCTCACTCTATCAACATATCTTTCTATTCCTTTCTCCCACATGTACTTATCTAGCTTCCCCTTAAA
Organism: Squalus acanthias; assembly: GCA_030390025.1. NCBI lineage: Eukaryota > Metazoa > Chordata > Chondrichthyes > Squaliformes > Squalidae > Squalus > Squalus acanthias. The sequence goes on from CM059438.1 coordinate 61,004,560, forward strand.
TGCATCTCCGCTATTCGCCTCAACTACTCCTTGTGGTAGCGAGTTCCACATTCTAACCACTCTCTGGGTAAAGAAGTTTCTCCTGAAATCCTTATTGGATTTATTAATGACCATTTTATATTTATTGCTTTTAATTTTGGGCTTCCCACACATGGAAACATCTTCCCTACAGGTACCCTATCAAACCCCTTCATAATTTTAAAGACCTCTATTATCGTATGTCCTGTATGAGGGAAGCACGTAATTATTTTGTGGCCTAGCGATACTGGGTGCGTTTATATTGTTTGGCATTTGCTAAGGGCCTTGGGAGGGAGGATTTAAAATTTAAAAAAGCTGGGTTAGGCGGTCCTATACATTGGCAGAGCTAATCCATTGTGGTTAAATTGGCAAATCTTTCTGAATTCCTCCCCCCGCCAGGACCGCTGGCTCCCACGTATCTGCCACCACAGCCAGTCGCTGCCTCACCACCTGAGGGAAGCTCCCCTATGGTGCTGTAAAAGACCCGGGTTCAACCAACCAGTGGGTGAAAGTCCTTCCCCCCACCGAGGACCCACTGCCATTGAGGCAGACAGAACATTCAAGGGTCAGAGGTCATGGTGAAGCTTTAACATCAGCTGGCCTTTGGAGCCCTGTGCTCAATTCGAGTCGGACTGTCATAAAAGGATATAATGCGGAGATGCCGGTGTTGGACTGGGGTGGACAAAAATGAGAAGTCGCACAACACCAGGTTATAGTCCAACAGTTTTATTTGAAATTACGAGCTTTCGGAGCTCTGCTCCTTCTTCAGGTACAGTGAGGGAATATAAATCGATTACACAGTATATATAGACAGAGAACAATGTGTCTGCAGAAATACAATCCGTCAGGGAGGCATTACATCAAAGACACATCAGAGTACAGCTAAGACAATGAGGTGGGTCACAGGGGTCCAACGTGTCAAATGCTGCCGTCTGCAGTTAAGCTTTTAACTTTTTTTTTAAAACTGGGAAACCAGACAACGATGTCGAGTCACGTTCTGTAGCGTGACATGAACCCGAGATCCCTGTTGAGGCCGTCCTCATGGGTGCGGAACTTGGCTATCAGTTTCTGCTCGATGATTTTGTGTTGTCGTGTGTCTCGAAGGCCGCCTTGGAGAACGCTAACCTGCAGATCCGAGGCTGAATGTCCTTGACTGCTGAAGTGTTCCCCGACTGGGAGGTAACAATCCTGCCTGGCGATTGTTGCGCGGTGTCCGTTCATACTCATAAAAGGATATAGAAGAGAGGAGCAACAGGACTGATCCGAGTGTAACAGGGGATGAGCTATGAGGCAAGGTCAAAGAAGCTTAAGTATTTAATGGCATGGATAAAGTGAAGCGAGGATCGTATTGCAAATTAAGGAAATAGGAGCAGAGGAGTTAAGTTTATGTTGGGTTAACTAGAGTTAACAAGGTGGTAACGGCTTCAAGATGGGATCGGTAGCCTTACCTTATGCAAACTGGGGTGCGAGTGCGACCATTGAGCGAAGGCCAACACAATGGTGGCACCCTCACCCCACTGAGCAGCTACCTCTCGCACTGCCAGTACCACCCCTGTTGTTTTGTACCTCCATGTATTCCCCATGCCAGTGCCGGCTCTTCTCCCTGTCGTGGATAGACAGCATGACCGTCACCATACTGTATATCCACACTGTTCCTGTACCTGCCAGAACGGCCCTCTCCCAGCCCACCCCGGACAACCACAACTCCTCATGTCGACACCAGTCTGCTCAACCAGATCCGTCTCTTCTAAAATGAACCTACAGCTCCCTCAGTCCCAGGTACCTGTGTACTTTGGTCACAGGCTACTTGCTGATTTTTACGAGAAAATTACCCACCATGCATTGATGGAGTTGGGGCTGAGGCTTCAGAAACTCGCTCCCTAGCACCGCCTGGTGGCCAGAACCCACAACTACACTGTGACAGTTGACATAGCAACTTGAATGGAAAATATTGGAGGTAGCACTTTGCAACGGTAAATGTTGGCACGAAAGCGTGACCAAAAATTGTGACAACAGGAAGTAATGTTTGTGAACAGGAAGTGTGTGTCCTACGCAAGCTTTTTAAAAAAAAAACTGCAATAAGAACAAATCACAATAGGTGAAGGAAAAAGAATGGAGAAAAAAAAACACAAGATTCATCTTTTATTATAAAATGTTTAAAATATTTATTAAGAAATTAAGTATTTATGTTTCTATAAAGACATCATTCTAATTACAATATGTGCAAAACATCAGTATATACACTATTCATCTGCAAACTTATATCGAAATCAGATATTAACAAGAGAGCAGTAAAACACTGCAGGCGCAACCCAGGGAGTCAGAATGTGGCTACATTCATTACTAGTACGTCAAAGGCAGAATAGGGTTGGGATGGAGGGAGCGAGCTTCTTCATCCCTTGTGTACCTGTAGAATTCAGACCTAGAGTGTGCGGTGGGTTGTCACAATTATTAGAAATTCTCTCAGGTAAAGCCTAGTGTAGCCAGTCTAATGGACAGACTATCACCACTCTTACATTTACCATCTTAGCCCAGGTCACAGGAGACAAAACATCGGTATGTCAGCTCCCGGCATTTACATCGCTGCCACTGGCTCCTCATCCCATTTTAGTGAGTCTACAAACACAGGAACATAGGAACAGGAGCAGGCCATTCAGCCCCTCGAGCCTGCTCCACCCATTTAAAATCAATCAGAGAACCAGGTTTGTTTCCATTCGGTGGTGCAGTTGACAGGTCTCCCTCCGATGTCGGGGCTGGCGTATTGTAAAAGGGCCGTGAAAGAGGTGTGAGGAGAGCTGCTGACTTAGCCCCGGCCTCAGAACAGCACCTCCTGTAGCCCTCTGCGAGACTGATAATTCAATGCCAAATTTTGGACAACTGCATTCAATGGTCCCACATGCACCGGGATCCGTCCTACCTTCTTTCACATCTAATAGCCTTACAACTGGCAGAGAGAGAAGATCTTTATCCCGTCAGCCTAGGGTGGTCTTAGAGTGGAAAGGATGGTGTGTGACCCTCACTCAGTCCATCCAGCAGATGGGATTGCTCCTAATTTGGCCAACTTCTCACTTCAGTTGAACAATCTTGACCTCTAGACCCTACCACCTGGACAAACCCAAGCACACCAAGGTTACGTTTTACCTGGCAAGGTTGTTCTCCTCTACGTCTCTCTTAACAACGTTATAGACTGGCACGCGAGCGCCGGTTGTCACAAAAATCTATTCTAACTGATCACATAGGTCGGATAAAAACACAGCCACAGCTCCACATTACAGTAATACTGGCAGACACCGAGAAATATATTAAACACATACAGAACAAAAAAAAAGTCTTTAAATATACACACAGAATATTTACTACACACGACCCGCTACAGTTGTCTCATCGCGCTTCGAAAACGAAGCATGTTCAGTTCAGATCACTCCACCGCAGTGAAGTTTGTTTTAATTGGGGGTGGGGGGGTGGTGGGAATAAGAGTACAAATTAAATAGAGTTACTGTAGGAAGGTCCACCTCAGTGCACAGGCGATAGCTGCCCGATACTAAAATATTCACATCTCACGTTGCACAGTGCACAGTCAAGAGTTAATCTCTACTGCCACAACAGATGGAGAACATGGTGTTTCTGTAATTTAACGGCCTGACGTTGTTTATAACGGTCTCCTCATGACAGCAGGGCCAGCGTTGGTCTCTGCTTTCTGACGGGCTGCTTAGCTTCCTTGTGCTGGAGTTCACTGGCCCGAAGTTAGGAATTTGGAAGGACTGGGCTGAAATGACTGAGCACCACCCAAAATTCCAAAAATATAGACACTAGTTTATTTTTCTTTGTTGCTATGGAGCGCTGACTTCACAAACAAAGCATTTGGCAAACCGTTTCCCCTTTTGTTTACAGACATAACGCAACATCTTGTGCAAAATGCACCTTCCTGTCCCTTGCACCGTGGAAATGTCGGAGACGTCAATCTAAAGTAAATATTTGCCAAACGCTTTCCATGCAGCCTCTGGCTCTTCCATCTCTACAAATGAGACAATGGCCTTAGGAACAGGAGGAGGCCATTCAAGCTCCTCGAGCCTGCTCCGCCATTCAATTAGACCATGGCTGATCTGTACCTCAACTCCATTTTCCCCGCCATTGCCCCATAACCCTTGCTACCCTTACCTAACAAACAGCTGTCGATCTCAGTCTTGAAAGCTCCAATTGACCCCCAGCATCCACAACCTTTTGGGGGAGAGAGTTCCAGATTTCCACTACCCGTCCTGTGAAAAAATGCTTCCTGATTTCACTCCTGAACAGCCTGGCTCTAATTTTAAGGCTGTGCCCCCTTGTTCTTGATTCCCCCACCAGGGGAAATAGCTTCTTTGTATCTAACCTATCGAATCCTTTTAACAGCCTTCATGTAACAGATTGGCAATGGGGGGGGGGGGGGGGGAAACTGAGGGGCAAAAAAAAAGGTAAAGTCTCAAAATTACAGACAGCCACAAAGTTAGTGGGCGAGTGATCACCACAGGGCGTACTGCCGCCTCAGAGTGTCTTAAGGTGATAGAAACTCCTTATAATGTGGAGGTCAAAGGTATGGGCAGTCCATTAGGGTACGCAGTATGCTGGTGTACCACAGTGTTGTCACATATTGGTGCATATTCCTCACAAGCCAAGCGTTGGAACTTAGGCTAGGGAAAGGCTTTGAGAGGATAAATCAACGTGGCCTGATCTCCTGACCCTCCCAACACCGGAGGCCCCCATTCTAACCTGACCCGCTCGGTGGAAACGGGTTGCGTTCGAATCCATGGATTTCAACGCAGCGTAAAATCGGGCAGGGAGTAAAACGGGCATTTGACCCGAACCCAGCCTGTTCTCGCCAGCTGGGTTGGGTTAAAATTGGGGCTTTGATTACAGACGTGACTGGAAGTATGCCAGTGCCTAACCTCCTTGCCTGCTGAGTACTGTGTGGCATGAGGCAGGGGAAGAGACCCCAAAAGTAGGAAGATCAATGAATAAAATATTCAAGGAAATCTCTTTAAAAAAAAAAGAGATTAGTCAAGGTGCTGGAGCATGGAGTCTGGTTGCCTTGCACTTCACCCTCTCCTTCATTAACACACAACTCTTGCCAATCGTTGATAGCAGAATACAGTGCTCCACTTCTCTAATGGGAAACCAGTCAGACCCTGATTCTCCATCTGATGCAGTAGTCATCAACTCACTCAGAAGTGCCATGGCAGAATGTCTCAGAATCTACCAGAAGTTGTCGGTGGCGCTGGACACAGTTTCAGAAGAAGTTGATGTCTCAGTGTAAAGTTAAAAATAAAGCTTTAAATAAGGCTCCGTGGAGTCAACCATCTTAAGCTTCCTGAGAGGTGGCCATCTTAAGCTTCCTCAGAGACTGCTATAACAAGCCTTCTTGAAGTCGGCCATCATAGGTCTTCTAGCAGGCGGACAGCTTAAGCCTCCTTGGTGGATGGCCACCTTCTCAGGTATTTTTTTTTGAGTGGTTTTCAGACAGTACCGTAGGAGAAACAGAAACCAGCCACAATTCAGAAATAAGAACTCCTTACTTTGTCTGTATTACATTCAGATATCTACTGGATAGATGTCCCAATCCCGTTTTCAACTTTGAAAAGAAACTATGTCCAATGACCTTAAATAACATTAAAAATCCATCTGCAACTTTATATACAACCACATTAACTCTGATTAAATTAGATTAGGAAAAAAATGTCAATGTGAATTTTTTTTTGTTACAGTTAATTCAATCTGTTCTAAACCGAGCCTGAAAACTGGTTTAGAAGAGATTTTAGTCGCAAACCAACCTATTCAACTGAAGCTTAAAGGCTAGCGCTTGCTGGCTAGATGGAGTCTGCCTGTGTTCTTTGTCCCTTTTTAAAACAAAACTTAATTTTCAGAGGTGCAAATCTCAACAGCCAGTCCCGTTCATTGAAGCAACTGGGAAGTTCTCACTTTTCTTGGATCCTTTCCAATCGATGAAGTCTTCACGTTTAATGGCCAGCCGGTTTCCAAGGCAACGACGTGTTGGCTTAATGGAGCAACAGGCCCTCTAAAGGAGGAGGCCTGAAGAGCTACGAGAGGTGTACTGCACGCGGACCACTGGAAATCAAGGTTGACGGGCATGACAAATAGCATCGCCAGCCCTGAAGTTCAAAGTTCAAAATGCGCCACAAGAGCAGATGGCCAATCAGTCTAGTCTTTACGGTTGGTTAAGTAGGTCAGTGAACTGGACTGGTACGGCTGCCAGTGTAGACGTCAATAGGCAGCAAAGTGGACTAGTGGGCACAGCAAATGGCCGCCAGTCTGGACAATGCAGAAGTTTTATTTTCCTCTTCGCCGTGCTTACTCGGAGAACTTGTGAATGTCGTTGTGCAGCATGTAGTAAGGGTAGGAGATCTCGTTCTGGTACGGGCAGTTGTAGTGGCACCGGCACTTGTTGGTCCACATCATGCTCTTGGAGAAGGTCTCGCCGTCCTCGCAGCGGAAGCCCACTTGGATGGTGCGGGTCTGCGACGGGGTGCAGCAGCGCCCGTCTGTGCAGGAGCCGCACCAGCGGGGCCTGTACCTCCGCACGCTGGCGCATCCGGCATAGGTGAATCGCACGGGCTCCTTGGCCTTCTTCATTCGGAAGCACTTCTTGCCCTTCTGCGAACGAGGAAAGAGAATGACTTGATAGGACCCTCTCAGGGTTAACCATGACGGACTAACTCACAACCCCCACGTCCCACCACCACAGGACCGATCTTATCAATGTGCCACACCAGGACTGGGCGAGGGGAGCCTCACCGGTCGGCCGTGCATATCAACAACAACAACAACTTGCATTTATATAGCGCCTTTATCGACACCGAGACACATAAGTAAATATTCAGACAGGGGACCAAAAGCTTGATCAAAGAGATAGGTTTTACGCAGCGTCTTAAAGGAGGGCAGAGAGGCGGAGAGGCGGAAATTCCAGAGCTTAGGGCCCAGGTAGCTGAAAGCATGGCCGCCAATGGTGGAGCTATGAAAATCGGGGATGCGCAACAGGCCAGAATTGGAGGAGCGCAGAGATCTCGGCGGGTTGTAGGGCTGGAGGAGGTTACAGAGATAGGGAGGGGCGAGGCCATGGAGGGATTTGAACACAAGGATGAGAATCTTTAAAGTGAGGCGTTGCCGGACTGGGAGCCAATGTAGGTCAGTGATTTGGATGAGCTCAAGTTTACGGTGGGTGCAAGGTGGAGGCCGGCCAGGAGTGCACTGGAATAATCAAGTCTAGAAGTAACAAAGACATGGATGAGGGTTTCAGCAGCGGATGAGCTGAGGCAGGGGAGGAGACGGGCGATGCGAGGAAATTGTACCATCCATTTACAAAGAAAACTAACTGTGACCTTGTCCCCACATCGCAACAACCTAGGCAAGGCCAAGTCCATGCCCGCCATCTTGCACATGCTGAGACGATTTGGACCATTACAGGACTGGAACCAAATTATCCTACCATTCGATATCCACAATGTCAAAACAATCCGGACCACCCAGATGTCAGCTGTGACTCAGTTGGTAGGACTCTCGTCTCTGAGTCAGAAGGTTCAGGGTTCAAAAACCAGGCTGACACTTCAGTGCAGTACTGAGGGAGTGCTGCACTGTCAGAGGTGCCGTTTTTTGGATGAGACGTTAAGCCCTCTCAGATGGACATCAAAATCCTATGGTACTATTTCAAAGAAGAGCAGGGAAGTTCTCCCCGATGTCTTGGGCCAATATTTATCCCTCAAGCAACATCACGAAAACAGATTATCTGGTCATTATCTCATTGCTGTTTGTGGGAGCTAGAATAATCAAGTCTAGAAGTAACAAAGACATGGATGAGGGTTTCAGCAGCAGATGAGCTGAGGCAGGGGCGGAGACGGGCGATGTTAGGAAATTGTACCATCCATTTACAAAGAAAACTAACAAATTGGCTGTCACGTTTCCTACTTTACAACAGTGACTGCGCTTCAAAAATGACTGAATTGGCTGTAAAAGCTTTGGGATGTCCTGAGGTCAAGAAATGCGCTGTATAAATGCAAGTTCTTTCTGTTGTGGCCTTGTTTAGGAGAGATGACAGTGTCTGTCAGATGGCGGTCAATTGTTTGTACAACACACGGCGATGAGCAGCCCCTTACCTTGAGGTTGGTGTTGAGTGGTAGGTCGCAGGGACGGAGCTGGCAGAGGCGGGTCTCTTTCATCAGTTTGCACTGGGGGTTGTCGCTGGTCACTCTGGTGGAGATGCCGGTGCCGCAGGTCTTGGAGCACTGCGACCAGTTAGTGGTCTGAACCAGGCACCTTGACCTGTCGGAGGTACGATCGTGGGCCTGTGCTCTCCAGCCTGCAGAGAGAAACAAGTCCTCATCAAAAATATGCTCTCCTTCCCTGACGCGGTGGGCAGTAACCGACAGATACATATGAATATTCGGGGTCAAATTTCTACAGGAGGAGTCCCCTGACTCTCCGCTGTATCTCTGCGGAAACCCCGGAGAAAGGGAATAAGCGGCATTTATGCCGTTTCTCCAGGGTTTCCGTGGAACTTCCGTCAACGTTACAGCCATAAATTCCCCGTGCAAATTCAACCCCACAGAGTCCAGATACAATAGTTGTGGGTTATATTTAGGGGAATGAGCAAAGATACAACCAGTTCAAATTTACAGATATATATTAAAAATCTTGGGGGCGAAATTCGGCTTCTTTGCACCTGCAGTTAGCACCTCTGGGGGGCGCTAACGGGACGCAAAGGGTTTATCGCCCGGGGGGGGGGGGGGGGGTGAAAAAGCCCCTCCAGAGAAATTCGGCGGGGCGCTGCTGAGGCACTAGCCAATAGCGCCGTGCCCTGCCGGTAGCGCGCCAGGCTGCTGCGCCGCCGGCAATGAAGTCATCGCCGAGCGACGCGACCCCCTTAGTGCCCCACGGCAGAAATTCGGCTGCATCCCGCGAGGCTGCCGCGGGCGATGTCAGCGCCAGCCTCACAGATCGCAAACCGGGCCGACCTCCGCTCGCAGGGCGGTGTTTAAAGGGGAGGTGCGGCTGCGACCCGCGCCGTCATTTTCTTCTTTTGGCTGACATCCAAGTCGGGCCTTCATGGCGGACCCTGGCGTGGTCTGTGGCCGCCATCGCTGCGGCCACAGCACCATGCCGCCCTGGTGGCCTAGTGTGGGCCATCGGAGGCCCTGCAGAGCTCACAACATCCCTCCCCTTTAACGTAAGGGGAGGGGTGGTGAAATGCGTCAGCGCTACGCAGAGCGACCGTGTAGTGTTACCACCCTTTGCGCCCCCGACACCGCCCCGAGAGGAAGTGGAGTGCCCGAGATAGCGCTCCACTTCCTCTCTGGGGCGGTAAACCGAATTTAGCGGCCGGGTTGGTACTTCTGCGCAGGGCACTAAATGTCTGGCGCTAATTCGGTTACCGCCCCAAACGAGACGTAACTGAATTTCGCGCCCCTTACATCTGCACACACTTTCCTCTCAACTTTACCTGTCGTACATTCCTGTGACAAACCTGTCACACTCTTACAGCGTGACAAGTTTACATAGCCAGTTTCCATTGTAAACGTAGACATAGGGATTTATAATGGAAATATAAAAATAAAGACAGAATGTATGTTATGAAATGGGAACTGAAGTACGTCTGCGCGCCTTGGTCCAATGATCCCTCGCCCTCTAATCCCACTTCACCTGAAGACTATACTCGGTCTTGACTTCCTGAGGTGAGCTAGCGTCTTTATATTTTTCCTCCCTCCTTTCCTGAAGGCACTGACTGCCACTGGGATACAGTTCCACAGGCACTGGAGGCCTTCCATGTACCTCTTTCAAATGACCACTCTTCATGTGCAAGCCCAAAAGGCGAGTGCCAACAGGTTATTTGACCATGAGGTTCAGCAAGGCCAAGCCTGTCCCTAGTGGGCGAGTGTGTGCACACACACACACACACACACACACACAGACTTTCTAGCAGAGGTCACTGGACAGTGATCATCACAGGGAACACTGGCTGGTTATTTTACCTCCCCTAGCCCAGGGGCAGTTAGGTCCATTGTAGCATCCTACACTTTTCCCCAGCTGAGACCAGCTAGTGCAGCACAGGCCCAAAGCTCGAAGCTGGGGCTTTCCTGGTGTGTGTGGCCCAGTCCCACACCGGCCAATAAATGAAGCAATCTCGGAGCTACAGATTCCTCTGTTAAAGGGGCAGTCGGAAGGAATGGACCAACTTCTGAATGAGTGAGTGCTGGCCTACCTGGTTCCACCTTTAGGCCTCCTCTGACGAGGTCAGTCAGCTCATTGCTGGATAGCAGTTCTGCATCCGGCTGGTCTCCGATCTCTTCATAACTCATCGAGTCGTCTGCTTCCTCGGTGCTATCGCCAGAGTCTTCGCCAATATGGTTGGTGTCGCAGGCCCACTCCTCGCAGCACTGGCCTGGTACCTTGACCAGCCGAGGCTTGGGGCAGTCCATGGTTGGTAGAGAGAGCTCCTGGGGACAGAGGGGCATACAGCCCACCACTCCATCGATACAGGTACACTGATGCTTGCAGTTGGGTTGAAAGTTCTCTCCGTTCTGGTAGATACTCCCACCAAACTCACAAGGCCTCCCTTCAGATTTGGCTAGAACATCAAAAAAATAAATTTACCCATGTGGAATATTCAACACGCAACAGAAACTTCTAAGCTCAAAGATCTTCAGGAAAGGTTTGGAAAAGCCATCGAGTTGTTGTGATCTGGAACGCACTGCCTGAAAGGGCGGTGAATGCAGATTCAATAGTAACTTTCAAAAGGGAATTGGATAAATAGTTGAAGGGGAAAAATTTGCAGGGCTATAGGGAAAGAGCAGGGAATGGGACTAATTGGACGGCTCTTTCAAAGAGCCAGCACAGGCACGATGGGCAAAATGGCCTCTTTCTGTGCTGTATAATTCTATGATTCTAAGATTCTAAGTCTTAGTTGAGTTTATTTCCCCTCTTCCAGTCAGATTCTTTCTCCAGTGGCCCCTACCCTTGCATGTTGCTAGGAGTAGATAAACATTTGAAGCAGAGGAAGATACAGGGCTACTTGGAGAGCGCAGAGCAGTGGGATTAGCTTTGGATTACTTTAGCAAAGTGTCGGCACAGGCAGGCTGGGCTGAACGGCCTCCTTCTGTGCTGTGCATTCCGATGGTGCGATGGCATCCGGTCCCTGAAGTTCTCCGACCTGTCAGTACTGCCATGTAACCGGACCCCAGGAAGCGGGCCTGACGGTTACTAGAAGTTACTAATAATCACGGGGTTACTAATAACCACGAGGGTTACTATGGGTTACTAATAACCACCAGGGTTACTATGGGTTACTAATAACCACCAGGGTTACTATGGGTTACTAATAACCACCAGGGTTACTATGGGTTACTAATAACCACCAGGGTTACTACGGGTTACTAATAACCACGAGAGTTACTATGGGTTACTAATAACCACTAGGGTTACTATGGGTTACTAATTACCACCAGGGTTACTATGGGTTACTAATTACCACCAGGGTTACTATGAGTTACAAATAACCACGAGGGTTACTATGGGTTACTAATAACCACCAGGGTTACTACGGGTTACTAGTAACCACGAGGTTACTAATGATCACTTTTCCTTGGGACATCAGGTTGATGCCACTCGTTAATACCATCACCAGTGAACAACAAGATGGCTCTTCCCACTCAGCATCCTGCCTCATTTTATGTTGTTAAACGCTTGACTTACCTCGGCAGATGCCCCGCGTGGCGACGTCACTGGAGCCGAAGCTACACTCGAGGCCCTTGATGTGGTCGCAGGGTTCCATGGTGCTGCAATCCTGGTTGAATTGCCGTGCACACACCTTGCAGCAGTTGCAGCCGTCCATTATCAAGCTGTTGCCCGGGGCACAGGTCGGAGGGGCATCGGGGCAGTGACACGCTGGTCCACAGCTACTCTCCACCTGGGTTGGGCAAGAAAAACACCAATCAGGCTTCTGCAGGCACTCAGCTCCTGCCCGCTGCATGTGGTCTGCTTGTGGTCTTGGTGATTGTAGGGAATCAGATGGGAAGGTTACTGGGTGTTGTACCGCGCAACACAGATTAGCGGCAGAGTTTGATCAGAACAGAAATGTGGGCAAACCAAACCCTGGCATTAAACACCCGGCGCTACTGAAAATCTCAGCACCACGCTGGACTGAGTCTTGCTGCGAACAGTACTCCTTTTATTTGTTCAATTCATCATACCAGGGAGTGAGTTACAGACTGGGATCTAATCGAGGGGTTCGGGGGTTTATATATAGAATAATGGATAACTGGAGTGAGTTACAGGCTGGAATTTAATCGAGGGGTTCGGGTGGTTTCTATATAGAATAATGGATACTCGGGTATGAGTTACAGGCTGGAATTTAATCGAGGGGTTCGGGTGGTTTATATATAGAATAATGGATACCTGGAGTGAGTTACAGACTGGAATCTAATCGAGGGGTTCGGGGGTTTATATATAGAATAACAGATACCCGGGTGAGAGTTACAGGCTAGAATCTAACCGAGGGGTTCGGTGGTTTCTCACCAGGGCAAGGACAGGGACAATCTACCCTATACAATAATGGACACCCCAGTGAGTTTCAGATCAGCATAGGAAATAGTGAATAATGTGCGATAAAACAGTCAGTGTATAATATACTGAGCAATGTATCTATATATAAAACAGAATGTATATAAATAGTGGGTAATGTATAATATAAAACAGATAGTATAATATACAGACAGTGTATAATATATATATATATATAAAACACAAGTGTGTAAATAATCTTAGTATATAATATACAGAGTAATGTGCATCTATGGGAGATGGTATGGGGTAATTTTCCATGTCTGTGCTTCGGACACAGGATTGCGCACTGACAGGCCTGTTAGAATATCAGGTGCGGTGGACAGTGTGCCTCATATTGTAATTTAAATTAATAGAAGGTAAATCGGACACATTGCAGAATGTGCAAACTATCTTCAGCACCTGATCTCCCAATGACCCTGTCCAGCGGCGATGCTTTTATATATGCATGTGTGTGTGTGTACATGTGCGTTTACATGTGTGTGTGCGTGTGCGTATGTATGTACATGTGCATTTGCATGTATATGTGCGCGTGTGTGTGCGCGCATGTGCAATGTGCAATAATGTATTCAAATACTATTCCTGTCTCTTGAAGAATTATTATGGAGACCTGCAGTTAGTGTATCTGAGTGCAATATGATGACACATTTGAAATTCTTTAGCACGCCATTACTGAACAAGCCAGTTATACTGACAGAGGAATTAAAGGTGTGAAACAAAAATATTCACCACCATCCCAGCCTCAAACACACCACGGTCACTTAGAACTAGAACAGGGAGCTCCCACCACAGGGAAGAAGCAGTTGCTTTTCACCAAAGCCATCGAAGATTGTAAATCAATTTATGGTTCTTTATCTGAACAGCACCCCGCTTCCCGAGCCAGACCGGTCTGCAGACAGGGGGTCACGGTGATAGGGGGCACGGTGATAGGGGGCACGGGAGATTGGGGGCCTATTCAGCCAGCTGCCTGTGGGGATGCTCAACTGAGTATCGTACACTCAGCCATGATTAGAGAGCTACCGAGTGACATCTAAGCAAACACTCACTGGGCTTCAGTGTGAAGGCTTTGTTAATGCGCTTGTATTTCTGTGCCTTGAAGTGCAGTAGACCATTGTTAAGCCGTCTTTCAGATGAGACGTTAAACCGAGGGCCTGTCTGCCATCTCCATTAGATGTAATAAAAGATCCCATCCCACAGTAAGATGTCACAAACAGCAATGAGATAAATGACCCGATAATATGCTTTTTTTTTAGTGATCTTGGTTGAGGGATAAATATTGGCCAGGACACCAGTTAAAACTCCCTGCTGTTCTTCGAAATAATGCCATGGGATCTTTTACGTCCACCCGAGAGGGCTATCTAATCATCGCTTCTTTCACTGAAGTGGGTGTCGTCAGGTCCCCCCCCCCCCCCAAGGTCTCTTCTCGGCTGTGGAGTTTACTCCTGCACCAGGAAATGCTTATTGCACAGGGAGGGCGGGAGAAAGCAGTGAGACAACAACCATGGCAGATCATGTCCCTGCCCAGTCCCTCAACCCTTGCAAGGTCCTCGTGTTGTTTGACGGGACTGTCCATTCAGAGACATGACTCAGCACAGCTGGAAATAGACCTGTCAGACGTGCCAAGCCCAATGACCTCCAGCACACTTCATTACTAGGATTTGCAATTACACTTCAGCAAGAATTTTCTGTTGTGAAATTGCCTGCAGACTTTTAACCCTGACAGGTTCAGGCAAATAACTACTCCCTCCAGCGCCTGACTGTATTTTTAATCTTCTGCTGACAGACTGTGACACTGAATCAAACACCAACGCTATATTATTAACAGAATACACCAAATCCTCGGGTATAGATTCATCACCATCAAAATAAACACCATGAACTCAATTTTAAGTACTTTAATTTCGCTTGCACTGTCGCTTCCAACTCTCTTTCCCTTTAGCCCTATTTCTATTTTTTTTAAACTTCAATTTAACGTGTGTTTTTTAAAAAAAACACCTAACCCACTCCGGAACTGAACAAGTAGCCGGCTGATGGAACCAATAGGAAAGGGTGTTGTTGAAAGGGTTAATTGCTTTTGGTGTCGTCAGCTGACACGCTAACCTTTCACCTGTGGGGCCAGAGCTTCAGCCTGGCCCAGGGTGCCGGGCTGAATGTCTCCTCCTTTCTCTGTCAGATGACAGGATTCCCCACACAATGCCCCTGGCAGTGCCCGCTGTGAACCGAGGCACACCACCCGCACCCCTTTTCCTGCCAGAAGCTAAGGGAGCGTCTCTCCTTTGGCATCATCACCAAAAACACCCTGCTGCTCCTGCCCAGTGGCAGCCAGGAGGAACTAGTAAAAAAAAATAGGTTTTCCTTGGGTGTGGGCCGTGGCTCAGTGGGCAGCACTCTCGCCGTCAGAAGGTCGGGGGTTCAAGCCCCACTCCAGAGACTTGAGCACACAATCCCGGCTGACAATCCCGTGCAGTACGAAGGGAGTGCTACACTGTCGGAGGTGCCGCCTTTCGGATGGGCTGTTTAACTGAGGCCCCTGTCTGCCCTCGGAGGAGGATATTTATCCCAAAACCTACATCCCTCAACAAAGATTATATTGTCATTATCTCCTTGCTGTTGGTGGGACCTTGCTGTGCACCTCATTTCCCTACAACAGTGACTACACTTCCAAAGTACTGGGCGTGAAACGCTTTGGGAGGTCGTGAAAGGGCGCTATATAAATGCAAGTTCTTTTGTTTCCTCCCCTCCGTGTGAAAACTCAGTACATTTTGAGCTTAGATGCTGATCCCTCCATTTCACGCAGTTGCTGATCCATGTTTGACTCCTGTTTGTAACCTGGATTTGCATCTTTTGATAAGACACGGATATTTTGTATTCTTATTTACATGGCATCAGGCTGAGGCTGCGGGAGCGGGCATGTTTTGAGATGGTAGAGATTCTTAACTGGGTCACTAGAGGCTGCACTCTGGAACTGGTGCGTTTAACTCTTCGAGGGCTGTTTGCCGTTTATTTACACAGCAAGAGTAGAGTGCGAGGTGAGGGCAGGACCGTAAAAGGAGGGTCTGTTAACCCCGCGTTAACGGCTGCGATTCTCAAAGATGCTGCAGGCAAAGAACACTATAATGTTCCCAAAGCACAACAACTTGAGGCAAATTACACATTCACTTCACGCAGATGGAAACTCTGGACCTGCTCAAGGACAGCAGTGCCCCTTTAAACAAAAAAAAACACCCAGAACTGACATTTCCACCCAAGGAATCAAGGGGTTAATGACAATAGTTTCCTGGTGTGGTTCCCAAGGCTGAGATCCAGACGTGGTCCCTTTAAGAATTGGACTCTGCCCATTCCGCACCCCCGCCCCTGCAATTTGAGCCGGGTGTGAAGTTTACCAACATGAAAAGCGGCCTTTGTGGTTTGGTTTTGTGATGATTAAGAAGCAGCGTGGGGCCCACGCTCAGGCTTCTCAACACTGCCATTCAGTCAGCAGCAGAGATTGGCGTCATGAATGTACGTCAGTGACGGGGACTCCCAGTATCCGAGGAATTTAGAATCGGAGTGCAGCGGCCCAGGGGCTGCTCAGGCCTGGGTTGTTTCCCCTCTCTTCGCACTCCTCCCTTGGAGAATAGTGTGAAGTAGTGGAGGGATTCACAGGCTGATTAACAGCCTGACAGGTGAACACTCCTTCCATGACCATGACTGCGACTTTCATCTCTCCACCACTGGCGGCCGTGTCTTCAGCTGTCTGGGCCCCAAACTCTGGAATTCCCTCCCTAAACCTCCTTTAAGTCACTTCTTAAAACCTTTTGGTAACCTGTCCTAATATCTCAAGTGGCTCGGTGTCACAGTTTGTTTGATGAGCGCTTTGGGATGTTTTACTCTGTTAAAACTGATATATAAATTCAAATTGTTGTTGATTGGCTGGTTAATCCTATACAATAGGAAGGTTTCACTGGCTCCCACAACCCATACAATGAGGTGGCGGGGGAGGGGCAGTCAAGGGGAGAGGGGGTCACCCACTGAACACAAGTCGAGTATCCCGTTGGAATATCAACCCAGAATTCAGAGCTGGAGGCTCCAGTGTCCACTCCCCGGGACTGGTCTGGAGCGGGGCTTGAACCCGGCACCAACTCTAACTTCAAGAGGCTGGAATGTTGCCACTGAGCTAAAGGCTCGTTCTCAGGTAGCCCAGGTGACGCGTTGCTCTAGTCCCCTTTGACAGGAGCTGTCAGTCAATGTAGGGGGCGGTGCCAGGAATTCCATCTGACTGAGCTGGCGGGAGGGCGGAGAAAGCTCATGCCTGTTGTTTTCCACTTTCACATGAATTATCTCAAGGCCCCCCCGGTTCGATCCTTGGTTTCAGCAGCCTTGTTGAATGTCTGCTGGGGCTCAGGTGGTGGTTGCACTCTGGTCTGAGTCAGAAGGCTGACACTTGGCACATACTGAGGGAGTTCTCCCCGGTGTCCTGGGGCCAATATTTATCCCTCAACCAACATCACTAAAACACACTGGTCATTATCACATCGCTGTTTGTGGAAGCTTGCAGTGCGCAAAGTGGCTGCCGCATTTCCTACATGACAACACTTCAAAAGTACTTAATTGGCTGTAAAGCGCTCTGAGACTCCCTGAGGTTGTGAAAGGTGCTATAGAAATGCAAGTCTTTCTTTTATCCCTGGGAAAGTGTGGCGAGGAGGCAGGGAGTCTGGTGCCTGATCAGACCTGCCCGCCACCTGCAAGCTCCGCCTGCCTCACGCTCAGTGATCCCAGCGTCTGCAGCTCAGCAAGTCAGGACGGAGCTCAGTGCTGCAGTCTCCAGCGCCGGCTCTCCTTTATTCAAATGTAACCCCCGCTACTTTCTCAAATCTGATCGTGAGAACTCATAGCCTTATCAGAGGCAGCACCGAGATCGGACATTAATGTGGGACTCAGAACTACCCTGATGGGACCACCCCGAGCAATAGGCCAGAATAATCCTTCTTGTGTGGGGGAGGGGTGGGGGGAGTGGAATTGCTACCCAAATTAAAGGGGCCGCACCTTCATCAAACTGCGACTGACTTTCAGTTGTTCGCCAAGCTCGCGAGGAGATGAGATGAATCCCAGTGCAATGTGTGACAGAAAGGGCAAAGGGCACACAGAACAATGTCCCATTGCCAAAATTCTCCGGCTTTTCACTCTCCTTGGTAAAAATAAGACTTGCATTTCTATAGCGCCTTTCACAACCTCAGGATGCCCTTACAGCCAATGAATTACTTTTGAAGTGTAGTCACTGCTGTAAGGTGGGAAAACACAGCAGCCAATTTGAGCACAACAAGCTCTCACAATCAGCAATCTGATCATGACCAGATAATCTGTTTTTGTTATGTTGGTTGAGGGATAAGTATTGGCCAGGACACCGGGGAGAACTCCCCTGCTCTTCTTTGAAATAGTGGCCATGGGATCTTTTACATCCACCTGAGGGGGCAGACGGGGCCTCGGTTTAATGTCTCATCCGAAAGACGGCACCTCCAACGGTGAAGTGCTCCCTCAGCACTGCACTGGGAGTGTCAGCCTGGATTGTGTGGCTCAAGTCTCTGGGGTGGGACTTGAATCCACAACCTTCTGAGAGAGTGCTATCCACTGAGGCACGGCAAGGGCACCTTAATAAAGACCAACCTTTTCCACCCCCACTGCATTAACATTGTAAATTTGCAGTTTACTTTAAACAAATCCTTCAATGGTAATAATGCCAAAATTTAAGATAATAAACTTAACAGGGTTTGTGAGGAACGCTGGGAGGCGGATCGTTTTAACACAGAACCTGCGCGGAATACTGAAAGAATGTTTAAAATTAGCTGGCAGGTTGGATGCATTTAGCAGTCTGTCCCTGTCTCTCTCACACACACACTGATCACAGGATCTGGACTCTTAGTGACGATCAGGCGCATTTAAAGCAGAATTGAGACGATATATATATATACATATAATTTACACACACACACACATACATACACAAAAACTTTGTAAAATTTGTCGGAAGAACTGAAAATACTGAACAGCACTTACCCCAGCCACAGTGCAGAGCAGGATGACCAGATACACGAGTGTTTCCATCCCCTTTACCCTCAAAAAAAACCTGGTCAAAAAAATAAAGATTCCTTCCCTGTTTTCTAATTACTTTTTTTTTGGAAAAAAAACTTTAAAAAAAAACAACAAAAGATCCTTGTGCAAAAGAGAAGTCGTCACAACTTGTCACCCAGCTCCAGGTGGTCGGGTTAATTTCAGGTAAGTTTCAGCGGCGCCAGATCCACCTTGTTGCTAAAGAAACATTAAAGAACAGGGGGGAACTAGGAGGAGGAAAATAAACTTTCCCTGTTTGTTTTTTTTTGTTTTGGGGAGTTAAAGTGCGCACCAGTCGAGATCTAGCACTGACTTTCTCGGTCGGTCCTGTTATTTTGGTTTTCTTCCCCCCACCAAGTGCTGCTCTCACTGATGTTCTTGTCTTTCTCTAGGCGGTGTCAAACACTGAACACCGCGGGTCGCAGTTCATTCAGCCGCTGTGAGATGTCGCTTGTTTTTATAGCCAGGGGCGCTGGTCTTATCCCCTCCCCTCCACTTTCTCCCCTCCCACGGCCCCCGCGTCACCGCCTGGCCGCTCTCGGAGCACAGATCCCCGGCGCCAGAGCCAAACACCTTCCGCCGTGGAAACCCAGCCAAGAACAGACCGACACCAAAAAAAAACACCATCAAGAGAGAGAAAAAACAGAAACTTTAACAAACCGATTTCCCTAAAACAGTTCTATTTATTTAACTTTCAGTAAAGCATCTTATTAAAACAAACTTGCTACTTAAATTTCTTCATTTATTATCCTTTTAAAAAAAATGAACCTCTCCTTGTAAGATTAAACCTGCTGCAAACCCCACGATTTGTGAATCTCGGTGTAAAATGTACCTCATTTCCCAGGTCAATGTGATTTAAATGTGCTTTTTTCATCTCTGTGCCTCCCCTTTGACTAAAGCTGAAACTCGTTCTGAAATCGGCCCATTTAATTCATTTTTCCGATTTAATTCATCCTGCGGTTTAATATCACCCAAACTTGGCAACAAAGTTTAAAAAAAAAATTAAATGCTTCTTACAGGAGCATTTAAAAAATGGATTTAAAATGCTTATTTGTTTTGGGAGTAATGCGGATTAAATGTCAGGATGAGAGGTGAAAGTCCACGTGCCGGGGCTGGGGATGGAGAGTTGAGTTGAGTTATGCAACAATCCAGTTATCAGCTACTGTTTCCCTTCTAGATACAGATTAACTATTTGCACCTAAATCCCAGTCAATTAGAATTGATGTAAAAGTGTAGGGCTTCAGAGTTGTAAAAACAACAACACAAAAATCAGAAGGAATCGCTCAATATTTACATTTCCATTATTGCTCGTCTCCGAAGCAACTAAGTGTGTTTTGCAGATAACACGAATTCCATTCATTCCAGCCACTGCAGCCGGCGGGTCAATTCTGATTGAAGCTTTTCTTTCCCTCCTCTGCCGCTCATTCCCAGGTATCTGCCGTACCGGCCGCTGCTGCTGGGCGGCGCTGTTTCCACGCGGCTCCAGCCCATCAGCAAGCCGGCCAGGCAGCAACCGCGACCCCGTCTCACTGCTGGCTGCACTGACACCTCTCTCAGTTTGGAACTTCTTCAATTTTATTTTTCTTACTTTTCTCACTCTCTGATATATCCCACCTTCCTCACTGTAACACTCTATGATATACCCCACACCCTTCACTGTAACACTCTCTGATATACCCCACACCTCTCAATGTAACACTCTCTGATATACCCCACACGACTCACTGTAACACTCTCTGATATACCTCACACTCTCACTGTAACACTCCCTGATATACCCCACACCCTCACTGTAACACTCTCTGATATACCCCACACTTTCACTGTAACACTCTCTGATATACCCCACACTCTCACTGTAACACTCCCTGATATACCCCACACCCTCACTGTAACACTCTCTGATATACCCCACACTTTCACTGTAACACTCTCTGATATATCCCACCTTCCTCACTGTAACATTCTCTGATATACCCCACACCCTTCACTGTAACACTCTCTGATATACCCCACACCTCTCACTGTAACACTCTCTGATATACCCCACACTTTCACTGTAACACTCTCTGATATACCCCACACCCTTCACTGTAACACTCTCTGATATACCCCACGCCCCTCACTGTAACACTCTCTGATATACCCCACACTCTCACTGTAACACTCCCTGATATACCCCACACCCTCACTGTAACACTCTCTGATATACCCCACACTTTCACTGTAACACTCTCTGATATATCCCACCTTCCTCACTGTAACATTCTCTGATATACCCCACACCCTTCACTGTAACACTCTCTGATATACCCCACACCTCTCACTGTAACACTCTCTGATATACCCCACACTTTCACTGTAACACTCTCTGATATACCCCACTCCCTTCACTGTAACACTCTCTGATATACCCCACACCCCTCACTGTAACACTCTCTGATATACCCCACACCTCTCACTGTAACACTCTCTGATATACCCCACACTTTCACTGTAACACTCTCTGATATACCCCACACCCCTCACTGTAACACTCTCTGATATACCCCACACCTCTCACTGTAACACTCTCTGATATACTCCACACTACTCACTGTAACACTCTCTGATATACCCCACACTCTCACTGTAACACTCCCTGATATACCCCACACTCTCACTGTAACACTCTCTGATATACCCCACACTCTCACTGTAACACTCCCTGATATACCCCACACCCTCACTGTAACACTCCCTGATATACCCCACACCCTCACTGTAACACTCTCTGATATACCCCACACTTTCACTGTAACACTCTCTGATATACCCCACACTCTCACTGTAACACTCCCTGATATACCCCACACCCTCACTGTAACACTCTCTGATATACCCCACACTTTCACTGTAACACTCTCTGATATATCCCACCTTCCTCACTGTAACATTCTCTGATATACCCCACACCCTTCACTGTAACACTCTCTGATATACCCAACACCTCTCACTGTAACACTCTCTGATATACCCCACACTACTCACTGTAACACTCTCTGATATACCTCACACTCTCACTGTAACACTCCCTGATATACCCCACACCCTCACTGTAACACTCTCTGATATACCCCACACTTTCACTGTAACACTCTCTGATATACCCCACACTCTCACTGTAACACTCCCTGATATACCCCACACCCTTACTGTAACACTCTCTGACATAGCCCACACTTTCACTGTAACACTCTCTGATATATCCCACCTTCCTCACTGTAACACTCTCTGATATACCCCACACCCTTCACTGTAACACTCTCTGATATACCCCACACCCCTCACTGTAACACTCTCTGATATACCCCACACCTCTCACTGTAACACTCTCTGATATACCCCACACTTTCACTGTAACACTCTCTGATATACCCCACACCCCTCACTGTAACACTCTCTGATATACCCCACACCTCTCACTGTAACACTCTCTGATATACTCCACACTACTCACTGTAACACTCTCTGATATACCCCACACTCTCACTGTAACACTCCCTGATATACCCCACACTCTCACTGTAACACTCTCTGATATACCCCACACTCTCACTGTAACACTCCCTGATATACCCCACACCCTCACTGTAACACTCTCTGATATACCCCACACCCTCACTGTAACACTCTCTGATATACTCCACACTCTCACTGTAACACTCTCTGATATACCCCACACCCTCACTGTAACACTCCCTGATATACCCCACACCCTCACTGTAACACTCTTTGATATACCCCACACTCCTCACTGTAACACTCCCTGAAATATCCCACACCCTCACTGTAACACTCTCTGATATACCCCACACCCTCACTGTAATATACCCCACACCCTCACTGTAACACTCTCTGATATACCCCACACCCTTACTGTAATATACCCCACACCCTCACTATAAATATACCCCACACCCTCACTGTAATATACCCCACGCCCTCACTGTAACACTCTCTGATATACCCCACACCCCTCACTGTAGCACTCTCTGATATATCCCACACCCCTCACTGTAACACTCACTGATATATCCCACACCCTCACTGTAACACTCTCTGATATACCCCACACTCTCACTGTAACACTCTCTGATATACCCCACACTCTCACTGTAACACTCTCTGATATACCCCACACCCCTCACTGTAACACTCTCTGATATACCCCACACCCTCACTGTAACACTCTCTGATATACCTCACACCCTCACTGTAACACTCTCTGATATACCCCACACCCCTCATTGTAACACTCTCTGATATACCCCACACTCCTCACTGTAACACTCTCTGATATACCCCACACCCCTCAGTGTAACACTCCCTGATATACCCCACACCCTCACTGTAACACTCCCTGATATACCCCACTCTCCTCACTTTAACACTCTGGTATACCCCACACACTCACTGTAACACTCTCTGATATACCCCACACCCTCACTGTAATATACCCCACACCCTCACTGTAATATACCCCACACCCTCACTGTAACACTGTCTGATATACCCCACACCCTTACTGTAACACTCCCTGATATACCCCACTCCCTCACTGTAACACTGTCTGATATACCCCACCCTCCTCACTGTAACACTCTCCGATATACCTCACACCCTCACTGTAACACTCTCCAATATACCCCACAACTCTTACTGTAACGGTCTCTGATATACCCCATCTCCTCACTGTAACACTCTTGGATGTAACCCACACCCCTCACTGTAACACTCTCTGATATACCCCACACCCTCACTGTAACACTCTCTGATATAATCCATCCTTCTCACTAACACTCGATTCAGGAACCGTTCCTTTAGATTGGAAAATTGCACATGTCACTCTGCTATTTAAGAATGGCGAGAGAGGGAAACCAGGTAATTATAGATCAGTTAGCCTAACATCTTTTGTCGGGAAATTGCTGGAGTCTATAATTAAGGATAGGGTGACTGAACACCTCAAAAATATTTAGTTGATCAGTTGATTGCAGTGAGAATGATGGATTTGTGAATGGTAGGTCATGCCTGACAAACCTGATTGAACTTTTTGAGGAAGTGACTAAAGTAGTGGACAGGGGAATGTCTATGGATGTTATTTATATGGACTTTGAGAAGGCAATTGATAAAGTCCCACATAAGAGACTGTTAACTGAGGTAGAAGCCCAAGGAGTTAAGGGCAAATTATTGACCTGGTTAGGAAATTGGCTGAGCGGCAGGAGATGGGTAGTAGGGATAATGGGTAGGTACTCAAATTGGCAGGATGTGACTAGTGGTGTCCTGCTGGCATCTGTGTTGGGGCCTCAACTATTCACAGTGTTTATTAACGACTTAGATGATTGCATAGAAAGTCATATATCCAAATTTGCCGATGACACAAAGATAGGCGGCATTGTAGGCAGTGTAGATGAAAGCATAAAATTACAAAGGGATATTGATAGATTAAGTGAATGGGCAAAACTGTGGCAAATGGATTTCAATGTAGGCAAATGTGAGGTCATCCACTTCAGACCTAAAAAGGATAGAACAGGGTACTTTCTAAATGGTGAAAAGCTAAAAACAGTGGAGGTCCAAAGAGACTTGGGGGTCCAGGTACACAGATCATTAAAATGTCGTGAACAGGTACAGAAAATAATCAAAAAGGTTGATGGAATGCTGGCCTTTATATCTAGAGGACTAGAATACAGGTGGGTAGAAGTTATGCTGCAGATATGCAAAACCCTGGTTAGACCACACCTGGAGTACTGTGAGCAGTTCTGGGCACCACACCGTAGGAAGGATATATTGGCCTTGGAGGGAGTGCAGCGTGGGTTTACCAGAATGATACCCGGACTTCAAGGGTTAAGTTACGAGGAGAGATTACACAAATTAGGGTTGTATTCCTTAGAATTTAGAAGGTTAAGGGGTGATCTGATCGAAGTTTTCAAGATATTAAGAGGAACAGATAGAGACAAACTATTTTCGCTGGTTGGGGAGTCTAGGACTGGGGGCATAGTCTAAAAATTAGAGCCAGACCTTTCAGGAGTGAAATTAGGAAACACTTCTACACACAAAGGGTGGTAGAAGTTTGGAACTCTCTTCCGCAAATGGCAATTGATGCTCGATTAATTGTTAATTTTAAATTGGAGAGTGATAGCTTTTTGTTAACCAAAGGTATTAAGGGATGTGGGCTGAAGGCAGGTATATGGAGTGAGGTCACACATCAGCCATGATCTCATTGAATGGCGGAACAGGCTCGAGGGGCTCAATGGCTTACTCCTGTTCCTATCACAGAATCACAGAATCCCCACAGTGCAGATAGAGGCCATTTCGGCCCATCGAGCCTGCACCGACACATATCCCACCCTATCCCCGTAACCCCACGTGTTTAATCCCCCTAACACTTTGGGTCAATTTATCATAGCCAAATCAACCTAACCCGCACATCTTTGGACTGTGGGAGGAAACCGGAGCACCCGGAGGAAACCCACGCAGACACGGGGAGAATGTGCAAACTCCACACAGACAGTCACCCGAGGCCGGATTCGAACCCGGGTCCCTGGCGCTGTGAGACAACAGTGCTAACCACTATGCCACCGTGTTGCCCTATGTTCCTAGCACTCACCGATATACTCCATCCTTCACACTGTAACACTCTCCGATATACTCCATCCTTCACACTGTAACACTCTCCGATATACCCCATCCTTCATACTGTAACACTCTCGGATATACCCCATTCTCCTCACTGTAACACTCTCGGATATACCCCATTCTCCTCACTGTAACACTCTCGGATATACCCCATTCTTCTCACTGTAACACTCTCAGATATACCCCACACCCTCACTGTAACATTCTCGGATATACCCCATTCTCCTCACTGTAACACTCTCGGATATACCCCACACCCTCACTGTAACACTCTCAGATATACCCCATTCTCCTCACTGTAACACTCTCAGATATACCCCACACCCTCACTGTAACACTCTCGGATATACCCCATTCTCCTCACTGTAACACTTTCAGATATACCCCACACTCTCACTGTGACACTCTCTGATATACCCCATTCTCCTCACTGTAACACTTTCAGATATACCCCACACCCTCACTGTAACACTCTCTGATATACCCCATTCTCCTCACTGTAACACTCTCGGATATACCCCATTCTCCTCACTGGAATACTGTATCACTGCAAGACTGGAGGGGGTTACAGAGATAGGGAGGGGCGAGACCATGAAACAAGAGAGAGAGAGAGAAGGATCTTATCTACACTGGGCAGTGGGCAAAGCTCTGAACACCAGGAGTGAGATTTATGAGCAGAAAGAAGGTGAGACAGATCAGGAACCCACTGATCCACACAGTGGTGTGTGTGGTGGAGGGGGAGCGGGGCACGGTGGTATGTGGCATTGGTCTGGTCACCATGAGGGTAAATGTTATTTTGCGCCTCTCCTGGTGACCCCCACGGGAGCGCTACTGTAACATGTTACACTCCCACCTGTGGTTTTCCATCTGTTGAGCTGAATGGACTAAAAATCGGTGACTGGACTTCCGCAGTTTTGGAAATAGGCACTCCCGTCACATTCCGGGAGCAGCAGATGAACATTTTAATCCTCTATGTATCGTGACGCAGCCCCATTGTAAACATTTTCCTTCTAAGTCAGTACACGTGGCAACCAGAGGAATTCTCCCCCTTCCAGAGAGTTGCCTTTATTCCCAAGAGTGAGAGACTGCTGACATCCAGCTCCAAGACGTGATCCATCCTTTCGCCATTATTCCTGCCCTGAACCTCGACTCCCTGATCAATCGGGAATTGATCCGGTTCCTTTTTTGAATGGCCGCTCCTGCAGAATGAGTGCTTACCAGCTCCACAAGTCAATGGGTCTGACTGGGAGGACAGAGCGATGGCCTTCGCCTAAGCCAAGGTGTCTTGGGCATGCACTGTGGATGGATGATACCTGGCTGGGGACGCATGTCTTCTCCGTGGCCTGCTGGTCAGAAGAAAAGACATTTGAAGAAAATTGCTGTCAGTTCGGAGAATCCCTGAATAGTGACAGAAGAGAGGGCTGGGTGTGAGAGTTGGCACTGTGAGGCCAGACTGCTGTAGAAAAGAATTCTGCAAACCTTCATTTTGAAATTTAGTTTGTAAATTAGGATGCTGGAGGTGCGAGAGTACAGAATCTATTTGGAAATAATTTTGTTGGCAGATTAAATGGCTCATTAAGTGCTTTCAATGGGTGGGGCGCATTATGTTGTGATGAGTGTGGAATTTCGAAATGTAGGAACAGAAGGAGGCCATTCAACTCCTTGAGCCTGTTCTGCCTTCAATTAGATCATGGCTGATATGCACCTCAAGTCCATCTACCCGCCTTGATTCTGTATCTCCTAATACTCTTGCCCAACAAAAACCTATCAATCTCAGTTTTGAAATTTTCAATTGACCATCAGCCTCAACGGCTTTTGGAAGGAGAAAGTTCCTGATTTCCACTACCCTTTGTGTGAAGAAGTGCTTCCTGACATCACCCCTGAACGGTCTAGCTCAAAGACTGTTAGGCTGGAGATGTGTGGCTACATTATGTCGCAAAGTGCACAGGAGCAGTTTGAACACTGAATCCATGAGCCAGAGGTGAATACTCTTTGCAATGCTCTGTAAGAATAGCTTGTCACTCTTCATTTCTGAACGGGCTTGGAAGTGAGAATTCTCACTTGAAATGCAATGTGAGAAGTCGCACAACACCAGGTTATAGTCCAACAGTTTTATTTAAAATTACGAGCTTTCGGAGCTGCTGCCCCTTCGTCAGGTAGAGGTACATTGAGGGAATCTATTACACAGTATATATACACAGAGAGCAATTTGTCTGCAGAGATACAATCTGTTAGGAAGGCATTACATCAAAGACACATCAGAGTACAGCTAAGACAATGAGGTGGGTCACAGGGGGTCCAACGTGTCAAATGTTGCCGTCTGCAGTTGAGCTTTTAACTTTTTTTTTTTGGGTTGTTTTTTTTTTTGGTTGGGTTTTTTTTGGTGTTTTTTCTTAAAACTGGAAAGACAGACAATGATGTCGCGTCACGTTCTGTAGCGTGAACCAACCAAAAAAAAAAACCAACCAAAAGAAAAGGAAAAAAAAGTTAAAAGCTCAACTGCAGACGGCAACATTTGACACGTTGGACCCCCTGTGACCCACCTCATTGTCTTAGCTGTACTCTGATGTGTCTTTGATGTAATGCCTTCCTAACAGATTGTATCTCTGCAGACAAATTGCTCTCTGTGTATATATACTGTGTAATAGATTCCCTCAATGTACCTCTACCTGACGAAGGGGCAGCAGCTCCGAAAGCTCGTAATTTTAAATAAAACTGTTGGACTATAACCTGGTATTGTGCGACTTCTCATTTTTGTCCACCCCAGTCCAACACCAGCATCTCTGCATCAGAAATGCAATGTGTAAGAGGAGGAACATTAACAATGATATCAAGACCAGACACATCCTCTCTATGGTCGGGTGCGATGAAACAATCAATGTCATGCTGTGCCAACCTGTCATGGAAGGCTTAAAATGCTGCATGAAAATTCTCCCAAGTTAATCCAGTCACAGTCCAGATAAGGGAGAACCAGTGGATGTGGTGTATTTGGACTTTCAGAAGGCTTTCGATAAGGTCCCGCATAAGAGATTAGCGTGTAAAGTTAAAGCACATGGGATTGGGGGGTAAGGTACTGACTTGGATAGAGAACTGGTTGGCAGACAGGAAGCAAAGAGTTGGAATAAATGGGTCTTTTTCAGAGTGGCAGGCAGTGACTAGTGGGGTACCGCAGGGATCGGTGCTAGGACCCCAGCTATTCACAATATATATTAATGATCTAGACGAGGGAACTAGATGTAATATCTCCAAGTTTGCAGATGACACAAAGCTGGGTGGGCGTGTGTGCTGTGAGGAGGATGCAGAGAAACTCCAGTATGATTTGGACAGTTTGGGTGATTGAGCAGATGCATGGCAGATGCAGTATAATGTGGATAAATGCAAGGTTATCCACTTTGGTGGCAAAAACAGGAAGACAGATTATTATCTGAACGGCAATAGATTGGGAAAAGGGGAAGTGCAACGAGACCTGGGTGTCCTTGTGCACCAGTCGCTGAAGGTAAGCATGCAGGTGCAGCAGGCGGTTAAGAAGGCAAATGATATGTTGGCCTTCATAGCGAGAGGATTCGAGTACAGGAGCAAGGATGTCTTGCTGCAGTTGTACAGGGCCTTGGTGAGACCACACCTTGAGTATTGTGTGCAGTTTTGGTCGCCTTATCTGAGGAAGGATGTTCTTGCCATGGAGGGAGTGCAGCAAAGATTCACCAGACTGATACCTGGGATGGCAGGAATGATGTATGAAGAGAGATTAGGTCGATTAGGCTTATATTCGCTAGAGTTTAGAAGAATGAGAGGGGATCTCATTGAAACTTATAAAATTCTAACAGGACTAGACAGACTAGATGCAGGAAGGATGTTCCCGATGGCGGGGGAGTCCAGAACCTGGGGTCACAGTCTAAGGATAAGGGGTAAGCCATTTAGGACTGAGATGAGGAGGAATTTCTTCACCCAGAGAATGGTGAACCTGTGGAATTCTCTACCACACAAGGCAGTTGAGGCCAATTCATTAAATATATTCAAGAAGGAATTAGATATATTTCTTAAGGCTAAAAGGATCAAGGGATATGGGGAGAAAGCAGGGACAGGGTACTGAGTTTGGATGATCAGCCATGATCTCATTGAATGGCGGAGCAGGCTCGAGGGGCCGAATGGCCTACTCCTGCTCCTATCTTCTATGTTTCTATGTTTCTATGATCGAAACATGTGTAAGCTATCAGAGACAGACTCTGCCAAGCAACAGTCAGAACCTGCCCAGAGACAAACCCAATGAAGACATCATCCAGACTGATCGCCTTGGGAAACCAGTCACTAAAGATCAACGGTGACAGAAAGAAGGTAATTGTCTCACTCTGTTACGGGACAGTTACACTCATGGTCTCACTCAGTTATGGGATAGTTACACTCATGGTCTCACTCAGTTACGGGACAGTTACACTCACTGTCTCACTCAGTTACGGGACAGTTACACTCACTGTCTCACTCAGTTACGGAACAGTTACACTCACTGTCTCACT
Source organism: Squalus acanthias (assembly GCA_030390025.1). Classification (NCBI taxonomy): domain Eukaryota; kingdom Metazoa; phylum Chordata; class Chondrichthyes; order Squaliformes; family Squalidae; genus Squalus; species Squalus acanthias. The sequence goes on from CM059438.1 coordinate 61,034,451, forward strand.
CAGTTATGGGATAGTTACACTCATGGTCTCACTCAGTTATGGGACAGTTACATAGGATTACATAGGATATACGGCACAGAAACAGGCCATTCGGCCCAACCAGTCCATGCTGGCGTTTATGCTCCACTCCAGCCTCCTCCCGTCTTTCCTCATCTAACTCTATCAGCATAACCCTCTATTCCCTTCTCCCACATATGCTTATCTAGCCTCCCCTTAAATGCATCTATACTATTCGCTTCAACCACTCCCTGTGGTAGCGAGTTCCACATTCTCACCACTCTTTGGGTAAAGAAGTTTCTTCTGAATTCCCTATTGGATTTCTTGGTGACTATCTTACATTGATGGCCTCTAGTTATGCTCTTCCCCACAAGTAGAAACATTCTCTCTGTATCCACTCTAGCAACATTTTTCATAATTTTAAAGACCTCTATTAGGTCACCCCTCAGCCTTCTTTTTTCAAGAGAAAAGAGACCCAGCCTATTCATCCTTTCCTGATATGTATACCCTCACATTTCTGGTATCATCCTTGTAAATCTTCTCTGCACCCTCTCCAGTGCCTCTATATCCTTTTTATAATATGGCGACCAGAACTGTACGCAGTACTCTAAGTGTGGTCTAACCAAGGTTCGATACAGGTTTAGCATAACTTCTCTGCTTTTCAATTCTATCCCTCTAGAAATAAACCCTAGTGCTTGATTTGCTTTTTTTATGGCCTTGCTAACCTGTGTCGCAACTTTTAGTGATTTGTGTATTTGTACTCCGAGATCCCTTTGTTCCTCTACCCCACCTAGACTCGCACCCTCCAAGTAATAAGTGACTTCCCTATTCTTCCTACCAAAATGTAATACCTCACATTTATCTGTGTTGAGCTTAATTTGCCAATTATATGCCCATTCTGCAAGTTTATTAATGTCCTTCTGTAATTTGTTGCAGTCCTCCTCAGTATTGACTATCCCCACCCAATTTGGTGTCATCTGCAAATTTAGAAATTGCGTTTTTGATTCCAAAGTCTAAATCGTTAATGTAAATTGTGAACAGCAGTGGTCCCAGCACTGATCCTTGTGGGACACCACTACCCACCCTCTGTCACCATCAGAAAGTCATGGGTTCAAGTCCCACTTGAGACTTGAGCAGAAAATCTGAGCTGACACTCCAGTACTGAGGGAGTGCTGCACTGTTGGAGGTGCCGTCTTTTGGATGAGATATCTGCCCTCTCAGGTGGATGTAAAAGATCTCATGGACACAATACTCCAGCTGGGGCCTATCCAGTGTTTTATAAAGGTTTAGTATAACTTCCTTGCTTTTGTACTCTAGGCCTCTATTAGTAAAGTCAAGGATTCCCTATGCTTTTTTAACAGCCTTCTCAGCTTGTCCTTCCACCTTCAAAGACTTGTGTCCGTACACCCCATTTTCTCTGTTCCTGCACCCCCTTTAAAATTGTACCCTTTAGTTTATATTGCCTCTCCTCATTCTTCCTTTCAAAATGTATCATTTCACACTCCTCTGCATTAAATTGCATCTGTCATGTGTCTGCCCATTTCACCAGTCTATGTCCCCCTGAAGTCTGTTACTATGCTCTTCACTGTTTACTACATTTCTGAGTTCTGTGTCAACTGCAAACTTTGAAATTATGCCCTGTATACCCAAGTCCAGATCATTAATATATCTCAAAAAGGGCAGTGGTGCTAATACCGACCCCTGGGGGACACCACTGTATACTTCCCTCCAGTCTGGTAAACAATCATTCACCATACTCTTTGCTTTCTGTACTTTAGCCGATTTTGTATCCACGCTGCCACTGCCCGAGCTGAGGGTTCAGCTGCTGGGGTAACTATTGCAATAATGTTGTTTCTATTGCACGGTCGAGGGTCCAAGTGATGGAAGGGGTGTGGAGCACTGGGGAACGTAGTGAGCTAGCACCCTGTCTTTTTACCTCAGGCACCCTGGGTGACGGGACAAAAGTCGACGACTCGACGGATGCAGGTGTCCCGAGGGAAATGAATTTGGGGACTGTCTGACTCCAGTTCCTAGTGGAGAGGGACCCACAGCAACAGAACTGTCCCTAAATGAGCAATCTGAATCAACGGCCATAAGGGATGGCTGGTCCGGGAAATGGAGATATCGCACTGGTGCAGCAGGAGGCGCTATTCTAAGTCTGAGGTTGAGGAACATTGTGGGGCCAGAGAAGGAGGGATTTCTCTAAAGATTAACCCTTTACTTTGTGGCCCCAATAAAAGCTCCCTGCCTGGACTGAAAGTGGATTCGATGCTTTTTTAAGGATCCCATTGCTCGTGCTAAGGTTCTGTGTTTGGCCAACAGCCCAGAGATAACCAGCAGACTGAGTGAGGCAGGTCGGGGGAAATTCTATTTCCCTGGACTGGCCAGTTTTCAACTCATGTATTGCGGCATTGATATTACAGTAATAAAAACACGGAAAGAACAGGAATCAGTTTATTACTGGAATACCAACCATCTATTAAAAGGCATACCAGAAACATAACTTCAGATCAAAGTATTTGAACCCTTTTCCTGTTTTTGCCCTTTGTGACTCATTTTTTTCTGTTCCCTTTATGTCTTAATTGTGACTTTCATTCTACTGTTATCCTAACTACCCAAATCCAAGTCTCTTTTTCCTTTTCTTTTTAACTCTAGTTTTCTTCTTCAACCTCTCTGATCTCGCTCATCATTTTGAAGATGGAAGTAACTTGGAAAAAAAGAATTGCCATTCGATTGGTTGGAAACCAAGCTGTTTTTCAGCCAGAACTCTAAGGGGGAAAAATTCGGTAGCTTTGCGCCTCCCGTTTAATGGGGCGCAAAGCAACTAGCGCCCGGGCGCGGCGATGTTTGCGCCGCTCGTGAAATTGACCAGGCATTTTGTGGCGATGCTAAACACTACCGCCATGATCTCCTGCGCCCGCAGATCGTGACGTCAGTCGAGTGCGCAACGCCCCGGTAGTGCCCCGGACCGGCTATTGAGTGGCGCCCCCTGCCTTTCCGCCTGCCACTAGCAACGACAGGTTGAGAGGAGCGTTTTGTAGTCGGGAAGGGACTGGGGGAGCGCTATTTAAAGGCGACCGCTTTCTGCCTTTTTATGTCAGCGACATTTTTGCACCACGCATTCTGAGAGAGAGAGAGAGAAACTTCTGGAGAGATTCAACGCTGTGTGAAGGAGTTTTGGGTACTGAGCAGCACTTTGCAGGTTCATTTTGATTTGACCTTCCTTGCATCGATTTAGAAGAGACTGTGGGGGCTGCATTCTGAGCTCTTTCCCTGGGTCTCTCCATTGTTCTTTCCAGCAGATCTGATGTACAGGTCTCTCCAGGCCGAGATTCAAGGCTGCAATGAGCAGGGTGTGGATGGAGAGCAAGATCGACCCTCCCCTTTAAGAACTGGCCGGCGCCAGTGTGTCTGTGTTCCATTGCTGACTGACATCACATGAGCTTCACCAGCGCTCTGAGGTAGCGCCTCGCTCCTCGGCGTTAGCGCCTTAAGAGAGGTGTGTAGCGCCTGATTTAGCGCTCCAATCACCTCCAGGGGCGATAGAAGCCAAGTTTGCAGTCGGAGACGATAATTAGCGTCAGGCGCTAAACTTTGCGCCCGGCCGATAATTGCGCCCCAAACGGGGCGATACCGAATTTCTCCCCCCAAATCAATACAGGTCATGTGACTCACATGAACACCTTGTCTTTGAAGTGTTTAGTGTGCCCAGTAAGGCAGCCAATGGACACATAGGGATAAAAATTCACCTAGGGTGTTAGTGCAAAATGGGCGGTATCGTGTCGCCTGCCCGTCATACGCCCCGCCCAACGTTTACTTCCATCGACTCAAAGGAACTGAATATTGGGTGTGGCGCGTAACAGGCGGCCGGCGAGATACCGCCCGTATCGCGATGTCGCCCAAGGCGAATATCTGCCCCATAAACTTTCTGGGGGGAGGCGACCTGGACAAGCAGCTCACACAGAAATATCCATGGCATAGCAAGGGTTAATCAGAGTTTTTATTTTTTAAAAGCGACGCCCCTTCATGCGCGCCAGCGAGTGAGTGTTTTGCAGTGGCTGGGTGTGTCTGTCAGATGCTCACTTTGTGTGTCTGAAGCTTGACCAACTCAGGACCACTGGAAAGTATGGGTCATGCCAGGAAAATCTGTGGCCTGGTACAAAACAACAACAACAACAACAACAAAGTTGCACAAATTCCGAGGCAACTCCACAAAGCTTGGATTCAGACTCTTCCCAACTGCAATGGGCAAGGTCAAATTGGCACAGATCCTGAGTCTCAAGGTTGCATACGGTATAAATATCTTGTAATACATGACTTGATATTCGTGGTCTACCAATAAATGGCTGATTTGACTCACACCTCCCAATGTACTGCTGCGTTATGCCACAAAATGTCACTCTGCGATTCATTTTCCAGGAATTCTCCACCAATACACGTCCTGTGTATGAAGCATGCCCTTATACTCAGCATAAAAGTGAGATTTATTTTATTGGATTTGTTTTCCTGCCCTTACTCAGTCATGCAGGGCTACTTTGAACTATAAACAAGCAAAGCCATGTTGGAAAATCACTAGGTGGAGGAGAGGTGAGGTTTGGAGCCAAGGGTAGCCAGCCTGAAGGTTTTGGAATTCACAGCGGCCTCGCCCATTTTGATGCTGGGATGGAATAGAATTCTTGAAGGTACAAGCACTCAAGACAACGAGTTGGTACTCCAAGACAATGTGCCACAGGCTGGCAGAACAAAGCTTGGTGCCCATGATTCATCAACATGGCATCTAATTTCTGTCATTCCTTCACAGGGTGGTTCTAAGCAGGTAGAGTCACAATCTCTGACCTGCTGTCCATCTCTATGGACTCTGCTTAGTAGCTCCCTGTGACAGTATGTCACTGTGACAGTATCTCCCTGTGACAGTATCGCCCTGTGACTGTAGCTCCCTGTGACAGTATGTCACTGTGACAGTATCTCCCTGTGACAGTATCGCCCTGTGACTGTATCTCCCTGTGACAGTATCTCACTGTGACAGTATCTCCCTGTGACTGTATCTCACTGTGACAGTATCTCCCTGTGACAGTATTCACTGTGACAGTATCTCACTGTGACAGTATAGCCCTGTGATAGTATCTCCCTGTGACAGTATCGCCCTGTGACAGTATCTCACTGTGACAGTATCTCCCTGTGACAGTATCTCCCTGTGACAGTATCTCACTGTGACAGTATATCCCTGTGACAGTATCTCCCTGTGACAGTATCTCCCTGTGACAGTATCTCCCTGTGACAGTATCTCCCTGTGACGGTATATCCCTGTGACAGTATCTCACTGTGATAGTATCTCACTGTGATGGGACTTCCCTGCTCATGTGCACCATACAACAGCATTAAGTTAGGCCTGCGTGTAGGTCCACAGGCCTTTACTATAAATCTGGGAATGGTCTGGGATACCCAGACAAACAGGGAAGGAGCAAAACGCAAAAGACTTTGCAGTTTCCCAACAACAGGATCTGATGACAACAGGTTCCTGGAATTTCATCAAAACAGCAAATAACCAAAGAATTTAGCTTCATCCTACTACTTCCTGTGTTTCTTGAAATAAATGATATTTGCTGTCTGAAGTAGGAAATTGCAAGGAAGTGTTGTGTAACTCGTTAGCGTGAGTTCATCTGTCCCGTAACTGAGTGAGACCATGAGAGAGAGTAGACAATGGTAATGCAGTAGATGTAATTTATCTGGTCAGAGGTGATCGTGTTAACACTGAGTCACGGCTGACAAAACGATATCTGTGCTTTGAGCTTCCCCGAGGATCATTTTCAGCAGTGTCTTCTAAGCCCATAGGAGGGGAGGAAGAGCTGGTAGAGGGGAAGGACACGGAGAATTGAACTCCTGTCCCGCTCAAGCACTGAGCACAAGCTGACCAAGTCAAAGCTTTTGAGCCAACTGCAGCGCCGTCCACAAGGAATCGGGGCTAAAAGGGTTAAATTATGAGGTTGCATATTGGTTGCATAGACAAGTCTTGTAGTCCCTTGAGTATAGAAGATTAAGGGGTGTTTAAGACGATTAAAGGATTTGATAGGGTAGATAGAGAGAATTGTTTCCTGTGGTGGGGGAGTCCAGAACAGGACTTTCTCTACAGGCAGACACACTTACACACATACACACATATACTTACACACATACACACACACATACTTACACACATACACACACATACACATACACACACACATACACACATACACACACATACGCATACACACACACATACACACACACACATACACACACATACACACACACATACGCATACACACACACATACACACACACACACACATACACACACACGTACATACATACATACATACACGCGCACACGCACAGACACCTTAAAATTAGAGCTCAGCCATTCAGGGGTGATGTCAGCAAGCACTTCTTTACACAAAGGGTGGTGGAAATCTGGAACTATCTCCCCCAAAGTAGCTGTTGAGGCTGGGGGTCAATTAAAAATTTGAAAACTGAGATCGATAGATTTTTTTTGTTAGGTAAGGGTATTAAGGGCTAGGGAACAAAGCCGGGTAGATGGAGTTGAGATACAGAACAGCCATGATCTAATTGAATGGCAGAACAGGCTCGAAGGGCTGAATGGCCTTCTCCTATTCCTGTCACCTTGACTAAATGTGGCAGAGGTTGAGGGTGAGGGAAGTATAGAGAAGATGCAGGAGGAAAATAAATAGGGAATTATGAAGAAAACTCCTCTCACTGCAATGCTGAAAGCAAAGCCACTGTTAAATGGTTTAATAAGCATGCAGAGCAATGAAGTGGGTTGATTGGAATTGTTGGATTAGCAATGGTTCAGTCTGCTGGGTGGGGACAATAAAATTTATCACAGAAAATTCCAGAATATGGCATCTGGTTGTGAAATACATGACTGCAAATAGAGTACAACACATTCATGCTGCATTTACAGTGGGAGAGGTCTCAGTGAGGCATTGGACAGATCATCGCTGTATAAGGCATGTGTTAAATGTTACAGAGATGATGGTGCGTCGTCACTCACACTGAACTGCTGTGTTGTCATGGCAGAGGATGCCGGACTGAGTGAGTAAACCTTTTTATTTAAAAGGCATCTGATGAAATCAGCCCCGGACCACGAGTGGGAGCAAGGTTGCTTTTAAAATGGCACCTTGATGTAAAACCAAAATCGACCCCCATTTCGAAAACCAAAGTGAGGGCCCCAGTGACTCAGTGGGTGAAGGCACTGCCTGATAAGGTGCTGGGTCAGAGGATCTGAGCTGGGTCAGAGCAAGGGGCTACAATTGGGCTCAAGACCAGGGAGGGGAACAATGAGGCAGGGTTCCTTCTCATGTCCTCAATACAGTGACACACCTCCATCAGAAAATGTGCGTGTGCGGGTGTGGCTATTGACAGTACTGGGCTAGGCTGCAACTCCCTCCCTCCCCACCCCCCATCATGATCCAATAGCCTATTAATAGTCACTGTCTAGGTTCACAGGAGGAGCAGGACTGCTCGTCACCCATGGATCCATATCCCAGCCGGAGTCAGCACTTTCAAGAGGGAAGGGAAGAAAGATAGAGCAAACCTGGAGAGAAAACCAATAAAGATTTATTTCCATCCCTTTTAGCAAGTCCCTGCGCTGTGCCAGAAGTGACTGCATTGTGAGAAATTAGCCCATGAAATACTGGCATCAAACAGGACTTTCTCTACAGATACACACACACAAACATACACAAACGCACACGCACACATACAAACACAAACATACATACATACACAAACGCACACACACATACATACACACATACAAGCATACACACATATATGCTTACACACAAACAAACACACACACAAACGCACAAACATACACAAACGCACACATGCTCACACAAACATACACAAATGCACACATGCTCACACACGTATAAGCACACACACGGACACATACACACACATATGTAGGCACACACACAAACGCAAGCACACACATACACACGCATTGCACACGCACGCACACACACATATACAGATTTGCAGATATACGCATGCACAGACACACATATACACAGATATACACATATACAGACAGACACACAGAGAATTGCTTCCATACAATTAACATGAAAAAATAGTCGAAGAATAGTCCCACCCTCCTTCACACCAGGTACAATTTACACTGTTATGGACTTTTCTTAATTTACTATATCCAAGGCAGGGGGATTACCACAAGGCATGCTTCCAAGCAGAGAACATAATGATTCCAGGGAGTATGCTGCTTGGTGTAAGGCCTTGATCGCATTAATCCCTGTACTGACAGTGTACGTACACCACATATTAATGGGAATACACTGAGCGGTGTAGGGAATGATCTCATTTCATAGCTGCTTCTTTCTTCAGGTATTGTTGCTTTCATTTTCACATTTGATTTCGGAATTACTTGAACTCTGTGCGGTTTTGAGCACAAGGCAGGTTGAAATCTAACTGAGGGATATGGGTGGTTTATATATCGAATAACGGATATTTGGGAGTGAGTTACAGACTGGAGTCTAATCGAGGGGTTCAGGTGGTTTATATATAGAATAACTGATACTCGGGACTGTATCAAAATCTAATTGAGTGGTTTAGATGGTTTACCTAGGAGTGACTTACAGGCTGGAATCTAACCGAGGGGTTCGGACGGTTTACATATAGAATAATAGATGTCTGTGAATGATTTAGAGTCTGGGGTGGAGCTCTATAACCATTATCTGAGAATTAAAGTAGACTAAAGCCTTGCAATCCCTCGTCATTGTATTTAGCTTGAAGTGTTTGAACTGTCTGGGAGCCGGCACCATTCTATAACCATTCTCTGGTTAGTAAGTGCGCTCTGTTGTTACTGGGTGATAGGTCTCCTGTCCATCGCGGTGCCTTCAGCTACCAAGGCCCTAAGTTCTGGAATTCGCTCCCTAAACCTCTGCACCTCCCTCTCCTTTAAAACGTTCCTTAAAATCTACCTCTTTGACCAAGCTTTTGGTCACCTGTCCTAAAATATCTCCTTATGTGGCTCAATGTCAAATTTTGTTTGATAATCGCTCCCGTGTAGCGCCTTGGGACGTTTTACGATGTTAAAGGCGCTGTATAAATGCAAGTTGTTGTTGCCTCCGTGGGGTTAGCTGCTTGTGGCATTTATTGTCGGAAGCCTATCGGGATATCGCCTACCCTTGAAGAGCAAGGGAGTTCTCCCCGGTGTCCTGGGGCCAATATTTATCCCTCGACCGACATCACTAAAAAACAGATTATCTGGTCATTGTCGCAGTGCTGTTTGTGGGATCTTGCTGTGCGCACATTGGCTGCCGCGTTTCCTACATTACAACAGCGACTACGCTTCGAAATGACTTCATTAGCTGTAAAGCGCTTTGGCACGTCAATGAGGTCATGAAAAATGTTATATAAATGCAAATGTTTCTCCTTTCAATAGTAAGCGATCCAACGCAGAGTACTGGGTACACAACGATTGTTCTCTTTTAGCGATGAAGTGTGCGGATTATTTTGCTCACTTTATCTGCACAACATTAGACAGCAGCAGCAGGCTAATGGTCCTTGTTTTCACCCATGCAGATGGTGATCCATTGACTGTCCCTGTGAATGGGCCTGTCCGGCACCTCGTCAATCACCAGCTCCTCGAGTGTTACATTCCACCCTTTGAACCACTCTCGCTCCGTAAAGCTCCTTTCAGCATTAAACGTCTTGTTCTAAATAAAGTTGCTTGGTGACAGAGCACTTCAGTTAAGTACAGGACTTGGTGAAAAGTAAATTTAAAGCAGATATTTGGAAGAGCGTCTTCAGTCAAAGAGTGATAAATGTTTGGAATTATCTGCCAAGTGGGATAGTGAGACAAAACTCTTGGAGTTGTGTAGAATGCTGCTTGAGAGAGCTCGGGTACTGGAGGGATCCGCTTCAATGGGATGAATAGCCTTTTATTGTTCTTGACTTTTATCTTCTGATTTAGATTTGTCAGGGTGGGTGTGGAGGGAGGGAATACTGTGATTCACAAATATCGAGTTACATCAAGTTACATCGAGCCTGCAGCACAGAAACAGGTCATTGCCGGTGTTTATGCTCCACACGAGCCTCTACCCACCCCCTCTTAATCTAACCCTTTTCTCCCTTGTGTCAGCTGTGGCTCAGTGGGTAGCACAGTCGCCTCTGAGTCAGAGGGTTGTGGGTTCAAGCTCCCACTCCAGGGACTTGCGCACATAAAGCTAGGCTGACACTCCAGTAAAAGATCCCACGGCACTATTTCGAAGAAGAGCAGGGGAGTTATCCCTGGTGTCCTGACCAATACTTATCCCTCAACCAACATAACAAAAACAGATTATCACATTGCTGTTTTTGGGACCTTGCTGTGTGCAAACTGGCTGCTGTTTCCCACATTACAACAGTGACTCTGCTTCATTGGCTGTAAAGTGCTTTGAGATGTCTGGTGGTTGTGAAAGGTGCTATATAAATGCAAGTCTTTCTTTCTCATGTGCTTATCTAGCTTCCCCTTAAATGCATCTGTGCTATTCACCTTGTGGTAGTGCGTTCCACAATCTTACCACTCTTTGGGTAAAGAAATTTCTTCTGAATTCCCCATATAGATTGATTTGGAAATATCCTGCTTCTATTGACAGTGTTAGGACTGCTTGGTGTGGAGGGGAGGAAGGAAGGGTGTGAGGGAGGAGTGCTTGCATTTATATAGGGCCTTTCACAACCTCAGGACGTCCCAAAGCATTTTAAGTGTGGTCACTGAACAGATTGGCATGTTCATGGGATGAAGTAGATGTCATTAATAAAATCCAGTACCAGTGTTACCACGTTTTTGTTGAGGGCCACGATCCCAGCCAACATCTTTCTTTGGGGGGTCACTGGAGTGATGCACTGAGGTGGGTGGGGGTGGTGGTGGGGGAGGGGCGGCGGGGGTGAGGTGGGGGGGGTGGTGAGGAGGCGGGTGGGCAGATTGAGGAGGGTGGGGGTGGGTGGGGGGTTGAGGGGTGAGGTGGGGGTTGGGGTGAGGGTGAGGAGGGGTGGGTGAGGTGGGGGGGTGAGGGGGAGGGGGGGATCTATTCTTTGATACATAGAAGCATTAAATAAAACTCAACAGAAGGAGGCCATTTGGACCATCACACCCGTGCTTGTTCTATCTTTGTAACTGAGATATACAATAAAGCATCGATTCAGTTAGTATTGATTCACTAATGCAAATTAGATAGATTTCTTTCAGAAAATAACATTTTGGGATACAGTATATGAGTAATTTGAGACATGACATGAGGTAAGAGTAGCATGATTGAAAGGAACAGCTGACTTTGGACCTATGGTTCTCAAAGCTCTCCACCCCTGGAATTTTCCTTGTGTCTGTTGTAGACTAACTGATAGAGATTGATTGCTATGATTAGTCAGCAACACTATTATCGTTGTATCATGCGACTACCAAGATGGTAGAAGGCAGGAAGTGCCTCCGCCTGCTCGAGCTCGAGCTCAGGGTCTCTGAGCTTGAGGAGCGGCTGGAGTCACTGCGGGGGAAACACGGGAGGCTGAGAATTTCCTGGAGCGCACATTCCAGGAGGTGGTCACCCCGCCGCTACAGCGGGTTCAGGAGGATGGGAAGTGGGTGGCCGTCCCAGCAGGTATGGCTGTACATTCTGCTATTATAGTGCTACTGCTACACATTTCAGCACAGGGGGTTTGGGTGACAGAGGACAGACAGGATCTAGCTGTGTAGAGGGCCCTAGGGGCTACACTACGTTGTCCCGACTTAATCCTGTGACACTTGTGGCTCATCTGACTGTGGGCCTTTACATTCTGTGAAGGAGGCCCTGGCTTCATGGGAGCCAGAACTACATGGAGGACCTGCACTCAGAGGACTTCTCAGTGACTGCTGGCCAGTATTGGAAAAGGCGATTGGTTGCTCCTGCTCTACTGAAGGGTCATGGGACTGAGGTGGCCCTCCTGTCGTGGCGGCTTGGTCCTGGAATGGAGCCGCTGCTGGCTGTATCTCTGGATTTCGGTCCTGGGGAGCCTTGTCTCACCTCCCATGTCTGGCCTGGTGCTCTGAGGGGGGAGGCCAGAGGCCTGGCATGTGCTGCTGTCCTGAGAGACAATATGATCAGACAGGTGGATTCCAGCTGTCCCATTCCACAGGGACCTGGATCTGTCACCCCATTGATCAGCGGAATGACTGGTGTATGATAGCTCTGAGACCTTGAAAGCCCTGAGAGACAGCAGCCTGTATCGCAGCCCCCATGGTCTGGAAGCTGCAGGAATCTTCTGGGAGTGCGGCACTCCCAAACCGGTTTTCAGCACTGAATACCAGTGAGGGTGGCGACACCTTGGGGGAGTGCAGCCTAGAGCACATCCACGGCTCTGTGCGGCAAATGACTGCACAGGGGGCACAGCTAATTGTAGAAATGCTATGGTCGTAGGGGATTCAATAGTCAGGGGGATAGACAGATGCTTCTGTAGCTGCTGACGTGAGTCCTGCATGGTGTGTTGCCTCCCTGGTGCCAGGGTAAAGGACATAACAGAACAGGTGCAGAACATTTTGAGGGGGGAAGGGGAAGAGCTAGAAGTCGTGGTCCATGTGGAAACCAATAACATCGGAAGGAAAAGGGTTGAGGTCCTGCAGTCAGAGTTTCAGGAGCGAGGGAGGAAGTTAAAGAGCCGGATTTCAAAGGTAGTAATCCCTGGATTACTCCCAGTGCCACGCACTAGTGAGTATAGGAATAGTAGGATAAGACAGGTTCATGCGTGGCTGGAGAAATGGTGCAGGAGGGAGGGCTTCAGATTCCTGGGGCATTGGGACCAGTACTCGGACAGGAGGGACCTCTTCAAGGTGGACGTGTTGCACCTCAACAGAACTGGGAGAATTGTCCTCGCAGGAAGGTTAACTGGTGCTGTAGGGAAGGGTTTAAATTCATTTGGTAGAGGAATGGGCATCAGGATGAAATATTAGAGAGGAGAAACAAGGTGCATAGAGGACTGGGAGAGGCAAATAGCACTAGAGTAAAGAATAATTCAGAAATAGGAGGGATCAGACAGGGGCAAATGCGAGGCAGTCTAAGCTGGGTTTGGAGTGCATGTGCATAAATGCACATAGTGTGGTAAATAAGGTCGGTGAGTTGCAGGTATAAGCGGCAATAACAGAGACCTGGCTCAAAGAAGGAAGGGATTGCGAAGTTAATATTCCTGGCTACAAGGTATTCAGGAAAGATAGAGAAGGGAAAAAGGAGGGGGCAGTATTGATCAAATAAACTATTATAGCATTAGAGAGGGATGCTATAGTTCAGGGGGTCAAAGATAGAATCTATTTGGTTAGAATCAAGGAACAAGAGGAGCTATTACGCTGTTGTGTGTATACTTTAGGCCACCGAATAGTGGGAAGGAGACAGAGGAGCAAATTTGCAGGCATATTACAGAAAGGTGCAAGAACTACAGAGTAGTGATAATGGGGGACTTCAATTATCCTAATATGGACTGGGATAGTAACAGTGTAAAGGGCAAAGAGGAGGAGGAATTCCTCAAATGTGTACGAGAACTTTCTTGATCAGTGTGTTTCCAACCACAACTTGTATTTATATAGCGCCTTTAACGTAGGGTGCTTCACAGGAGCGTTATCAAACAAAATTTGACACTGAGCCGCATAAGGAGATATTAGGGCAGATGACCAAAAGAGTTAGGTTTTAAGAACCGTCTTAAAGGAGAAGAGAGAGGTAGAGAGGCGGAGAGGGAATTCCAGAGTTTAGGGCCTTGGCAGCTGAAGGCACGGCCACCAATGGTGGAGTATTTAAAATCGGGGATGCTCAAGAGGCCAGAATTAGAGGAGCACAGATATCTCGGAGGGTTGTGGGGCTGGAGGAGATTACAGAGATAGGGAGGGGCGAGGCCATGGAGGGATTTGAAAGCAAGGATGAGAATTTTAAAATCAAGGCGTTGCTTAACCGGGAGCCAATGTAGCTCAGGGGTGATGGATGAACAAGACTTGGTGCGAGTTAGGACACGGGCAGCAGAGTTTTGGATGACCTCAAGTTTACGGAGGGTAGAACATGGGAGGCCAGCCAGGAGTGCGTTGGAATATTCAATCTAGAGGTAACAAAGGCATGGTTGAGGGTTTTAGCAGCAGATGAGCTGAGGCAGGGGCGGAGTCGGGCAATGTTCCGGAGGTGGAAATAGGTGGTGTTAGTGGCTGTGTGGTCAGAAGCTCATCTCGGGTCAAATATCACACCAACGTTGCGAACAGTCTGTTTCAGCCTCAGACAGTTGCCAGGGAGAAGAAGGAAGCAGTGCTGGATCTGGTTCTGGGGAATGAAAGGGGGCTAGTAGAGCATGTTTCAGTGGGGAAGCATTTGGGGAACAGTGATCATAATATCATCAGGTTTAGAATAGTTATGCAAAAGGACCAGGAACAATCAAGTGTAAAAATACTCAACTGGAGGAGGGCTAATTTCAGTGAGTTGAAAAGGAATCTGGCCCAGGTGGATTGGAATCAAAGATTGGTAGGCAAATTGAACAATGGGAGGCCTTCAAAGAGGAGATGGTTTGAGTACAGAATAGACACATTCCCACAAGTGGGAAAGGAAGGGCATCCAAAGCTACAGCTCCCTGGATGACTAAAGATATAGAGGTTAAATTGAGACAGAAAAAGGAGGCTTATGACAAATATAAGGTTGACAATTCAGTAGAGAACCAAGCTGAATATAGAAAGTACAGAGGAGAACTAAAAATAGGGAATGAGCGGGACAAAGAGAGAGTGTGAGAATAGATTAATGGCTAAGATAAAAGAGGACCCAAATGTCTTTTACAAACATATAAATAGTAAAAGGGTAGTCAAAGGAAGGGTGGAGCTGATTAGGGCCCAAAAAGGAAATATTTTTGTGGAGGCAGAGGGCATGGCTGAGATACTAAATGAGTACTTTGCCTTTGTCTTCACTAGAGAAGAGGGTGCTGCCAATATCGCAGTAAAGGAGGAGGCAGTGGCAATATTGGATAGGATAAAAATGGATAAAGAGGAGGTACTTAAAAGGTTGGCAATCCTCAAAGTAAGAAAGTCACCTGGTCCGGATGGGATACATCCTAGGTTACTGAGGGAAGTAAGGGTGGAAATTGCAAAGGCTCTGGTCACAATATTCCAATCTCCTCAGATATGGGGGTGGTATCAGAAGACTGGAGGATTACAAATGTTACACCCCTGTTTAAAAAAGGATAAAGAGGGATAAACTCGACAAATGCAGGCCAGTCAGCCTAACGTCGGTGGTGGGGAAACTTTTAGAGATAATAATCCAGGATAAAATTAATTGTCATTTGGAAAAGTATGGGCTAATAAATGAAAGCCAGCAAGGATTTGTTAAAGGCAGATCGTGTTTGACTAACTTGATTGAGTTCTTTGATGAAGTAGCGGAGAGTGTTGATGAGGGTAGTGCGATTGATGTTGTGTATATGGACTTGCAAAATGTTTTGCCGTAAAATACCACATAATAGACTTGTTAGCAAAATTAAAACCCATGGCAATGTGGATATGAAATTGGCTGATGGACAGAAAGCAGAGAGTGGTGGTGAACGGTTGCTTTTCAGACTAGAGGAAAGTATACAGTCATGTTCCCCAGGGGTCGGTGTTGGGACCACTGCTCTTTTTGATATATATTAATGACCTGGACTCGGGTATACAGGGCATAATTTCAAAGGTTTCAGATGATACGAAACTCGAAAATGCAGTAAACAATGAGGAGGATAGTAACAGACTTCAGGAGGACATAGACAGACTGTTAAAATGGGGAGATAAATTTAATGCAGAGATGTGTGAAGTGCTACATTTCGGAAGGAAGAATGAAGAGAGGCAATATAAACTAAATGGTACAATTTTAAAGGGGGTGCAGGAACCTGGGGGTGTATGTACACAAATCTTTGAAGGTGGCAGGACAAGTAGAGAAGGCTTTTAAAAAGCATATGAGATCCTTGGTTTTATTAATAGAGGAATAAAGTACAAATGCACTTTAGGAAGGGTGTCAAGGCCTTATAGAGGATGCAGAAGAGATTGACTGGATTGGTACCAGGGATGAGGGACTTCAGTTCTGCAGAGAGACTGGAGAAGCTGGGGTTGTTCTCCTTAGAGCAGAGAAGGTTAAGAGGAGATTTGATAGAGGTGTTCAAAATCATTAACGGTTTTGATAGAGTAAATAAGGAGAAACTGTTTCCAGTGGCAGAAGGGTCGGTAACCAGAGGACACAGGTTTAAGGTGATTGACAAAAGAACCAGAGGCGACATGGGGAAACATTTTTTTACGCAGCGAGTTGTGATCTGGAATGCACTGCCTTAAAGGAAGCAGATTCAACTTTCAAAAGGGAATTGGATAAATACCTGAAAGGAAAATCTTTGCATGGCTCTGGGGAAAGAGCAGGGGAGTGAGACTAATTGGATAGCTCTACCAAAGAGCCAGCACAGGCACGATGGGCCGAATTGCCTCCTTCTGTTCTGTATCATTCTATCATTCTAGGATTCTAAGGCGGCCTAGATGGACCTTGGTATTTTTTCGTCTAGCAATTCCTCTGTTTCTTTTAATCCTACTTCCCTCCCTTTTCTCCATTTGACATTCTTCCTTTCCAAATCCTTTTTCTTTGAATCAATTTTTAATTGCACGTTACCTACGTATTTTGTGAGTGTATATGCAAATTAATTTCATAACAGCGTTCACTGACTGATATATTGTGTTACGCCAATACAAATTTTGACAGCACAGTGCCTGCAGGCAGAGCACCTTGGCATGACTGTGCTTGTACTGGCAGCAGTGTTGGTGATGGGGCTGGAGCAGTGCGTCTGGTAATGTTTCTGGGGATTAGTTAGTCCTGGGGGATGGGGGAAAAGGTCCCACTTGCTGGTGGTCATAGCGGTTGGCGTGATTGACTTTAAAGAGTAGTGGGTGGGTTGCTATTTTGGGATGGGGTAGTTTGTGCTGAGTGAGCCTCCAAGAATAGGCCCCAGACCAGGCACATGCCAAATGTCATCCATTCTGATTGTTATATGTCGCTGTTCGTTCTGCACTTGGTGCTGGGGAAATACCTACCATTTAAATTAAGTTACATTCTCGGTCTCAATGACTACTTGTGGTAAAGAATTCCACGTTCTAATATCCCTCTGTGGGAAACATTTCTTCTCACTTCCCTCTATGTTCTACTGGTGACAATCTATGCCTCCCTCCCCTTGTCAACTGGGCTCAGTGGTAGCATTCTCTCCGCTGAGGCAGTTGAAGCACCACTAAAGGACTCGGGCACATACTCTAGGCTGAAGCTTCAGTGCATTACTGAGGGAAAAGAAAAGGAAAGGCTTGCATTTCTATAGCGCCTTTCATGATCTCGCGACGTCCCAAAGCGCTTTACAGCCAATGAAGTACGTTTGAAGTGTAGTCGCTGTTGTAATGTGGGAAACGTGGCAGTCAATTTGCGCACAGCAAGCTCCCACAAACAGCAATGCGATAATGACCAGATAATCTGTTTGTAGTGATGCCAGTTGAGGGTTAAATATTTACCAGAACACTGGGGAAAACGCCCCTGCCCTTCTTCGAAATAGTAATATGGGATCTTTTACGTCCACCTGAGAGGGCAGAGGGAGTGCTGCACTGTCAGAGATGCCATATTTGGGATGAGACTTTACACTGACATTCCATTTGCCTCTTTGGGGGGACGTAAAAGATCCCACGGCACTATTTGAAATAGAGCAAGGTATTTCTCCTGGTGTACTGGCCAGCATTCATCCCTTAACCAACAATACCGAAACATGTTGTCCCAGATATATTTTATAAAGCACAGTACTGGTGGGAGGAGTGAGAGGTTGTCATGGGTTTATTGGCCTGACTGTGCTCATGTTTACAGAGATGCAGGTCAGAGGGCAAGGCAGCTGGTCTTCCTTACACACTGAGCCATGGAGGGAACAATCATAAGAACATAAGAAATAGGAGCAGGAGTCGGCCACTGGGCCCTCGAGCCTGCTGCGCCATTCAATAAGATCATGGCTGATCCTCTACTTCAACCCCAGCTTGCCGCACTATCCCCATATCCCTTGATTCCCTTAATATCCAAAAATCTAGCGATCTCAGCCTTGAATAAACTCAACAACTGAGCATCTACAGCCTTTTGAGGTAGAGAATTCCAAAGATTCATAACCCTCTGAGTGAAGAAATTTCTCCTCATCTCAGTCCTAAATGGCCGACCCCTTATTCTGAGACTGTGACCCCTGGTTCTAGACTCCCCAGCCAGGGGAAACATCCTCCCAGCATCTAACCTGTCAAGCCCTGTAAGAATTTTATACGTTTCAATGAGATCATCTCTCATTCTTCTAAACTCTAGGAAATAGTCAGCCTGAAGCAGATTAAAAGCACTGCCTTAATGAAAAAGTAGGGTTGACATCCCTTCCGGATTGGAAACTGCTGCGAGTAGACCGAGGAAAAAAAATCAGAGGGACATGAAAAAAATTGTGGTGTTTTTCTTTGAGCAATTTTGTTTATTACTCATATTGGCGATGTTTAAAAAGGCTGTTTGACTGACAGTCAAGAATCATCCAATCAGGTCATGAAGAGTGTTTACTTTCCAATTGGTGCACCATGAATGGACATGTTGGGCAACCAAATGACGGGATCATGGGGGAGGAGGCGGGGGCGGTTTTGGCGGATGGAGGTGTGGGCTCATCTGATGGAACCTCCTGGAAATGTCTAACCAGAGCTGGCAACCCTACTACTGGGAGTTACCAGGGTAACCATTCAATATTTTGATGATGCAGGATCCATGTTTTTTGGGCTGTGTGGGTTCAAGTCACACACCCTCTTAACCAGCTCAGCCTTCAGGGAGCGCAGGTACATTTGGTTGACACTTACTGGTCCAGTGAGAAGAGGGGGTGCGCGGCTTGGTGGTAGTGAAGCAGAGTGGGGAAGGGCCTTGTGCCGCCCGGACTCTCCCGTGAGGTTCCACTGCATGACGAATCAGCACGAGGAGCGCCAAGGGAAAGGTCAGCAGGTCCTACCCATGCTGCTTTGCTCTACCACCCAATGGAATAATCTGCAGCTTTGCTGAGGAGCATGGGTAGAATGGCTGACATTTAAAGTACGGGTTAAATTCAGACACTTGCTCTGGATTCAAAGGACCTAAAAATGTAAAGCCCACAAAAGCAGAATTTGTTTCCCTAATTCCGACAGCTCCTGTCTTGTGCCTCTGCTAGGAAGGTTGCCAGGAGTCCTGTTTTTTTGGCTCACAAACAGAGCAAATATTTATTATTTTCTTTGGGAGCCTCGCGGTTCTTTGGAAAATCTACGCCATAGCTGCACCACGCAGGTTGCCATGGTGAGGTCTCGCTTCCCAGAATGCACTGCATGGAGGAGAAGCAATAGCACCGTCTTGGAGAGGAAAGGAAGGTTGAAACAGTGCGAGCTGAAGTGCTCCATGTCACAGCCACACATGCTTCAAACCAACTAACCGAAGATTGAGTACGGGAGAAACTCTTAAAACTGTGAAACATTCTCAGAATCCCTGTCGGAGGGTCATGTGCAAAGTTTCCCGAATGCATATTACAGGCGGAGGCCCTGGACGCCTATTTTTTTTGCCTATACCAATATGGCCCTTCCGGCTCTTAATGAGCCCGCGCTTCCTGCCCGCCATATTGGAAGCTTAGGCGACCGTTGAGCGCCTAAAAAACAAGTGCAGCACCATTGAATTTCTAGATCGGTGACTTTTAAAGAGGCAGCTTCACGCTCAGCCACAAGTTTTCGTCGTGTTTTTCTCAATCTCATTTCCAAAACATATTTTTGTTGAAACGGCAAGTGCAGATAAAGCTCATCCAAAACTCTGCTGCCCGTATCCTGACTCGCACCAAGTCCCGTTCACCCGTCACCTCTGTGCTCACTGACCTACATTGGCTCCCAGTCCAGCAACACCTCAACTTTGAATTGCAGTCGTAAAACCTCCCAATTCGCTTCACAGTCGGGGATGCACAAGAGGCCAGAATTGGAGGAGTGTGGAGATCTCGGAGGGTGGTAAGGCTGGAGGAGGTAACAGAGATAGGGAGGGGCGAGGCCGTGGAGGGATTTGAACACGAGGAGGAGAATTTTAAAATCGAGGCGTTGATAGACCGGGAGCCAATGTAGTCAGCGAGCACAGGGGGTGATGGGTGAAAGGGACTTGGTGCGAGTTAGGACACGGGCAGCAGAGTTTTGGATGAGCTCAAATTTCTGGAGTGTGGAAAATGAGAGACCGGCTAGAAGAGCATTGTGTTGCTGACTGTATCTCTACTGATGCTAATCCAGCTCTCTAACATTGCCCACCCACATTTGCTGGATATGACAGGTGATACAACACAGCAGAAGTCCTCCACCTGAGGGGAATTTCAGAATCCGATGGTGTGAGGGAGACAAGCTAAGAAAAACTTCAAATGCTACCATCTCTGAAACTGAATGTAGCTCCCTCACACTGTCACTCAGTAACCCCTCCCCCAGCGCCCTGTGTTACTGACTGTATCTCTACTGATGTTAATCCAGCTCCCTCACACTGTCACTCAGTAACCCCCTCTCCCAGCGCCCTGTGTTACTGACTGTATCTCTACTGATGTTAATCCAGCTCCCTCACACTGTCACTCAGTAACCCCCCACCCCAGCACCCTGTGTTACTGACTGTATCTCTACTGATGTTAATCCAGCTCCCTCACACTGTCACTCAGTAACCCCTCCCCCAGCGCCCTGTGTTACTGACTGTATCTCTACTGATGTTAATCCAGCTCCCTCACACTGTCACTCAGTAACCCCTCTCCCAGCACCCTGTGTTACTGACTGTATCTCTACTGATGTTAATCCAGCTCCCTCACACTGTCACTCAGTAACCCCCCACCCCAGCACCCTGTGTTACTGACTGTATCTCTACTGATGTTAATCCAGCTCCCTCACACTGTCACTCAGTAACCACTCACCCAGCGCCATGTGTTACTGACTGTATCTCTACTGATGTTAATCCAGCTCCCTCACACTGTCACTCAGTAACCCCTCTCCCAGCGCCCCGTGTTACTGACTGTATCTCTACTGATGTTAATCCAGCTCCCTCACACTGTCGCTCAGTAACCCCTCTCCCCCAGCGCCCTGTGTTACTGACTGTATCTCTACTGATGTTAATCCAGCTCCCTCACACTGTCGCTCAGTAACTCCTCCCCCAGCACCCTGTGTTACTGACTGTATCTCTACTGATGTTAATCCAGCTCCCTCACACTGCCCGGTCCAGTTCACTCTCCCATCTAGCTAATCATTATCACCTATTTAACCCTGATGGATGAAGGTAAGCAAATTAACATTTTAAATTTAATATTTACTATTTTAAAATATGAAATAAATTCACATAAAATTTCCAACATTCTGTTGCACTAAACTCTTCATTAACTGAGTAGGAACACGTGTCAGGTCTACTGTAGGCTGAGCTAGCAGCTTGCTGAGAATTTGCAAGCTATAAATTCCAGCGCCGTTTAAAGATAAAATAATCTGTGTTGAAACTGACTACATATATTTTCTTTTGGAATGCACTGCCTGAAAGGATGGAGGAAGCAGATTCAATAGTAACTTTCAAAAGGGGATTGGATATATACTTGAAAAGGAAAAATTTGCAGGGCTATGGGGAAAGAGCGGGGCAGTGGGACTAATTGAATCGCTCTTTCAAAGAGCCGGCACAGCATGATGGGCCTCCTGGCCTCCTTCGGTGCTGCATCATTCTATGCTGACCTGCGTTTTACAAAGGTTCATGGGTAGGCAGTTGGTCTTTGGGAGACTCCATCGGGTAATCCCCCAGGATTTGTCTGTCTGAGGCTTCCTGATGTTAATTGGACAACCATTACCGGACCAGCTGGATGGGGAGGGGGGGAGGGGAGGAGGGGTGGCGTTCGTCTGTCTTGTTCGAATCCTTTATAAACAAGTCGCGACAAGGAGGAAGAAAAATTACCTGTTGGTGCTTGAGTGAGAGAGGAGCCTTCAAATAGAGCTGAGTGTAGGGGTCTGGGCAGTGGGTGTGTATTTTTAGCAGGAAAGTTCGATCCTGCCTGGTACAGCGGTAACTGGATAAGTTGCTAATTCCTGTGACGATGAGCACAGCCATTACACAAGGTGCCTGTGTGGATTACCTCATCCCTCCTGTTTTCTTTTCCGATGGCTGGGTCTGACATATTGGGAGTCTTTTTTTCTTTGGATGAGTTTCGGAAAGTGGCAACCACACTCTGCCGTCTCGACACCAGCGATGTCCCCTTTGATTCTTCCCACCTCCCTCCCGATGTCCCCCCCCACCCCCAACCACCTCACCTCGGTGCCTCGTTCCAGGAAATCTCTGCCATGTTCCTGTTTGTTTTGGAGATTCAGAGATTGGCCTTCTCAATGGCACCGGGGGGAGACAATGGAGTCATTGTGAGTGGCAGAAAGTCCCCGGCACCAGCCGGCAGATCCAGCGGCCACCTCAGAAGAGCTGCCGTCCGACCTGTCGGGAAAATTTACTACGTTTTATTAGGGAATGCGCAATCGGGAGGTGATGCTCCCCTCCGACACCATAAGCCTCTCCTTTAAGATAAGGTTCACTCACCTGTTAAGATTTTTAAAAATTAATTCTCGGGATGTGGGCGTCGCTGACAAGACCGGCATTTATTGCCCATCCCTAATTGCCCTTGAGAAGGTGGTGGCGAGCCGCCTTCTTGAACCGTTGCAGTCCGTGAGGTGAAGGTGCTCCCACAGCGCTGTTAGGGAGGGAGTTCCAGGATTTTGACCCAGTGACTATGAAGTAAAGCAATATATTTCCAAGTCGGGATGGTGTGTGACTTGGAGGTGGTGGTGTTCCCATGTGCCTGCTTCCCTTGTCCTTCTAGGTGGTGGAGGTCGCGGGTTTGGGAAGTGCTGTCGAAGAAGCCTTGGTGAGTTGCTGCAGTGCATCCTGTAGATGGTACACACTGCAGCCATGGTGTGCTGGTGGTGGAGGGAGTGAATGTTTAAGATGGTAGATGGACTGCCGATCAAGCGGGCTGCTTTGTCCTTGATAGTGTTGAGTTTCTTGAGTGTTGACTGCACCCTTCAGGCAAGTGGAGAGTATTCCATCACACTCCCGACTTGTGCCTTGTAGGTGGTGGAAAGGCTTTGGGGAGTCAGGAGGTGAGTAACTTTCTGCAGAATACCCAGCCTCTGACCTGCCCTAGTAGCCACGCTATTTATGTGGCTGGTCCAGTTGACTTTCTGGTCCATGGTGACCCCCAGGCTGTTGATGGTGGGAGACTCGGTGATAGTAATGCCATTGAATGTCATGGGGAGGTGATTCGACTCTCTTGTGTTCAAATCCAGTCCATTAAAGAAATGCAAATGCTGTAAATTTGAAATAAAAATAGAAGTGCACAGCAGATCAGTCAGTATGTGGAAAGAGAGACAAAGGGGGAACGTTTCTAGAGTGGACCCTTTAACAGAACCCTGCATGGCGGGATGGCCCCTTTTATTGGTTTATGTTGAAGGGTCTCCCCTGAACATTCACCAGTCTTTTCTCTTTCCAGATGCTGAGAGGCATGCTGTGAGTTTCCATCATTCTCTGTTTTCAGTCCAATGACAGTAGGGTTCACCTACCCACAGCTGTGCCGGCTCCCGTCTTGGGACCTTTACTGATGGAGTGGATGCTTTCCCCGTGAGTTCTGCTCCCTGATGGAAGGGAGGGGGGGTCGTAGGACTTCCCTTTTACATTGCCCCCAGTGACTTCTTCTGCAATGACCTATGTACATGGGAGATCAGCAACTCCTGCCATGCTTGCTGCACAATGCAGCACTGAGAAGGTTTCCGTTCAACCCTAAGTATAGCTCTCCTCCTCTGGCAGCTCTTCCAAGCTGCCACCATCGATTGGGGGGGGCGCACTGCATCATGTCCCCTTGCCAACCCTCCATTGCTGCTCTGCGATACAGCCGTGACAACCACCTTTGTTCAAATAGAGCAGCGGCGCTTAAAAGGCTGCTGCTCTTGTGATTCCCTGCCCCTTCACTTCTTAAGCTCCCTTAAGGAAAACCTGAATGCAGCACATTCCGATTCAGCGAGGCCCGCTCCCCTCTCTCTCTCGCGATGGATTGCGGGAGTGTGGTGATCCGGCTGACACAGCCCAGATGAGCCGGGGGGGTAAAGCGCAAAAGGCAGGAGAGAGAAAGTGGCTTTCCGACCCCTTCAAATTATTTGGAGGGTATGCTGCACCTCCTGCTGGAATATTTCTGCTCGATAATGAGAGCAATTGGTAATCAAGGGCAGGATGGTATGTCAATGAAGAATAAAAAGCTTGAAGGAAAGTGTGGCTGATTGTGCTGTCAGGGGCCTGTTCCCAGCTACCTCGATTTTAAAATTCTAATCCTCCCTACCTCTGTAACCTCCTCCAACCCGACAACCCGCCGAGATCTCTGCTCTCCTCCAACTCTGGCCTCTTGCGCAGCCCCGATTTTAATCACGCCACCCTTGGCGGCCCTGCCTTCAGCTGCCGAGGCCCTAAGCGCTGGAATTCCCTCTCTCCGCCTCTCTACCTCTCTCTCTCCTCCTTTCAGGTGCTCCTTAAAACCTACCTCTTTGACCAAGCTTTTGGTCAGCTCTCCTTCTGTGGCTCGGTGTCACATTTGGTTTCATAACGTTCCTGTGAAGCACCTTGGGACGTGCTACGATGTTAAAGGTGCTATATAAATGCAAGTTGTTGTTGTTATTGTAATTAAGAAAAGATATACTTGCTCTCGAGGCAGTTCAGAGAAGGTTCACTCGGTTGATTCCGGAGATGAGGGGGTTGACTTATGAGGAAAGGTTGAGTAGGTTGGGCCTCTACTCATTGGAATTCAGAAGAATGCGAGGCGATCTTATCGAAACATATAAGATTGTGAGGGGGCTTGATCGGGTGGATGCGGGGAGGATGTTTCCACTGATGGGTGAGACTAGAACTAGGGGACATAATCTTAGAATAAGGGGCTGCCGTTTCAAAACTGAGATGAGGAGAAACTTCTTCACTCAGAGGGTAGTAAATCTATGGAATTTGCTACCTCAGAGAGCTGTGGAAGCTGCGACATTAAATAAATTTAAAACGGAGATAGACAGTTTCCTAGCTGATAAGGGAATTAAGGGTTATGGGGAGCGGGCAGGGAAGTGGACGTGAGTCTAGGTTCGGATCAGCCATGATCCTATTGAATGGCGGAGCAGGCCCGAGGGGCCATATGGCCTACTCCTGCTCCTACTTCTTATGTTCTTATGTTATGTTATGTTCTCCCCTTCGGTACTTGAAGGAATTCCCCTCAGCTCCATCAGTGAAGCACCCGAAGCTTTCATATAGACTGGCTGATACATGAGGGGCAATCTTAACCTAACTGGCAGGCAGGAATCGCACGGGGTTGGGCGGAGCGCCAGTTTTACCGCCCAAGATTATTCTCCATTTTCTTCAATGAAGAGTAGAATTGGGCAGGGTGTGAAACCAGCATCGTACCCGATCCCGTCAGTTTCTCGACGCGCGGGTTAGTTTAAAATCGCCCCACGTTGTTGCTCATGAACATGGGCACACTTAAAGAAAGACTTGCATTTATATCGCGGCTTTCATGACCTCAGGACGTCCCAAAGCGCTTTACGGCCAATTAAATACTCTTGAAGTGCAGTCACTGTTGTAATCTAGGGAAACACGGCAGCCAATTTGCGCACAGCAAGATCCCACAAACAGCAATGAAATAAATGACCAGATAATCTGTATTTTTTAGTGACGTTGGTTGAGAGATAAATGTTGGCCAGGACACCAGGGAGATTGCCCCCTGCTCTTCATCGAATAGTGCCGTGGGATCTTTTATGCCCATCTGACATAAACACGCACATAAACACACAGGTACATACAAATGTACATATACATGCACATGCAGACACAAACGCACAAACAAACAAATGCATTCATAGTGCAAAGGCGCACATACATGAAAATACGTATGCACTAAACTGATGCTCACAAATGAACATCACGCACAATTACACACACAAACATAAACACATGCAAAAGTTTGTACGCAAATACACACACAGACACACACACACAGACACACACACAGACACACACGCAGACACACACGCAGACACACACACAGACACACACACACAGACACACACACAGACACACACACACACACACAGACACACACACAGACACAAAGACACACATGTAGACAGATACACAGACATACACACGCAGACACAGACACACACACACAGACACACAGACACACACACAGAGACACATACACACACACAGACAGAGAGACAGAGCTTCTTCCGGGTCTGTTATTCCAGTAATTTCCACTTTTGAATTTTTTTACCACTATTTCATTCTGGCAAAACAGCTCACAAAGGCAGGATGCTCTCCTCTCATTAAGGAAGACTGTGTACAGGGTGACCCCAAGCACGATTACAAGCAATAAACAGCACAGCGAGTGAAGAAAACAGCACGGCTGTGTTTGTTCAGGACGGGGCAGCTCATTTCCAGCCATTGTTACTGACAGTACAAACACTTCCATTCTACGGCAGAGAGCAAACAGACCCTTTGGATAGATTTATTAATAAGAGATAAAACCAGACAAAACACGCTTAGCTCAGGGCACATTGACTCACTAATACACTCACAGCTTTTATTAAATACAAATTGTTGCTGGCTCAAAGTGGCATTCCAGTTGTGACCTGTTTCAGGGAGATATGCACCCTCGTGATTGGAATCCTCAATTATAGGGGTCTGCTCCCCATCCACCCAGCCATCCTGTCCCCATGCAAACCAAGTTGGCAACTGAGCTGAGCTGCCCAGCCCGGTAATAGCCAGAAGTGATGGCAGCGTATGGAGCCTCAGGCAGCTGCACCTTGATTAAATGCTGCCATTCGGGTCAGGGCTGGGGTTGGTCCTGAGGTCAGATACACTGAGGTCAGGGTGCGTGAGGCCGGATACACTGGGGTCAGGGTGCATGATGTTGGATTCACTGGGGTCAGGGTGCGTGATGTCAGATACACTGAGGTCAGGGTGCGTGAGGTCGGATACACTGGGGTCAGGGTGCGTGAGGTCGGATACATTGAGGTCAGAGTGCGTGAGGTCGTATACACTGAGGTCAGGGTGCGTGAGGGCAAATACACTGGGGTCAGGATGCGTGAGGTCGGATACACTGAGGTCAGGGTGCGTGAGGACGGATACACTGGGGTCAGGGTGCATGAGGTCGGATACACTGAGGTCAGGGTGAGTGAGGTCAGATACACTGAGGTCAGGGTGCGTGAGGTCAGATACACTGAGGTCAGAGTGCGTGAGGTCGGATACACTGGGGTCAGGGTGCGTGAGGTCGGATACACTGGGGTCAGGGTGCGTGAGGTCAGATACACTGGGGTCAGGGTGCGTGAGGTCGGATACACTGAGGTCAGAATGCGTGAGGTCGGATACACTGGGGTCAGGGTGCGTGAGGTCGGATACACTGGGGTCAGGGTGCGTGAGGTCAGATACACTGAGGTCAGAGTGTGTGAGGTCGGATACACTGGGGTCGGGTGCGTGAGGTCGGATACACTGTAGGTCAGAGTGCGTGAGGTCGGATACACTGGGGTCAGGGTGCGTGAGGTCGGATAAACTGAGGTCAGAGTGCGTGAGGTCGGATACATTGGGGTCAGGGCTGCTGTTGGCGCCCTAATAACTCAGAGATAAAGCCTCCACCTGTGATCCATATGGAGTAGGATCGTGTGAGGTTCGATTCCTGGTTTGTCTGTGTGAGCTGATCTCTGTCAGGTTGGTGGTCAGGTGATATATTATTGACTTTCCAGCCCCTGGTCCAGAGAAGGGGAAATCGGTCAGGCTTTCTGCTCCTCATTGTTTTCCAGTGATCTCTGCAGGAAGAGAATAGGATTGGACTTGTCTGCCACCTTTGGAACCAAATCCCAGTGAGGGATTAAGGTGAAGGTGGAGGCGGAGGGAAAAAAGAGAGAAAGGATAAGAATCAAAGAAAGAAGGGTAAAGAGAGAGGCCTGCAGAGACAGGCTTCACTATGGATGGCAGTAGTCCAGGTTATCTTTATACTGATGCGGGTGGTGTTGTTGTTTTCCCTGTATGGTTTCAGATGTAAATAAAGAAACTGTTAATTTGTTTTAGTGATCTTGACTGAGGGATGGATATTGGCCTGGACACCGGGGAGAACTCCCCTGCTCTTCTTCCAAATAGTGCCGTGGAATCTTGCACATCCATCTGCGGCGCAGACTGTTTAACGTCTCATCCGAAAGACGGCACCTCCGACAGTGCAGCACTCCTTCAGAACTGCAAGGGAGTGTCAGCCTGGGTTATGTGCTCAACTCCCTGGAGTGAGACTTGAACCCACAACCTTCTGACTCAAATATAGCTGACTCCCACTAAGCCATGGCTGACACCTATGCTATTATATTTGCTATGCTGATGCTTTCCAAATAATTCCTTGTTGCGTGCAAGTACAATATAAAGAAAACCACAGACATGAACCACATGAAGGAGGAAATCAGGAACGCCAAGCATTGGGCTTGTTAATAAGGTGTCCAGGTGTCACCTTGTTCTGCAGGTGTGGTGTGCAACCATTTGGACGAGGCTGTGCTCTGCGCTATTGATTTTGTTTTGGCAGCACAACAATAATTTGCTGCAAATTTCACTCCATATAAAAAAAAAAGTTCAGAACCAGGAACCCGATACAAGGCACGCTTTGTGTGAACATGGAAATCTGTCCAAAAGAATGTTAATGTCGGTGTGTCTGGGCACGATGCAGTCATTACTGGATATACCATCCCGAGAAAACGAATGGTTTCAGTGGCTTGGGGTGGGGTGGAGGGGAGCGGGGGCTTGAGTGTACTGTCAATAATTTATTAGCCTGCCGTTCGTATTCGGAATGGCCCCCCAGCATAATATAATAGCATAGGTATCAGACATGGCTTAGTGGTGGCAGCCGACACACTTCCTCCTTCTCCAACAGCCGGGCTTGCACCCAACAGGCCTTTGGAATCTGGCATCATTCAAGCCACTCCGAGAAGATTATGTTGCACGACAATGCACCTGTTCAGTTGGTCAGTTATCAAGTGTCCACCTTGCATAATGATAACTATAATTTGCAGAAGGGAGCTAAGAGTTTCTGTAATTCAATGTCAGAGAGATGGGTTGGTGATATTGCGTGACCAGGAGCTCAAATTTAACATTCAATGGAGTCCTACATCACATACTTGGTATTCCTTCAGCTGTGCTGCAGTTGATGGCACTCTTCCATCTGAGTCAGAAGGTTGTGGAATCAAGACCCAATCCAGGGACTTGAGCACAAAATCTAAGTTGGCAGTTCAGTGCAGTGCTGAGGGAGTGCTGCACTGTCGGGGGTGCCGTCTTTTGGATGAGACGCTAAACCGAGGCCTCGTCTGCCCTCTCAGGTGGATGTAGAAGATCCCATGGCACTATTCAAAGAAGAGCAGGGGAGTTCTCCCCGATGTCCTGGCTATTATTTATCCCTCAACCAACATCACTAAAAACAGATTGTCTGGTCATTATCGCATTGTTGTTTGTGGGAGCTTGCTGGGCGCAAATTGGCTGCTGCGTTTCCCACATTACAACAGTGACTACACTCCAAAAGTACTTCATTGGCTGTAACGTGCGTTGGGACGTTGTGTGAAAGGCGTTACACAAATGCAAGTCTTTCTTTCTTTCCTTCAGGTCCGTTAAACGTGGAAATGGCAGCACGCAGGAGCTGCCGTCCCCAGGTGTCTCCACATCCAATATCGCACGGCCAGTCTTCCTTGAGGCTCTGCAATGCTTGCCATCGAGTAGTGGCTGCGCGATGGAACTGCAGTTCCGCTACGTAAGAAAGACAGCCGTGATGGCAGGGGGCAGGGGGCTAGAAACCCATGTAGTGAAATAGAGGAAAGTGAAAGGCAGACAGAAATAAATGGTAAAAAGGAGAGGAACAAAAAACAAAGGGCCAAACTAATTCATAAAAAATGTGAGCATAAAAAAAGCCTGAGGGTTTTATACCTTAATGCGAGAAGCATCAGGAACAAGGTAGATGAATTAGCTGTGGAAATAGAGGTTAATAATTATGATCTAATTGGGATTACGGAAACATGGTTGCAGGGTGAGCAGGGCTGGGAGCTTAACATACAGGGGTATTCAGTATTTAGGAAGGATCGACAAAAAAGAAAGGGAGGAGGGGTAGCATTGCTGGTAAAAGAGGGGATAAATGCAATTGAAAGGAAGGATATTAACTCAGTTAATACAGAATCTATATGGGTGGAGCTAAGAAATAGCGAGGGGCGAAAAACATTAATAGGAGTGGTATATAGGCCTCCAAATAGTAAAATAGAGGTTGGGGAGGGCATCACGAGGGAAATTAGAGAAGCGTGCAATAAGAGCACAGCTGTCATCATAGGTGACTTTAACTTACATATAGATTGGACTAGCCTAATCAGTAAAAATAATGAGGAGGAGGAATTCCTTGAGTGTTTAAGGGATGGTTATCTGGATCAATATGTCGAGGAACCAACTCGGGAACAGGCTATATTGGACTGGGTACTGTGCAATGAGAAGGGACTAATTAGTAATCTTGTTGTACGGGGACCCTTGGGTCAGAGCGATCATAACATGATCGATTTCTCACTCGAAATGGAGAGCGAAGAAATTGACTCAGAGACTCAGGTCCTGAATTTAAACAAGGGGAATTATGATGCCATTAGACGGGAACTGAGTAGGTCTGATTGGACAACGTTCCTGGGAGGACTGGAGGTAGATAAACAATGGCAAGCATTTAAAGATAGAATGACAAAATTGCAAAAATTGTTTATACCAATCTGGCATAAAAGGAAATCTAAAAAGGTGACTCAACCGTGGATAACAGGGGAAATTAGAGACAGCATAAAATCCAAAGATAGGGCGTATAAAATAGCCAAAAAACGCGCCAGAGCGGAAGATTGGGAACAGTTTAAGATAGAGCAAAGGAGGGCAAAGGGCTTAATCAAGAAGGGCAAAATAGCTTACGAAAGCAAGCTGGCGGAAAATATAAAAACTAACTCCAAAAGCTTTTATAAGTATATCAAGAGGAAAAGACTGGTGAAAACCAAAGTTGGTCCATTGCAGTCAGATACGGGGGAATATATAATGGGAAATAAGGAAATGGCAGACCAACTAAATGCATACTTTGGGTCAGTCTTTACGAAGGAAGACACAAAAAACCTCCCTGGGATATCGGGAAAAATAGGGACATTGGCAAAGGAGGAACTGACGCAAATCAATATCTCTAAGGATATGGTGTTAAGGAAGCTAAAGGGATTGAAGGCGGACAAATCCCCAGGGCCTGATAACATGCATCCTAGGGTACTGAAGGAGGTGGCCCTAGAGATAGCGGATGCACTAAGCATGATTTTTCAGAATTCATTAGACTCGGGAACAGTGCCCATGGATTGGAGGGTAGCTAACGTTACCCCACTATTCAAAAAGGGGGGTAGGGAAAAAGCAGGTAATTACAGACCTGTAAGCCTTACATCAGTTGTGGGCAAAATGCTGGAGTCCATCATTAAGGATGAAATAGCCGAGCACTTAGCAAATGGGGACAGGATAGGACAGAGTCAACATGGATTTACAAAGGGTAAATCGTGCTTGACTAATCTATTGGAATTTTTTGAGGGAGTAACTGGTAAAATAGATGGGGGAGAGCCAGTAGATGTGGTGTACCTGGACTTCCAAAAGGCCTTCGATAAGGTCCCACATAAAAGATTAGCATGGAAAATTGAAGCTCATGGGATAAAGGGGAAAGTATTGACGTGGATAGAGAACTGGCTGTCAGATAGAAAACAGAGAGTTGGAATAAACGGCTCATTTTCTGAATGGCAGGCAGTAACAAGTGGGGTACCACAGGGATCTGTCCTGGGTCCCCAGCTGTTCACAATTTATATTAATGACCTGGATCAGGGAGTCGAATGCAGCATTTCCAAATTTGCAGACGACACTAAACTAGGAGGGGGGGTGGGCTCAGAGGAGGAGACCAGGAAGCTCCAGAGCGATTTGGACAGACTGGGTGATTGGGCGGATAAATGGCAGATGCACTATAATGTGGACAAGTGCGAAGTTATCCACCTTGGGTGCAGGAACGGGAGGGCAAATTATTATTTAAATGGCAATAAATTGGGAGAGGGGGAAGTACAGAGAGACCTGGGTGTTCTTGTACACCAGTCACTGAAGGCGAGCATGCAGGTGCAACAGGCGGTCAAGAAGGCAAACGGTATGCTGGCCTTCATAGCAAAAGGGTTGGAATACAGGAACAGGGATACCTTGCTGCAGCTGTACAGGGCACTGGTGAGACCACACCTCGAGTACTGTGTACAGTTTTGGTCGCCTCATCTGAGGAAAGATGTTCTTGCCATGGAGGGGGTGCAGCGGCGATTCACCAGGCTGATACCAGGAATGGCGGGATTGACCTATGAGGAGAGACTATGTAGTTTAGGGATGTACACACTGGAGTTTAGAAGATTGAGAGGGGACCTCATAGAAGTGTATAAAATTCTGACAGGTCTAGACAGATTAGATGCAGAAGGAATGTTTCCCTTGGCGGGTGAGAACAGAACTAGAGGACATAATTTAAGGATAAGGGCTAAACCATTTAGGACAGAAATGAGGGGGAATTTCTTCACTCAGAGAGTGGTGAACCTGTGGAACTCATTGCCACAGAGGGCAGTGTACGCCAGCTCATTAAATATATTTAAGAGGGAATTAGATATATTTCTACAGGCAAAAGGGGTTAAGGGTTACGGAGAGAAGGCGGGGACGGGATACTGAATTGAAGGATCAGCCATGATCTCATTAAATGGCGGAGCAGGCTCGAAGGGCCGGATGGCCTACTCCTGCTCCTATCTTCTATGTATCTATGTATCTATGTATGTGATGATCAATAGCCGCAAGAAGCTCCCTGGCAGATTCCAGGCGGCAATCGAGTCTGGGGATTTAAAAACATCAGAAACAAAAATTTTGGTTTGGCTCTTGTGCTTTTTATTGTCATCTGAATTCTCCGTTGGACCTCCGCCATGTTAACGGGTGTTCATTAACCTGAAATATAGCTGGTTAATCCCAGCCACGTTCAGTCAAATAAATGATCCAGAGACTGTGATTTTCTACGTCTGGTAGATGGTTGGGGATCTGACAGAAAGGAGAAATGTGGACTGCAAGGCTCTCTATTGCCACCAGCTTGTATTTAAGACTGCGGTGTTAATTTTATCCCTGCTCGCCCGGCAGAAATCGGGCGGGTTGGCGTTTCAAAGTGAGCACAGAAGTGACTTCCCCACAAAGCCTCCATTCACATGAACAGTAATGGAACTAGCATCACACGGCAGCTGGGCACTGAGGGTGGGGAGGGTGAGTTTAACTGGGTGTGGGTTTTGGGTGAGCGGGGTGGGGGCAGGGCGAGCCTCAAACCCCCCCACCCCCACCCCCCCACCCCCAACCCTGACATCATCAATTTGAGGCTCGGGCTACTTTAACTCCCCCCGGGGCCTCACTTACATCCTGCTACCTGCACAAAAACGAGCCTAAAGAGGCAGCTGGCTGGCGGGCTGCAAGTGGAAGGAGATTGGGAGGTCCGGAGGCTGCCCGCCAGCACTCAGGTAATTCACGGGAGGGAAGTTTCAGCTGGTGGAAAGGGCAAGGGGCGCGCGGGGTAGCAGAGGCCCAGCCTACCCTTGGAAATTAGTTGCTTCAGGTCTTGTGGTTTTAAGCGTAGTGGAATCATGCAGGTTTAAAAGAAAAACAAAGGGTCTGAGGCCAGCAAACTTGCATTTATATAGCTCCTTTCACAACCTAAGGATGGTCCCAAAGTGCTCCACAGCCAATAAAATAATTTTGAAGTGTAGTCACTGTTGCAATGTAGGAAATCTGCACAACTTTGCCCATTTCCGCACAGCAAGGTCCCGCAAACAGCAGTGAGATAAATGACCAGATGATCTGTTTTAGTGAACTAGGTTGAAGGATAAATATTTGGCCAGGACGCCGGGGAGAACTCCCCTGCTCTTCTTCGATATAGTGCCACGGGATCTTTTATGTCCACCTGAGAGGGCAGATGGGGCCTCGGTTTAACGTCTCATCCAAATGACGGCACCTCCGACAGGGCAGCACTCACTCAGTACTGGAGTGTCAGCCTGGATTACGTGCTCACGTCTCTGGAGTGGGACTTGAACCGCTGACACTGATGTGAGAGAGTGCTACCTACTGAGCCAAGGCTGGCACCCTTAGGCAGAGACGATCGATAGTTAAGATGCTAATGAGCTAGCTTTTGCTGTTGTTTCCCTATAGCCTATAAATAGGCAATCTATTAGCTTATCTCAGCGATTGATAAACACCTCACACTCATTGTATTGGGAAGTCTCTGATCCCGTTCCATGACTGTGAGCAGCGAGAAGTATAAGATAGAGGCAGAGACAGAGGAAGGAGGTCTTGTGAAGCAGGATCCTGTTTGAAGCAGTGAGGACACAAAAAGACTGCGAGAAGGATACAATGGAGTAGGAATTAAAAATAACTGTTTAAGTCAAGCTAGACAACCCACCGATGTGGGAAGCTTTGCAGCTCCATTATTTTTGCATTATTATATGAAAACAAGTGGCACCAATTGATGTGAATGAATCTGATTACAACTGTCGCTCTGTACATTCATTCACTGTGAAATAAAGCAGCTTAACAATTTGTCTTGAGCCTCATCTCAACAGATGTTTTGTTCAGTCCACCTTCAGAGAGAATGAAAAAGTACACATTCACGATATTTTGGTTCAGGACACAAGGGGATGCCATTGTTACACTACTGGGTTATGTTATCGTACAAGTAAATTCAGGGCAGTGGGAGTC
Organism: Squalus acanthias; assembly: GCA_030390025.1. NCBI lineage: Eukaryota > Metazoa > Chordata > Chondrichthyes > Squaliformes > Squalidae > Squalus > Squalus acanthias. Next base: position 61,069,328 of record CM059438.1, read on the forward strand.
AACACACATAAAGGTACGGTGCTCAGACTGCTTACGGGAGTCACTGACGTCATTAAACTTGAGGAGGTATCTCGGGCAGACCTGAATTTGTAACAACTGCCATGGTCGACAGACTCTACGGCGAGGGTATCTGCATCTCGGGGATAGATGGTATCTATCATGCTGGATTAGCCTGGCCTCCATTCACTCCTCCTCCTGATCTTTCATCAGCCTTTTCCTCGTAGCAGTGGAACAATGGAATTCCAAGTGGAAATTCCATAGTTCTTGAATGTCTCCAATATATTAAAATTTTGCAATTCGAATGTTCCCAGTTTATTTTCCAGGAAAGGTTGTTGCTCCTTTTTTTTTTCTCTTCTTAGGATGTGGGCGACACAGGCAGGTCCATCCCTGGTTGCCTTGAGAAGGTGGTGGTCGGCCTTTCTCTTTGAACAGCTGCAGAACTTGTGGTGATGCTGTGGAATCACATGATGCAGTGGCCGCTGCAGTGTGAGGGAAGTGAAACAATTTCGGGTCCCGCCAATCCACAAACCCACTGCTCAACTTGGCCACTCTTTTGGATGAAATAGTTAGATAGTTAAGTCCTGATTTTATGATTGAAAATTTCCCTATTAAAGCGCTCACATGACATTACTCTGTTATTTTTAAGAGGGAGTTAAGTTCATATGGCATTTGTTTCATTGAGGAATTTCAGTAGGTTGGATGGGGTTCTAATAATATTCTTTATAAAGCGACAAGCACAGTACAACCCACAGGAAAATATTTGGAAAAAAAAATTATTTGTGAGGAAAACAAAAACAGCTGAAACAAATTGGAGAAGGCACAAAGTCAACTGCTAACCCACTATAAATAGGAATACTTTGGCCCTCACTCTCTCCCCTCAGTCTGTTACTAACAGCCTCTGGCTGATACCATGCGGCAATTTGGACTCGTGAAGTCCAGCAGAGCAATACCAAATGGAATAGGGAGACTTCGGGCAACTCTCTGAGATGGAGGGACCGAGGTTTGCTATAACTCAATGAAGAACAGATGAAACAAACTGACTGGTACAGCCCTATCTCAAAGCACTTCAGTGCTGAATTTGGTCCCCTGCTCCAGAGGTGAAAAGTGACTGATTGAGCCCATCTAGTTGCAATGATTTTTTTTTTTACGCAGTACCTCAATATATGAATGAACGAATGTGGGATGGGAAGGAGGAAAGTCAATGAATGTCGGACTCACTTGCTCGGAGTTAATCTTTGAAGGTGGCAGGACAAGTTCAGAAGGCTGTTAAGAAAGGATAGGGGCTCCTTGGCTTTATAAACAGTGGCGTAGAGTACAAAAGCAAGGAAGTTATGCTCGGCCTTTATGAAACACTGGTTGGGCCTCAGCTGCAGTATTGTGTCCAATTCTAGGCACCACACTTTAGGAAGGATGTCTAGGCCTTGGAGAGGGTGCAGAGGGAATTTAGCAGAATGGTAGCAGGGATGAGGGACTTCAGTTATGTGGGGAGACTGGAGAAGCTGAGATTGTTCTCCTTCGAGCAGAGAAGGTTAAGGGGAGATTTAATAGAGGTGTTCAAAGTTATGAGGGGCTTAGAGTAGATAGGGAGAAACTGTTCACTGACAGAAGGGTCGATAACCAGAGGACACATATTTAAGATAATTGTCTGAAAGGGTGGTGGAAGCAGATTCAATGGCAACTTTCTAAAGGAAATTGGATAAATACTTGAAATGGAAACATTTTCAGGGCTATGGGGAAAGAGCAGGAGAGCGGGACTTTCTTTCAAAGAGCCGGCACAGACACGATGGGCCGAATAGTCTCTATAGATTCTATGGGGGAAAAATTCGGTGGCGCCCCCCCTTTGGGGTGCTAACTTCGCCGGGCGCTACTTTTAGCGCCCCGAAAAAGCCAGTGCCCCTACACCATAAATTCAGTGGTAGCGCCCCAAGCAGGAGGCAGGGCGCTACTGGAAGCGCTCCCCCCTCCTTCCTGGGGGGCGCTACAAGGGAATATCGCGGCGCTACGTGCAACAGCGCCACGCACGTCAGCACGTAGCGCCGCGGTATTACAGGCCTCCCTCCCCTGATTAAAGGGGAGGGGCCTAGTGCTGCGCACACCGGGGAGCGGGAGTGCCGGGAAAGCAGCACGGCCGGCGCCCCGAATGAAAAAGGGAAAGGGGGCAGGTGTTGGCAGGCGGCCAAAAAAAATTGGCCGCCCGACACCTTCCCTTTAACTTGCGCCGCCGCGGCTGCAGAAACGCCACCCTGACCCTGTCGGACATATCGTCCGAGGGGGGGGGGGCGCTGACGGGAGGCGCAAAGCAACCCAATTTTTCCCCCTATGATTCTATCCGACTGAAAGTGTTTGCTGGCATCCAGTGAACAGGGAAGTGCTCTGTGCTACTGCACGATCTTCAACCCCCCTCCCCTCCTTCTTCCTTGACACTGCATCAAAAGAAAACTAAATAAGTAAATTGCAATTGGAATATAATATTGTGTCCAAAACTAGGGTTTATGAATATAAGATAGTCACCAATAAATCCAATAGGGAATTCAGGAGCAACTTCTTTACCCAGAGAGTGCTGAGAATGTGGAACTCGCTCCCACAGGGAGTGGTTGAGGTGAATAGCACAGATGCATTTAAGGGGAAGCTAGATAAGAACATGAGGGAGAAATGATGTGGAGATGCCGGTGTTGGACTGGGGTGGACAAATGTGAGAAGTCACACAACACCAGGTTATAGTCCAACAGTTTTATTTGAAATCACAAGCTTTCGGAGCACTTCACCTGATGAAGGAGCAGCGCTCCGAAAGCTTGTGATTTCAAATAAAACTGTTGGACTATAACCTGGTGTTGTGTGACTTCTCACATGAGGGAGAAAGGAATAGAAGGATACGCAGATAGTTAGATGAAGTAGGGTGGGAGGAGGCTCGTAAGGAGCATAAACCCCGGCCCGGACCAGCTGGGCCGAATGGCCTGATTTTGTGTAGATTCTCTGTAATGGTACACCGAGAGCTCCAGTCGAGGGATGCATCACCGGCGGGCGGCTTGGGTTTTCCCACTGCGAGAGGCAAAGCCACAGAAAGGCAGTGCCCGGCGCCAACAACTGCAACTTAGGGATGTGAGAAACAAGCCAACTCTGCAGCAGGAGGAGTTGCCAAGCCTTTCCAAAACACATTCTGTGAAAGTGTATGTGGGCCCAGTCTGTGTGCAGATACTGGGGGCTGACATTGGTCCTCAGTGAAACGGGCGACAGCGAATCAGCAGCCCGATTTTTACACCGCGCCCGATTGCACGGGCTCCCGATTCTCTCTCGCCCGTTTTTGCGCTTTCGTTCGAAGACCCAGTTTCAGCCCCGGTATGCCCCTCCTAACACCCCCCCTCCCCCAGGATTTGGATACATACTGTGTCTTGGAAAAGCTCTGCTAACAGTTAGGTGAATGCTTTCCTTTACAATACACTGCAACACGTTGACAGCAGGAATATTTCCACTCGGTGACTGTGTCCGTTTCCCTGTGAAAAGAGACCGACGGTTTTGTGGGGGGGCTGGGGGGAGGGGGGAGTTGGAGGTCTGGAGGAGGGGTTTCCAGAGAAATCAGGCTGATTTGCAGGAATTTACTTCAATTCAAAAACAAACAAGGCAGCAGCTGGCATTAATGTGTTTTGCCAAGAATTCTCGCTCGGTCCAGGTTCGTTACACTGAAAGCATCCCTCCGCTCAGCAGTGTCCTTTCATCACACAACCTTCATGCCAAGGGGTACTGTGAGCTTCTTGGTTGCCAGGCAGCACTTGATTGTATTCAATAGCGCTGGGCTGACTTGTGAGTTTATGAGGGTCCAAGTGTGGCTTAATAAAGTGATCATCGGCCAGTCTTTCTCGCAGAGGTTCTGTGATTGTTTTTATCTCTCCAATTCCCTTCTCCTGAAAGCAATGGGAGTGAAACTGGCCAAAGCCAGTCGCGCGAAACAAACTTGCAGCAAATCAGCAGCTCACTTTACACCATGCCCGCTTTCCCTCTCCTTTGACTTCAATGGAACATGGATATAAAAACCATTTCCTCTGGTGGGGGAATCCAAAACAAAGGCACATAGTCTTAACATTAGAGCGACGCCATTTAGGAGTGAATTCAGAAAGCACGTTTTCACACCAAGGGTAGTGGAAACCTGGAATTCTCTCCTCCAAAAGGCTGTGCACGCTGGGACAATTGAACTTTTCTAGACTTGAGTTTGATCGATTTTTGTTCGGTAATGGTAACAAGAGATATAGAGCAAAGGCGGATAAATGGGGTTGAGGTACAGATCAGCCATGATCCGACTGAACAGTGGAACAGGCCCGAGGGGCTGAATGGCCTACTCCTGTTCCTATGTTCCTAAGCCAGAAGATTTTGGGTTCAAACCTCACTTCAAGACTTTGGCACATAATCTAGGCCGACACTCCAGTGCAGTACTGAGGGAGTGCTGCACTGTCGGAGGTGCCGTCTTTTGGGTAATCTGTTCAACTGAGATCGCGTCTGGATGTAAAAGATCCCACGGTCCTATTCGAAGACAAGCAGGGGGATTCTCCCCGATGTCCTGGGCCAATATTAATCACTCAACCAACATTACTAAAAACAGACCATGTGGTCATTTTAACATTGCTGTTTGTGGGAGCTTGCTGTGTGCAAATTGGCTGCTGCGTTTCCTACATTACAACAGTGACTACACTTCAAAAGTACTTCATTGGCTGTAAAGCGCTTTGGGATGTCCTGAGGTCCGACAGTAGATACCCTGCCCCTCATTCACTCTTTCAGCCACTACAACCCTGATCTCTGGGCTCCTTCCAACTTCCTCCTTTATCGACAAAAACCTCTTAAAAAATGCTTCTCTCTCTCCCTGCTTTCAACCCTACACCCTAACGCTTCTGCTTTACCATCCTGCTCCGTGTCCACTGTTTTTTGTCGATCTGTAAAGTGCTCTGAGGCATCTCTCTGTGCACGGAGAGGTCGAGAGCAGCTTAGGTTATTGCTGCTGTTGGGGAACCCTTCAGGGGGGTTTCTCCCCAGTGTCCTGGCCAATATTTATCCCTCGTTATCACATTCCTGTATGTGGGCCCTTGCTGTGCGCAAATTGGCTGCCGCGCTTCCTACATTACAACAGTGACTACACCGCAAAAAGTACTTCATTGACTGTGAAACGTTTTGGGAGGTCCTGTGTTTGTGAAAGGCTCTATTCGTTCTTTTCTTGTACATTCCCTGAGGCAGAGGCAGCAGTCAAAGACCTCGCACTATCCATCACCCTGTCCTGTTTAAGATGAGGATACCTCTGTCCCCTGTGGCACATAAGGATCACAAACAAAACCAAATCAACTCAACACTGAGAAGGAGCAGACAGGCCTTGTGAGGCAGACGGAGCACATACACCAAGAAGGACTCACCACAGACAAACATCTCAGCGTAAGTTGCCGAGTTAGCATGAAATATAATGACGTCTGGTTATCATTACCTAGCGCATGTTGATAGCAATTTATTAATCTAAAGAAACACCAATTAGATGCCAGATCAACTGGTGGTTTTACAGATTGAGGGATGCAAAGAATTCAGTTAAATATCACATTGGCTTCATTACTCGCTGGCATTTGGACTGGATTAAGGACTTTGTCAGCAGGGGTACATTCTGTTCCAGGAATCCAGCCACTGCTCCATAGACTTCATGTGTTTGGTACAGTCACACAGTCAGCAGAATTAGAGACAAATTCAGAGACTAGCTCTGAAAATTTCCTCTTTCCCCCGCTTCCCGGTCCATGGGTGAACTATTCCTGGATAAAATTGGCACTGACTTTCCTTGTCACTGTCTCCTCTTTCCGAATAAGAATCTCTTCCTCGGCCCCTGCTCCAGCTTGATCCTCTATAACCCGGGGTCACCTGTGTTGCTCCTGTGCCAGTACCCACACCACACCGGCTGTCTCTATATCTCAGACATGGTGACCACAAACGGGCACAAAACTCCACGTGATCTCACTGATGATTTATAAAGGGCCAGTAACAGATCCTGGGATTTCTCTTCTGCAGATCTACTTTTGCTCCCAATTGTAGATTTGTATTTGTACCTAAGGAGCAGAGTTGATGCCAACTTTTGGCCCTGACAAAGTCCTTATGGGATCGTGAATGAAAAGGGGCTTTAGTCATTCTTGTCCTTTTTCAGTGATACAAAAGGACTGATTTAAGATTTCAGCAGTGGCAAAAAAATGGGTGGGAAAGGCCACCCAATACACACCACGCCATTCTAATGAAGTCAGTGGCTGGCATATATAACGGGTGGGTTGGGTAACAGCGGAGAGTCTAACGGGCGGAGTGTCTAACGGGTGGATTGTCTAACAGGCGGAGTGTCTAACGGGTGGATTGTCTAACAGGCGGAGTGTCTAACGGGTGGATTGTCTAACAGGTGGAGTGTCTAACGGGCGGAGTGTCTAACGGGTGGATTGTCTAACAGGCGGAGTGTCTAACGGGTGGAGTGTCTAACGGGTGGAATGTCGAACGGGCGGAGTGTCTCACGGGTGGAGTGTCTAACGGGCGGAGTGTCTAACGGGTGGAGTGTCTAACGGGTGGAGTGTCTAACAGGCGGAGTGTCTAACGGGTGGAGTGTCTAACAGGCGGAGTGTCTAACGGGCGGAGTGTCTAACGGGTGGAGTGTCTAACGGGCGGAGTGTCTAACGGGCGGAGTGTCTAACGGGTGGAGTGTCTCACGGGCGGAGTGTCTAACGGGCGGAGTGTCTAACGGGTGGATTGTCTAACGGGTGGAGTGTCTCACGGGTGGAATGTCTAACGGGTGGAGTGTCCAATGGGTGGAGTGTCTAATGGGCGGAGTGTCTAACGGGTGGAGTGTCTAACGGGTGGAGTGTCTAACGGGTGGAGTGTCTAACGGGTGGAGTGTCTCACGGGCGGAGTGTCTAACAGGCGGAGTGTCTAACGGGTGGAGTGTCTAACGGGTGGAGTGTCTAACGGGTGGAGTGTCTAACAGGCGGAGTGTCTAACGGGTGGAGTGTCTAACAGGCGGAGTGTCTAACAGGCGGAGTGTCTAACGGGTGGAGTGTCTAAAGGGTGGAGTGTCTAACGGGTGGAGTGTCTAACAGGCGGAGTGTCTAACGGGTGGAGTGTCTAACAGGCGGAGTGTCTAACGGGCGGAGTGTCTAACGGGTGGAATGTCTAACGGGTGGAGTGTCTAACGGGTGGTGTGTCTAACGGGTGGAGTGTCTAACGGGTGGTGTGTCTAACGGGTGGAGTGTCTAACAGGCGGAGTGTCTAACGGGTGGTGTGTCTAACGGGTGGAGTGTCTAACAGGCGGAGTGTCTAACGGGCGGAGTGTCTAACAGGCGGAGTGTCTCACGGGTGGTGTGTCTAACGGGTGGAGTGTCTAATGGGTGGAGTGTCTAACGGGTGGAGTGTCTAACGGGTGGAGTGTCTAACGGGTGGAGTGTCTAATGGGTGGAGTGTCTAACGGGTGGAGTGTCTAACGGGTGGAGTGTCTAACGGGCGGAGTGTCTAACGGGTGGAGTGTCTAATGGGTGGAGTGTCTAACGGGCGGAGTGTCTAACGGGCGGAGTGTCTAATGGGTGGAGTGTCTAACGGGTGGAGAGTCTAACGGGTGGAGTGTCTAACGGGCGGAGTGTCTAACGGGTGGAGTGTCTAACGGGTGGAGTGTCTAACGGGTGGAGTGTCTAACGGGCGGAGTGTCTAATGGGTGGAGTGTCTAACGGGTGGTGTGTCTAACGGGTGGAGTGTCTAACGGGTGGAGTGTCTAACGGGCGGAGTGTCTAATGGGTGGATTGTCTAACGGGTGGAGTGTCTAACGGGTGGAGTGTCTCACGGGTGGAATGTCTAACGGGTGTAGTGTCTAACGGGTGGATTGTCTAACGGGCGGAGTGTCTAACGGGCGGAGTGTCTAATGGGTGGAGTGTCTAACGGGTGGAGTGTCTAACGGGTGGAGTGTCTCACGGGTGGAATGTCTAACGGGTGTAGTGTCTAACGGGTGGATTGTCTAACGGGCGGAGTGTCTAACGGGCGGAGTGTCTAATGGGTGGAGTGTCTAACGGGTGGAGTGTCTAACGGGTGGAGTGTCTAACGGGTGGAATGTCTAATGGGTGGAGTGTCTAACGGGAGGGGTGTCTAACGGGTGGAGTGTCTAACGGGTGGATTGTCTAATGGGTGGATTGTCTAATGGGCGGATTGTCTAACGGGCGGAGTGTCTAATGGGTGGATTGTCTAACGGGTGGAGTGTCTAACGGGTGGAATGTCGAACGGGCGGAGTGTCTCACGGGCGGAGTGTCTAACGGGTGGAGTGTCTAACGGGTGGAGTGTCTAACGGGCGGAGTGTCTAACGGGTGGAGTGTCTAACGGGCGGAGTGTCTAACGGGTGTAGTGTCTAACGGGTGGAGTGTCTAACGGGTGGAGTGTCTAACGGGTGTAGTTTCTAACGGGGGGATTGTCTAACGGGTGTAGTTTCTAACGGGTGGAGTGTCTAACGGGCGGAGTGTCTAATGAGCGGAGTGTCTAACGGGTGGAGTTTCTAACGGGTGGAGTGTCTAATGGGCGGAGTGTCTAATGGGTGGAGTGTCTAACGGGCGGATTGTCTAATGGGTGGATTGTCTAATGGGCGGAGTGTCTAATGGGTGGAGTGTCTAACGGGCGGAGTGTCTAACGGGTGGATTGTCTAATGGGTGGATTGTCTAATGGGCGGAGTGTCTAACGGGTGGATTGTCTAACGGGTGGATTGTCTAATGGGTGGAGTGTCTAACGGGTGGATTGTCTAACGGGTGTAGTGTCTAACGGGGGGATTGTCTAACGGGTGGATTGTCTAATGGGTGGAGTGTCTAACGGGTGGATTGTCTAACGGGTGGAGTGTCTAACGGGTGGATTGTCTAATGGGTGGAGTGTCTAATGGGCGGAGTGTCTAACGGGTGGATTGTCTAACGGGTGGATTGTCTAATGGGTGGAGTGTCTAACGGGTGTAGTGTCTAACGGGTGGAGTGTCTAATGGGTGGAGTGTCTAATGGGCGGAGTGTCTAACGGGTGGATTGTCTAACGGGTGGATTGTCTAATGGGTGGATTGTCTAACGGGTGGAGTGTCTAACGGGGGGATTGTCTAACGGGTGGATTGTCTAATGGGTGGAGTGTCTAACGGGTGGATTGTCTAACGGGTGTAGTGTCTAACGGGTGGAGTGTCTAACGGGTGGAATGTCTAACGGGTGGAGTGTCTAACGGGTGGAGTGTCTAACGGGTGGAGTGTCTAACGGGTGGAATGTCTAACGGGTGGAGTGTCTAACGGGTGGATTGTCTAACGGGTGGATTGTCTAACAGGCGGAGTGTCTAACGGGTGGAGTGTCTAACGGGTGGATTGTCTAACGGGTGGAGTGTCTAACGGGTGGAATGTCTAACGGGTGGAGTGTCTAACGGGTGGAATGTCTAACGGGTGGAGTGTCTAACGGGTGGAATGTCTAACGGGTGGAATGTCTAACGGGTGGAATGTCTAACGGGTGGAATGTCTAACGGGTGGAATGTCTAATGGGCGGAGTGTCTAACGGGTGGAGTGTCTAATGGGTGGAGTGTCTAACGGGTGGAATGTCTACCGGGTGGATTGTGTAACAGGTGGAGTGTCTAACGGGTGGATTGTCTAACGGGTGGAGTGTCTAACGGGCGGATTGTCTAACAGGTGGAGTGTCTAACGGGTGGATTGTCTAACGGGTGGATTGTCTAATGGGTGGAGTGTCTAACGGGTGGAATGTCTACCGGGTGGATTGTCTAACGGGTGGAGTGTCTAATGGGTGGAGTGTCTAACGGGTGGATTGTCTAACGGGCGAAGTGTCTAATGGGTGGAGTGTCTAATGGGTGGAGTGTCTAACGGGTGGAATGTCTAACGGGCGGAGTGTCTAACGGGTGGAATGTCTAACGGGTGGATTGTCTAACGGGTGGAATGTCTAATGGGCGGAGTGTCTAACGGGTGGAGTGTCTAATGGGCGGATTGTCTAACGGGTGGAATGTCTAACGGGTGGATTGTCTAACGGCGGAGTGTCTAACGGGTGGAATGTCTAACGGGTGGATTGTCTAATGGGTGGAGTGTCTAATGGGCGGAATGTCTAACGGGTGGAGTGTCTAATGGGTGGAGTGTCTAACGGGCGGAATGTCTAACGGGCGGAGTGTCTAACGGGCGGAATGTCTAACGGGCGGAGTGTCTAACGGGCGGAGTGTCCAACGGGCGGAGTGTCTAACGGGCGGAGTGTCTAACGGGTGTAGTGTCTCACGGGCGGAGTGTCTAACGGGCGGAGTGTCTAACGGGCGGAGTGTCTAACGGGCGGAATGTCTAACGGGTGGAGTGTCTAATGGGTGGATTGTCTCATGGGGGGAGTGTCTAACGGACGGAGTGTCTAACGGGTGGAGTGTCTAACGGGCGGAGTGTCTAACGGGTGTAGTGTCTAATGGGTGGAGTGTCTAACGGGTGTAGTGTCTCATGGGGGGAGTGTCTAACGGGCGGAGTGTCTAACGGGTGGAGTGTCTAACGGGTGGAGTGTCTAACGGGCGGAGTGTCTAACGGGTGGAGTGTCTAATGGGTGGAGTGTCTAACGGGCGGAGTGTCTAACGGGTGGAGTGTCTAACGGGTGGAGTGTCTAATGGGTGGAGTGTCTAACGGGCGGAGTGCCTAACGGGTGGAGTGTCTAACGGGCGGAATGTCTAACGGGCGGAGTGTCTAACGGGCGGAATGTCTAACGGGCGGAGTGTCTAACGGGTGGAGTGTCTAACGGGCGGAGTGTCTAACGGGCGGAATCTCTAACGGGCGGAATGTCTAACGGGCGGAGTGTCTAACGGGTGGAGTGTCTAACGGGCGGAGTGTCTAACGGGCGGAATGTCTAATGGGCGGAATGTCTAACGGGCGGAGTGTCTAACGGGTGGAGTGTCTAACGGGTGGATTGTCTAACGGGCGGAGTGTCTAACGGGCGGAGTGTCTAACGGGTGGAGTGTCTAACGGGCGGAGTGTCTAACGGGTGAAATGTCTAACGGGCGGAGTGTCTAATGGGCGGAGTGTCTAACGGGTGGAGTGTCTAACGGGCGGAGTGTCTAACGGGCGGAGTGTCTAACGGGTGGAGTGTCTAACGGGCGGAGTGTCTAACGGGTGGAGTGTCTAACGGGTGGAGTGTCTAACGGGTGGAGTGTCTAACGGGTGGAGTGTCTAACGGGTGGAGAGTCTAACAGGCAGAGTGTCTAACGGGTGGAGTGTCTAACGGGCGGAGTGTCTAACGGGTGGAGTGTCTAACGGGTGGAGTGTCTAACGGGTGAAATGTCTAACGGGCGGAGTGTCTAACGGGTGGAGTGTCTAACGGGTGGAGTGTCTAACGGGCGGAGTGTCTAACGGGTGGAGTGTCTAACGGGTGGATTGTCTAATGGGTGGAGTGTCTAACGGGTGTAGTGTCTAACGGGTGGAGTGTCTAATGGGTGGAGTGTCTAATGGGCGGAGTGTCTAACGGGTGGATTGTCTAACGGGTGGATTGTCTAATGGGTGGAGTGTCTAACGGGTGGAGTGTCTAACGGGGGGATTGTCTAACGGGTGGATTGTCTAATGGGTGGAGTGTCTAACGGGTGGATTGTCTAACGGGTGTAGTGTCTAACGGGTGGAGTGTCTAACGGGTGGAATGTCTAACGGGTGGAGTGTCTAACGGGTGGAGTGTCTAACGGGTGGAGTGTCTAACGGGTGGAATGTCTAACGGGTGGAATGTCTAACGGGTGGAGTGTCTAACGGGTGGATTGTCTAACGGGTGGATTGTCTAACAGGCGGAGTGTCTAACGGGTGGAGTGTCTAACGGGTGGATTGTCTAACGGGTGGAATGTCTAACGGGTGGAATGTCTAACGGGTGGAATGTCTAACGGGTGGAGTGTCTAACGGGCGGAATGTCTAACGGGCGGAGTGTCTAACGGGTGGAGTGTCTAACGGGTGGATTGTCTAACGGGCGGAGTGTCTAACGGGTGGAGTGTCTAACGGGCGGAATGTCTAACGGGCGGAATGTCTAACGGGCGGAGTGTCTAACGGGTGGAGTGTCTAACGGGTGGAGTGTCTAATGGGTGGATTGTCTAACGGGCGGAGTGTCTAACGGGTGGATTGTCTAACGGGCGGAGTGTCTAACGGGCGGAATGTCTAATGGGTGGAGTGTCTAACGGGCGGAGTGTCTAATGGGTGGAGTGTCTAACGGGTGGAGTGTCTAACGGGTGGATTGTCTAACGGGCGGAGTGTCTAACGGGCGGAGTGTCTAACGGGTGGAGTGTCTAATGGGTGGAGTGTCTAACGGGTGGAGTGTCTAACGGGCGGAGTGTCTAACGGGTGAAATGTCTAACGGGCGGAGTGTCTAATGGGCGGAGTGTCTAACGGGTGGAGTGTCTAACGGGCGGAGTGTCTAACGGGCGGAATGTCTAACGGGTGGAGTGTCTAACGGGCGGAGTGTCTAACGGGTGGAGTGTCTAACGGGTGGAGTGTCTAACGGGTGGAGTGTCTAACGGGTGGAGAGTCTAACAGGCGGAGTGTCTAACGGGTGGAGTGTCTAACGGGCGGAGTGTCTAACGGGTGGAGTGTCTAACGGGTGGAGTGTCTAACGGGTGAAATGTCTAACGGGTGGAGTGTCTAACGGGTGGAGTGTCTAACGGGCGGAGTGTCTAACGGGTGGAGTGTCTAACGGGTGAAATGTCTAACGGGCGGAGTGTCTAACGGGTGGAGTGTCTAACGGGTGGAGTGTCTAACGGGTGAAATGTCTAACGGGTGTAGTGTCTAACGGGTGTAGTGTCTAACGGGCGGAGTGTCTAACGGGTGGAGTGTCTAACGGGTGGAGTGTCTAACGGGTGGAGTGTCTAACGGGTGGAGTGTCTAACGGGCGGAATGTCTAACGGGTGGAGTGTCTAACGGGTGGAGTGTCTAACGGGTGGAGTGTCTAACGGGCGGAGTGTCTAACGGGCGGAGTGTCTAACGGGCGGAATGTCTAACGGGTGGAGTGTCTAACGGGTGGAGTGTCTAACAGGCGGAGTGTCTAACAGGCGGAGTGTCTAACGGGCGGAGTGTCTAACGGGCGGAGTGTCTAACGGGCGGAGTGTCTAACGGGCGGAGTGTCTAACGGGTGGAGTGTCTAACGGGCGGAGTGTCTAACGGGCGGAGTGTCTAACGGGTGGAGTGTCTAACGGGTGGAGTGTCTAACGGGTGGATTGTCTAACGGGTGGATTGTCTAACGGGTGGAGTGTCTAACGGGTGGAATGTCTAACGGGTGGAGTGTCTAACGGGCGGAGTGTCTAACGGGCGGAGTGTCTAACGGGTGTAGTGTCTAACGGGTGTAGTGTCTCACGGGCGGAGTGTCTAACGGGCGGAGTGTCTAACGGGCGGAGTGTCTAACGGGCGGAATGTCTAACGGGTGGAGTGTCTAATGGGTGGATTGTCTCATGGGGGGAGTGTCTAACGGACGGAGTGTCTAACGGGTGGAGTGTCTAACGGGCGGAGTGTCTAACGGGTGTAGTGTCTAATGGGTGGAGTGTCTAACGGGTGTAGTGTCTCATGGGGGGAGTGTCTAACGGGCGGAGTGTCTAACGGGTGGAGTGTCTAACGGGTGGAGTGTCTAACGGGCGGAGTGTCTAACGGGTGGAGTGTCTAATGGGTGGAGTGTCTAACGGGCGGAGTGTCTAACGGGTGGAGTGTCTAACGGGTGGAGTGTCTAATGGGTGGAGTGTCTAACGGGCGGAGTGCCTAACGGGTGGAGTGTCTAACGGGCGGAATGTCTAACGGGCGGAGTGTCTAACGGGCGGAATGTCTAACGGGCGGAGTGTCTAACGGGTGGAGTGTCTAACGGGCGGAGTGTCTAACGGGCGGAATGTCTAACGGGCGGAATGTCTAACGGGCGGAGTGTCTAACGGGTGGAGTGTCTAACGGGCGGAGTGTCTAACGGGCGGAATGTCTAATGGGCGGAATGTCTAACGGGCGGAGTGTCTAACGGGTGGAGTGTCTAACGGGTGGATTGTCTAACGGGCGGAGTGTCTAACGGGCGGAGTGTCTAACGGGTGGAGTGTCTAACGGGCGGAGTGTCTAACGGGTGAAATGTCTAACGGGCGGAGTGTCTAATGGGCGGAGTGTCTAACGGGTGGAGTGTCTAACGGGCGGAGTGTCTAACGGGCGGAATGTCTAACGGGTGGAGTGTCTAACGGGTGGAGTGTCTAACGGGTGGAGAGTCTAACAGGCAGAGTGTCTAACGGGTGGAGTGTCTAACGGGCGGAGTGTCTAACGGGTGGAGTGTCTAACGGGTGGAGTGTCTAACGGGTGAAATGTCTAACGGGCGGAGTGTCTAACGGGTGGAGTGTCTAACGGGTGGAGTGTCTAACGGGCGGAGTGTCTAACGGGTGGAGTGTCTAACGGGTGGATTGTCTAATGGGTGGAGTGTCTAACGGGTGTAGTGTCTAACGGGTGGAGTGTCTAATGGGTGGAGTGTCTAATGGGCGGAGTGTCTAACGGGTGGATTGTCTAACGGGTGGATTGTCTAATGGGTGGAGTGTCTAACGGGTGGAGTGTCTAACGGGGGGATTGTCTAACGGGTGGATTGTCTAACGGGTGGAGTGTCTAACGGGTGGATTGTCTAACGGGTGTAGTGTCTAACGGGTGGAGTGTCTAACGGGTGGAATGTCTAACGGGTGGAGTGTCTAACGGGTGGAGTGTCTAACGGGTGGAATGTCTAACGGGTGGAATGTCTAACGGGTGGAGTGTCTAACGGGTGGATTGTCTAACGGGTGGATTGTCTAACAGGCGGAGTGTCTAACGGGTGGAGTGTCTAACGGGTGGATTGTCTAACGGGTGGAGTGTCTAACGGGTGGAATGTCTAACGGGTGGAGTGTCTAACGGGTGGAATGTCTAACGGGTGGAGTGTCTAACGGGTGGAATGTCTAACGGGTGGAATGTCTAACGGGTGGAATGTCTAACGGGTGGAATGTCTAACGGGTGGAGTGTCTAACGGGTGGAGTGTCTAACGGGTGGATTGTCTAACAGGCGGAGTGTCTAACGGGTGGATTGTCTAACGGGTGTAGTGTCTAACGGGTGGATTGTCTCACAGGTGGAGTGTCTAACGGGTGGAGTGTCTAACGGGCGGAATGTCTAACGGGCGGTGTGTCTAACGGGTGGAGTGTCTAACGGGCGGAGTGTCTAACGGGCGGAATGTCTAACGGGCGGAGTGTCTAACGGGTGGAGTGTCTAACGGGTGGATTGTCTAACGGGCGGAGTGTCTAACGGGCGGAGTGTCTAACGGGTGGAGTGTCTAATGGGTGGAGTGTCTAACGGGTGGAGTGTCTAACGGGCGGAGTGTCTAACGGGTGAAATGTCTAACGGGCGGAGTGTCTAATGGGCGGAGTGTCTAACGGGTGGAGTGTCTAACGGGCGGAGTGTCTAACGGGCGGAATGTCTAACGGGTGGAGTGTCTAACGGGCGGAGTGTCTAACAGGCGGAGTGTCTAACGGGCGGAATGTCTAACGGGTGGAGTGTCTAACGGGTGGAGTGTCTAACGGGTGGAGTGTCTAACGGGTGGAGTGTCTAACGGGTGGAGTGTCTAACGGGTGGAGTGTCTAACGGGCGGAGTGTCTAACGGGTGGAGTGTCTAACGGGTGGAGTGTCTAACGGGTGGAGTGTCTAACAGGTGGAGTGTCTAACGGGCGGATTGTCTAACGGGTGGAGTGTCTAACGGGTGGAATGTCTAACGGGTGGAGTGTCTAACGGGTGGAGTGTCTAACGGGTGGATTGTCTAACGGGTGGATTGTCTAACGGGTGGAGTGTCTAACGGGTGGAATGTCTAACGGGTGGAGTGTCTAACGGGTGGAGTGTCTAATGGGCGGAGTGTCTAACGGGTGTAGTGTCTAACGGGTGTAGTGTCTCACGGGTGGAGTGTCTAACGGGCGGAGTGTCTAACGGGCGGAGTGTCTAACGGGCGGAGTGTCTAACGGGCGGAATGTCTAACGGGTGGAGTGTCTAATGGGTGGATTGTCTCATGGGGGGAGTGTCTAACGGGCGGAGTGTCTCACGGGTGGAGTGTCTAACGGGCGGAGTGTCTAACGGGTGTAGTGTCTAATGGGTGGAGTGTCTAACGGGTGTAGTGTCTCATGGGGGGAGTGTCTAACGGGCGGAGTGTCTAACGGGTGGAGTGTCTAACGGGTGGAGTGTCTAACGGGCGGAGTGTCTAACGGGTGGAGTGTCTAATGGGTGGAGTGTCTAACGGGCGGAGTGTCTAACGGGTGGAGTGTCTAACGGGTGGAGTGTCTAATGGGTGGAGTGTCTAACGGGCGGAGTGTCTAACGGGTGGAGTGTCTAACGGGCGGAATGTCTAACGGGCGGAGTGTCTAACGGGCGGAATGTCTAACGGGTGGATTGTCTAACGGGTGGATTGTCTAACGGGTGGAGTGTCTAACGGGTGGAATGTCTAACGGGTGGAGTGTCTAACGGGTGGAGTGTCTAACGGGCGGAGTGTCTAACGGGTGTAGTGTCTAACGGGTGTAGTGTCTCACGGGCGGAGTGTCTAACGGGCGGAGTGTCTAACGGGCGGAGTGTCTAACGGGCGGAATGTCTAACGGGTGGAGTGTCTAATGGGTGGATTGTCTCATGGGGGGAGTGTCTAACGGACGGAGTGTCTAACGGGTGGAGTGTCTAACGGGCGGAGTGTCTAACGGGTGTAGTGTCTAATGGGTGGAGTGTCTAACGGGTGTAGTGTCTCATGGGGGGAGTGTCTAACGGGCGGAGTGTCTAACGGGTGGAGTGTCTAACGGGTGGAGTGTCTAACGGGCGGAGTGTCTAACGGGTGGAGTGTCTAATGGGTGGAGTGTCTAACGGGCGGAGTGTCTAACGGGTGGAGTGTCTAACGGGTGGAGTGTCTAATGGGTGGAGTGTCTAACGGGCGGAGTGCCTAACGGGTGGAGTGTCTAACGGGCGGAATGTCTAACGGGCGGAGTGTCTAACGGGCGGAATGTCTAACGGGCGGAGTGTCTAACGGGTGGAGTGTCTAACGGGCGGAGTGTCTAACGGGCGGAATATCTAACGGGCGGAATGTCTAACGGGCGGAGTGTCTAACGGGTGGAGTGTCTAACGGGCGGAGTGTCTAACGGGCGGAATGTCTAATGGGCGGAATGTCTAACGGGCGGAGTGTCTAACGGGTGGAGTGTCTAACGGGTGGATTGTCTAACGGGCGGAGTGTCTAACGGGCGGAGTGTCTAACGGGTGGAGTGTCTAACGGGCGGAGTGTCTAACGGGTGAAATGTCTAACGGGCGGAGTGTCTAATGGGCGGAGTGTCTAACGGGTGGAGTGTCTAACGGGCGGAGTGTCTAACGGGCGGAATGTCTAACGGGTGGAGTGTCTAACGGGTGGAGTGTCTAACGGGTGGAGAGTCTAACAGGCAGAGTGTCTAACGGGTTGAGTGTCTAACGGGCGGAGTGTCTAACGGGTGGAGTGTCTAACGGGTGGAGTGTCTAACGGGTGAAATGTCTAACGGGCGGAGTGTCTAACGGGTGGAGTGTCTAACGGGTGGAGTGTCTAACGGGTGGAGTGTCTAACGGGTGGAGTGTCTAACGGGTGGATTGTCTAATGGGTGGAGTGTCTAACGGGTGTAGTGTCTAACGGGTGGTGTGTCTAATGGGTGGAGTGTCTAATGGGCGGAGTGTCTAACGGGTGGATTGTCTAACGGGTGGATTGTCTAATGGGTGGAGTGTCTAACGGGTGGAGTGTCTAACGGGGGGATTGTCTAACGGGTGGATTGTCTAACGGGTGGAGTGTCTAACGGGTGGATTGTCTAACGGGTGTAGTGTCTAACGGGTGGAGTGTCTAACGGGTGGAGTGTCTAACGGGTGGAATGTCTAACGGGTGGAATGTCTAACGGGTGGTGTGTCTAACGGGTGGATTGTCTAACGGGTGGATTGTCTAACAGGCGGAGTGTCTAACGGGTGGAGTGTCTAACGGGTGGATTGTCTAACGGGTGGAGTGTCTAACGGGTGGAATGTCTAACGGGTGGAGTGTCTAACGGGTGGAATGTCTAACGGGTGGAGTGTCTAACGGGTGGAATGTCTAACGGGTGGAATGTCTAACGGGTGGAATGTCTAACGGGTGGAATGTCTAACGGGTGGAGTGTCTAACGGGTGGAGTGTCTAACGGGTGGATTGTCTAACAGGCGGAGTGTCTAACGGGTGGATTGTCTAACGGGTGTAGTGTCTAACGGGTGGATTGTCTCACAGGTGGAGTGTCTAACGGGTGGAGTGTCTAACGGGCGGTGTGTCTAACGGGCGGAGTGTCTAACGGGCGGAGTGTCTAACGGGCGGAATGTCTAACGGGCGGAATGTCTAACGGGCGGAGTGTCTAACGGGTGGAGTGTCTAACGGGTGGATTGTCTAACGGGCGGAGTGTCTAACGGGCGGAGTGTCTAACGGGTGGAGTGTCTAATGGGTGGAGTGTCTAACGGGTGGAGTGTCTAACGGGCGGAGTGTCTAACGGGTGAAATGTCTAACGGGCGGAGTGTCTAATGGGCGGAGTGTCTAACGGGTGGAGTGTCTAACGGGCGGAGTGTCTAACGGGCGGAATGTCTAACGGGTGGAGTGTCTAACGGGCGGAGTGTCTAACGGGTGGAGTGTCTAACGGGTGGAGTGTCTAACGGGTGGAGAGTCTAACAGGCGGAGTGTCTAACGGGTGGAGTGTCTAACGGGCGGAGTGTCTAACGGGCGGAGTGTCTAACGGGTGGAGTGTCTAACGG
Organism: Squalus acanthias; assembly: GCA_030390025.1. Classification (NCBI taxonomy): domain Eukaryota; kingdom Metazoa; phylum Chordata; class Chondrichthyes; order Squaliformes; family Squalidae; genus Squalus; species Squalus acanthias. The sequence continues at coordinate 61,088,060 of CM059438.1, forward strand.
GTGAAATGTCTAACGGGCGGAGTGTCTAACGGGTGGAGTGTCTAACGGGCGGAGTGTCTAACGGGTGGAGTGTCTAACGGGTGAAATGTCTAACGGGCGGAGTGTCTAACGGGTGGAGTGTCTAACGGGTGGAGTGTCTAACGGGTGAAATGTCTAACGGGTGTAGTGTCTAACGGGTGTAGTGTCTAACGGGCGGAGTGTCTAACGGGTGGAGTGTCTAACGGGTGGAGTGTCTAACGGGTGGAGTGTCTAACGGGTGGAGTGTCTAACGGGTGGAGTGTCTAACAGGCGGAGTGTCTAACGGGCGGAATGTCTAACGGGTGGAGTGTCTAACGGGTGGAGTGTCTAACGGGTGGAGTGTCTAACGGGTGGAGTGTCTAACGGGTGGAGTGTCTAACGGGCGGAATGTCTAACGGGTGGAGTGTCTAACGGGTGGAGTGTCTAACAGGCGGAGTGTCTAACAGGCGGAGTGTCTAACGGGCGGAGTGTCTAACGGGCGGAGTGTCTAACGGGCGGAGTGTCTAACGGGCGGAGTGTCTAACGGGCGGAGTGTCTAACGGGTGGAGTGTCTAACGGGTGGAGTGTCTAACGGGCGGAGTGTCTAACGGGCGGAGTGTCTAACGGGTGGAGTGTCTAACGGGTGGAGTGTCTAACGGGTGGAGTGTCTAACGGGCGGAGTGTCTAACAGGCGGAGTGTCTAATGGTTGGAGTGTCTAACGGGCGGAGTGTCTAACGGGCGGAGTGTCTAACGGGTGGAGTGTCTAACGGGTGGAGTGTCTAACGGGCGGAGTGTCTAACAGGCGGAGTGTCTAATGGGTGGAGTGTCTAACGGGTGGAGTGTCTAACGGGTGGAGTGTCTAACGGGTGGAGTGTCTAACAGGTGGAGTGTCTAACGGGCGGATTGTCTAACAGGCGGAGTGTCTAACGGGTGGAGTGTCTAACGGGTGGAGTGTCTAACGGGTGGATTGTCTAACGGGTGGATTGTCTAACGGGTGGAGTGTCTAACGGGTGGATTGTCTAACGGGTGGAGTGTCTAACGGGTGGAGTGTCTAACGGGTGGATTGTCTAACGGGTGGATTGTCTAACGGGTGGAGTGTCTAACGGGTGGAATGTCTAACGGGTGGAGTGTCTAACGGGTGGAGTGTCTAACGGGCGGAGTGTCTAACGGGTGTAGTGTCTAACGGGTGTAGTGTCTCACGGGTGGAGTGTCTAACGGGCGGAGTGTCTAACGGGCGGAGTGTCTAACGGGCGGAGTGTCTAACGGGCGGAATGTCTAACGGGTGGAGTGTCTAATGGGTGGATTGTCTCATGGGGGGAGTGTCTAACGGGCGGAGTGTCTCACGGGCGGAGTGTCTAACGGGCGGAGTGTCTAACGGGTGTAGTGTCTAATGGGTGGAGTGTCTAACGGGTGTAGTGTCTCATGGGGGGAGTGTCTAACGGGCGGAGTGTCTAACGGGTGGAGTGTCTGACGGGTGGAGTGTCTAACGGGCGGAGTGTCTAACGGGTGGAGTGTCTAATGGGTGGAGTGTCTAACGGGCGGAGTGTCTAACGGGTGGAGTGTCTAACGGGTGGAGTGTCTAATGGGTGGAGTGTCTAACGGGCGGAGTGTCTAACGGGTGGAGTGTCTAACGGGCGGAATGTCTAACGGGCGGAGTGTCTAACGGGCGGAATGTCTAACGGGCGGAGTGTCTAACGGGTGGAGTGTCTAACGGGCGGAGTGTCTAACGGGCGGAATATCTAACGGGCGGAATGTCTAACGGGCGGAGTGTCTAACGGGTGGAGTGTCTAACGGGCGGAGTGTCTAACGGGCGGAATGTCTAACGGGCGGAATGTCTAACGGGCGGAGTGTCTAACGGGTGGAGTGTCTAACGGGCGGATTGTCTAACGGGCGGAGTGTCTAACGGGCGGAGTGTCTAACGGGTGGAGTGTCTAACGGGCGGAGTGTCTAACGGGTGAAATGTCTAACGGGCGGAGTGTCTAATGGGCGGAGTGTCTAACGGGTGGAGTGTCTAACGGGCGGAGTGTCTAACGGGCGGAATGTCTAACGGGTGGAGTGTCTAACGGGCGGAGTGTCTAACGGGTGGAGTGTCTAACGGGTGGAGTGTCTAACGGGTGGAGTGTCTAACGGGTGGAGTGTCTAACGGGTGGAGAGTCTAACAGGCGGAGTGTCTAACGGGTGGAGTGTCTAACGGGCGGAGTGTCTAACGGGTGGAGTGTCTAACGGGTGGAGTGTCTAACGGGTGAAATGTCTAACGGGCGGAGTGTCTAACGGGTGGAGTGTCTAACGGGTGGAGTGTCTAACGGGCGGAGTGTCTAACGGGTGGAGTGTCTAACGGGTGAATGTCTAACGGGCGGAGTGTCTAACGGGTGGAGTGTCTAACGGGTGGAGTGTCTAACGGGTGAATGTCTAACGGGCGGAGTGTCTAACGGGTGGAGTGTCTAATGGGTGGATTGTCTAACGGGTGGAGTGTCTAACGGGTGAAATGTCTAACGGGCGGAGTGTCTAACGGGTGGAGTGTCTAACGGGTGGAGTGTCTAACGGGTGGAGTGTCTAATGGGTGGATTGTCTAACGGGCGGAGTGTCTAACGGGTGAAATGTCTAACGGGCGGAGTGTCTAACGGGTGGAGTGTCTAATGGGTGGATTGTCTAACGGGTGGAGTGTCTAATGGGTGGATTGTCTAACGGGTGGAGTGTCTAACGGGTGAATGTCTAACGGGCGGAGTGTCTAACGGGTGGAGTGTCTAACGGGTGGAGTGTCTAACGGGCGGAATGTCTAACGGGCGGAGTGTCTAACGGTGGAGTGTCTAATGGGTGGAGTGTCTAACGGGTGCAGTGTCTAACGGGCGGAGTGTCTAACGGGCGGAGTGTCTAACGGGTGGAGTGTCTAACGGGTGGAGTGTCTAACGGGTGAAATGTCTAACGGGTGGAGTGTCTAACGGGTGAAATGTCTAACGGGTGGAGTGTGTAACGGGTGGAGTATCTACTGGTGGAATGTCTAACGGTTGGAGTGTCTAACGGGTGGAGTGTCTAACGGGTGGAGTGTAGAATGGGTGGAGTGTGTAATGGGTGGAGTGTAGAATGGGTGGAGTGTCTAGCGGGTGGAGTGTAGAATGGGTGGAGTGTGTAATGGGCGGAGTGTAGAATGGGTGGAGTGTGTAACGGGTGGAGTGTAGAATGGGTGGAGTGTGTAACGGGTGGAGTGTAGAATGGGTGGAGTGTGTAACGGGTGGAGTGTAGAATGGGTGGAGTGTAGAATGGGTGGAGTGTGTAACGGATGGAGTGTAGAATGGGTGGAGTGTGTAACGGGTGGAGTGTCTAACGGGTGGAGTGTCTAACGGGTGGAGTGTAGAATGGGTGGAGTGTGTAACGGGTGGAGTGTAGAATGGGTGGAGTGTCTAACGGGTGGAGTGTCTAACGGGTGGAGTGTAGAATGGGTGGAGTGTGTAACGGGCGGAGTGTAGAATGGGCGGAGTGTCTAACGGGTGTAGTGTCTAACGGGTGTAGTGTCTCACGGGCGGAGTGTCTAACGGGCGGAGTGTCTAACGGGCGGAGTGTCTAACGGGTGGAGTGTCTAATGGGTGGATTGTCTCATGGGGGGAGTGTCTAACGGGCGGAGTGTCTAACGGGTGGAGTGTCTAACGGGCGGAGTGTCTAACGGGTGTAGTGTCTAATGGGTGGAGTGTCTAACGGGTGTAGTGTCTCATGGGGGGAGTGTCTAACGGGTGGAGTGTCTAACGGGTGGAGTGTCTAACGGGCGGAGTGTCTAACGGGTGGAGTGTCTAATGGGTGGAGTGTCTAACGGGCGGAGTGTCTAACGGGTGGAGTGTCTAACGGGTGGAGTGTCTAATGGGTGGAGTGTCTAACGGGCGGAGTGCCTAACGGGTGGAGTGTCTAACGGGCGGAATGTCTAACGGGTGGAGTGTCTAACGGGCGGAGTGTCTAACGGGCGGAATGTCTAACGGGCGGAATGTCTAACGGGCGGAGTGTCTAACGGGCGGAGTGTCTAACGGGTGGAGTGTCTAATGGGTGGAGTGTCTAACGGGCGGAGTGTCTAACGGGTGGAGTGTCTAACGGGTGGAGTGTCTAACGGGTGGAGTGTCTAACGGGCGGAGTGTCTAACGGGTGGAGTGTCTAACGGGCGGAGTGTCTAACGGGCGGAGTGTCTAACGGGCGGAATGTCTAACGGGCGGAGTGTCTAACGGGTGGAGTGTCTAACGGGCGGAGTGTCTAACGGGCGGAATATCTAACGGGCGGAATGTCTAACGGGCGGAGTGTCTAACGGGTGGAGTGTCTAACGGGCGGAGTGTCTAACGGGCGGAATGTCTAACGGGCGGAGTGTCTAACGGGTGGAGTGTCTAACGGGTGGATTGTCTAACGGGCGGAGTGTCTAACGGGCGGAGTGTCTAACGGGCGGAGTGTCTAACGGGCGGAGTGTCTAACGGGCGGAGTGTCTAATGGGCGGAGTGTCTAACGGGTGGAGTGTCTAACGGGCGGAGTGTCTAACGGGCGGAGTGTCTAACGGGTGGAGTGTCTAACGGGCGGAGTGTCTAACGGGTGGAGTGTCTAACGGGTGGAGTGTCTAACGGGTGGAGTGTCTAACGGGTGGAGAGTCTAACAGGCGGAGTGTCTAACGGGTGGAGTGTCTAACGGGCGGAGTGTCTAACGGGTGGAGTGTCTAACGGGTGGAGTGTCTAACAGGTGAAATGTCTAACGGGCGGAGTGTCTAACGGGTGGAGTGTCTAACGGGTGGAGTGTCTAACGGGCGGAGTGTCTAACGGGTGGAGTGTCTAACGGGTGAAATGTCTAACGGGCGGAGTGTCTAACGGGTGGAGTGTCTAACGGGTGGAGTGTCTAACGGGCGGAGTGTCTAACGGGTGGAGTGTCTAATGGGTGGATTGTCTAACGGGTGGAGTGTCTAACGGGTGAAATGTCTAACGGGCGGAGTGTCTAACGGGTGGAGTGTCTAACGGGTGGAGTGTCTAACGGGTGGAGTGTCTAATGGGTGGATTGTCTAACGGGCGGAGTGTCTAACGGGTGAAATGTCTAACGGGCGGAGTGTCTAACGGGTGGCGTGTCTAATGGGTGGATTGTCTAACGGGTGGAGTGTCTAATGGGTGGATTGTCTAACGGGTGGAGTGTCTAACGGGTGAAATGTCTAACGGGCGGAGTGTCTAACGGGTGGAGTGTCTAACGGGTGGAGTGTCTAACGGGCGGAATGTCTAACGGGCGGAGTGTCTAACGGGTGGAGTGTCTAATGGGTGGAGTGTCTAACGGGTGCAGTGTCTAACGGGCGGAGTGTCTAACGGGCGGAGTGTCTAACGGGTGGAGTGTCTAACGGGTGGAGTGTCTAACGGCTGAAATGTCTAACGGGTGGAGTGTCTAACGGGTGAAATGTCTAACGGGTGGAGTGTGTAACGGGTGGAGTATCTACTGGGTGGAATGTCTAACGGTTGGAGTGTCTAACGGGTGGAGTGTCTAACGGGTGGAGTGTAGAATGGGTGGAGTGTGTAATGGGTGGAGTGTAGAATGGGTGGAGTGTCTAGCGGGTGGAGTGTAGAATGGGTGGAGTGTGTAATGGGCGGAGTGTAGAATGGGTGGAGTGTGTAACGGGTGGAGTGTAGAATGGGTGGAGTGTGTAACGGGTGGAGTGTAGAATGGGTGGAGTGTGTAACGGGTGGAGTGTAGAATGGGTGGAGTGTAGAATGGGTGGAGTGTGTAACGGATGGAGTGTAGAATGGGTGGAGTGTGTAACGGGTGGAGTGTCTAACGGGTGGAGTGTCTAACGGGTGGAGTGTAGAATGGGTGGAGTGTGTAACGGGTGGAGTGTAGAATGGGTGGAGTGTCTAACGGGTGGAGTGTCTAACGGGTGGAGTGTAGAATGGGTGGAGTGTGTAACGGGCGGAGTGTAGAATGGGCGGAGTGTCTAACGGGTGTAGTGTCTAACGGGTGTAGTGTCTCACGGGCGGAGTGTCTAACGGGCGGAGTGTCTAACGGGCGGAGTGTCTAACGGGTGGAGTGTCTAATGGGTGGATTGTCTCATGGGGGGAGTGTCTAACGGGCGGAGTGTCTAACGGGTGGAGTGTCTAACGGGCGGAGTGTCTAACGGGTGTAGTGTCTAATGGGTGGAGTGTCTAACGGGTGTAGTGTCTCATGGGGGGAGTGTCTAACGGGTGGAGTGTCTAACGGGTGGAGTGTCTAACGGGCGGAGTGTCTAACGGGTGGAGTGTCTAATGGGTGGAGTGTCTAACGGGCGGAGTGTCTAACGGGTGGAGTGTCTAACGGGTGGAGTGTCTAATGGGTGGAGTGTCTAACGGGCGGAGTGCCTAACGGGTGGAGTGTCTAACGGGCGGAATGTCTAACGGGCGGAGTGTCTAACGGGCGGAATGTCTAACGGGCGGAGTGTCTAACGGGTGGAGTGTCTAACGGGTGGAGTGTCTAACGGGTGGATTGTCTAACGGGTGGATTGTCTAACGGGTGGAGTGTCTAACGGGTGGAATGTCTAACGGGTGGAGTGTCTAACGGGTGGAGTGTCTAACGGGTGGATTGTCTAACGGGTGGATTGTCTAACGGGTGGAGTGTCTAACGGGTGGAATGTCTAACGGGTGGAGTGTCTAACGGGTGGAGTGTCTAATGGGCGGAGTGTCTAACGGGTGTAGTGTCTAACGGGTGTAGTGTCTCACGGGCGGAGTGTCTAACGGGCGGAGTGTCTAACGGGTGGAGTGTCTAATGGGTGGATTGTCTCATGGGGGGAGTGTCTAACGGGCGGAGTGTCTAACGGGTGGAGTGTCTAACGGGCGGAGTGTCTAACGGGTGTAGTGTCTAATGGGTGGAGTGTCTAACGGGTGTAGTGTCTCATGGGGGGAGTGTCTAACGGGCGGAGTGTCTAACGGGTGGAGTGTCTAACGGGTGGAGTGTCTAACGGGCGGAGTGTCTAACGGGTGGAGTGTCTAATGGGTGGAGTGTCTAACGGGCGGAGTGTCTAACGGGTGGAGTGTCTAACGGGTGGAGTGTCTAATGGGTGGAGTGTCTAACGGGCGGAGTGCCTAACGGGTGGAGTGTCTAACGGGCGGAATGTCTAACGGGCGGAGTGTCTAACGGGCGGAATGTCTAACGGGCGGAGTGTCTAACGGGTGGAGTGTCTAACGGGCGGAGTGTCTAACGGGCGGAATATCTAACGGGCGGAATGTCTAACGGGCGGAGTGTCTAACGGGTGGAGTGTCTAACGGGTGGATTGTCTAACGGGTGGATTGTCTAACAGGCGGAGTGTCTAACGGGTGGAGTGTCTAACGGGTGGATTGTCTAACGGGTGGAGTGTCTAACGGGTGGAATGTCTAACGGGTGGAGTGTCTAACGGGTGGAATGTCTAACGGGTGGAGTGTCTAACGGGTGGAATGTCTAACGGGTGGAATGTCTAACGGGTGGAATGTCTAACGGGTGGAATGTCTAACGGGTGGAGTGTCTAACGGGTGGAGTGTCTAACGGGTGGATTGTCTAACAGGCGGAGTGTCTAACGGGTGGATTGTCTAACGGGTGTAGTGTCTAACGGGTGGATTGTCTCACAGGTGGAGTGTCTAACGGGTGGAGTGTCTAACGGGCGGAATGTCTAACGGGCGGTGTGTCTAACGGGTGGAGTGTCTAACGGGCGGAGTGTCTAACGGGCGGAATGTCTAACGGGCGGAATGTCTAACGGGCGGAGTGTCTAACGGGTGGAATGTCTAACGGGCGGAGTGTCTAACGGGTGGAGTGTCTAATGGGTGGAGTGTCTAACGGGCGGAGTGTCTAATGGGTGGAGTGTCTAACGGGTGGAGTGTCTAACGGGCGGAGTTTCTAACGGGTGAAATGTCTAACGGGCGGAGTGTCTAATGGGCGGAGTGTCTAACGGGTGGAGTGTCTAACGGGCGGAGTGTCTAACGGGCGGAATGTCTAACGGGTGGAGTGTCTAACGGGCGGAGTGTCTAACGGGTGGAGTGTCTAACGGGTGGAGTGTCTAACGGGTGGAGTGTCTAACGGGTGGAGAGTCTAACAGGCGGAGTGTCTAACGGGTGGAGTGTCTAACGGGCGGAGTGTCTAACGGGTGGAGTGTCTAACGGGTGGAGTGTCTAACGGGTGGAGTGTCTAACGGGTGAAATGTCTAACGGGCGGAGTGTCTAACGGGTGGAGTGTCTAACGGGTGGAGTGTCTAACGGGCGGAGTGTCTAACGGGTGGAGTGTCTAACGGGTGAAATGTCTAACGGGCGGAGTGTCTAACGGGTGGAGTGTCTAACGGGTGGAGTGTCTAACGGGTGAAATGTCTAACGGGCGGAGTGTCTAACGGGTGGAGTGTCTAATGGGTGGATTGTCTAACGGGTGGAGTGTCTAACGGGTGAAATGTCTAACGGGCGGAGTGTCTAACGGGTGGAGTGTCTAACGGGTGGAGTGTCTAACGGGTGGAGTGTCTAATGGGTGGATTGTCTAACGGGCGGAGTGTCTAACGGGTGAAATGTCTAACGGGCGGAGTGTCTAACGGGTGGAGTGTCTAATGGGTGGATTGTCTAACGGGTGGAGTGTCTAATGGGTGGATTGTCTAACGGGTGGAGTGTCTAACGGGTGAAATGTCTAACGGGCGGAGTGTCTAACGGGTGGAGTGTCTAACGGGTGGAGTGTCTAACGGGCGGAATGTCTAACGGACGGAGTGTCTAACGGGTGGAGTGTCTAATGGGTGGAGTGTCTAACGGGTGCAGTGTCTAACGGGCGGAGTGTCTAACGGGCGGAGTGTCTAACGGGTGGAGTGTCTAACGGGTGGAGTGTCTAACGGCTGAAATGTCTAACGGGTGGAGTGTCTAACGGGTGAAATGTCTAACGGGTGGAGTGTGTAACGGGTGGAGTATCTACTGGGTGGAATGTCTAACGGTTGGAGTGTCTAACGGGTGGAGTGTCTAACGGGTGGAGTGTAGAATGGGTGGAGTGTGTAATGGGTGGAGTGTAGAATGGGTGGAGTGTCTAGCGGGTGGAGTGTAGAATGGGTGGAGTGTGTAATGGGCGGAGTGTAGAATGGGTGGAGTGTGTAACGGGTGGAGTGTAGAATGGGTGGAGTGTGTAACGGGTGGAGTGTAGAATGGGTGGAGTGTAGAATGGGTGGAGTGTGTAACGGATGGAGTGTAGAATGGGTGGAGTGTGTAACGGGTGGAGTGTCTAACGGGTGGAGTGTCTAACGGGTGGAGTGTAGAATGGGTGGAGTGTGTAACGGGTGGAGTGTAGAATGGGTGGAGTGTCTAACGGGTGGAGTGTCTAACGGGTGGAGTGTAGAATGGGTGGAGTGTGTAACGGGCGGAGTGTAGAATGGGTGGAGTGTGTAACGGGTGGAGTGTGTAACGGGTGGAGTGTCTAACGGGTGGAGTGTAGAATGGGTGGAGTGTGTAACGGGCGGAGTGTAGAATGGATGGAGTGTGTAACGGGTGGAATGTCTATCGGTTGGAGTGTCTAACGGGTGGAGTGTAGAATGGGTGGAGTGTCTAACGGGTGGAGTGTAGAATGGGTGGAGTGTTTAACGGGCGGAGTGTAGAATGGGTGGAGTGTGTAACGGGCGGAGTGTAGAATGGGTGGAGTGTGTAACGGGCGGAGTGTAGAATGGGTGGAGTGTGTAACGGGCGGAGTGTAGAATGGGTGGAGTGTGTAACGGGTGGAGTGTAGAATGGGTGGAGTGTGTAACGGGTGGAGTGTAGAATGGGTGGAGTGTGTAACGGGTGGAGTGTAGAATGGGTGGAGTGTGTAACGGGTGGAGTGTAGAATGGCTGGAGTGTGTAACGGGCGGAGTGTAGAATGGGTGGAGTGTGTAATGGACGGAAGTTTCTCACAGGCAGCCGATCGCAACTTTCCCCTTTCCACCACCACGGATGGTTAAAATTAGCCCTAAAATCTCAATGCAGGATACACGTGCGACAAGTAGCGTGCGTTGGAGCCAATCTCCTTCACTGCTCGGGTCTGTTAACCATGCAACGGAAGAGCTTCCTGCAGGCCAGGTGTATGTTCCGGCTGTGAGGTGGATTTGTGGGTTGAAGGGGAACGGTTGCAGGGAGGGAGGTCTCCATCCTACATCAACCTGTCTCTGAGTACCCGGGGGAAGAGGTGGGGATGGGAGAATGGGGGAGGGGGTGGCCCTCGGGTGAACACATCTCCTTGCCAAAGACTTGATAAAGAGCTGTATTAGGCATTTGGGGATAAGTGGGCCTGGTATATGGCATTGGGCTGAGGGACACACAGCATTGACATGGCTGGCACATCACAAGGTGTAGAAACAGGAAAACCTGCCTCTAGATCTCTAATAGATTACTTATTCAAGATAATTCCTTCATTTTGTAAGCATATTTTATTCCGGTTTGCCTTGCTGTTTCTCGTAGCATCAAATTCCATTTGTGATTCTTTCTGCCCTGTTGCTAAATCTCACTACATCTGTACGCTATCCCACTTTGCCACATTTTTTCCTGAGAAGACAGAATGCCTGGGAGGCAGCGGGTATGGCGGCGTGCTTTGTGACACGTGGTTAATCCGGTCATGCGCTTCTTTTTCCGAGGCTGCAGAAAACGGTGACGAGCCCCTTTAATGCTCGGTGTAAGGGCTGCGCGCAAAATGGCCGCCGCATCCCCCTAAGTTACACTGGTCACCTTGTTTTGAGAGTGACTCATGGTTCCGTGGAACATTTCTGGGATGCGATCAAGCGCTGCTGTAAATGCCAGTTCTTTCTCTCTAATCGAGGCCGGATATTTTTATGTAAGCTGTCAATTCCGGAGCTGATTGCACAATGACACGATCGAGTTACAAGCCGCTTCACACAATGTGAGCTTCCAGTGCTGAACCCAGCATGGGCTTGTATGAGTTCCATGAATCAACGCAATCGGGCAGCGTAATTGGTTATCTTTTCCCTTGCATTAAAAAATATTCCTTGCTGTATTTAAGAGCGGTAACCCGGTGTTGTTGTGGCGGATCGCCACCTAAACGGGCATTATCCACTTTTCCGTCCGTGGACAATATATTGAGCACTTTGCCTTTAAGGCACCTTACCTTTAAGGCAGGAGTGGGCGGGGCCTCAGGATTTTTCCAGAGAATTCTGGGAGCAGTCTGTTCAGCCATTTTGTACCATGCAGTTGTATTAAAAAGTCTCTTGTTTTCCACACATGGATTCAGTCTTAATTCGTGTTTCGCGGCAGCCTCAACACTGTTATATTAATACAGCTGAAAGTGGGTTTAACTCAAAAATAAGCATTTTTCATAGAATCAAAGAAAATTACGGAACAGGAGGAGGCCATTCGGCCCATCGTATCCATGCCGGCCAAAAGAGAGCTATCCAGCCTAATCCCACTTTCCAGCTCTTGGTCGGTAGCCCTGGAGGTTACGGCACTTCAAGTGCACATCCAAGTACTTTTTAAATGCGATGAGGGTTTCTGCCTCTACCACCCTTTTCCCCTCCGTACACTGACTCATTCAGGGGTGCAGAAGCAATGGCCCTCGCACTTCACCCAATGCCCGTTCTTCCTGCTTGATAGCGAGAGTCAGCAGGCAATTAGACTGTGTGAGGCATCACACCCAAGCCCAGCCTTGATATCCAAAGACACGGCGGGCACATGTTCCATTTGATGCCCGACATAAAAAAAATTAAAATAAGCATCAGGCTGATTTTATTGATCTTTAACGGACGGAGAGCAAGCTGAAAATCTACTCCATCGTCGCTGGGTGTTGCAACCCTGGCTGGTTTTTCCCTTCCCTTGGTGCAGAGGTGCCGAGATCAGTTCTGGTGCTCCAAGTGTCAAGTATCAAGTGTTCGCCGTGAGCTCAGTTGGTAGCACTCTCCTCTCTGAAGTCAGAAAGACTTACATTTCTATAGTGCCTTTCACGACCACCGGACGTCTCAAAGCGTTTTACAGTCAATGAAGTGCAGTCATTGTTGTAATGTAGGAAACGTGGCAGCCAATTTGCACACAGCAAGGTCCCACAAACAGCAATGTGATAATGACCAGATAACCTGTTTTTGCTGTGTTGGTTGAGGGATAAATATTGGCCCAGGACACCGGGGATAACTCCCCTGCTCTTCTTCAAAAATAGTGCCATGGGATCTTTTACATCCACCTGAGCGAGCAGACGGGGCCTCCCTGGAGTGGGACTTGAACCCACAACCTTCTGATTCAGGAGGCGAGGGTGCTACCCACTGAGCCACAGCTGACACTGCAGTGCTGAGGGAGTGCTGCACTGTCGGAGGTGCCGTCTTTCGGATGAGGCGTTAAACTGAGGGTCCCGTCTGCCCTCTCAGGTAGAAGTAAAAGATCCCACGGCACTATTTCAAAGAAGAGCAGGGGAGTTATCCCCGGTGTCCTGGCCAATATTTATCCTTCAACCAACATCACTAAAACAGATTGGGGTAGAGTTTCCACTTTGGGCACAAATGGGAAATTGCGCTAGTTTTATGAAGTGAAGTTATGGTTCAAGTTTCTGCTCAAACTCATTTGCATAAACACAAATGCAAAATCTTCCATGAATCAACGCAATCGGGCAGCGTAATTGGTTATCTTTTCCCTTGCAGTAAAAAATATTCCTTGCTGTATTTAAGAGCGGTAACCTGGTGCTGTTATATTAATACAGCTGAAAGTGGGTTTATCACAAAAATAAGCATTTTTCATAGAATCAAAGAAATTTACGGCACAGAAGACCTTCCCTTAACAACTCCATGCTGGCTGTCCTTGATTAATCAGTGCCTTTCTAAATGACGATTAATACTGTCCCTCAGAATTTTTTCCAATAATTTGCCCACCACCAAGGTTAGGTTGACTGGCCTGTAATTACTCGGTCTATCCCTTTCTCCCTTTTTAAACACACCTGTAGCCAGAGAGGATTGGAAAATGATGGTCAGAGCCTCTGCTATTTCCTCCCTTGCGTCTCTTAACAGCCTGGGGTACATTTCATCTGGGCCTGGCGATTTATCTACTTTCAAAGATGCTAAACCCCTTAATAATTCCTCTCTCACTACGTTTATCTCATCTAATGTTTCACACTCCTCCTCCTTAACTACAATGTCTGCATCGTCCCTCTCTTTTGTGAAGACACACACAAACTATTCATTAAGAACCATACCCACGTCTTCCGCCTCCACACACAAGTTACCTTTTTGGTCTCTAATAGGCCCTACTCTTTTAATCAGAGTGTCTAGTCCACCAACTGTGAGTAACCCGATTTTAAATAATTGAAAATTACTTGAAGAAGCTAAACAGAACCATTTACTAGTTTCATTGGTGTACAGAGGTCAGAGGTCTTAGTAAATGAAATATTTTTTAATATTTAAACTCTTTTAACAGTGGCCTATTAGTGCCCTTGCACCTGAAACAAAACAGCTTAATTTGGAGAGCCTCCTCAAAGGGCCGCAAACGGGCACAATGAGCGGGAACTCGCCATGGTGATTCATTCGATCTGGGCGAGTGGCCAGTTTTGTGGACGGGGCAATGTTTTTTAAACCAGCGTTAAAGATCGCGGAGACTCAATTTGTGCTGGACGTAACTAGAGCTTGAAATTCCTCAATCTTTTATGCTGGTTTGGCCGATTTTGGGCAAAAGGTCATTGTCACATTGCTGTTTGTGGGACCTTGCTGTGCGCAAGTTGGCTGCCACGTTTCCTGCATTACGACACTTCAAAAAGTACATCATTGGGTGTAAAGCGCTTTGGGATATCCTGAGGTCATGAAAGGCACTATATAGCTGCAAATCTTTCTTTCTTAACTGGTTCGGATCAACTAACTCACAGGTGGTGGATTAGACACTCTTATTAAAAATGCTTATTTTTGTGATTAAACCCAACTTCAGCTGTATTACCAAGTGATTGAATCCAGGATCGCCCTGATCTGAGTGGTACAGTAACGCAGCAGACCCGTACATGAAGAATAGCCATGAAACTATCCCAGCGTGAATCAGGAGTGGGGGGGGGGGGGGGGGGGGGCGGGAATGGGCAAACCGATACTTCACCAAGTTTGTACAGTGTTCCTTACATCCCAAACACCAGATCACTCCTGCTGATTTTCACAGCCTTCTGCTAGATTCTTTATTGAACTGCGTTGGTTATTTCCTTCCGATTTGGTTGTTGATGGATTCGTAACATGGGAAATTCTAAATCTTCAACGACATTCTAACCAATCAGGAGACTCTTTACTGGTGCGTGAGACATCGATCGTATTATTGGCCCCCAATCAATGCAGTGAAAGAGTGAGACCATCGTCAGGGAACCATTCTAGAGTCAACAGCCCAACATCTCCGGTTCCCAAGCGTCTGGATCTAAATTTGGACCCGAAGGTGGCACCAGTTTGTCTCTGGTATTGTTCCAGGTGCCCACCACAACTGAGCAGCAAGGGCCTTGCTGTGTGAGCACGGTTGCCTGCCTGTGTTTTTTTTCACTAGTAGCTAGGAGGGTGCATTCCAACGCCCAAGCTGATGTCTCCCAAGCAGCCCTTAGCAGACTGATAACGTCTTCACATGCCAGTAAAGTGGCTGCTGATTGGTCCGGGTGGCATCAAAGATTCAGAATTTCCCATTATGAATCCGTCAACAACCAAATTGGAAGGAAATTACCAATGCAGTTCGAATAAAGAATGTAACAGAAGTCTGCAAAAAACCAACATGAGTCAGAACTTAAAGGAAAACAAATGCTGCGCAGACACTGACAGCAGGAGCAGCGATTGTGAAACTCTATTCTGGGAAGAGGTCAATGGGTAGGAAAGAAACTGAACTGAATTGATTCCAGTAGAAACTAACAGAAATTACTGGGGGCAGAAGGATGGAATGCAGAATTTAACCCACGGTCAATTTACTGCAGCGCCACTGGTACTTAAGAAAAAATTAAATACAAAGTTTAGGATTCAACTTAAATCCTTCTTTCTTGATGCAGGGTAACAGTGGGGGTAATATGGGGGAGAATGCTTTGGTAATACTGGGGGTAATGTTGGTCAGGCTGAGGTGTAATGGTCGAGGCGATGTTGATGGAGGTAACGCTGCGGATAATACTGGAGGTAATTCTGGGGGTAATGGTGGGAGTACCATGAGTAATGTTGGGCGTAATTGTGGGGGGATGATATTGAGGGGTAATGTTTAAGGTAATATTGGGGGAAATGCTGGGGGTAATGTAGGCGTTAATACCGAAGTATAAGGCTGGGTATAATGCTGAGAGATAACACTGGGGTAAAAAAAGCTATTTCAGTGATGTTAATTGAGGGATAAATATTGACCAGGACAAACTACCCTGGTCATCTTCAAAATAGTTCCACATGATCGTTTGCATCCACCTGAGAGAGCAGACGGGGCCTCGGTTTAACATCTCACCTGAAAGGCAGCACCAGCCAACAGTGCAGCACTCCCTCAGCACTGCACTGGAGTGTCAGCCTAGATTTTGTGCTCAATTCTCTGGAGTGGGACTTGAACCCACAACCTTCTGCCTCAGAGGCAAGGGTGCTACCAACTGTACTACAGCTGACTCTGTATTGCTGGAGTGTAATTTATGGGGGTGATCTTGCCAGCTCTGGGGAGGCAGGTTTGGAGGCGGGACTGCAGGGAAAATGGCAGAATCTGGGGGCAGGTGCCCAACCCGCTGCCAACCCGCCTCCGTGCCATCTTGCCAGGGGGTGGGTAGCCGACTCGCGCCGGGTCCCATCTCCTTGGAGGCGGGAAGGGATTACAGCCACTTAGCTGCCTGTTAACAGGTAGTTAACAGGCAGAAAATAGGATTATCCCCTTTTTGCCCACACAAGTGCGGGCTTCCCGAAGGCTCCGAAACCCACCAGGGTCACCGAGGCGAGCAGTGGGTCTGCGGGGGTCGGAGGGGTCCAAAAGTGCGCTGTGGAGGTGAGTGATGGGTGCAAGTGTGGAGAGGTGAGTATCTGAGGTAAGTGCAAAGTGTTTTTAAAAGTGTACTTACCTTTGTTTCTTCCTGCAGGCTTCAGTCGGTGGGTATGCGGAGAGTCTCGCACCTCCGCGGTAGAGATGACAGATGGACGTTGCATTCTCCAATGCAACAACCTTCTCATTTCTGCAAAAGAAAGAGGTTTAATGAGTTCTTGTATTCAAGAACTCATCAAACTACAGAGAATGTCAGTGTTTGACAGTTTCACAGAGCTGTCAAACGATAACAATTCATCTGTCAAAAATTTTTGACAGATGAAACGTCATACGCTGACGTTCTCTGTAGCCGGCTTTCCCTTAATTGATTGGCCTGCTAAGCCCACTGGGCGGGCTTAACAAGGTCAATCAAGGGAGGGTTTGTCCATGGGGTTAAGGCTGGGGAGAATGCTTTGGTACTAAAGAGGTAATACTGGGGGTAATAATGCTGTAGGTAATGGTGGGGATAATATCAAAGGTAATGCTGAGCGGTCATTTTGGGGTAATGGTGGGATTTTGAGAGTAATATTGAGGTAATAGTGGGGATAATATTGGAGGCGATGCTGGGGTAATGCTAGGGTGTAATGTTGGGGTTAATAATGGGTAGCAAGGCTGAGGATTCTGGACCTCTCCTGGGGCAGAAAGAAAGAATTTTGGAGGGTTCAAAGGAAGCAGGATGGGAGGGATGCAGGGTACAGTTTGAAAGGTATTGACTGGTTTTACCTCGACCTGCAGCACTGCTGTTAGGCCTGTATATACTTGCTGTTCACAACGTTGCTGTCAGTTCCAATCCGCTTGGAAGCTTGTTTAATGCTTGCAATTCATACAAGCAATTTGACCATTTGTGTTGACATTTCTGTGCAGATCGTGAGCTTGGAAAACCCCCCTGCAAATCATAGGAGTTGGGAGTGAGACATCTGTATTGGAAATAGCAGCTGAGACTCAGCCCAGTCATGCTGAAGACTCCATTTGCCCTGTGTTGTTAATGCCATAAATTGAGCAGGAAGGTATTCTCTGAGCGCTGTATATAACAAAATCGTGTTTGCCTTGCAGTCAAGGACTTTTCTTTTTTAATTAGTGTTGCAATTTAAAATCAATAACATTTCTTTGAAATATACAAATAACCCATGCAGATACTCTCAGTGCCAGCAACAGCCAGTGGGTACCAGAGCAACACTGTATTGGGACTGCACTAAAACAATCTGGAGTACCGCTGCAAAAAAGAAATCTCACTTGAGCAATGCAGCAAGCTACATAGAGTCAGAAGGTCAGCCGTTAAACCGAGGCCCCGTCTGCTCTCTCAGGTGGACGTAAATGATCCCATGGCAGTATTTGAAGAGCAGGGGAGTTTACCCATTCGTGACAGGTGCTATATAAATCCAAGTCCTTCTTTCCCTGTCTCAGCTCTTTCTCTCATTCCCAGTTTCTGTTTTCTTTTTCCTGCCATTCCTTCTTAGAATCATAAAATCTCACAACGCAGAAGGAGGCCATTCGGCTGGTTGTACCTGTGCGGGTCTTTGAAAGAGCTGTCCAATTTAGTCCCACACCCCAGCTTTTTCACCATAACCCGGCAAATGAGCCCTCTTCAACTTCATGTCCAATTCCCTTTTGAAAATTCCTATGGAATCTGCTTCCACCACCCTTTCAGGTAGTGTGTTCCAGATATTAACAACCCTCTGTGTGAAGAAATTTCTCATTTCCCCTCTGGTTCTTTTTTGCCAATTATTTTAAATCTATGACCTCTGGTTACTGACTCACTTTCCAAAGGAAACAGTTTCTTCCCACTTGCCCCATCAAAACCCCATATAATTTTGAATACCTCTATTAGATCTCCCCTTAATCTTCTCTGCTCCAAGGAGAACAATCCCAGCTTCTCCAATCTCTCCACATAACTGAACTCCCTCATGCCCCTATTTACAAAACCAAGTATCCCATACGCTTTCTTAACTGCGTTATCAGTTTGCCCTGCTACCTTCAAGGATTTATGAATACGCACCCCAGGTCCCTCTGCTCTTGCACCCCACCCACTCACAATAATACCATTTAGATTATACTGCCTCTCCATGTTGTTTCTCCCAAAGTGCATCACTTCACAATTATCTACATTAAATTGCATCTGCCATGTGTCTGCCCATTTCACCAATCAGTCAATGTCCTCCTGAAGTCTGCTGCTATCCTGCTCACTATTTACTATGTTGCCAAGTTTTGTATCATCCGCAAACTTTGAAATTGTACTCCTTATACCCAAGTTCAGGTCATTTATATACAACAAGAACAGCAGTGGTCCTAATACCGACCGCTGGGGGACCCCACTGCATAATTTCCTCCAGTCAGAAAAACATCTGTTCACCACTGCTCTCTGCCTCCTATCCCAATTTCGTACCCAAGTTACCACCCTGCCTTTAATACCATGTGCTTCTACTTTACGAATAAGTCTGTTATGTGGTACTTCATCAAATGTCTTTTGAAAGCCCATATATACAACATCTGCACTACCTTCATCAACCATCTCTGCTATTTCATCAAAGAACTCAATCAGGTTAGTCAGATATGATTTGCCTTCAACAAATCTGTGTTGGCTATCTCTTATTAACCCATGCTTCTCCAAGTCCCCTTTTTAGAACAAGGGTGTAACAGTTGCAATCCTCCAGTCCTCTGGCACCACTCCCATATCCAAGGAGGATTGAAAGATTGTGATCAGAGCTTCTTCTATCTCCACCCTAGCTTCACAACCTAGGATGCTTCCCATCCGGACCGGGTGATTTGTTAGCTTTGAGTGATTACAACCTATTTAGTACCTCCTGTCTATCTATTTTTATCCTATCCAACATCTCTACTCCCCCTCCTCTATTGCACCATTAACTTCATCCTCTTCTTTTGTGAAGACACATGCAAAGTGCTCATTCAGTACCTCAGTAATGCCCTCTGCCTCCTTTATTGTCCCTAAACGGCCCCACCATTCCTTTAACTATCCTTTTACTTTTTATATGTTAATGAGAGATTTTTGCGTTCCCTTTTGTGTTGCCCACTAATCTTTTCTCATACTCTCTCTCTGCCCTTCTTAGAGCCCCTGCACTCTCTGTATTCTGCCTGGTTTTCTACACCTGACATTTGTCTTAAACCTCCTTTTTCTGTTTTATTCTTATCCACTTCTTTCCTTCTGGATTCAGTTTCTGGAGCTCTGTGGAAGAGAAGTTCCTGTGTTTTAAAAAAAAAAATTATAATTGTGATTTAGTTGCAACATATTGCCACAGGCACATTACTGGAAACCGATTCATCCAGATTAACTGAATGTCCTGCTTAACAGAAGCAACAGCCAACTGTACAACATGTAAAATGAAAGAAAGACTTGCATTTATATAGCGCCTTTCACGAGTTCCGGGCATTCCAAAGCGCTTTACTGCCAATGAAGTACTCTTGAAGTGTTGTAATGTTGGCAACGCGGCAGCCAATTTTCACACAATGAGGTCCCACAAGCAGCAACATGATGATGTTTTTAGTGATGTTGGTTGAGGGATAAATGTTTAATGTCTCATCCGAAAGACGGCACCTCCGACAGTGCAGCACTCCCTCAGTATTGCACTGGAGTTTCAACCGAGATGTGCTCAGGTTTCTGGAGTGGGGATTGAACCCCATGACTTGACAAGAGCGTGAATCCTACCGAATGCGTATTCTCTTCCCTACAACTGGTTAACCAGCGTGAAGCCTGTGCCAGCTGTCTACCGGGTCTCCATCCACATCTCAGCACATTAAACTGGTATCATCGAAAGGTTCAATATTTGCTGACACCAAGCAATGGAAATTCAAACTGCCAAATCAACTGATCAAAGGGAGCAGATCTCCTCTCGAGCTAAGCTATCACAGGGAGCAACTCTGCCAGGAAATGTTCCAGCTGGATCAGGACCATGCTTGGAGCAGGATTTGTGCTGAGCTGCTTTGAAAACTCGACGTTGGCTCATCTTAAAGAGAGTTCACCACAGCATTGTGCTGTTGGCAGTTGAAGCACTGCACCGATCGGACTCCTAACAACTTAAAACATTTCATCTGCTCTGCCCTGCGGTGCTCATTATTGTAACATGTAATTTTTATTTTCATCAAAGTGAAGGATGTCATTGCCAGTGAATGGAGTCATTTTAGCATCCGACTGGTAACATCAAGTCCTCCCAGATGGGGGCAAACTGCCTTCTGCATGTTTAGCCAAGCATTTCCAGGGCAAGTATAAGGTGGACTGGATGCCGAGCGAAGCTCCCTCTAAACTATGGTGAGGAGCGAGTAGATCCCATGCCAACAGTCCCGTGACTTTAATCAACGCATAGCTAAGTTCTTCTGAGCGGGGAGATAGCCCAAAATACTTCAATCATCCACCACTTCCCGAGCTCAAGGATGAACTCAGCCTCTCAAGCCTTAGATGCTGTTGCGGGATGGCTCAACTCAAGAGGCATTATGCAATGACATACAGCCTTGCCATATAACTCACGGTAGTGTAAGGAGGCCAAAACCTCCCAAGCACTGTTCCTGCTTAAACTTCCCTTCACGCTCCCAGGCAAGGGACCAGAATTGTGGAAACACCCCACTGTTGCACTCATAAAATTGATCTGGAAAGAGCCTTGCTCTCTGCCAAAGATTCCAGAGGTTTGTCTCCCCAATCTGGCACAACAAAGGACTGCCAGATGCATGTTCACAGTGGATTCAGAGCTTGGCAATGAAAAGGGCATCTCCAGGGTAGACCAACTTCTCCACAAGAGCAAGATCCTGTCTTTCCAGTAACTAACAGACAAACTGCACCTTAGACGGAAGACCCAGTCAGGTATCGCCAATTTGTGCATTTCCTCCTGGACCCAACAATTCTCCACTAATCGAGGGATAGACGAATTCTAATCTGCCCCCCCCCCCCACCCCCAGCAACAG
This sequence comes from Squalus acanthias, assembly GCA_030390025.1. NCBI lineage: Eukaryota > Metazoa > Chordata > Chondrichthyes > Squaliformes > Squalidae > Squalus > Squalus acanthias. The sequence continues at coordinate 61,108,847 of CM059438.1, forward strand.
CTTCTCAACCCTAAATGCACCCATTAATGTATCTGTGCCCTATACCCTGCAGTCATTTAATCATCCTCGGTAAGCCTGCAAAGGGGCTAGGATTGAGATCTACGCTGTCAAATAATGGAGCAAGGGAGGGAGTCTGCCAAGAAATTACATCAACAGTTCCAGGTACCAATGCCTGCATATAGGAGCTTGAATTCTCACACCGGTCCAAAAGTAATTTCTTCCAGCAGCTGTCGTCCCAAGTCTCGGAGCATCCTCATTGACGATGAACTGGTCGGCTGCCTTTGGGATGACAAAAGGACCTAAATGAGTGGACAATGACTTTGGCGCGTGTCCTTATCATACGATCACAATTCATGGGGGTTGACTGGATTAACTACAGTGATCTCCACAATTTATTGTTCTTGCCTTTACCACGCAAGGGGCCACATGCATGGGAAAACCAGTAAAACATTATGGTCTACAGTTATACCCTCCGAACTATGGACCAAATCAATGCGCTCAACAGCTCTCCCAGTCCAGCTGTTCCCGGAAAACCTGACTCATCTGATTTTTCCATCCCTGCGAAGCAGGCTCTAGGCGAGAGGTGGAAACCTGGAAATACCGTTTGATAAATGTCCTGGCACAAAAGGAGTGACCTCTCCCCCAGCGTTGCATGCAAGCCCTGCGCTGTGCCACTGCAGAGAAACGCGGAGGCCAGAGACAGGGTCAACTGCGGCTGCGGCAGCGGCAGCACAGTTGAGGAGAGCTGGGCCTGTCTGGGTGTCTGGTGTTTGCCCCCGTTGTCTCAGTAGGCTTGCTGTAAAGTTGTTGACAGAATTCCGGAAGCTGCAGCCGACTGGAAGCTGTCAAAACAGCCGCGCGTTCAAGATGGCTGGAGCGTGTTGCAGTTGGTCGAGGCAAACCAAGCAGCATTCTGGCTGCTGAGGGGCGGCTCCCGCGCGGTTTTACAGCAGAAGGAATTAATTGGAGGAAAATGGTTTTAAAAGCGAGTGAGGGCCCGAATGAAATGGTTATCATCAGGATGCGACGGTCCTGCAGGCACTGTGGAACATTACAGTTTAGTGAATGGAGTCTCAGACGACTCTGCTCAGTGTGAAAACCTTGAAGAGATCCCCAAATCTTTAAGAGATTCCCGCACTAAATCAAACCGAGAAAAACAATGTCTCTAATTGGTGGCCAGACTAGCCAGCCATACACAAAATAAGCCACGCCTTGGCGTACCATCCTGCCGTCCGGCGGAGGCGAAGGTCCCCAATGGAGGGCTCTCTACGCGGGAGTCTTCCTTTATTCTATTGGGGACTTGGCCTGGAGGGTGTTGCACGGAGCAGTCCAGTGCAATAGGATGCTAAATAGGTTCACGGACTCCCAGGCTGCTTGTCATTTCTGCGGCCTGGAGGAGTCCGTGTTTCACATTTATACGGAGTGTGAGAGGTTGCAGCCCCTCTTTCATTACTTGAAGGGGCTGCTCCTCAATTTCTGGTTGCACTTCAGCCCCACGCTCCTGATCTACGGTCACCCGGTGCGGAGGGGAGTGGGCAGGTTGGAGGACCTCCTCGTGGGACTGCTCCTGGGCCTGGCCAAGAAGGCCATTAATTGGTCCAGGCAGCGGGCGGTCGAGGGGGTCGTTCGGCCCGATTGCCTGCCTCTCTTCCGCGGCCATGTTCGCGCCCGGGTGGCCCTGGAGATGGAGCACGCGGTGTCCGCCGGCACGCTCGAGTTTTTCCGCGACCGGTGGGCGCCGCGGGGACTGGAGTGCATCGTCACCCCGGACTACCAAATTTTAATTTAATTTGTTAAGTTTCCTTTAAAGTTTTACTGATTTACAGATATTTGTTTTGGTACCCATCAAAAGAGTACACAAAATAAGCAGTTCTACTAACTGCTGATCTCAATCTTAGGAACACAGGAGTTGCTAGGTGAAAAAAGACCAAGGTCCAACTAATTCCGCTTCTACCATCCTGGTAGTCACATGATACAACGCTATTGGGGTTGCTGACTAATCACATCTATCAATCAGTCTACAACAGATGCAGACATGACACATGGAAAATCTCCAGTGGTGGAGATCTTTGGGAACCATAGGTCCAAAGGTCACCTGTTGCTCCTAAGCATGCTACACTTTCCACATGTCATGTCTCAAATTACTCTTTGTCCTGTGGTAAACCAAAAACAAAGAAATTCCAAAGTGTTTACTTAACACTCAGACTCTGATCCAGTGCCTAGTTTCAGTCATTAATTTGTTTTTGTTCTGATGACAGGAAAGGAAATGCGGCCCAACCATGGCTAACAAAAGAAATTAATGATAGTATTAGAGCCAAAGAGGAGTCATATAAAGCTGCCAGAAAAAGTAGCAAGCCTGAGGATTGGGAGCAGTTTAGAGTTCAACAAAAAAGGACCAAGAGATTGATTAAGAGGGGAAAAATAGAGTATGAGAGTAAACTTGCAAGGAACATAAAAGCGGATTGTAAAAGCTTCTACAAGTATGTAAAAAGAAAAAGATTAGTGAAGACAAATGTAGGTCCCTTACAGTCAAAAACGGGAGAATTTATAATGGGGAACAAGGAAATGGCAGAGCAATTAAACAAATACTTTGGTTCTGTCTTCACGGAAGAGGACACAAATAACTTCCCAGAAATGCTAGGGAACCAAGGGTCTAGTGAGAAGGAGGAATTAATGGAAATTAGTATTAGTAAAAAAATAGTGCTGGAGAAATTAATGGGACTGATAGCTGATAAATCCCCAGGGCCTGATAATCTGCATCCCAGAGTACTAAAAGAGGTAGCCATGGATAGTGGATGCATTGGTTGTCATCTTCCAAAATTCTATAGATTATGGAACAGTTCCTGCAGATTGGAGGGTGGCAAATGTAACCCCACTATTTAAAAAAGGAGGGAACTACAGACCGGTTAGCCTAACATCAGTATAGGGAAAATGCTAGAGTCTATTATAAAGGATGTGATAACAGGACACTTAGAAAATATCAACGGGATTAGACAAAGTCAACATGGATTTATGAAAGGGAAATTGTGTTTGACAAACCTACTGGAGTTTTTTGAGGATGTAACTGGTAGAATAGATAAGGGAGAACCAGTGGATGTGGTGTATCTGGATTTTCAGAAGGCCTTTGATAAAGTCCCACATAAGAGGTTAGTGTGCAAAATTAAAGCATATGAGATTGGGGGTAATATACTGGCATGGATTGAAAATTGGTTAACAGACAGGAAACAGAGAGTAGGAATAAATGGGTCTTTTTCGGGGTGGCAGGCGGTGACAAGTGGGGTACCGCAGGGCTCAGTGCTTGGGCCCCGCTATTCACAATATATATCAATGATTTGGATGAGGGAACCAAATGTAACATTTCCAAGTTTGCTGACGACACGAAACTAGGTGGGATTGTGAGTTGCGAGCAGGATGCAAAGAGGCTTCAAGGCGATTTAGACAAGTTGAGTGAGTGGGCAAATACATGGCAGATGCAGTATAACGTTGATAAATGTGAAGTTATCCACTTCGGTAGGAAAAACAGAAAGGTAGAGTATTATTTAAATGGTGATAGATTGGGAAATGCTGATGTACAAAGGGACCTGGATGTCCTTGTACACCAGTCACTGAAAGCAAACATGCAGGTGCAGCCAGCAGTTAGGAAGGCAAATGGTATGTTGGCCTTCATTGCAAGAGGATTTGAGTACAGGAGCAAGGATGTCTTACTACAGTTGTAGAGGGCCTTGGTGAGACCACACCTGGAGTACAGTGTGCAGTTTTGGTCTCCTTATCTAAGAAAGGATATACTTGCCATAGAGGGAGTGCAGCGAAGGCTCACCAAACTGATTCCTGGGATGGCAGGACTGTCGTATGAGGAGAGATTGGGTCGACTAGGCCTGTATTCACTAGAGTTTAGAAGAATGAGAGTGAATCTCATTGAAACGTATAAAATTCTGACAGGGCTAGACAGACTGGATGCAGGGAGGATGTTTCCCCTGGCTGGGGGGTCTAGAACGAGGGGTCACAGTCTCAGGATACAGGGAAGGACATTGAGGACTGAGATGAGGAGAAATTTCTTCACTCAGAGGGTGGTGAACCTGTGGAATTCTCTACCACAGAAGGCTGTGGAGGCCAAGTCACTGAATATATTTAAGAAGGAGATAGATAGATTTCTAGACACTAAAGGCATCAAGGGGTATTGGGAGAGAGCGGGAATATGGTATTGAGATAGAGGATCAGCCATGATTATATTGAATGGCGGAACAGGCTCGAAGGGCCGAATGGCCTACTCCTGCTCCTATTTTTCTATGTTTCTATGTTTCTAGATTGCCTCGGAACGACATGGCATTTTTGTGGTTTCATGCTTCATTATATTCTATGTTCTCTTTACATCATCTCACTTACTAATCCTAGGTCAGATACAGCATGAGTTAGGCACAAAGTAAAGCTCCCACTACACTTCTACACTATGTCATCAATGATTCCCAGATAGTATCCTATCAAGCACTTCTGGGTCAGGTACAGCATGGGCTCGATTCAGAGCAAAACTCCCTCTACACTGCCCCATCAAACACTCCCAGGGCAGGGACAGCACCGGGTTAGATACAGAGTAAAGCTCCCTCTACACTATCCCATCAAACACTCCCAGGGCAGGGACAGCACCGGGTTATATACAGAGTAAAGCTCCCTCTACACTGTCCCATCAAACACTCCCAGGACAGGTACAGCATGGGTTAGATACAAAGTAAAGTTCCCTTTACAATGTCCCATGTCCCATCAAACACTCTCAGGGCAGGTGCAGCACGGGTTAGATACAGAGTAAAGCTCCCTCTACACTGTCCCATCAAACACTCCCAGGGCAGGTACAGCATGGGTTAGATATGGCGTAAAGCTCCCTCTACACTGTCCCATCAAACACTCCCAGGGCAGGTACAGCACAGGTTAGATAGAGAGTAAAGCTCCCTCTACACTGTCCCATCAAACACTCCCAGGGCAGGTACAGCACGGGGTTAGATACAGAGTAAAGCTCTTCTTATGCCGCACGGGCTGGGAACTTTTAGATTTGGGTTGTTCCACTCCTTGAATTACAATTCCTATATAACAACAGTGTCTGCACTTCAAACGTACTGCATTGGCTTAAAGTGCTTTGGGACGTCCTGAGGTTGTGAAAGGCGCTGTATAATTGCAAGTCTTTCTTTCTTTGAAAGTTCGAATGTTTGGGCCTCAGCTTAGAGCAGGTTGAACTTGGCTTTGACTCCCCTGTAGTTGGTTAGCATATTGACAGTGTCTCGACTCACAAATGGAAACTTGGACAAAGTATCAGAGAGTGTCTGGCAGCTGTGGAGCTGTGCGTCAGCATAAGCCACTGTAAAGGAGGAGATAAAAGGGTTGAAAATTGGAGCAAAAGGGATACACTCTGATCTTTCTCTAATCCCTCCATTGATTACTGCTCCGCAATGACTGGACACATTAGAGTTGAGCAAGCTATCACTCCCAGATGTCTTTAAAGCTCTCCTCTAACTGGTTCAATGGCACTCATTGAGTCAGTCTATCTCCCAATCTTCTTCTAATGTGTAACACCTGGGACTTCTCCATATTGAATTTCATAGTTCTGTCTACTTGCAACATTTGTCTGGATCCTTCTGTAGTTCGTTTGAAGCCTCATCAGACTCAACTGCCCCTATAGGTTGGTATCAATTGCTAATTTGGCCAAATTGCATTTCGTTTCTGAATCAAAGCTTTTTATATAGATTAAAAATATTAAGGGCCCCAATCCCTGCGGTATTACACTTAATACATCTTCCCAACCTGACGTCACACGAACTCTTACCCGTCAATTTCTCCCTTTCAGCAAACTCCTTACCTGCCTTCAAGTATTCTCATGGATGCCCCCTGTAGCATAAGAACATAAGAAATAGGAGCAGGAGTAGGCCATTTGGCCCTTCGAGCCTGCTCCGCCATTCAATAAGATCATGGCAGAACTTCTACCTCTTCTCCACTTTCCTGAACTATCTCCCTATCCCTTCATTCCCTTAATATTCAAAAAACTATCGTACTTTGTCTTGAATATACTCAAAGACTGAGCATCTGCAGCCCTCTGGGATAGAGAATTAGGGGTAAAAATTCACTTGGTTGCGCCACCCGTTAGCGCCTTAAGAGGGCGCTAATGGGGCGCAAAGCCGCTAACGCCCGGGCGCAGCGATGTTTGCGCCGCTCGAGAACTTAACTTGAGATTGTGCGGCGGCGCTAAAACTTACCGCTGCGACCACCTGCGCGCGCAGATTGTGACGTCATTCCATGGTGCAACGCCCTTGCGGTGCCCCGTAGCGGAAATTGAGTGGCGCCCCCTGCCTTACCGCCTGGCGCTTCCAACGACCAGAAGACTGGAACGCTATCAATCCCTGTGGGGCTGGGGGGGGCGCTATTTAAAGGGGGCCTCTTCCTGTCTTTTATTGTTGGTGGCATTTTTGAACTACGCATTCTGAGAGAGAGAGGGAGAGACTTCTGGAGAGATTCAACGTTGTGTGAAGGAGTTTTGGGTACTGAGCAGTACTTTGCAGGTTCATTTTGATTTGCCATTCCTTGTATCGATTTAGCAGAGACCGTGGGAGCTGCACTCTGAGCTCTTTGCCTGGTGCTCTCCATTGTTCTTTCCAGCACATTTGATGTGCAAGTCTCTTCAGGCCGAGATTCAAGGCAGCAATGAACAGGATGTGGATGGAAAGCAAGATTAACCATCCCCTTTAAGAACTGGCCCGTGCCATTGTGTGTGTGTTCCATTGCTGACTGACATTACATGAGCTTCGCCAGCGCTCCGAGTTAGCGCCTCACTGCTCGGCCTTTGCGCCTTAAGAGAGGTGTGCAGCGCCTGCTTTAGCGCTCCACTCACCTCCCGGGGCGGTAAAAGTGAAGTTTCCCGTCAGTGCCGATAATTAGCGCCAGGCGCTAATATTTGCGTCCGGACGATATTTGCGCCCCAAATGGGGCGCGACCTAACTTCTACCCCTTAGAGTCTTAGAGTCAGAGAGTTATACAGCACAGAAAGAGGCCCTTCGGCCCATCGTGTCCGCGCTGGCCATCAAGCCCTATCTATTCTAATCCCATTTTCCAGCACTTGGTCCGTAGCCTTATATGCTATGGCGTTTCAAGTGCTCATCAAAATGCTTCTTGAATGTTGTGAGGGTTCCTGCCTCTACCACCCTTTCAGGCAGTGAGTTCCAGATTCCAACCACCCTCTGGGTGAAAATGTTTTTCCTCAAATCCCCTCTAAACCTCCTGCCCCTTACCTTGAAACTATGCCCCCTGGTTATTGACCCCTCTACTAAGGGGAAAAGTTCCTTTCTATCTACCCTATCTATGCCCCTCATAATTTTGTACACCTCAATCAGGTCCCCCCTCAGCCTTCTCTGCTCGAAGGAAAACAACCCCAGTCTGTCCAGTCTCTCTTCATAGCTGAAGCGCTCCAGCCCAGGTAACATCCTGGTGAATCTCCTCTGCACCCTCTCCAATGCAATCACATCCTTCCTATAGTGTGGCGACCAGAACTGCACACAGTATTCCAGCTGTGGCCTAACTAGCGTTTTGTACAGCTCCATCATAACCTCCCTGCTCTTATATTCTATGCCTCGGCTAATGAAGGCAAGTATCCCATATGCCTTTTTAACCACCTTATCTATCTGTCCTGCTGCCTTCAGGGATCTATGTACATGCACACCAAGGTCCCTCTGATCCTCTGTCCTTCCTAGGGTCCTACCATTCATTGTGTATTCCCTTGCCTTGTTAGTCCTCCCAAAATGCATCACCTCACACTTTTCAGGGTTAAATTCCATTTGCCACTGTTCTGCCCATCTGACCAACCCGTCTATATCGTCCTGTAGCCTGAGGCTTCCCTCCTCGCTATTTACCACCCCACCAATTTTCGTGTCATCTGCGAACTTACTGATCATACCTCCTACATTCATATCTAAATCATTAATGTACACTACAAACAGCAAAGGACCCAGCACCGATCCCTGCGGTACACCACTGGACACAGGCTTCCAGTCACAAAAACAACCTTCGACCATCACCCTCTGCCTCCTGCCACTAAGCCAATTTTGGATCCAATGTGCCAAATTGCCCTGGATCCCATGGGCTCTTACCTTCTTGACCAGTCTCCCATGTGGGACTTTGTCAAAAGCCTTACTGAAGTCCATGTAGACCACATCAACTGCACTACCCTCATCCACACACCTAGTCACCCCCTCGAAAAATTCAATCAAATTGATTAGACATGATCTCCCCCTGACAAAGCCATGCTGACTATCCTTGATTAATCCTTGCCTCTCCAAGTGGAGACTAATTCTGTACCTCAGAATTTTTTCCTATAATTTCCCTACCACTGATGTTAGGCTCACTGGCCTGTAATTCCCTGGTTTATCCCTACTACCCTTCTTGAATAATGGTACTACGTTAGCTGTCCTCCAGTCCTCTGGCACCTCCCCTGTGGCCAGAGAGGTTCTGAAAATTTGTGTCAGAGCCCCTGCAATCTCCTCCCTTGCCTCACACAGCAGCCTGGCATACAACTCGTCTGGGCCTGGGGATTTATCCACCTTTATGCCCGCTATAACCGCTAGTACCTCCTCCCTCTCAATACTAATTTGTTCAAGTATATCACAATCCCCCTGCCTGATTTCTATGCCTACATTGTCCTTCTCCATAGTGAACACAGATGCAAAATATTCATTTGAAACCTCACCCTCTAAGCCTTTCACACTCTGACTATCCCAGTTAATATTGGGGAAGTTGAAATCCCCTACCATTATTACCGTATTATTTCTACACTTCTCTGAGATTTGCCTACATATCTGTTCCTCTATCTCCCCCTGACTATTTGGGGGCCTATAGTACACTCCCAGCAAAGTGCTTGCCCCCTTTTTCTTTTTAAGTTCTACCCATATGGCCTCATTAGAGGAACCTGCTAAGATATCATCCCTCCTTACAGCAGTAATTGACACGTTGATTAATATTGCGACACTCCCTCCTCTTTTACACCCCCCTCTCACTCGCCTGAAGATTCTATACCCCGGAATATTGAGCTGCAAGTCCTGCCCCTCCCTCAACCATGTCTCTGTGATAGCAACAATATCACACTCCCATGTGTTCATCAACACCTTCAATTCATTTGCCTTACTCGCAAGACTCCTTGCATTAAAATAAATGCCATCCAGCCATGCCATACTCCCTTGTGCCATTACATATTTGCTCTGCCTTCCATCTGACTTGTTTTTCCTCTATATTTGGCTGTGCATCACCCCCTACTATAGCTCCACTCCGTATCCCATCCCCCTGCCAAGTTAGTTTAAACCTCCCCCAACAGTACTAGCAAACCTCCCCGCAAGGATGTTGGTCCCGTTCTGGTTCAGGTGCAACCCATCCGACTTGTACAGGTCCCACCTTCCCCAGAAGCAGACCCAGTGATCCAGGAAACTAAAGCCCTCCCTCCTGCACCAACTCTTTAGCCACGCATTCATCTGCTCTATCCTCCTATTCCTATACTCACTAGCACGTGGCACCGGGAGTAATCCAGAGATTACAACCTTTGAAGTCCTGCTTTTTAATCTGCTACCTAGCTCCCTAAATTCTTGTTGCAGGACCTCATCCCTCTTTCTACCTATGTCGTTGGTACCAATGTGAAGCACGACCTCTGACTATTCGCCCTCCCCCTTCAGAATTCCAAAGATTCACCACCCTCTGAGTGAAGAAATTTCTTCTCATCTCAGTGCTAAATGGCTGACCCCTTATTCTGAGACTGTGACCCCTGGTTCTAGACTCCCCAGCCAGGGGAAACATCCTCCCTGCATCCACCCTGTCAAACCCTGTAAGAATTTTGTATGTTTCAATGAGATCCCCTCTCATTCTTCTAAACTCTAGAGAATATAGGCCTAGTCTATTCAATCTGTCCTCATAGGACAATCCCCTCATCCCAGGAACTAGTCTGGTGAACCTTTGTTGCACTCCCTCTATGGCAAGTATATCCTTCCTTACGTAAGGAGACCAAAACTGTACACAATACTCCAGATGTGGTCTCATCAGGGCCCTATATGATTGCAGTAAGACAATTTACTCTTATACTCAAATCCTCTTGTAATAAAGGCCAACATACCATTGGATTTCCTAATTGCTTGCTGAACCTGCATGTTAACTTTCAGTGATTTGTGTACAAAGACACCCGGGTCCCTCTGAACACCAACATTTCCCAATCTCTCACCATTTAAAAAATACTCTGCTTTTCCATTTTTCCTACCAAAGTGGATAACTTCACATTTCTCCACATTATATTCCATTTGCCAAGTTCTTGCCCACTCACTTAGCCTGTCTATATCCCCTTGAAGCCTCCTTGCATCCTCCTGACAACTTACATTCCCACCCAGCTATGTATCATCAGTAAACTTGGATATATTACATTTGGTTCCCTCATCCAATCATTGATGTAGATTGTGAATAGCTGAGGTCCAAGCACTGATCCTTGCAGTACCGCACTAGTTACAGCCGCCAACCCGAAAATGACCCGTTTATTCCTACTCTCTGATTTCTGTCCGTTAACCAATCCTCAATCCATGCTAGTATATTACCCCCAATCCCATGAGCCCTAATTTTGTTTAATAACCTCTTGTGTGGCATCTTATCGAATGCCTTCTGAAAATCCAAATACACCACATCCACTGGTTCCCCCTTATCTATTCATCTATTCTGCTAGTTACAATCTCAAAAAACTCTAATAGATTTGTCAAACACGATTACCCATTCATAAATCCGTGTTGGCCCAATCCTATTATTATTTTCTAAGTGTCCTGGTACCACGTCCTTAATAATAGATTGTAACATTTTCCCTACTACTGATGTCAGGCTAACTGGATATAGTTCCCCGTCTGTAGTTCCCCATTTTCTCGCTCCCTCCTTTCTTAAATAGTGGGGTTACATTTGCTACCTTCCAATCAGCAGGAACCGCTCTAGAATCTATGGAATTTTGGAAAATGACAACCAATGCATCCACTATCTCTATAGCCAACTCTTTCAAAACCCTAGGATGTAGGCCATTAGGTCCAGGGGATTTATCAGCATTCACTCCCTTTAATTTCTCCAGTACTACTTTTTTACTAATACTAATATCTTTTAGTTCCTCATACTCGCTAGACCTTTGGTTGTTCACGATTTCTCCAAGAGGCGGGATAGGCCCTTAAGGCCCTTAACAACCACTTAATTGCCTCTATTATCCCATTTCTGATTTTAACACTTTTCCCACGTGCTGCACGTCTCCTCTGGAACACGCCAGTGAATCCTGGCGGCATCACAAGTGGATTGCTTACTAACAGCTGCAGCTCCACCATTAAAAAGGAGTTTTCAGCAATCATCATTTGCAGGAGGCAGAACTTTGTTGTCTCAGGTCTGGGGGAACTTTTAGCAGGCCTACTCATTGTTCTGGAAGTTTGGAGCCTGACACCCATCTCCAGTTTGACCTCCTGGGAAACCCCTCTCCCCACCTTGAATGAGCGCTTCCTCAACTGAGGTATATACCAGAAGAATGGGAACCATTTATTTCCGTTCCTCCTGGACATCAGATTTGGACGAAGACCAGCCGCGGCAGCAGCAGAACCCTGATAAACAGCAGCACCAACTGCAGGAGCAACAGCAGGAGCTCCAAGCTGCTGCTCACCCACCTGAAGCTGCACAGGCCAGAAGGCGCCAGCACGTCGGCGCAGGAGATACCCCCAAAACAGGGTCTACAGACAGAGGATCAGCTACCTCAACATGACTGAGCAGCAGTGCCAAAGGAGGCTCCGACTTTCGCGAGAGGTAGTGGGTGACATCTGCGCAATGCTGCAGCAAGAGCTGGAGCCCAGAGGAGCAGGTGGACACCCCTTACCAGTGGCCGTCAAAGTCACCACCGCACTCAACTTTTTTGCTTTAGGCTCATTCCAGGGATCAGCAGCAGACATCAGCGGCATCTCCCAGGCAGCCGCACACACTTGCATCACGCAGGTAACCGATTATTTCTTTGCCATCACTCACAATTACATCAATTTCTCCACGGATCAAGCCAGTGTAACTGCGCGTGCGGTTGGGTTTGACAATCTGGCAGGCTTTCCAAAGGTGCAGGGCGTCGTTGACTGCACACATGTGGCCCTTAAGGCATCCCATCACAATCCAGGTATTTTTGTCAACCGCAAGGGCTTCCACTCCCTCAACATTCAGCTGATGTGTGACCACAAGAAGGAAATTTTGCATGTTTGCGCCAAGTACCCTGGCAGTTGCCATGACTCCTTCATTCTGCGACAGTCTAGTGTGCCTCCGCTCTTCAGTCCGCCAGACCAACTTTTCGGATGGCTACTTGGAGACAAGGGCTATCCCCTGAAGACGTGGCTAATGACCCCGTTGAGGAGCCCATCCAACGAAGCTGAGGAGCGCTACAACTCCAGCCACATTTCCACCAGATCCATAATCGAACAAACCATCGGCTTGCTGAAGATGCGCTTCAGATGCCTTGATAGATCAGGTGGAGCCCTGCAGTACTCAGCAGCCAGGGTCTCCAGAATGGTTGTGGTCTGCTGTGCACTTCACAACATGGCACAGCATCGTGGTTTGCAGATGCCTGAGGAACAAGTGGCTCATCACATAGCCTCCTCAGAACAGCTTGCAGAGGCACATCCACCAGCGGCAGCAGCATGCGAGCACATTGCTGCCTGGGATGCAAGGGACGCACTAATTTTGGCCAGATTTGTTTAGCCTAGCCAATCAAGCACTTTTGCTTTGCTGCTTCTTACCAGAGCATCGACAATGGCCAAGAACCTGTGGATTCCTATCAATCTGACCACCATACTGACAATTGCAAGTCACCCTAAGCCCTCAATGTGGAAGTCCCATTAGTGAAATGACACACGCCACAACTGCAACAGTTTGCCATCAGAATTTTTTAGGACAATAAGCACCTGATGGTTTTTCAAAATTAAACACAACATTACACCCAAGTGACTACCCTTGTGACTACTTGTGCATTATCTTCCTCTTACGCGTGCTCCTACATGGTGCTTCCCCTGTGGCTTCAGCAGATGTGGAGGCTCCTTGCTCACTTTCTTGCTGCTCCTGCTTCGACACCTTTGGCGGGCGTCCTCTGGGTTTGCGAGCCTGTGAGAGCTCGGCAGCATTCTGCTGCTCCTGCGGCTGTGCAGGGGTTGAGACGTCGATCTCAGTTGGGTGTGGACTCTGGTGGGGCTCTGACCGAGGGCTCTGCAGTGGCATGGTCATGTGAGCGCTTGGAGAGGAGCCCCCACTTCCTTGTTGTCTGCCACCAACATCCATCTCATGGGTCAGCCCCACTTCAGAGCTAGCAAGTGGCTGGACAGCACCTTGCTGCACTGCAGGGGGGCCATGAGGACCCATTTCTGTACTGGTAGTCCTACTCCAGAGGACTTCCATGAAGGTCTGGTTTCTATGCTCAATAGCTGACCATCGGTCCTCAAGAGATGCCAGTCTATTCTGAACAATGACCATGTTTTCTACACTCTGGCGACTTAGCTCCTCCATGGCCGTAGCCATCCTCTCCTCTTCTGTAGCCATCCTTTCCACGGAGGTTGCCATCCTTTCCGTGGTGATGCGTTCATGCGCCAATGCCTCCACAAAGGCTCTGCTCATGTTTGCGCTGGACTCCTCCATTCGCTCGACACTTTGCAGCGACCCTGGAGACAAAACCTGACAGAGACTCCTGTTCCTGGAGTTCCAGCACCGCTCTCCTTCTGGATGGACCCGGAGGCACAGGGTCGACATGCAGCTGAGCCAAGCTGGCAGAGTCATGCGCCCTCCGATGAGGACTCTCCACTGCTGTCCCTGTCTTCACCATCTGCTGATGCTCACTTTTGAGCTGTGATACACCAGGTGACAACTCTACTCTATGTCCCGAAGTTCCCACCGAGGTGTGAGTGTCTGCGCTGGTGATGTGTGCACTTAATTCTGCTGAGGCTGTGCCCTCAGAGGTTGCAGCTTCCTCTGAGGAGTCTGGAAGCTCAGGCTCTTCCTCATGGACAGTGGGGACGGGGGCTCTCGATGGTCCTGTGGGGGAGTAAAGGAAAGAGTTAGAGCTGTGAGGTCAATGTTACATGCACATTGAATAGTGCAGATGATCATAAGTCAATGTGTTAGAGCATCAGATTCATTATCAGTGACTCATGCAATGTCAATGAGAGAGATGCCAAACTATTCTGTCACCAGCTTGCTGTGATGCGCCCGCCTGCCCGTCCCCCACTTGGGAATCCACCTCGATCCCGGTGATTTCCAGGGCCGCCTCCTCTGAAATGGTGAGCTGGGCTACTGAGGGTGGCCCTCCTCCTGTCCTCGCTCTTTCCCTCTTATTGTGGGCTCTCTTTTCCTGCAATGAGGGACAGAAGTGGCGTTTGAGTGAGAATGAAGGAGTGAGTGAAGAGAATCCATAGCATAGATGCTTAGAAGGATACCAAGGGCCCTCCCAGTGTGTTGTAAGTTGTTGTCATTGCATCACAGTGATAGGGAGTGTGAGGGCTGCATGGTAGAATAGTTAAGTGAATGTGACCATAGAGAGAGAGGGAATGGGTAAGGGTGTAGGGATGTCAGTGTCAAGTGGGATGTGGAGGAAGAGGTTGGTAAAGCAGAGTGCTGGTGAGGAGAGGCGATGGGGATGAGATTGAAGGTGATGAGAAAGTCATACTCACTTTTCCTGTGCGGAGAAGGTCATGAAACCTCTTCCTGCACTGCAGCCAGGTTCTGCGGAACATAGAGATGGCATTGACCTCCTGGGCCACTTGCAGCCAAACAGCATTAGTTTGTTGTGGTGGCTTTTTTCTCCCTGAGGAAGGGTAGAGCACCTCCTTATTGGTTCTTGCTCCCTCCACCAGAGTTTGGAGGGAGGGCTCATCAAATCGTGGAGCACATTTTTGCCTGCTGGTGGACATATTCGTACAACAACTTCCTCAGTACAATCAGCATAAAGATTGCAGTCTCCAGAAGAAGCAAGGCTGCGTGCAGGCCTTATAAGCAGCAGCACTGATGACGTTATCGGAGGCGACTTTCTGGATGGAAAGACTAATTGGGCCAGGGGTTCCCACACGCTGGAACTCAAGTGCCCAATTAGGGGAAAATCACACTTTTTTCCCACATCACATCGGAGTCGGGGTCCTGACAGGGAAACCACCTGAAACGCCCCAGCCCGCCCACACTGGCAAAATCCAGCCCAAAGTATTTGTTTAATTTCTTTGCCATTTCCTTATTCCCATTATAATTTCTCCTGTCTCAGCCTGTAAGGGGCCCACATTTACTTTCGCTAATCTTTTCCTTTTTAAATACCTATAGAAGATTTTGCAGTCTGTTTTTATGTCTCTCGCTAATTTACTCTCATTCTATTTTCCCTTTCTTTATCAATTTCTTGGTCCTCCTTTGCTAAATTCTAAAATCCTCCCAATCCTCAGGTTTACTATTCTTTTTGGCAGCATTATAAGCCTCTTCCTTTGATCTAATACTATCTTTAACTTCTCTTGTTAGCCACGGTCGGATTACTTTTCCTTTGGGGTTTTTGTGCCTTAAAGGAATGTACATTTGTTGTAAATTATGTATTAATTGTTTAAATGCTAGCAATTGCTCGTCCGCTGTCATACCTTTTAATGTAGTTTCCCAATCTACCTTAGCCAACTCGCCGCTCATACCTACGTAGTTTGCTTTGTTTAGATTTAAGACCCTAGTTTCAGATTTAACTAAATCACTTTCAAACTCAATATAAAATTCTATCATATTATGGTCACTCTTCCCTAAAGGCCCCTTTACTACAAGGTTATTAATTAACCTTTTCTCGTTGCACAATACCGATCTAAATTAGCCTGTTCCCTAGTTGGTTCCTCAACATACTGATCTAGAAAACTATCTTGCATTCATTCCATGAATTCGTCCTCCACACTATTACTGCAAATTTGATTTGCCCAGTCTATATATAGATTAAAGTCCCCCATGATTATTGTATTACCCTTGTTACATGCGCCTCTAATTTCCTGATTTATACTCTGCCCTACATTACAACTACTGTTTGGGGGCCTATAAACAACTCCCACCAATGTTTTCTGCCCCTTGCTCTTTCTTAGCTCCACCCAAACTGATTCTACTTCTTGATTTTCAGAGCTAAGATCCTTTCTCTCTACTGTCTTTATCCCATCCTTTATTATCAGGGCTACCCCTCCTCCTTTTCCATTTTGCCTATCCCTTCTAAAAGTTATGTATCCTGGAATATTTAGTTCCCAACCTTAGCCACTTTGCAACCACATCTCTGTTATGGCTATTAGATCAAACTTATTCATTTCTATCCGAGCTATTAATTTTAATAGCACTCATGATCCTTCCCAATCTCTCGCAGGTGTGAGTCGCTCATGTTTACGTTTAATGTGATGGAATGTGGAACTTGCTACTACATAGAGTGGTTGAGGCGAATAGCATAGGTGCATTTAAGAGGAAGCTAGCAAGTACATGAGGGAGAAAAGAATAGCAGGATGCGCTGATAGGGTGAGATGAAATAAGGTAGGAGGAGGTTCGTGTGGAGCATAAACACCGGCATGGACCTGCTGGGTCGAATGGCCTGTTTCTGTGCTGTATGTAACTCCACACAAGGGGTGTGATAGAACTCACTCACTGGTAACCAAGACAAAGATTAACTCCTAAATGTCCATGAGTCAAACATTACCACTTTGTGGGATGATAACTGCAGCATACTAGCTACGGTTCAATCCTACATTGTGACTGCTCCCCTCGGGCACATAGTGCAGCAATTAAAAACATTAGTTTATTGATCGATTAAACATGTAAACTACCTCCAAATTCACAATCACTGTGTGTGCTCTTTTCAATTTCAGTCTGGATTCACAAACAGGAATCTACCCTTTGGAGATGATTTATTGCACAGCATCATTGCTCCGCACTCTCAATAATTAACTTTTTGAATAGACTGCCATATAATGCAGTGAATCTGGGCTAATTCTGAATTTCTCTTAGCCCAGTCAACAGTTCCTACAACTCTGACCTCTTGCTCATTCGTCACTTCCTTCGCCCCACCATTGGTGGCCGTGCCTTCAGCCGTCTAGGTCCTAAGCTCTGGAATTCCCACCCCGAACCTCTCCGCCTCTCCATCCTCCTTCATGACGCTGCTTAAAAACCTGCCTCGTTGACCAAAGAATTTCTCTGGGGTGTGGAGATTCCCTGTGCCAGTGAAAAACAGAGATGTGGTAGAGGTGGAGCTGCCTGGAATTCTGGCAGATGACATTATCCCACCAGTTCCCACCTCTTCTGGTGACCACTACATGGAGGGGGCAGATGCCAGAATCGCTTGCCCTACTACCAGCGGAATTTGGCCACTTATTAGAAGAAAGGGCCCGACGCCCCAGTGGAACAAGATCACACCCTATTCCGGGCCCATCCGCTCCAATTGCCTTGACACTGCAACGCCCCGCAAGTGCAGGAGCTTTGGGTGCTGGATATATAACGGTTCATAGTGAGCGAGGGCTCACTTACAGGAATGCTCGCTGCCACTGACCGTGACAAGGCCGCATATTGCAAAAGAGTTGCTTGCTGACAATGTGTTTTGGGCACTGGTCCATCTGCCAGACAAAACGCCAGGGTGGAGGTGTCATGCCTGCTCATGTTCACTTGCCAATATTCAGCATGACATCTGGATCGTCTAACCCAGATGTGCTCACACATTGGCCTCGGAGACCGTGCTTAATGAGGACAGATTGTTAATTGTATTTAATTGGGTGTTAAGTGTATTCCGGTGGTGGTTATTCTCTCTGGTGCTCATATATATGGGAGTAGACTGGGGAAGGGTTGCAAGCTGATCTTGGGGGTGCACAGTATGTAATGTGTATCTCTGTAAATAAAGGCTTTTAAGTAACTAAAGACTAGGCTCTAGTGTTCTATCATTCGCCACCTGGCTTTCCAATTTTTACACAGATGACTCTTGTCTGTTGAG
The DNA here is from genome assembly GCA_030390025.1 of Squalus acanthias. Classification (NCBI taxonomy): domain Eukaryota; kingdom Metazoa; phylum Chordata; class Chondrichthyes; order Squaliformes; family Squalidae; genus Squalus; species Squalus acanthias. Next base: position 61,126,836 of record CM059438.1, read on the forward strand.
TTCCGCGCAAACAAGTTCAGCTTCAGCACCATCTACTGTAGCGACCTGGCAAACTGCGTCTCTCTGGTAACAAGAGCCCGGCTCATCCTCTTCATCACACTAACCTTACATAGAATCAGTCACTGCTCAGTGACTCTGAAGGACTTCATGATTCATATCAATGTACATGACTCAGTAGGGTATGCCGTCTTCTTGGGATCAGATTCCTTTGAGACCCTGGCCATCAGAAAATGGATATGGGAACTGCTCAAAGGAAACAGCTACAGATTGAGCAGCTGTGATGAACAGTTACTCAAGTACAGAGGTGTACTTGCATGCAAGCTGAAGTGTCGTCAGTGCAAGTTACATCACAACTGGGAATAGATTGTGAATGTGGCACCAAACATCTAAACAAGGTCCCACTGACGCGCTACACACTCTTCCTCTTCAGTCCCATGCTCCTGATCTTTGGTCACCCGGTGCGGAGGAGAGCGGGCAGATCGGAAGACCTCCTCGTAGGACTGCTCCTGGGCCTGGCCAAAAAAAGCCATTAACTGGTCCAGGCAGCGGGCGGTCGAGGGCATCGTCACCCCGGCCAACCAAATTTTAATTTAATTTGTTACGTTTTATTTAAAGTTTTATTAAGTTACAGTTGATTTGTTTTAATCACCCACACAAAAAGAGTACACACTCTTCCTTTCAATAAAGAACCCATGTGAAGGGCAAGGCCCATCATGTAGGACACCACTGTGGTTCAGTAAGGTATTCAGTGCTGTGGCAAAAATGAAGCATTTTCGTCTGTGTTAGTTTATCGACTGGTTTCTTTCTTGCTGGTCATAGTGCCACTGGGTGAATTTTGGTTTCTGTTGAACGTTTCTGTGAGGTACATGAATTCACATTTTGATTGAAGATGTTGAAAATCAGTTAATTCATGTCTGAGTTCTGATTCCTGTCAGATAATAGAAAGGTTGATACGTTCATTGTTTAAGTGACCAAGCTTTTCATTTTGAAGCTCCTGAACCACAGTGCTTTCCAGACTGGTTCCGCAAGCACCAACTGTGGTTCGATACTGCGAAATAGCAGCCCGTCTACGGAATTAGAGGTTAATGTGGGTTTGTTTTTGTTCTGACATAACATGACAGGATCTTGAAACAGGTCGGTGAAGTACTCTGACGCCGATCCAAGCATCTTGGAGTAGTGATTAAGATCAACAGCTGTGAGAAGGGGCAGGGCCAATGAAGCCCTTTGATGGACAGCTCCATATCCAGAATCCTCTCAGTATTCTTATCTTTGGCTGCTTTAACCCGACTAATCAGTTTAGGGTTTATAGCCAGCAGCAGGTCTGGATTAGTTTGGCTCCATGGTCATTTTTTGCCATGTAAGAAGTGAACAGCCATTTCAGCGCTCCAGCTATGTTGGAAGAAAGCTCAGAGGTAGCGGATTTATTGTTTTGATATATTGTGAATGGTAATAAAGTTTGTTAATTACTGCAAATACTTTGCATTGCGTGCTGTTCTATGTTGGTTTGGAGCCGGAGGCTTGGTCTGATAAAATGTACATTCAATCAGACTGCTGAAGGTGAGGAGAATCACATGGCAGCACATGGTACATTACAGTAAGTCAGAGAACAATGCAAGGGTTCCTTCTTCAGGTCTTATTATCATTACTTGGCAGGTAAAGGCGCACTCCATATAGAATCATGGAATTATAGAATGGTTACAGCACGGAAGAAGGCCATTCAGCCCGTCGAGCCCATGCCGGCTCTCTGCCAGAGCACTTCAGCTAGTCCCACTCCCCCGCCCTTTCCCCGTAGCCCTGCAAATTTTTTTCCTTCAGGTACTTATCCAACTCCCTTTTGAAAGCTGTGATTGAATCTGCCTCCATCACCCTTTCAGGCAGTGCATTCCAGATCCTAACCATTTTTCCTCATGTCGCCTTTGGTTCTTTTGCCAATCACCTTAAATCTGTGTCCTCTGGTTCTCGACCCTTCCGCCAATGGGAACAGTTTCTCTCTATCTATTCTGTCTAGACCCCTCATGATTTTGAACACCTCTATCAAATCTCCTCTCAACCTTCTCTGCTCTAAGGAGAACAACCCCAGCTTCTCTAGCCTATCCATGTAACTGAAGTACCTCATCCCTGGAATCATTCTCGTAAATCTTTTCTGCATCCTCTCTAAGGCCTTCACATCCTTCCTAAAGTGCGGTGCCCAGAATTGGACACAATACTCCAGTTGAGGCCGAACCAGTGTTTTATAAAGGTTCATCATAACTTCCTTGCTTTTGTACTCTATGCCTCTATTTTTAAATTTTTTATTATTCGTTCATGGGATGTGGGCGTCGCTGGCAAGACCAGCATTATTGCCCATCCCTAATTGCCCTTTAGAAGGTGGTGGTGAGCCGCCTTCTTGAACCACTGCAATCCGTGTGGTGAAGGTACTCCCATGTATATCACGGAAGGAGATATCAGGTCAGATGATCAAAAGCTTGATCAAAGAGGTAGGTATTAAGGAGTGTATTAAAGGAGGAAAGAGAGGTAGAGAGGTGGAGAGGTTTAGGCAGGGAATTACAGAGGTTAGGGCCAAGGCAGCTGAAAGCACGGCTGGCAATGATGGAGCGATTAAAATCGGGGATGCGCAAGATTCCAGAATTGGAGGAGCGTAGAGATCTCGAAGGCATGTAGGGCTGGAGGAGGTTACAGAGATAGGGAGGGGGCGAGGTCACGGATGTTGAAAACGGGGATGAGAATTTTAAAATTGAGATGTTGCTGGACTGGGAACCAGTGTAGGTCAGCAAGCACAGTGGTGATGGGTGAACGGGACTTGGTGCGAGTTAAGATATAGTCAGCATCGTTCTGGGATGAGCACAACTTTATGTAGGGTGGAAGATGGGAGGCCGGCCAGGAGAACATTGGAGGTGACAAAGGCAGGGATGAGGGTTTCAGCAGCAGATGAGCTGAGGCAGGATCAGAGTCGGGCGATGTTACGGAGGTGGAAGTAGGCGGTCTTGGTGAGGGAGCGAATATTTGGCCAGAAACTCATCTCGGAATCAAACACAACACCAAGGTTGCAAATGGTCTGGCTCAGCTTAAGACAATTGCCAGGGAGAGGGGTGGAAACGGTGGCCAGGGAACGGAGTTTGTGGCGGGGACCAAAGAAAATGGCGTTGGTCTTCCAAATACTTAGTTGGAGGAAATTTCTGCTCATCCAATATTGGATGTTGGACAAGCAGTCTGACAAATCAGAGAGAGGGGAGGGGTCCAAAGAGGTGGTGGTGAGATAGAGCTGAGTGTCGTCAGCGTACATGTGGAACCTGATGTTATGTTTTCAGATGATGTCGCCGAGGGGCAGCATGTAGATGAGAAACAGGAGGGGGCCAAGGATAGATCCTTGGGGGACTCCAGAGGTAACGGTGTGGGAGCACGAAAAGAAGCCGTTGCAGGTGATTCTCTGGCTACGATTTGATAGATAAGAATGGAACCAGGCGAGTGCAGTCCCACCCAGCTGGATGATGGAGCAGAGGCCATTGGAGGAGGATGGAGTGGTCAACTGTGTCGAAGGCTGCAGATAGGTCGAGAAGGATGAGGAGGGCTAGTTTACCATGGTCACAGTCACATAGACCGTTTCCTCCTACATTTAGTGCTTCTGCCATAGAGTCACGGAATACCAATCGATTTGGACAGGGTGTGGGGCAGTAGAATCAATGGGTAGGTGCTGTGCATTGCAACTATGGTCCTGGACCAGAGCAGCGAAGACGGGACAGTGACTAAATCCCATAATGTGGTAGTGGGAAGGATTTGGGAACCGTGGCTGTGCCCCTTTATTTCAGCCTGAGGAAAGCTAAGAATAGAAACTCTGTCACAGCCAGCTTTAAAGTGATTACATCAGAGATGGAAAAGGGAAGAGAGGCTTTTCTGTTTGGAGATGCTGATGGCAGTATCAATCAGTGAGGTAGTGGTTCAAATTTAGCCAGAACAGGCTCACCGGTTTATCTACAATCATTGTGGCTGTAAATTCTTTGGTACTGACAGATAGACATTTATAAAATGCTGACTGTGAGTGGGAGGACCTGGAAAGGGGTGGGGACAACAATGAGTCAGTGTGTGTAGTGGGTGTTAGTTAATGTGTGTGGGGTTTGTGTGAGTGTAAGGACCGGGTTGTCAGAGTGATACTATGTCACAGAGTGCGGGATGGTGCGAGTGCGGGGTCTGGAGTCGGGGATAACACTGTCCCAGAGAGCGCAGGGACAGGGTTTGTGCCAGCATGTGTTCTATGGCTCTTTATCATTGATATTTCTTGTCCCAATGATTCCACCAAGCAGAATAAGGACTAATGAAGCCATGGGATTTCGGTCATTTTTCAAAGTATAAAAAAATAAAACAGCACAAGCCATCGATGGGGGGTTAACACTCTTGGTACCGACCCTGGGAGTGGATATCTCTATTATTTCCTCGTGTTTGCCAAATAAGTTGCTTTTAAGATGCTGGGGTAGATTTGGACTTTGTGCGCTAGTGTAAAGCAGGTGATAGTGAGTCGGCAGCCCGATTTCCATCTCTTCATTGACTTCAATGGAAATAAAAATCGGGAGAGTTGTAAAACGGGCTGCCCATTGACTGTCACCCGTTCTACACTAGCGGACAAAGTCCAAATCTGTCACTGTAAATAAAAAAGGGGGTGAAATGCGCCTTGGGCGGTAGCGCGAAACAGGCGATAGAGAATCGGCAAGCCGTTACACATCCCGCCTGACTTTCTTTTCTTTTTCTTTGCGCTATCGCACGTTTTGCCGTACTCGCCAGGGCGAGTTTCACTCCCAAAGTGTTTGACGACCCTTTACTTCCATTTACTTTCATACAACTGCGTAAATTAAGATAAAACATCGCATAACATCACTAGCGAATAGTGTTCTTGTGACGCAGATGATGGAAGCCCCTCCTTTCCAGTCTTCTCTGTACCAACAAACGCAGAGCGATAAAGATTGCAAAATCCCATTTAAAAAAAAATGAAAGCAACGCCTCTTTAAAACAACATAACTCTGACCTACCTTTTCCCAGCCTGGATTAGGAATGTTGCTTCAGACCTTCAGAGATTTAAAGGACTGAGCTTTGAAAGAAGCGGGGGAGTGGGGGGGGAATTTGTCACTGAGAAAATAAAAGGTTCTAAACAGCTCGACAGAAATGACGTATTTTTAAAAGCAGTTTTTCATGTAAACACAGTGTGCGGTTTGGAATCTTTGGCCCAGTGGAAAATCTAACGTTTATGACAGCTGATTCCGAGTCCTGGAACATGTTGGCACTCTTGGCTTGACATCATTTGGTGGTTAATTTCCCATGAACCCTTGCTCGCTATTCACGCAAATAACTTGTGGTAACTTGACAGCCGAAGGGTCATTTGTCAATGAGAGCAGAGATAATCCTACTGGATTGCCTCAGCAGACACTTAGAGTGAAGACAAATTGTTCATACAGCACAATGAACGCCTCATGCTAAAATTAAAATCCATTATTCGGTGACAGAAGAAGTTTTATGGCAATTTGTTAACCCTTTTACTGTCAACAGAGCACACCCTCATCCTGTCAGCAGGTTCTTTAACAAAACCCTCTCACAGCTGAAGATTTCCCAATTTGTTGGCCGAATGGTGGGGTGAGGTGAGATTGCTGCATTTTGTCTAGTGGTGCTTCATTGAAATCTAGTCCAACAAAACTTAATTGTGATTGGCGGAAATAGATAATCAGGATTCAGCCAATAGAAAGAAAGAACTTGCAATCTTACAGCGTCTTTCATGACCTCAGGATGTCCCAAAGCGCTTTACAGCCAATTAAATACTTTTGAAATGTAGTCACTGTTGTAATGTAGGAAATGCGGCAGCCAATTTGCGCAGCAAGCTCCAGCAAACAGCAATGTGATAATGACCAGATAATCTGTTTTAGTAACTTTGGTTGAGGGTTGGCCAGGACACTGGAGAGAACTCCCCTGCTCTTCTTCGAATAGTGTCATGGAATCTTTTACATCCACCTCTGAGGGCAGACGGGGTTCTTGGTTTAACGTTTTATCCAAAAGACGTCCGACAGTGCAGTGCTCCCTCAGTGCTGTACTGGAGTGTCAGCCTAGATGTTGTGCTCAAGTCTCTGGAGTGGGACTTGAACCCACAACCTTTGGACTCAGAGGCGAGAGTGCGACCAACGGAGCCATGGCTGACACAATGGGGATAGGTTTTGTTCAGCTGGCCAGCCCCTGAGCCGCACAGCAACACACGGAAAGGACAGAAGCGCTGGTGGAAGTCATTGGGATCCGCCCACGCCTGTCAAGACTAAAACCAGATGGGGGCAACATAAGGGCAGGTACAGGGGGTGGGGGGTCAGTGCTTGGGTTCTCATGTTTCAGCAAAAACTTTAAGAGCTATTAACTTCACAACACTCAGATCAGAAGTGTGGTGGAATACTCACCACTCACTGGATAGATGCAGCTCCAACAACACTCAAGAGACTCCAAACCATCTAGGGCAGGGCAGTCACGTGATCGTAGCCCCTGCTACTAGACATATCCCCCACGCCAGCCCCCTCCACTACCAGTGCACTGTGGCTGCAGCGTGTGTGATCTGCCGGATGCACGGCAGCAACTCGCCAAGCCCCTCCCAGCCTCGCCACCTCTACCACCGAGAAGGACAAGGGCAACAATGTCATGGGAACACCATCGCCTCCAGGTTGCCCTGCAAGTCACACAGCATCCTCGACTCCTGGACATAAATCGCCGTTCCTTCATCGTTGCTGGGTCAGAATCTTAGGGGGAAAAATTAGGTCGCGCCCCATTTGGGGCGCAAATATCTTCTGGACGCAAATATTAGCGCCTGGCGCTAATTATCGCCACTGACTGGAAACTTCACTTTTACCGCCCCGGGAGGTGAGTGGAGCACTAAATCAAGCGCTGCACACCTGTCTTAAGGCGCAAAGGCCAAGGAGTGAGGCGCTAACTCAGAGCGCTGGCGAAGCTCATGTAATGTCAGTCAGCAATGGAACACACACACAATGGCACGGGCCAGTTCTTAAAGGGGATGGTTAATCTTGCTTTCCATCCACATCCTGTTCATTGCAGCCTTGAATCTCGGCCTGGAGAGACTTGCACATCAAATGTGCTGGAAAGAACAATGGAGAGTACCAGGCAAAGAGCTCAGAGTGCAGCTCCCACAGTCTCTGCTAAATCGATACAAGGAATGGCAAATCAAAATGAACCTGCAAAGTGCTGCTCAGTACCCAAAACTCCTTCACACAACGTTGAATCTCTCCAGAAGTCTCTCCCTCTCTCTCTCAGAATGCGTAGTTCAAAAATGCCACCAACAATAAAAGACAGGAAGAGGCCCCCTTTAAATAGCGCCCCCCCTAGCCCCACAGCGATTGATAGCGTTCCAGTCTTCTGGTCGTTGGATGCGCCAGGCGGTAAGGCAGGGGGCGCCACTCAATTTCCGCTCCGGGACGTCACAAGGGCGTTGCACCATGGAATGACGTCACAATCTGCGCGCGCGGGTGGTCGCAGCGGTAAAGTTTAGCGCCGCCGCACAATCTCTAGTTAAGTTCCCGAGCGGCGCAAACATCGCTGCGCCCGGGCATTAGCGGCTTTGTGCCCCATTAGCGCCCTCTTAAGGCGCTAATGGGATGTGCAACCAACTGAATTTTTACCCCTTAGAATTCCCAACCTGACTCCATCGTGACAGTACCTTCCCCACAAGGAGTGTAGCGGTTCAAGAAGAAGGCCCATCACCACCTTCTCAAGGCAACCAGGGATGGGCAATAAATGCTGGCCTTGCCAGCATCACCCACATCCCGAGAAGAAATTTAAAAAAAAATCATGAGACACAGATGTCAAAGGTAAGAACAGAAAGCTCGGTTCTAAAGAAAAGACTTTTGCTGTGTGATTTACAGTTTTGACATTTCTAGACAACCCACTGAGAAAGAAGGCAGCAGACTCCACAAACTGCAATGTGGCAATGGACAGGTCCACCTGCAAGGAGGATGATCAGCCTTTCCAAACAAGAACTAAACAGGACATAAGGTGAAGAGGTGGCCAGAGTAGCAATGCTGCTGCACTGTGTAAGTGACCTGAGGCTGAAGGAACCAAGCAGGCTGGTGGGAGGGTCACATCCCATAGCAAATGCAGCAGGCCGGGCCTTTAAGGTGGTTTAAAAGTATATATATATTTTTTTAATTCGTTTTTATGGGATCTGGGCGTCGCTGGCAAGGCCAGCATTTATTGCCCATCCCTAGTTGCCCTTGAGAAGGTGGTGGTGAGCCGCCTTCTTGAACCGCTGCAGTCCGTGTGGTGAAGGTACTCCAACAGCGCTGTTAGGGAGGGAGTTCCAGGATTTTGACCCAGCGACGGTGAAGGATCGGCGATATACTTCTAAGTCAGGATGGTGTGTGACTTGGAGGGGAACTTGGAGGTGGTGGTGTTTCCATGCGCCTGCTGCTCTTATCCTTCTAGGTGGAAGAGGTTGCGGGTTTGGGAGGTGCTGCCGAAAAAGCCTTGGCGAGTTGCTGCAGTGCATCTTGTAGATAGTACACAGTGCAGCCACGGTGCGCTGGTGGTGGAGGGAGTGAATGTTTAAGGTGGTGGATGGGGTGCCAATCAAGTGGACTGCTTTGTCCTGGATGGTGTTGAGCTTCTTGAGTGTTGTTGGAGCTGCACTCATCCAGGCAAGTGGAGAGTATTCCATCACACTCCTTACTTGTGCCTTGTAGATGGTGGAAAGGCTTTGGGGAGTCAGGAGGTGAGATACTCGCCGCAGAATACCTAGCCTCTGACCTGCTCTTGTTGCCACAGTATTTATGTGGCTGGTCCAGTTAAGTTTCTGGTTAATGGTGACCCCCCAGGATGTTGATAGTGGGGGATTTGGCGATATTCCGATATTCCGATCCCTACGGGTGTGTACGAGCTGTGTACCCACCCATAGGGACATCGGAAATACCAGTTTCAGGCATGCACAGTGCATGCGCTGAAAACCAGCATTTCCAATCTGTCAAGAATGCTCTTGACAGATTGGATGCCTGCCCTAGAGAAGAGCCTCTGTGGGCGGATAGTACCGCTTTCTGCAGAACCTCTGCCCGCTGAAAACCCTTAGAATTCTTATGCCTGGTAAAAGCAGGAGTAAGGCCTGCTTTTACCAGGATAAGAGTTGAAAACTTAAAAAAAAAAATTCCAGTCATTTATCATTTAAAATACTTTTAAAAAGGTAAGTTTATTTTTAGCCCTGTAAAAAACTTAAATTATTTTTTTCAAAAAATTACATTTTTGTTTAAAATATTTAATTTATTGTAATTTCAACTCATTTCAAAAAGGTGACAGTATTTTTTAAATTTATTTAAAGTTTTACTATGTTTTTTCATTGATCTCCATTCATATATTTGACAGGTCTATCTGTCAAGTGTATGAAGGGAGATTCCCTTCTTGGATTGGCTCCCCATGGCCCACATGATCTCAGGGATGCTTGCGAACCGCATGCGCCCCTGGGATACGTGGGCCCTGCACACTTGGAGTTGGAGAGGCCCAGCATCGGAAATATACGCACCTCGGGAGCCCTCAGGTAAGTGCGTAGATTTTTTCCAGATCGGAGGCTGCCGCACGCGGGAAGCCTCCGATCGGAAAATATGGCCCATTAATGGTGAGGTGGGATAGGAGCCACTGCTGTGCTATCCCTGTCATTCTGTGTATCATTGTGACTCTACCGGTTGCACTAAACCCCAGTGCTGTAATCTGGGTCCCTCTCACTCCACTTTCCAACATGATTTCAACCCAGTTCCTGCTCCTGTCTAATCCAGTTCTGATTCATCTACTTCCCAATCTAATCGATGTCCAGTTCCAAACCAATGTACAGGCTGATTCTAGTTCCCGAACACTGCACAAGACTGATCTCAGCTACAGTCCATTACACACGACTGATCTCAGTTACAGTCAGTTAAATCTCAGCAGTATAAATAAGGGAGGCTAGAGTGCAGTTTGTCACGGAGTGCAGCTCGGAACAGAGTGTAAAGCTGTGAGATTGGTGAGTGAGGGAGTTCGGGGAGGGAGGTGTTCCTTTCTTTTTCTATCTTTGTCAGCTTCCTGGAGAGCAGGAGTTAAAAAGCTGCACAAGAGGGGACAGAGAACCAGCGGGAGTTCGGCTCTGTGACACGCCCCAACCGCATTTGGAGAAAAATAAAAGGTGACATCACAGGGAAAAGGGTAAATGATTGGTTGGTGAGTATTTTGCTCACTTCCCTTATTTTTAAAGCCCAGGAAATTTATTAGTACTAGTTTACAAGGAGTAATAAATCTTATTAGGTGTAGTAGGGTTTATAAATTAATTAAGACTCAATAAAGATGACAGGGCAGGTGATGTGTTGTGACTGCAGTATGTGGGAGCTCCTGGACGCCAGTGTGATCCAGGACGAACACATCTGCGGTAAGTGTCTGCGGCTTGAGGAGCTTCAGCTCAGAGTTGATGAGCTGAAGGCCGAGCTGCGGACACTGCGATGCATCAGGGAGGGCAAAGTTACCTGGACACTTTATTCCATGAGGCAGTCACACCCCTTAGGATAGGGTCTTCTGATTTGGTCAGTGGTCAGGGACAGGAGGATGTGACTGCGAGTGAGGCAGGTATGGGGACCCAGGAGGTGGAGGAGCCTCAGCCTTTGCAATTGTCCAACAGGTTTGAGGTTCTTGCGGCCTGTATGGATGAAAGCGGTGGCTGCAGGGTGGATGAGCAAACTGACCATGGCACTGAGGTACAGGAAGCCATTCAAGTGGGGGGAGTTAATAAGAATGTAGTGGTAATTGGGGACAGCACAGTCAGGGGGATAGATACAGTTCTCTGCCGCCAAGAGTGAGAGTCCAGACGGCTGTGTTGCCTGCCCGGTGCCAGGGTTCAGGACATCTGCTCTGGGCTGGAGAGGAACTTGCAGTGGGAGGGTGAGGAGCCAGTGGTCGTGGTCCATGTAGGTACCAACGACATAGGTAGAACTAGGAAAGAGGTTCTGCTGAGAGAGTATGAGCAGCTAAAGGCTAAATTAAAAAGCAGAACCTCAAGGGTAATAACGTCCGCATTATTAACTGAGCCACGAGCAAATTGGCATAGGGTAAATAAAATTAGAGATGAATTGAAGGGATAATTACTAGTCCTAGCCCCTTTAGGGCTACCCCAGATCAGGCGTATTCCTCAGATGTTCACTTTCAACTAAAGTTTGAGGTAGCCAAATCCTAAAGACGCTTAATTGGGTCTAAAGGTCCGGACTATCTCTCCCTAAAGGAAAGGAACAACCTGAAGATGTTACCATCCTCCAGATAGCACTTTTAATAAGTTTAGCTAGACTGTAACGTTCCGGATATTATGTGGGTCCGGAAAACTCCCGCAGAATTCTGCAACTCCTCACCAAAGAGTGTACAGAGATTGAGTTTGCGAGTTTGATACAGAAGTATTATGTGAGACAATTCAAAGAATATATAGATTTATTAAAGAACCGACATGTAATTACAGTTGGTGATTCAATCGCAACATTAACAATTCCAAAAAGAGAAAGCTTTCAATTCTATTATCAGAGATTCTTATTCTCAAATCTTAACTTCACTACAGTTTTACAGTTCTTAAAGTTTATTCAGGATATCCACCAAAATCAAATACAGTACCGTTGATCCCCGAGGTACAAAGAGTTGTAGACTTACAGAGCCTGCCTCTGAAGCTGAAAATCGCTTTGCCCCTTTACAGCAAATCTATTATCCCATTTGAAAGTTCAATATTTATACCCTTTTTCAGTGGTATTTCCTTTGAAGTTTTCTGCTGATGTAAGCTAATTATCTCTAGTCATTTTTCTGTTGACTTCTGCAATTCTTACAGTCAGATCAGCTGGTAGCATTAAGAATCGTGTCTCTACCCTAGGTGTCCGAAGCTTACCATAAAAAACGGTGTAACAGCAGGTGCATTTCATTTGATGTCATTTTTATTAAGGCCTTCTGTTGGTGCTCTTGCAATTAGAACACCTTAACTAGGGTGATCTATGCAATTCTTAGTCACCTCAGCTGGTTGCAATACAGAATTATGTCTCCTGTGTAGGTGTCTAAAGCTTAACACAAAAACAGTGTGACGGCAGGTGTTTCTTTTACTTGATGTCATTTTTACGAAGGCATATTTTTCTTAATTTTATGTGCCTGTTTATGAAGTGTAACTTAGAACACCTTAACCAGGATGCACCATTGTCTTCTTTCCAAAGATTCAGACCGTGAGGAGCCTCCAACCTTCTGTTTCAATAAGGTTATTGATTCAGTGTCAACACCTATCTTATCTCAATAGCCTGTATGCTGTTACAGCTTCTCCATTGTTAGGTTTTTAGATTTCCAAACCCAGTTTGGCATGTTTTAATAAGGCCAGAATTCTTTCATAGAATGGTGTATTTTTCTGAATAGGTTATATGGCTTATTCCTTCACAGAATGCGTGGCTCAAAGACTGGTGTGGGAGAAATGGGTTTCAATTCCTAGGGCACTGGCACTAGTACTGGGGAAAGTGGGATCTGTATCGTTGGGACGGTCTTCATCTGAACCGTGCTGGGACCAGTGTTCTGGCGAGTCGTATAACTAGGGCGGTAGAGAGGGCTTTAAACTAAATATTGGAGGAATGGGATCAAATTTGGAAAGATGTGGTAATTCAAAGATTAGAGACAAGGCAATAGAGAAAGGTATTAATATGGGAAATGATAAACAGACCGTGACAGGAAGGGATAGAGAGTACAAATCTAAGAGTAAATCAACAGATAAGGCTAGAGGTTACAAAAATAATAAAAAGACAAAACTAAAGGCTCTGCATCTGAATGCACGTAGCATTCGAAACAAAACAGATGAACTAATAGCACAAATAGAAATAAATAAATATGATCTGATAGCCATTACAGAAACATGGCTGCAGGATGACATAGATTGGGACCTGAATATTGAAGGGTACATGACATTTGGGAAGGACAGGAAGGTGGGAAACGGTGGAGGGGTGGCTCTGTTAATTAATGATGATATTAGCACAATAGCGAGGGATGACCTAAGTTCAGGAAACCAGGATGTAGAAGCGGTTTTGATAGAGATGAGAAATAATAAAGGCAAGAAGTCACTTGTGGGAGTGATGTACAGGCCCCCTAACAGTAACCACATGGTAGGATGGAGTATAAAGGAAGAAATAATGGGAGCTTGTCAGAAGGGTACGGCAATAATCATGGGGGATTTTAATCTGCATATAGACTGGAAAAATCAGATGGGCACAGGTAGCATAGAGGAGGAGTTCATGGAATGTTTTTGGGATAGTTTCTTACAACAGCATGTTCTGGAGCCAACCAGAGAGCAGGCTAGACTAGACCTGGTATTGTGCAACGAGATAGGATTAATTACTGACCTCATAGTGAAGGCGCCCCTAGGTAGCAGCGATCATAACATGATTGAATTTTACATTCAGTTTGAGAGAGAGAAGAGTGGGTCCAAGACTAGTATTTTAAACTTAAATAAGGGCAATTATGAGGGCATGAAAGCAGAGCTAGCTAAAGTGAACTGGCAAATTAGGTTAAGAGATAGATCAATAGAGTTGCAGTGGCAGACATTTAAGGGGATATTTCAAAATACACAGAATATATACATTCCAACAAGAAAGAAAAATTCCAAGGGGAGGACCCACCATCCGTGGTTAACTAAAAAAGTTAAAGATAGTATTAAACTTAAAGAAAAAGCATATAATTGCGCAAAGATGGGTGGCAGGTCAGAAGATTGGACAGAATATAAAAAACAACAAAGAATGACTAAAAGATTAATAAGGAGAGAAAAATTAGAGTACGAGAGAAAGCTAGCTAGAAATATAAAAATAGATAGTAAGAGTTTCTATAGATATTTAAAAAAGAAGAGTTAACAAAGTGAGCGTTGGTCCTATAAAAAGTGAGTCTGGGGAATTAATAATGGTAAATAAGGAGATGGCAGTTGAATTGAACAGCTATTTTGCATCGGTTTTCACTATAGAGGATACAAGTAACATCCCAGAAATAGCTGTAAATCAGGAAATGGAAGGGAGGGAGGAACTCAAGAAAATTATAATCACCAGGGAAGTGGTACTGAGCAAATTGTTGGAGCTGCGGGCTGACAAGTCCCTGAGTCCTGATGGACTTCATCCTAGGGTCTTAAAAGAAGTGGCTAGTGAGATAGTTGATGTGTTGATTTTAATTTTCCAAAATTCCCTAGATTCGGGGAAGGTTCCATTAGATTGGAAAATAGCGAATGTAACTCCTTTATTCAAAAAGGGAGGGAGACAGAAAGCAGGAAACTACAGGCCAGTTAGCTTAACATCTGACATAGGGAAGATGTTAGAAGCTATTATTAAAGACATTATAGCAGGGCACTTGGAAAAGTTCAAAGTAATCAGGCAGAGTCAACATGGTTTTGTGTAAGGGAAATCATGTTTAACCAATTTATTGGAGTTCTTTGTGGAAGTAACATGTGCTGTGGATAAAGGGGAACCGGTGGATGTACTGTACTTAGATTTCCAGAAGGCATTTGATAAGGTGCCACATCAAAGGTTATTGTGGAAAATAAAAGCTCATGGTGTAGGTGGTAACATATTGGCATGAATAGAAGAGTGGCTAGCTAACAGGAAACAGAGAGTAGGCATAAATGGGTAATTTTCTGATTGGCAAGATGTAACGAGTGGTGTGCCACAGGGATCAGTGCTGGGGCCTCAACTTTTTACAATTTATATAAATGACTTGGAGGAAGGGACCGAAGGTATGGTTGCTAAATTTGCTGATGACACAAAGATAGGTAGGAAAGTAAATTGTGAAGAGGACATAAGGAGGCTACAAAGGGATATAGATAGGTTAAGTGAGTGGGCAAAGATCTGGCAAATGGAGTATAATGTGGGAAAATGTGAAGTTGTCCATTTTGGCAGGAAGAATAAAAAAGAAACATATTTTCTAAATGGTGAGAGATTGCAGAGCTCTGAGATGCAGCGGGATCTGGGTGTCCTAGTGCATGAATCGCAAAAGGTTACTATGCAGGTACAGCAAGTAATTAGGAAAGCTAATAGAATATTATCGTTTATTGCGAGGGGGAATTGAATTCAAAAGTAGGGAGGTTATGCTTCAGTTATACAGGGCATTGGTGAGACCATATCTGGAGTACTGTGTACAGTATTGGTCTCCTTATTTAAGGAAGGATGTAAATGCGTTGGAGGCAGTTCAGAGAAGGTTTACTAGACTAATACCTGGAATGGGCGGGTTGTCTTATGAGGAAAGGTTGGACAGGCTAGGCTTGTATCTGCTGGAGCTTTAAAGAGTAAGAAGTGACTTGATTGAAACATATAAGAACCTGAGGGGTCTGGACAGGGTGGATGTGGAGAGGATGTTTCCTCTTCTGGGAGAATCTAGAACTAGGGGTCACTGTTTAAAAATAAGGGGTCGCCCATTTAAGACAGAGATGAGGAGAAATTTTTTCTCACAGAGAGTCGTGAGTCTTTGGAACTCTCTTCCTCAGAGGGCGGTGGAAGCAGAGTCATTGAATATTTTTAAGGCAGAGGTAGATAGATTCTTGGTAAACAAGGGGGTGAAAAGTTATCGGGGGTAGGCGGGAACGTGGAGTAATCGGATCAGCCATGATCTTATGGAATGGCGGAGCAGGCTCGAAGGGCCGAGTGGCCTACTCCTGCTCCTAATTCGTATATTCGTATGTTCATATGTCCATTACACAGGACTGATCTATGTTCCAGTCCATTACACAGGACTGATCTCTGTTCCAGTCCATTACACAGGACTGATCTCTGTTCCAGTCCATTACACAGGACTGATCTCAGTTACAGTCCATTACACAGGACTGATCTATGTTCCAGTCCATTACACAGGACTGATCTCTGTTCCAGTCCATTACACAGGACTGATCTCTGTTCCAGTCCATTACACAGGACTGATCTCAGTTACAGTCCATTACACAGGACTGATCTATGTTCCAGTCCATTACACAGGACTGATCTCTGTTCCAGTCCATTACACAGGACTGATCTCTGTTCCAGTCCATTACACAGGACTGATCTCAGTTACAGTCCATTACACAGGACTGATCTCTGTTCCAGTCCATTACACAGGACTGATCTCTGTTACAGTCCATTACACAGGACTGATCTCTGTTCCAGTCCATTACACAGGACTGATCTCTTTTCCAGTCCATTACACAGGACTGATCTCTGTTCCAGTCCATTACACAGGACTGATCTCTGTTCCAGTTCATTACACAGGACTGATCTCTGTTCCAGTCCATTACACAGGACTGATCTCTGTTACAGTCCATTACACAGGACTGATCTCTGTTCCAGTCCATTACACAGGACTGATCTCTGTTACAGTCCATTACACAGGACTGATCTCTGTTCCAGTCCATTACACAGGACTGATCTCAGTTACAGTCCATTACACAGGACTGATCTCTGTTCCAGTCCATTACACAGGACTGATCTCTGTTCCAGTCCATTACACAGGACTGATCTCAGTTACAGTCCATTACACAGGACTGATCTCAGTTACAGTCAATTACACAGGACTGATCTCAGTTACAGTCCATTACACAGGACTGATCTCAGTTACAGTCCATTACACAGGACTGATCTCAGTTACAGTCCATTACACAGGACTGATCTCAGTTACAGTCCATTACACAGGGCTGATCTCAGTTACAGTCCATTACACAGGACTGATCTCAGTTACAGTCCATTACACAGGACTGATCTCAGTTACAGTCCATTACACAGGACTGATCTCTGTTCCAGTCCATTACACAGGACTGATCTCTGTTCCAATCCATTACACAGGACTGATCTCAGTTACAGTCCATTACACAGGACTGATCTCTGTTCCAGTCCATTACACAGGACTGATCTCTGTTCCAGTCCATTACACAGGACTGATCTCTGTTCCAGTCCATTACACAGGACTGATCTCTGTTCCAGACCATTACACAGGACTGATCTCTGTTACAGTCCATTACACAGGACTGATCTCTGTTCCAGTCCATTACACAGGACTGATCTCTGTTCCAGTCCATTAAACAGGACTGATCTCAGTTACAGTCCATTACACAGGACTGATCTCTGTTCCAGTCCATTACACAGGACTGATCTCTGTTCCAGTTCATTACACAGGACTGATCTCAGTTACAGTCCATTACACAGGACTGATCTCTGTTCCAGTCCATTACACAGGACTGATCTCAGTTACAGTCCATTACACAGGACTGATCTCAGTTACAGTCCATTACACAGGACTGATCTCTGTTACAGTCCATTACACAGGACTGATCTCAGTTACAGTCCATTACACAGGACTGATCTCAGTTACAGTCCATTACACAGGACTGATCTCTGTTCCAGTTCATTACACAGGACTGATCTCTGTTCCAGTTCATTACACAGGACTGATCTCTGTTACAGTCCATTACACAGGACTGATCTCTGTTCCAGTTCATTACACAGGACTGATCTCAGTTACAGTCCATTACACAGGACTGATCTCAGTTACAGTCCATTACACAGGACTGATCTCTGTTCCAGTTCATTACACAGGACTGATCTCTGTTACAGTCCATTACACAGGACTGATCTCTGTTCCAGTCCATTACACAGGACTGATCTCAGTTACAGTCCATTACACAGGACTGATCTCTGTTCCAGTCCATTACACAGGACTGATCTCAGTTACAGTCCATTACACAGGACTGATCTCTGTTCCAGTCCATTACACAGGACTGATCTCAGTTACAGTCCATTACACAGGGCTGATCTCAGTTACAGTCCATTACACAGGACTGATCTCAGTTGCAGTCCATTACATAGGAGTGATATAGATGGGTTGGTTAGATGGGCAGAACAGTGGCAAATGGAATTTAACCCTGAAAAGTGTGAGGTGATGCATTTTGGGAGGACTAACAAGGCAAGGGAATGCACAATGAATGGTAGGACACTAGGAAGGACAGAGGATCTGAGGGACCTTGGTGTGCATGTACATAGATCCCTGAAGGCAGCAGGACAGGTAGATAAGGTGGTTAAGAAGGCATATGGGATACTTGCCTTCATTAGCCGAGTTATAGAATATAAGAGCAGGGAGGTTATGGTGGAGCTGTACAAAACGCTAGTTAGGCCACAGCTGGAATACTGTGTGCAGTTCTGGTCACCACACTATAGGAAGGATGTGATTGCATTGGAGAGGGTGCAGAGGAGATTCACCAGGATGTTATCTGGGCTGGAGTGCTTCAGCTATGAAGAGAGACTGGACAGACTGGGCTTGTTTTCCTTGGAGCAGAGAAGGCTGAGGGGGGACCTGATTGAGGTGTACAAAATTATGAGGGGTATAGATAGGGTAGATAGAAAGGAACTTTTCCCCTTAGTAGTGGGGTCAATAACCAGGGGGCATAGTTTCAAGGTCAGGAGGTTTAGAGGGGATTTGAGGAAAAACTTTTTCACCCAGAGGGTGGTTGGAATCTGGAACTCACTGCCTGAAAGGGTGGTAGAGGCAGGAACCCTCACAACATTCAAGAAGCATTTAGATGAGCACTTGAAACGCCATAGCATACAAGGCTACGGACCAAGTACTGGAAAATGAGATTAGAATAGACAGGGCTTGATGGCCGGCGCAGACACGATGGGCCGAAGGGCCTCTTTCTGTGTTGTATAACTCTATGACTCTATGGGGTAAAAATTCAGTTGGTTGCGCCTCCCGTTAGCGCCTTAAGAGGGCGCTAATGGGGCGCAAAGCTGCTAACGCCCGGGCGCAGCGATGTTTGCGCCGCTCGAGAACTTAACTTGAGATTGTGCGGCGGCGCTAAAACTTACCGCTGCGACCACCTGCGCGCGCAGATTGTGACGTCATTCCATGGTGCAACGCCCTTGTGGCGCCCCGGAGCGGAAATTGAGTGGCGCCCCCTGCCTTACCGCCTGGCGCATCCAACGACCAGAAGACTGGAACGCTATCAATCGCTGTGGGGCTGGGGGGGGGGGCGCTATTTAAAGGGGGCCTCTTCCTGTCTTTTATTGTTGGTGGCAATTTTGAACTACGCATTCTGAGAGAGAGAGGGAGACACTTCTGGAGAGATTCAACGTTGTGTGAAGGAGTTTTGGGTACTGAGCAGCACTTTGCAGGTTCATTTTGATTTGCCATTCCTTGTATCGATTTAGCAGAGACTGTGGGAACTGCACTCTGAGCTCTTTGCCTGGTACTCTCCATTGTTCTTTCCAGCACATTTGATGTGCAAGTCTCTCCAGGCCGAGATTCAAGGCTGCAATGAACAGGATGTGGATGGAAAGCAAGATTAACCATCCCCTTTAAGAACTGGCCCGTGCCATTGTGTGTGTGTTCCATTGCTGACTGACATTACATGAGCTTCGCCAGCGCTCTGAGTTAGCGCCTCACTGCTCGGCCTTTGCGCCTTAAGACAGGTGTGCCGCGCCTGCTTTAGCGCTCCACTCACCTCCCGGGGCGGTAAAAGTGAAGTTTCCAGTCAGTGCCGATAATTAGCGCCAGGCGCTAATATTTGCGTCCAGACGATATTTGCGCCCCAAATGGGGCGCGACCTAATTTCTACCCCTATGACTCTATGATCTCAGTTATAATTAAGGTACATATCAGATCTCAGATTAACTCTTCAGAAGCTACACTAACATGATTTCAGAAAATTACTTCAAACCAAATGAGATTGCAATGTTTCAGTGTGTGTCTCAGTGCTGTAAATCAAGCCTTGTCCTCTGCCACTGTGGATTTCTCTGGTTCTATTTCATAACACTGAGCGTTGGAGTCATTTTCACAGATGTTTTATAATATGAATGAACCCTAACTTTTTGAGAAATTCAAAGGACATTTAGTACTTAAAATTAAGCATATTTGGCAGCAGTTTTGGCAAAAGAAGCTGCAGCTCTTGTAAATACTTGTTCTTGCCAAAGTGAATCCAATTTTGCTTGGAGCAAATCTTGGCAGCCTGAATTCTGGCACTGGTCCCGTTATATTAGGGCTAGGGTAGGGCTAGGGTAGGGCTAGGTTAGGGCGAGGGTAGGGCTAGGGTAGGGCTAGGGTAGGGCGAGGGTAGGGCTAGGATAGGGCGAGGGTAGGGCTAGGGTAGGGCGAGGGTAGGGCTAGGGTAGGGCGAGGGTAGGGCGAGGGTAGGGCTAGGGTAGGGCGAGGGTAGGGCGAGGGTAGGGCGAGGGTAGGGCTAGGGTAGGGCTAGGGTAGGGTTAGGGTTAGGGTTAGGGTTAGGGTTAGGGTTAGGGTTATGTCCCACCGCATTTAGGGTTAGGGTTAGGGTTAGGGTTAGGGTTATGTCCCACCGCATTTAGGGTTAGTGTTAGTGTTAGGGTTAGGGTTAGGGTTAGGTTTGTGTCCCACCATGCTGTTGAGCTTCACATCTCCAGTAATACCACCCGGGAAACTTAGGGCCCTGCCTTCTACTGCAATTACCCTTTTCACCTCCTCTGTTAGTCTCCAGGGAATATTTGCTTTCCGATTGTTATGCAGAATGGATGTGGCTCTGAGGTTGGGCCTCATTTACAATGGGCTCATCCTCCTCCAAGTGGGGACTTGAGTTGGCATTTACATTGCTGATTTTACACCTGGCGCTTACAGTAAATGATGAACAACACAGGATTTCTCCTTTCCCCTCTATCTCGAGCACTAATAGCCTGACTGCTGCTGTATTGGTGCTTGGGGGTGTTTCCCAGATAGTCCGTAGGGAAGTAGTGAGGATGGGCAGGGATCAAACGTATCCGTCACCTGATATTTTTTTCTTGTAGTTCAACAGAAAGTTTTTCCCCTACCCCTTTGAGGTTGCAGGCACTGAAATGGTCACAGCAGCACTTAAAGGAGATGTTAACAGGCTGAGCTTTGCACTCCAGGGGCATGACAGAATCAGGTGGTTTCTACAGTGCACTATGACGACCAACTCTCAACCAATGTCTAAAACAGACCATCTAGTCATTTATCTCATTGCTGTTTGTGGGACCTTGCTGTGTGCAAATTGGCTGCTGCGTTTCCCCACATTACAACAGTGACTACACTTCAAAAGCACTTCACCCTCTCTGATGTGCTTTGGGATGTCCCGAGGTCGTGAAAGGAACTGTATAAACACAAGTTCTCTCTTTCTGTAGCTCATGGAGTCTTTTCCCACTTCAATCTGTATTAAATTCGCTCATCTTCAATGCCATTCCCGAGCAGAGATTTATCAAACAATTCTTTGATTAAGTTAATCGACACAGCATCAGTTACCTTTAGTTGGGAGCTAAGTCGTTAGCACTCTCTGCGCACGCCTTTGTGTGTGTGTGTGTGTGTGTATTGGGGATTCGGGGCATGTCCAATTTCAGGCCTGACAATTTTCCATCCGTTGCAATTGATGAGTAATAATTCACTCCTCGGAGTCTGTCCCACGCATCCTCTGCTCTAATTGGGAGAAAAGAAACTTCTGGAAATAAATCGCAATGTATTCCCTACCCTGTCTTCCCAGGGGTCTTTGCTGAGCATGGGCACAGGAATACCACAAGCAAGCATTCAAAATAGAAGCTCTCTACCTCAGGGGAGAAACGGAACTGTTCGCAAACATGAGCGGAGGTGGCTGCCAAGTATGGGCCCTCGTCGAGTGTTTGCAGATCATCACACAGAGGGGTGTGAGCTGGGAAGAGGTCGCAGAGTGCAAGCTCTCCACTGTCTGGGCCAAGTGAGGAAACAGCTGGGCTGGTCTGTGGCAGGGAGAGCAGTGTCCTGGCTTGAGTTGTGTGTAAACAGGGGGCCTGTGATTCTCTGCCATCTCCTCACTGTGAACGAGATCCATCTGGCCCTTCAGGAAGGGCAGTCTGTACGTCAGCTGCCAGATGTGAGAAATACCACTGCTCTCCTTCCCTCCCACTCCCGACTCCCGCCAGCCCCCAGAGTGGGCCCGTTTGTTATTGAACGCAAGCAGGGCTCCCGATTTGCTCCATGAACAGCTGTCATTTGACGTCCGTCCAGCGGTGAAGGCTGCTTTATTTTGTGCAAGGCTGAATTTGGAGCGATTGTTGTGAGGGATGTCGGTGCTGGGGGGTGGGAGGGTGATGGTCCATGATGGCAGCGTCCTGCCCCCTAATGACCCTGCAGCAAATTCAGAGAGATTTTACAGACATCCAAAAAAGAAATGGGCAATAAAAAAGTGCCGGAAATGCACAGGAGGATTCAGTCAGCATCTGAAAGAGAAAAGACCGGTTAAAGTTGCACATGAGACTCCCCTGAAAGATACGCCTAACGTTCTCCTTCTGAGAAAGAGATCGCTAGTAAAGAATTACAATGCGATGTATCTACACATCCGAGGGAGCTTTTTGACTGATGGAATTTATTCCAGGCTCTTCTCTTTGGTAGAGGAAAGGTTGTTATTTATCAAGAGAGGGCTGAGGGCCGACCTGATAGAGGTCTTTAAGATTATGAATGGGTTTGATAGGGAAGACGTAGAGAAGATGTTTCTGCTGGTGGGGGAAACCAGAACTTGGAGTCATAAATGTACGGTAGTCACTAATAAATCCAATAGGGAATTCAGGAGAAACTTCTTTACCCAGAGAGTGGTGAGGATGTGGAACTCACTACCACAGGGAGTGGCTGAGATGAACAGCATAGATGCATTTAAGGGGAAGCTAGATAAGCATGAGGGAGAAAGGAATAGAAGGATAATTTTTTTTTATTCGTTGTTTTTATGGGAAGTGGGCATCACTGGCAAGGTCAGCATTTATTGCCCATCCCTAATTGCCCTTGAGAAGGTGGTGGTGAGCAGCCTTCTTGAACCACTGCAGTCCGTGTGGTGAAGGTACTTCCACGGTGCTGTTAGGCAGGGACTTCTAGGATTTTGACCCAGCGACGATGAAGGATCGGCGATATACTTCAAAGTCAGGGTGATTTGTGACTTGGAGGGGAACTTGGAGGTGGTGGTTTTCCCATGCGTCTGCTGTCCTTGTCTTTCTAGGTGGAAGAGTTTGCGGGTTTGGGAGGTGCTGCCGAAGAAGCCTTGGCGAGTTGCTGCAGTGCATCTTGTAGATGGTACACACTGCAACCACGGTTCGCCGTTGGTGGAGGAGGGAGTGAATGTTTAAGGTGGTGGATGGGGTGCCAATCAAGCGGGCTGCTTTGTCCTGGATGGTGTTGAGCTTCTTGAGTGTTGTTGGAGCTGCACTCATCCAGGCAAGTGGAGAGTATTCCATCAACTCCTTACTTGTGCCTTGTAGATGGTAGTAAGGCTTTGGGGAGTCAGGAGGTGAGACACTCGCCACAGAATACCTAGCCTCTGACCTGCTCTTGTTGCCACAGTATTTATGTGGCTGGTCCAGTTAAGTTTCTGGTCAATGGTGACCCCCAGGATGCTGATGGTGGGGGATTCGGTGATGGTAATGCCATTGAATGTCAAGGGGCAGTGTTTAGACTCTTGCTTGTTGGAGATAGTTATTGCCTGGCACTTCTGTGGCGTGAATGTTACCTGCCACTTATCAGCCCAAGCCTAAACGTCGTCCAGGGCTTGTTGCATGCAGGCATGGACTGCTTCATTATCTGAGGAGTTGTGAATGGCACTGAACACTGTGCAGTCATCAGCGAACATCCCCATTTCTGACCTTATGATGGAGGGAAGGTCATTGATGAAGTAGCTGAAGATGGTTAGGCCTAGGACACTGCCCTGAGGAACTCCTGCAGCGATGATGATTGACCTTCAATCACCACAACCATCTTCCTTTGTGCT
Organism: Squalus acanthias; assembly: GCA_030390025.1. NCBI lineage: Eukaryota > Metazoa > Chordata > Chondrichthyes > Squaliformes > Squalidae > Squalus > Squalus acanthias. The sequence goes on from CM059438.1 coordinate 61,150,561, forward strand.
AGGTATGACTCCAGCCAGTGGAGAGTTTCCCCCCAATTCCCATTGACTTCAGTTTTCTAGGGCTCCTTGATGCCACACTCGGTCAAATGCTGCCCCTTGATGTCAAGGGCAGTCACTCTCACCTCACCTCTGGAATTCAGCTCCTTTGTCCATGTTTGGACCAAGGCTGTAATGAGGTCGGCAGCCGAGTCGTCTTGGCGGAACCCAAACAAAGCATTAGTGAGCAGGTTATTGGTGAGTAAGTGCTGCTTGATAGCACTGTCGATGACACCTCCCATCACTTTGCTGATGATTGAGAGTAGACTGATGGAGCGGTAATTGGCCGGATTTGATTTGCCCTGCTTTTTGTGGACAGGACACACCTGGGCGGTTTTCCACATTGTCGGATAGATGGCAGTGTTGTAGCTGTACTGGAACAGCTTGGCTAGAGGCGCGGCTAGTTCTGGAGCACAAGTCTTCAGCACGATAGCCGGGATGTTGTTAGGGCCCATAGCCTTTGCTGTATCCAGTGCGCTCACCCATTTCTTGATATCACGTGGAGTGAATCGAATTGGCTAAAGACTAGCTTCTGTGAGGGTGGGGACCACAGGAGGAGGCCGATATGGATCATCCACTCGGCACTTCTGGCTGAAGATGGTTGCAAACGCTTCAGCCTTGTCTTTTGCACTCACGTGCTGGGCTCCACCATCATTGAGCATGGGGATATTCTTGAAGCCTCCTCCTCCCGTTAGTTGTTTAATGGTCCACCACCATTCACGACTGGATGTGACAGGACTGCAGAGCTTTAATCTGATCCGTTGATTGTGGGATCGCTCAGCTTTGTCTACAGCATGCTGCTTCTGCTTTTTAGCATGCACGTAGTGCTGTGTTGCTGCTTCCCCAGGTTGGCGCCTCATTTTTAGGTACGCCTGGTGCTGCTCCTGGCATGCTCTTCTACACTCCTTATTGAACCAGGGTTGTTCCCCTGGCTTGATGGTAATGGTAGAGTGAGGGATATGCCAGGCCATGAGGTTACGGATTGTGGTGGAATACAATTCTGCTGCTGCCCCACAGCTCCTCATGGATGCCCAGTTTTGAGCTGCTAGATCTGTTCTGAATCTATCCCATTTAGCATGGTGGTAGTGCCACATAACACGATGGAGGGTGTCCTCAGTGTAAAGACAGGACTTCGTCTCCACAATGACTGTGCGGTGGTCACTGCTACCAATACTGTCATGGACAGATGGATTGGTGAGGACAAGGTCAAGTAGCTTTTTCCCTTGTGTTGGTTCTCTCACCACCTGTCGCAGGCCCAGACTGGCAGCTATGTCCTTTAGGTCTCAGCCAGTAGTTGTGCTACTGAGCCACTCTTGGTGATGGACATTGAAGTGCCCCACCCAGAGTACATTCTGTGCCCTTGCTACTCTCAGTGCTTCTTCCAAGTGGTGTTCAACATGGAGGAGTACTGATTCATCAGCTGAGGGAGGGCAGTAGGTGGTAATCAGCAGGAGGCTTCCTTGCCCATGCTTGACCTGAAGCTATGAGACTTCATGAGGTCTGGAGGACTCCCAGGGCCACTCCTTCTCGACTGTATACCACTGTGCCGTCACCCCTGGTGGGTCTGGTCTGACCTGTCGGTGGGACAGGACATACCCAGGAATGGTGAAGTTTGGGATATTGGCTGAAAGGTATGATTCTGTGAGTATGACTATGTCAGGCTATTGCTTGACTAGTGTGTGGGACAGCTCTCCCAATTTTGGCACAAGGTGGTGAGGAGGACTTTGCAGGTTGATCTGGGCTGGGTGTGCCGTTGCCAGGTGGTTTCATTTTTATTTTTATTTTTTTGTTTCGTAGCGGTTTGTTACAACTGGATGGCTTGCTAGACCATTTCAGAGGGCAGTTAAGAGTCAACCACATTGCTGTGGAGTCACATATCGGCCAGACCAGGTAAGAGACAGCAGATTTCCCTCCCGAAAGGGCATTAGTGAACCTGATGGGTTTTTACAATTACTGATACCAGTAATTATTCCACATTTATTTAATTAACTGAATTTAACTGAAATTAAATAGGGAATTCAGGAGAAACTTCTTTACCCAGAGGGTGGTGAGGACGTGGAACTCGCTACCACAGGGAGTGGTTGAGATGAATAGCATAGATGCATTTAAGGGGAAACTAGATAAGCATATGAGGGAGAAAGGAATAGAAGGATATGCAGATAGGGTGAGATGAAGTAGGGAGAGAGAAGTCTCGTGTGGAGCCTAAACACCATCATAGACAAGCTGGGCCGAATGGCCTGTTTCCGTGCTGTAAAGTCTATGCAATTTACTCCTCAAATCAATAAGGAACTTAAACAATAAACATCAGGTATCATACATTTACTATGTATACAGCACATGCAATGGTCTTAAAGATACACATAAAAGGCAGCATTTGCAAGATAACTTGATGGTTGGGTTGGGGATTTAAACATGTTACAGTTCCGAGCTCAGTACCTTAGGCCTTTATGAATCCAAATATTGATTACAAACAGACAGTGGGCAGTTTTCCCTGGCTACGTTAGGTGCTAAAGAGCCTCCGAGGTGGTCAAGATGGGGTCTTAAACTGCAACGCCGGTTTAGCCCGCGTTTAGCGCAAGTCGCCATCTTGGTAAAGGAGTTGAAGCGCCTGTTAGCATTCATTAAAGAGGCTGCATGCCATTTCGGTGAGTAGCGCTTCAGTTAACGACCTCTCCCAGCAGCGACCAGCTGAACAGGAGTAAACAAGTCGTTGCTGAGGATTCTCGAGTGCTACTTAAAGCCATGCTCAGCTTTCACTGTTCACTTGCTGCTGGAGATCGACTGACTGCACTGCGTTTGAAGAGGACTTTCGAGACACATCGCGAGACTTTCTGGGATACTTCATCAAGACTTCACCAACAATCTATCAACACTTTTCCCGGAAATTTTCTCAGGATTTCAACTAAAAAGTGTGACTGCTGTGCTACTCTACCTTACTGGACTCCTTATAGGAGTCACCAGGAGAAAGGGAGTGTTTGGTCATGGGCATCTTGCTCGGGGTCCCCCTTGGTCTGCAGGAGGAATGGGAGGAGGAGATTGAGACCAAGCAGAGCAGCACCAACTGCGGTAGGAGAGAGGGACAGGAGGGAGAGGAGGGAAGAAAGTCTCTCAGCAGGAGGTCCTATCCACCCAGAGTATTCAGAGAGCACAACTCCTACATTCAGATGATCCAAGACCAGTGCATGAGAAGGCTGAACTTTACCAAGGCGGTCACAGAATCACAGAATCACAGAATCCCCACAGTGCAGATAGAGGCCATTTCGGCCCATCGAGCCTGCACCGACACATATCCCACCCTATCCCCGTAACCCCACGTATTTAATCCCCCTAACACTAAGGGTCAATTTATCATAGCCAAATCAACCTAACCCGCACATCTTTGGACTGTGGGAGGAAACCGGAGCACCCGGAGGAAACCCACGCAGACACGGGGAGAATGTGCAAACTCCACACAGACAGTCACCCGAGGCCGCATTCGAACCCGGGTCCCTGGCACTGTGAGGCAACAGAGATCCATGGCCTCGGTGGAATGAAGACTCAGACCTCACAGCACAGCCAGGATTGCATTGCCTGTGGCAGTCAAGGCCACAGTAGCACTTAATTTTTATCCGACTGGAAAATTCCAGGCTGCCACAGGTGATATCAGGCACATATTCCAATCTTCTGTGCACTTTTGCATAAGGGAGGTCTCTGTGGCTGTACACACGCTGAGGAATGACTACATATCATTCCCTATTGCCAGAGAAGACCAGAGGCAGAGAGCTCTAGGATTCAACAAGATTGTGGGATTCCCCATGGTCCAGGGAGCCATTGGCTGTACACATGTGGCCATGCGAGCCCCTCATTTAAACTCGGAGGTGTTCAGGAACAGGAAGGGATTCCATTCCCTCAATGTGCAGCTTGTCTGCGACCACCTGCAGCGCATCATGCAGGAGAATGCCTGCTATCCAGGGAGCTGCCACGATGCGTTTATAATGAGACAGTCTTCGGTCCCAGAGATCTTTGAGCCCCAATGCAATGTGCATGGCTGGCTACTAGGTGACAAGGGATACCCTCTGATGCCATGGCTCATCACTCCCCTGAGAAACCTCCAGACATCAGCTGAGCACTCATCCAATGATAGCCACTCAGTCACCAGGAATATCATTGAGCAGACCATTGGGGTCATCCAGCAGAGGTTTAGATGCCTTGACCTCTGGAGGCATCTTGGAGGTGCCCTGCTGTACTCGGCCGAAAAGGTCTCCAGATTCGTGGTGAATTGCTGCATTCTCCACATTCTGGCGATCATGAGAGACCAGTCGTTACCACCAGCAATTGTGCCAGGGGGTCAAACTCAGGAGCCACAAGAGGAGGAGAAGGAGGAGGAAGAGGAGGAAGGGGAAGAGTAGGAAGGGGAAGAGGAGGAAGAGGAAGAGGAGGAAGGGGAAGAGGAGGAAGGGGAAGAGGAGGAGGAGGAAGAGGAAGAGGAGGAAGAGGAAGAGGAGGAAGAGGAGGAAGAGGAAGAGGAGGAAGAGGAAGAGGAGGAAGGGGAAGAGGAGGAGGAAGAGGAAGAGGAGGAAGTGGAGGAAGAGGAAGAGGAGGGGGAGGAAGAGGAGGAAGAGGAAGAGGAGGAAGAGGAGGAAGAGGAGGGGGAGGAAGAGGAGGAAGAGGATGAGGAGGAAGAGGAGGAAGAGGAAGAGGAGGGAGTGGAAGAGGAGGAAGAGGAGAAGGAGGAAGAGGAGGAGGAGGAAGAGGAGGAGGAGGAAGCGGAGGGGAGAAAGAGGAGGAGGAGGAGGAAGGGGAGGAGGAGGAAGAGGAGAAGGCGGAAGAGGAGGAGGAGGAAGAGGAGTAGGAGGAGAGGAGGGGGAGGAGAGGAGGATGAGGAAGAGGAGGAGGAGGAGAGGAGGGGGTGGAGAGGAGGAGGAGGAGGAGGAAGAGAGGAGGGGGAGGAGAGGAGGGGGAGGAGGAGGAGGAGAGGAGGGGGAGGAGAGGAGGAGGAGGAAGAGGAGGAGGAGAAGAGGAGGGGGAGGAGGAGGAGGAGGAGGAGAGGAGGGGGAGGAGAGGAGGAGGAGGAGGAGGAGAGGAGGGGAATCAGGGGGAGCTCCAGAGGGTTCCAGGTAGATGGCCCACACCTGGGACGGATGCTCTACCATCAGACTCCGGAGCACTGTGACCACATGAGGCATCTTCCACGACTGAGGATCCATCAGGAAGTCCAGCATCTGCACTTAATCCTTTGAAATCCTTCCCACGAAGACCATAATAAAAAAGAGGAAGATTGGTGCATGTGAATGAGTGTATTGACAGGTATGTTTGTGTGTGTGTGATGCCTCACATGGTGCAGTTATTGAGAAGTGTGTTTTTGAGATGGATTCTTACCTTGACTACTCGTGGGAAGTCATTAAATATTTTGCGGCACAGGCGCCATGTCCTGGGGGCAGGGCTCCTGGCTGTCACCTCCCGACTGACCTTCTCCCACATGCGCTGCATTACCTGCCTCTGTGGCTTCCTTCCCCCCCATGACATCCTTCCTCCTCTGGACCTCCTCCACCAGGACCCCCAGTGTTGTGTCCGAGAACCTGTGCGCCCTCTCCCTCGGTCCCTGAGCCATCCTGCAATGTTCACTTGTCTGTAAGCCAGCGCACTCCATACCCAGCGTGGAAGTGGGTGCGTGGCGACATCATATACTGCTCCAGGAAAATCGCTTCTAATCAGTGGCTGAGTGCTAAACATGCAGGTTTCCGTTTTAGCTCCTGCAGGCGTTTAAATAATGATAATGATCAATTAGCCCCAAAATTGCGTGCTAAACAGGCGTTTCTTATTAGCACAGCACCCATTCAGAGCCTGGTTTCACCTTTTCACCGAAATAACCCCCACCCCCCCGCCCCACCCAGTGTTTATACATTTCTCCTACTCCTTCCACATGACAATCAACTGAATTCCGCATTACATAATTATATAAAAGTTAAAATACAACTCTATTTATGGAGAATTTCATTGACTTATCCTTGATCAATAACATTAGATTTCCTCACTTAACAATCTCTTTTTCCATTGAGCTCCCTTACTTTGTTATTTTATCTGTAATGGTAACCATCAAACTATCGGATTGTCGTAACAACCCATCTGGTTCACTAATGTCCTTTCGGGAAGGAAATCTGCCGTCCTTACCTGGTCTGGCCTATATGTGACTCCAGACCCACAGCAATGTGGTTGACTCTTAACTGCCTTCTGAAATGGCCTAGCAAGCCACTCTAGTTGTAACAAACCGCTACGAAACACAATAATAAGAATGAAACCGGACGGACCACCCGGCATCGATCTCGGCACCGGCTACGGACACAGCAACAGCACACCCTGGAAAATCCTCCTCACCAACATCTGGGGACATGTGCCAAAATTGGGAGAGCTGTCCCACAGACTAGTCAAGCAATAGTCTGACATAGTCATACTCACAGAATTCCAAACTCCTCCATCACCATCCTTGGGTATGTCCTGTCCCACCGGCAGGACAGACCCACCAGGGATGGCGGCACAGTGGTATACAGTCGGCAAGCAGTAGCCCTGGGAGTCCTCAACATTGACTCCAGACCCCATGAAGTCTCATGGTTTCAGGTCAAGCATGGGCAAGGAAACCTCCTGCTGATTACCACCTACTGCCCTCCCTCAGCTGATGAATCAGTACTCCTCTATGTTGAACACCACTTGGAAGAAGCACTGAGAGTAGTAAGGGCACAGAATGTACTCTGGGTGGGGGACTTCAATGTCCATCACCAAGAGTGGCTTGGTAGCACCACTACTGACCGAGCTGGCCGAGTCCTGAAGGACATAGCTGCCAGTCTGGGCCTGCGACAGGTGGTGAGAGAACCAACACGAGGGAAAAACCTACTTGATCTCGTCCTCACCAATCTACCTGTTGCAGATGCATCTGTCCATGACAGTATTGGTAGCAGCGACCACCGCACAGTCATTGCGGAGACAAAGTCCTGTCTTCACACTGAGGTCACCCTCCATTGTGTTGTGTGGCACTACCACCGTGCTAAATGGGATAGATTCAGAACAGAGCTAGCAGCTCAAAACTGGGCATCCATGAGGCGCTGTGGCCATCAGCAACAGCAGAATTGTATTCTACCACAATCTGTAACCTCATGGCCCGGCATATCCCTCACTCTACCATTACCATGAAGCCAGGGGACCAACCCTGGTTCAATAAGGAGTGTAGAAGAGCATGCCAGGAGCAACACCAGGCGTACCTAAAAATGAGGTACCAACCTGGGGAAGCTGCAACACAGGACTACATGCATGCTAAAAAGCGTAAGCAGCATGCTATAGATAGGGCTAAGCGATCCCACAAACAACAGATCAGATCAAAGCTCTGCAGTCCTGCCACATCCAGTCGTGAATGGTGGTGGACCATTAAACAACTAACAGGAGGAGGAGGCTCCATGAATATCCCCATCCTCAATGATGGTGGAGCCCAGCATGTGAATGCAAAAGACAAGGCTGAAGCGTTTGCAACCATCTTCAGCCAGAAGGGCCAAGTGGATGATCCATATCGGCCTCCTCCTGAGGTCCCCACTATCACAGAAACCAGTCTTCAGTCAATTCTATTCACTCCACGTGATATCAAGAAACAGCTGAGCGCACTGGATACAGCAAAGGCTATGGGCCCTGACAATATCCCAGCTATTGTGCTGAAGACTTGTGCTTCAGAACTAGTCGCGCTTCTCGCCAAGCTGTTCCAGTACAGCTACAACACTGGCATCTATCCGACAATGTGGAAAACTGTCTAGGTATGTTCAGTCCACAAAAAGCAGGACAAATCCAATCCGGGCAATTACCGCCCCATCAGTCTACTCTCAATCATCAGCAAAGTGATGGAAGGCGTCATCGACAGTGCTATCAAGCGGCACTTACTCACCAATAGCCTGCTCACTGATGCCCAGTTCGGGTTCCACCAAGACCACTCATCGCCCGACCTCATTACAGCCTTGGTCCAAACATGGACAAATGAGTTGAATTCCAGAGGTGAGGTGAGAGTGACTGCCCTTGACATCAAAGCAGCTTTTGACCGAGTGTGGCATCAAGGAGCCCTAGTAAAACTGAAGTCAATGGGAATTGGGGGGAAAACACTCCACTGGCTTGAGTCATACCGAGCACAAAGGAAGATGGTTGTGTTGGTTGAAGGTCAATCATCACAGCCGCAGGACATCACTGCAGGAGTTCCTCAGGGCAGTGTCCCAGGCCCAACCATCTTCAGCTGCTTCATTAATGACCTTCCCTCCAACATAAGGTCAGAAATGGGGATGTTCGCTAATGACTGCACAGTGTTCAGCGCTATTCACAACTCCTCAGATAATGAAGCAGTCCATGCCAGCATGCAACAAGACTTGGACGACATTCAGGCTTGGGCCGATAAGTGGCAGGTAACATTCGCGCCACTGAAGTGCCAGGCAATGATTACCTCCAACAAGCGAGAGTCTAACCACCGCCCCTTGACATTCAACGGCATTACCATCGCCGAATCCCCCACTGTCAACATCCTGGGGGGTCACCATTAACCAGAAACCTAACTCGACCAGACACATAAATACTGTGGCAACAAGAGCAGGTCAGAGGCTGGGTATTCTGCAGCGAGTGTCCCACCTCCTGACTCCCCAAAGCCTTTCCACCATCTACAAGGATCAAGTAAGGAGTGTGATGGAATACTCTCCACTTGCCTGGATGAGTGCAGCTCCAACAACACTCAAGAAGCTCGACACCATCCAAGACAAAGCAGCCCGCTTGATTGGCACCCCATCCACCACCTTAAACATTCACTCACTCCACCACCGGCGTACCGTGGCTGCAGTGTGTACCACCTACAAGATGCACTGCAGCAACTCGCCAAGGCTTCTTCGGCAGCACCTCCCAAACCCGCGACATCTTCCACCTAGAAGGACAAGGGCAGCAGGCACATGGGAACACCACCACCTCCAAGTTCCCCTTTAAGTCACACACCATCCTGACTTGGAAGTATATCGCCGATCCTTCATCGTCGCTGGGTTAAAATCCTGGAACTCCCTCCCTAACAGCACTGTGGGAGTACCTTCACCACACGGACTGCGGCGGTTCAAGAAGGCTGCTCACCACCACCTTCTCAAGGGATTGGCAATAAATGCTGGCCTTGCCAGCGACGCCCCCATCCCATAAACGAATAAAAAAACATAGTTTCACTCTTGTTCCATATAATTGCTATTCGACCAATTGAAACCTTCAATTATAAGTTTAAAAGGATGACGAATGTCCAGCTGTTTCCCCACGCTGTTATTCAGTATGTAACAGCAGCTCTTAAATTAAGCCACTTATTATTTCATCCTGAAACTGACCATTGCTGCAGAGTCAGCCCTGGTCCAACAGTCAAATGCAACTTTACATTGCCTAATACTTCCTTGCTTAACAGGCAAAGGCTAAAGGTCAACATTACTTCAATATTCAGAGATATCAATAGTAGAGAAACATTCATAACTTCTGGGCAGTCTGATAAAACCTTTCCTGACATCTTCTCCTCCCTAGTTTCCACCGAATAAATACAAACCAGGAGCTATAACTAGAGGAAAGGCAATTCCTCTCCTTTCCGCAACCCCTCAATTATTTGAGGAGTTTAACCAAGGCAACTTAGTTCCCCAATTCACATGTAGCGCAGCGCTGAGACACCGCACGGTGGAGCGGTGGAACCTCGGCTGGGGTCCATGTGCCTAGCTCCCATTCCCGCCCATGTCGCTGTCGGGAGCCAGGTGTGTCCCCGCAGTGACCGAAGGACAAGCAGAGACTCAGCTCCCACGCCGACCTTTGGCCTCCTAGAGGTGGATCTCAGAGCTGCAGGTTGTCAGCTTCCCGTACTGGACGCACTTGGTGGGTGGTGCAAGGGAACCAAGAAGGAAGTAAGAGTGAGTCTCGCCCTCAAAGAATGGCTTCATTAATGCACACGACTGGTCTGTGTATCCTGTCTCTCACCTGTGTGTGTGTGTCTGTCTGTCTGTGTGTGTCTGTGTGTGTGTGTGTCTGTGTGTGTGAGTGTGTGTGTGTGTCTGTGTGTGTGTGTGTGTCTGTCTGTGTGTGTGTGTGTCTGTCTGTGTGTGTGTCTGTGTGTCTGTGTGTGTGTGTGTGTGTGTGTGTCTGTGTGTGTGTCTGTCTGTGTGTGTGTGTGTGTGTTCTTATGAGTATGCCCATGTATGTCCTGGCTGTGCGGGGGGGTTGTATAGTGTTGTCTTTGGGTGTGTGTTTGTCCATGTCAGGGTAAACGTAGGAATGCATGTGTGTGCGAACTCTATCTGTGTATCAGCCTTCTGTTTGTGTGTGTGTGTGTGAATTCTAAAAAGAAATAAAGACTTGCATTTATATAGCACCTTTCACGACCTCAGGGTTTCCCAAAGCGATTTACAGCCAATGAAGTACATTTGAAGTGTAGTCACTGTTGTAATGTATGTGTCTGTTTCAATGAGTCAGGTGTGCGTGTGTGTGTGCGTGTGTGAGCTCTGGTTTTGTGTCTGACTCTTTGTCTATGTCTGTTTGTCAGTCTGTAATGGAGCCTGGTAACCACTGTAATAGCTCACCCCCAGGGATGAGGCCCTGACAGGAATTGTGTTGAAATGAAGGCCAGCCCAACATGAGAACATGAAAGAGTGTAAGACCGTTTCACTCAGTCAGAATGGCCATTGTGCTAAGTACAGAGAGGAGCATGCAAAGAGAGGAGGAGGAGGATTGCATCCTGCTGAAGTCCTGGCTCGGGCCCAGCTCGTTGCACTGAAATCCTTTGCGTAACTATGCTTCAGATCTTCGCTGTGATGTACACTCTCTATGGAATCGTCATGAAATGGCTTTTGGCAAACCTTATTTTCATTAACAAACAGACAACCTAATGACCTAAACATAAACCAGATTGAAACGGGTCCACGAGTCACTGGTACGTGATGTCATTCTGACAAATGTGATGCACGGCCCTCACAGCTCGAGGCCGTCTCCCAAGAAGGAAAATAATTGGCACAATTCTTTGGCACGATGGCGTCTCTTACGATTAGGTTTTAGATAAGCAAAAGTTTACAAGTGTAGTTTTTATTTATTTTAAATTACTCCGCTCCTTCTGTTTAATTTCATTTACTTCCATCCTTTTTGAGGGGGTGGAGATCATCAGTACCAAGTGCCACGCCCTGGGCAGGGCAGAGCGATAGCCAACTGCTGGGCATCTGCTAATAACGCCTTTGATTTGAAGTGGCTGGGACAGTGACTAACTCTGATGAGTGCGATGTTACAACAGTGACTACACTTCAACAGTACTGTAAGATTCTCAAAATTCACAGATCCCCCAAAACTCGAAGACAAACCCTAAGGAAAAAGACTTCGGCCTCTTTTTCTAACTATTTCAGGGTGGTGGAATGCATTGGGCCTAACCGAAGGACATTTTCGAGCAAAAACCAAGATTTGGTATTTTAAAAGACATGTCTGGACTTGTAAGGGAGAAAAGGCTGTAAAGGAAGGTGGGACCAACCTCTGTAAAGAGAGTTTGGGTATTGGAGCTAATTGAAACTGTCTGGGGAACCGTATGACCTCACTGGGAGTTAAATCGGCGCCTATCAGACATTAATATCCTTACAATAAACCCGAGGAAAAGCAATCTCCACCCCAATTTACAGAGCCCATTAAAGACATGCATGAAACAGATCACTGAGGCCTACTCTATAGAAATCTCAGGCCCAGCCAAGAAACCCAAAACGTGGGGACAATCAACTACGATTAAGTGGCAAATCGACAGGATGGAGCCATCCCGAAACCACTTCACACATTAGCAAACAAGTTACCGTTGACGAGCCCGCCAAAATATAACAATGACCGGGATCTGATTTGGCGCGCAGATAAGGAAGCTTCAATTAGTATAATTGAAGGCCCGTTCTCAACCTGAAAAAGAAAGAAGAGGAAGGAAGAAGGACAAGGCATCCACGGAGGCATTCACCACAACACAGTTCTCCAGCACCACCGTTCAACGTTCCGTGTCCAGCCAGAAGGTTGACAGCTCGAAGGCCAGACCATTCAACAAAGTAAGCCGACACGTGGAAGAAACCAGAACGACCGCCTCAGTGACCATCGGACACCTCGCGGCAACAAGGGCCTCACGAAAACAACCAACCAAACACCAAGTACCAGTATTCGGGCCACCGCGACCAAAGAAAACCAACTCGAAGAAAAACCGAAGATCCGCAAAGTTTCCACTCTACAATCTACTCCTGACTTAACCCTGGGTAAGATTTTCCCTAAAAAACTCTAAAACCCTACTTCTAACCAAGGAAAAGTGGGTACTCACCTGATAGATCCAATACGCACCCGACCCCATCAGCGGACTCCCCAAAGACTGACCAGATACGCAGTTGAAGTCCTCTACCGCGTACGGGGTATGGCAGACACCAACCGACATATAGAGTGAACCCCAAAACCGCAAACTAACCCAACTGTCAAGGATTCTGGTGAGTATCATCCCTGGTCCTCTGGAGTCCAACCTAGCTAGTGAAGTGGGATTGGGAGGGGTGAAGTATTCTTCTAATGTTATTTCCCTCGCTTGTACCGAAGTGTTCCCCACTTTTAGAGTGTTAAGAGTGTTTGTGTTGTGTTTTATTTTCTTGAATAAAGATCAAAGTTCTTGCATCAAACTCAGTTGTCTGCTGCACTTTTTGTCACAACCCCCAAATAAGTCCAAGGTCTAGAACCAAGGGCGTGGGAGCGATTCGAACCGCTCAGAAGTCAGAGGTGAAGCTGACACAAACCGCCACCCCCTACAGTACGTCAGTGGCTGTGAAGCGTTTCGGTCTGTCCCCCTCAGAAGGTGACCGATCCACACCAGCTGTTTTACACCCAGGCAGTTGTCCGGGACGAGGCGGTAGAGCAGGTCCTGGCAGTGTTTTCTCAGTCAGGAGATGAGCATCGCCCGACTCCGCCCCAGCCTCAGCCCATCTGCTGCTGAAACACTCATCCCTGCCTTTGTTACCTCCAGACTCGACTATTCCAATGCTCTCCTGCCCGGCCTCCCATCTTCCATCCTCCTTAAACTTAAGCTCATCCAAAACTCTGCTGCCCATATATAACTTGGCCCAAGTCCCATTCACCCATCACCCGCTGTGCTCGCTGACCTACACTGGCTCCCGGTCTGGCAACACCTCGATTTTAAAATTTTCATCCTTGTTTTCAAATCCCTCCATGGCCTAGCCCCTCCCTATTTCTGTAACCTCCTCCGGCCCTACAACCCTCTGAGATCTCCGCACACCTCCAATTCAGGCCTCTTGCACATCCCCAATTTTCATCACTCCACCATTGGTGGCCGCGCTTTCAGCTGCTAAGGCCCTAAGCTCTGGAATTCCCTCCCTAAAGCTCTCCACCTCTCTCTCCTCCTTTAAGATGTTCCTTAAAACCTACCTCTTTGACCAAATCTTTGGCCATCCGTCCTATACCTCCTTATGTGGCTCAGTGTCAAATTTTGTTTGACAATTGCTCCTGTGAAGTGCCTTGAGATGTTTTACTATGTTAAAGGTGTTATATAAATGCACGTTGTTGTTGTTGTTGTACGAGAAAGAAGTTTAACAGGTTGAAGAAACTGCGAAGGCAAGTATCTGCTAAGTGCTCGTTTCCCACTGCCCTTGTATGGCACGACGACAACACATATTTTCACCTCAACCAGCAGCATTGTGTCTGTGGCCGGTCTGTGGCAGGGAGAGCAGTGTCCTGGCTTGAGTTGTGTGTAAACAGGGGGCCTGTGATTCTCTGCCATCTCCTCACTGTGAACGAGATCCATCTGGCCCTTCAGGAAGGGCAGTCTGTACGTCAGCTGCCAGATGTGAGAAATACCACTGCTCTCCTTCCCTCCCACTCCCGACTCCCGCCAGCCCCCAGAGTGGGCTCGTTTGTTATTGAACGCAAGCAGGGCTCCCGATTTGCTCCATGAACAGCTGTCATTTGACGTCCGTCCAGCGGTGAAGGCTGCTTTATTTTGTGCAAGGCTGAATTTGGAGCGATTGTTGTGAGGGATGTCGGTGCTGGGGGGTGGGAGGGTGATGGTCCATGATGGCAGCGTCCTGCCCCCTAATGACCCTGCAGCAAATTCAGAGAGATTTTACAGACATCCAAAAAAGAAATGGGCAATAAAAAAGTGCCGGAAATGCACAGGAGGATTCAGTCAGCATCCGAAAGAGAAAAGACCGGTTAAAGTTGCACATGAGACTCCCCTGAAAGATACGCCTAACGTTCTCCTTCTGAGAAAGAGATTGCTAGTAAAGAATTACAATGCGATGTAGCTGCACATCCGAGGGAGCTTTTTGACTGATGGAGTTTATTCCAGGCTCTTCTCTTTGGTAGAGGAAAGGTTGTTATTTATCAAGAGAGGGCTGAGGGCCGACCTGATAGAGGTCTTTAAGATTATGAATGGGTTTGATAGGGAAGACGTAGAGAAGATGTTTCTGCTGGTGGGGGAAACCAGAGCTAGGAGTCATAAATGTACGGTAGTCACTAATCAATCCAATAGGAGAATTGAGGAGAAACTTCTTTACCCAGAGGGTGGTGAGGATGTGGAACTCGCTACCACAGGGAGTGGTTGAGATGAACAGCATAAATGCATTTAAGGGGAAACTAGATAAGCACATCAGGGAGAATGGAATAGAAGGATATGCAGATAGGGTGAGATGAAGTAGGGAGAGAGGAGTCTCGTGTGGAGCATAAACACCATCATAGACAAGCTGGGCCGAATGGCCTGTTTCTGTGCTGTAAAGTCTATGCAATTTACTCCTCAAATCAATAAGGAACTTAAACAATGAAAATCAGGTATCATACATTTACTAAGTATACAGCACATGCAATGGTACTTAAACATACACATAAAAGGCAGCATTTGCAAGATAACTTGACGGTTGGGTTGGGGATTATAACATGTTACAGTTCCGAGCTCAGTACCTTAGGCCTTTATGAATCCAAATACTGATTACAAACAGCCAGTGGGTAGTTTTCCCTGGCTACTTTAGGTGCTAAAGAGCCTCCGAGGTGGCCAAGATGGGGTCTCAAGTAGCAACGCCGGTTTAGTCCGCGTTTAGCGCAAGCCGCCATCTTGGTAAAGGAGTTGAAGCGTGCTAGGAACAGCCACCCAGAGGATCGTTAAGGGGCTGAATGATAATTAAATTGCCTGCTAGCGCTCATTAAAGAGGCTGCATGCCATTTCGGTGAGTAACGCTTCAATTAACGACCTCTCCCAGCAGCGACCAGCTGAACAGGAGTAAACAAGTCATTGCTGAGGATTTCGAGCGCTACTTAAAGCCATGCTCAGCTTTCACTGTTCACTTGCTGCTGGAGATCAACTGACTGCACTGCGTTTGAAGAGGACTTTTGAGACACATTGGGAGACTTTCTGGGATACTTCATCAAGACTTCACCAACAATCTATCAACACTTTTCCTGGACTTCAACTAAAAAGAGCGTGTGCTGTGCTACTCCTGTGCGTTGTAAACAGAGTGCTGCGAGTTGGGTGAGTCAGGGAGTTAGGTGAGGAGTGGAAGGAGGAGCTCCCTTGCTTCGCCTTTGTTTTTCCTAACTTTTCACCCTGTAGGAATTGGTTCTTACTTTACATCAAGGAAAGAGTCCGAGAGCGGGAGCAGTCAAACAACAACAACTGCGAAACCGCTAACGTGACGTCACAACCAGGGAAGGAGCTGATTGGTAAGTAGGACCTGGTGAGTATTTCTACAGTCCAGTCGTTAAAGTAAAAGTAAGGTCTCTAGTTTAGAGTAAGTACTGTTTAAAGGGAAGTAAGGTCCCTAGTGTATTTAATATTCTTTAATTTAAAGGAAGTAAAGGGAGTAAATTAAGGGTAGGACATGGCAGGGCAGCTCGGCTGCGTGGAGTGCTCCTCCTGTGCTATGTGGGAAGTCAGGGACACTTTCGGTGTCCAGGGCGAACACATGTGCAGGAAGTGTCTCCAGCTGCAGCTACTCGAATTCCGCGTTTTGGAGCTGGAGCTGCGGCTGGAGTCACTGTGGAGCATCCGCGAAGCTGAGATCTTCGTGGATAGCACGTTTAACGAGGTGGTCACACCGCAGGTAAAGAGTGCACAGGCAGACAGGAAATGGGTGACCGCCAGACAGAGTAAAAAAACTAGGAAGGTAGTGCAGGAGTTCCCCTGGGTCCATCTCCCGCTTCAACAGAATTTCCATTTTGGATACTGATGGGGGAGATGGTTTCTCAGGGGAATGCAGCAAGAGCCAAGTCCGTGGCACTACGAGAGGCTCAGCTGCACAGGAGGGAAGGAAAAAGAGTGGGAGAGCAATAGTTATATGGGGATTCTATCGTAAGGGGAACAGATAGACATTTCTGTGGCCGCAGACATGACTCCAGGGTGGTATGTTGCCTCCCTGGTGCCAGGGTCAAGGATGTCACTGAACGGCTGCAGGGCATTCTGAAGGGGGAGGGCGAACAGTCAGAGGTCGTGGTTCACATTGGTACCAACGACATGGGTAGAAAGAGGGATGAGGTCCTGTAACAAGAATTTAGGGAGCTAGGTAGCAGATTAAAAAGCAGGACCTCAAAGGTTATAATCTCTGGATTACTCCCTGCTAGTGAGTATAGGAATAGGAGGATAGAGCAGATGAATGCGTGGCTAAAGAGTTGGTGCAGGGGGGAGGGCTTTAGTTTTCTGGATCACTGGGTGTGCTTCTGGGGAAGGTGGGACCTGTACAAGTCGGATGGGTTGCACCTGAACCGGAACGGGACCAACATCCTTGTGGGCAGGTTTGCTAGTACTGTTGGGGGGGGGGGGCTTAAACTAACTTGGCAGGGGGATGGGATACGGAGTGGAGCTATAGTAGGGGTTGATGCACAGCCAAATATAGAGGAAAAAACAAGTCAGCCTGGAAGGCAGAGCAAATATGTAACGGCACAAGGGAGTATGGCAAGGCTGGATGGCATTTATTTTAATGCAAGGAGTCTTGCGAGTAAGGCAGATGAATTGAAGGTGTTGATGAACACATGGGAGTATGATATTGTTGCTATCACAGAGACATGGTTGAGGGAGGGGCAGGACTGGCAGCTCAATATTCCGGGGTATAGAATCTTCAGGCAAGACAGAGCGGGGTGTAGCTGAGCCATTCGTAGTGCCACGGATTTGGCTCTTGCTGCATTCCCGTGAGAAACCATCTCCCCCATGGGTATCCAAAATGGAAAATCTGTTGCAATATTAATCAAGGAGTCAATTACTGCTGTAAGGAGGGATGATATCTTAGCAGGTTCCTCTAATGAGGCCATATGGGTAGAACTTAAAAACAAAAAGGAGGCAAGCACTTTGCTGGGAGTGTACTATAGGCCCCCAAACAGTCAGGGGGAGATAGAGGAACAAATTTTTAGGTAAATCTCAGAGAAGTGTCGAAATAATAGGGTAATAATAGTAGGGGATTTCAACTTCCCCAATATTAACTGGGATAGTCAGAGTGTGAAAGGCTTAGAGGGTGCGGAATTCTTAAAGTGCATCCAGGAGAGCTTTTTGAGCCAGCATGTAGAAAGTCCTACAAGAGAGGGGGCGGTACTGGACCTAATTCCAGGGAATGTAGCCGGGCAAGTGGTAGAAGTGTCAGTCGGAGAGCATTTTGGTGACAGTGACCATAATTCGGTGAGATTTAAGGTAGTCATGGAAAAGGACAAAGATGGACCGGAAATAAAGGTTCTAAATTGGGGGGAGGACGATTTTAATATGATAAAGCAGGATCTGGCCAAAGTGGACTGGGATCAGCTACTTGTAGGAAAATCCAGATCAGAGCAATGGGAGTCTTTCAGAAAGGAAATAGAGAGAGTATGACGCCAACATGTTCCCATAAAGGTCAAGGGTGGGACCAACAAGCCCAGGGATATACAAGAATGGATTAGGAAAAAAATGGAGGCTTTTGGCAGTTACAAAGGACTAAAAACAGTGGAAGCCATAGAGGAGTATAGAAAGTGCAGGGGTGTATTTAACAAAGAAATTAGGAGAGCAAAAAGAGGGTATGAAAAAATACTGGCGGGCAAAATAAAGGAAAATCCCAAGGTGTTTTATAAGTACATTAAGGGCAAGAGGATAACCAGGGAAAGAGTAGGGCCCATTAGGGACCAAAGTGGCAATCTGTGTGTAGAGCCAAAAGATGTAGGTGAGATTTTAAATTAATATTTTGCATCTGTGTTCACTATGGAGAAGGGTGATGTAGGCATAGAAATCAGGCAGGGGGATTGTGATATACTTGAACAAATTAGCATTGAGAGGGAGGAGGTACTAGCGGTTTTAGCTGGCTTTAAAGTGGATAAATCCCCAGGCCCTGACGAGATGTATCCCAGGCAAGGGAGGAGTTTGCAGCGGCTCTGACACAAATTTTCAGAACCTCTCTGGCCACAGGGGAGGTGCCAAAGGACTGGAGAACAGCTAATGTTCAAGAAGGGTAGTAGGGATAAACCAGGGAATTACAGGCCAGTGAACCTAACATCAGTGGTAGGGAAATTATTGGAAAAAATTCTGATGGACAGAATTAGTCTCCACTTGGAGAGGCAAGGATTAATCAAGGATAGTCAGCATGGCTTTGTCAGGGGGAGATCATGTCTGACCAATTTGATTGAATTTTTCGAGGGTGTAAATAGGTATGTGGATGAGGGTAGTGCAGTTGATGTAGTCTATATGGACTTCAGTAAGGCTTTTGACAAAGTCCCACATGGGAGACTGGCCAAGAAGGTAAGAGCCCATGGGATCCAGGGCAATTTGGCACATTGGATCCAAAATTGGCTTAGTGGCAGGAGGCAGAGGGTGATGGTCAAAGGTTGTTTTTGTGACTGGAAGCCTGTGTCCAGTGGTGTACCGCAGGGATCGGTGCTGGGTCCTTTGCTGTTTGTAGTGTACATTAATGATTTAGATATGAATGTAGGAGGTATGATCAGTAAGTTCGCAGATGGCATGAAAATTGGTGGAGTGGTAAATAGCGAGGAGTGAAGCCTCAGGCTACAGGACGAAATAGACAGGATGGTCAGATGGGCAGAACAGTGGCAAATGGAATTTAACCCTGAAAAGTGTGAGGTGATGCATTTTGGGAGGACTAACAAGGCAAGGGAATACACAATGAATGGTAGGACCCTAGGAAGGACAGAGGATCAGAGGGACCTTGGTGTGCATGTACATAGATCCCTGAAGGCAGCAGGACAGGTAGATAAGGTGCTTAAAAAGGCATATGGGATACTTGCCTTCATTAGCCGAGGCATAGAATATAAGAGCAGGGAGGTTATGATGGAGCTGTACAAAACACTAGTTAGGCCACAGCTGGAATACTGTGTGCAGTTCTGGTCGCCACACTATAGGAAGGATGTGATTGCATTGGAGAGGGTGCAGAGGAGATTCACCAGGATGTTACCTGGGCTGGAGCGCTTCAGCTATGAAGAGAGACTGGACAGACTGGGGTTGTTTTCCTTAGAGCAGAGAATGCTGAGGGGGGACCTGATTGAGGTGTACAAAATTATGAGGGGCATAGATAGGATAGATAGAAATGAACTTTTCCCCTTAGTAGAGGGGACAATAACCAGGGGGCATAGTTTCAAGGTCAGGAGGTTTAGAGGGGATTTGAGGAAAAACATTTTCACCCAGAGGGTGGTTGGAATCTGGAACTCACTGCCTGAAAGGGTGGTAGAGGCAGGAACCCTCACAATATTCAAGAAGCATTTAGATGAGCACTTGAAACGCCATAGCATGCAAGGCTATGGACCCAGTGCTGGAAAATGGGATTAGAATAGACAGGGCTTGATGGGCGGCGCAGACACGATGGGCCGAAGGGCCTCTTTCTGTGCTGTATAACTCTATGACTCTATGACTCTAGGAGAAAGGGAGTGTTTGGTCATGGGCATCTTGCTAGGTGTCCCCCTTGGTCTGCAGGAGGAATTGGTGGAGGACATGAGGCCAGGCAGAGCCGCACCAACTGCTGTAGGAGAGAGGGACAGTAGGGACAGGAGGAAAGGAAGACTCTCAGCAAGAGGTCCTATCCACCCAGGGTATTCAGAGAGCACTACTCCTACATTCACATGACCCAAGACCAGTGCATGAGGAGGCTGCACTTTTCCAAGGAGGTCGTCACAGAGATCCGTGGCCTCGGTGGAACGAAGACTCAGACCTCACAGCACAGCCAGGATTGCATTGCCTTTGGCAGTCAAGGCCACAGTAGCACTTAATTTTTATCCGACTGGAAAATTCCAGGCTGCCACAGGTGATATCAGGCACATATTCCAATCTTCTGTGCACTTTTGCATAAGGGAGGTCTCTGTGGCTCTACACATGCTGAGGAATGACTACATATCATTCCCTATTGCCAGAGAAGACCAGAGGCAGAGAGCTCTAGGATTCAACAAGATTGCGGGATTCCCCATGGTCCAGGGAGCCATTCACTGCACACATGTGGCCATGCGAGCCCCTCATTTAAACTCGGAGGTGTTCAGGAACAGGAAGGGATTCCATTCCCTCAATGTGCAGCTTGTCTGCGACCACCTGCAGCGCATCATGCAGGAGAATGCCTGCTATCCAGGGAGCTGCCACGATGCGTCTATAATGAGACAGTCTTCTGTCTCAGAGATCTTTGAGCCCCAATGCAATGTGCATGGCTGGCTACTAGGTGACAAGGGATACCCTCTGATGCCATGGCTCATCACTCCCCTGAGAAACTCCTGGACACCAGCTGAGCAGTCATCCAATGAGAGCCACTCAGTCACCAGGAATATCATTGAGCAGACCATTGGGGTCATCAAGAAGAAGTTTAGTTCCCTTGACCTCTGGAGGCATCTTGGAGGTGCCCTGCTGTACTCGGCTGAAAAGGTCTCCAGATTCGTGGTGATTTGCTGCATTCTCCACATTCTGGCGATCATGAGAGACCAGCTGTTACCACCAGCAATTGTGCCAGGGGGTCAAACTCAGGAGCCACAAGAGGAGGAGAAGGAGGAGGAAGAGGAGGAAGGGGAAGAGGAGGAAGGGGAAGAGGATGAAGAGGAAGAGGAGGAAGGGGAAGAGGAGGAAGAGGAGGAGGAGGAGAGGAGGAAGGGGAGGAGGAGGAGAGGAGGAGGAGGAAGAGGAGGAAGGGGAGGAGGAGGAAGGGGAAGAGGAGGAAGGAGAAGAGGAGGAAGGGGAAGAGGAGGGAGAGGAAGAGGAGGAAGAGGAGGAGGAGGAGAGGAGGAAGGGGAGGAGGAGGAGGAAGAGGAGAAGGAGGAAGAGGAGGAGGAGGAGAGGAGGAGGAGGAGAGGAGGAGGAGGAAGAGGAGGAGGAGGAGAGGAGGGGGAGGAGAGGAGGAGGAGGAGGAGGAGGAGGAGGAGAGGAGGGGGAGGATGAGGAAGTGGAGGAGGAGGAGGAAGAGGAGAAGGAGGAAGAGGAGGAAGAGGAGGAGGAGGAGAGGAGGGGGAGGAGAGGAGGAGGAGGAGGAGGAGGAGAGGAGGGGAATCAGGGGGAGCTCCAGAGGGTTCCAGGTAGACGGCCCACACCTCGGACGGATGCTCTACCATCAGACTCCGGAGCACTGTGGCCACATGAGGCACCTTCCACGACTGAGGATCCATCAGGAAGTCCAGCATCTGCACTTAATCCTTTCAAACCCTTCCCCACGAAGACCATAATAAAAAAGAGGAAGATTGGTGCATGTGAATGAGTGTATTGACAGGTATGTTTGTGTGTGTGTGATGCCTCACATGGTGCAGTTATTGTTAGATGGATTCTTACCTTGACCACTCGTTTTGATCTGATCTGTTGATTGTGGGATCGTTTAGCTCTGTCTACAGCATGCTGGTTCTGCTTTTTAGCATGCATGTAGTCCTGTGTTGCAGCTTCCCCAGGTTGGTACCTCATTTTTAGGTACGCCTGGTGTTGCTCCTGGCATGCTCTTCTGCACTCCTTATTGAACCAGATTTGGTCGCCTGGCTTGATGGTAATGGTAGAGTGAGGGATATGCCATTGACCAGAAACTTAACTGGACCAGCCACATAAATACCGTGGCTGCAAGAGCAGGTCAGAGGCTAGGTATTCTGCTGCGAGTGTCTCACCTCGTGACTCCCCAAAGCCTTTCCACCATCTACAATGATCAAGTAAGGAGTATGATGGAATACTCTCCACTTGCCTGGATGAGTGTAGCAGCAACAACACTCAAGAAGCTCGACACCATCCAGGACAAAGCAGCCCGCTTGATTGGCACCCCATCCACCACCTTTAACATTCACTCACTCCACCACTGGCGCACTGTGGCTGCAGTGTGTACCATCTACAAGATGCACTACAGCAACTCACCAAGGATTCTTCGGCAGCACCTCCTAAACCCGCGACCTCTTCCACCTAGAAGGACAAGGGCAGCAGGCGCATGGGAACACCACCACCTCCAAGTTCCCCTCCAAGTCACACACCATCCTGACTTGGAAGTATATCGGCGATCCTTCATCGTCGCTGGGTCAAAATCCTGGAACTCACTCCCTAACAGCACTGTGGGAGTACCTTCACCACACGGACTGTGGCGGTTCAAGAAGGCTGCTCACCACCACCTTCTCAAGGGATTGGCAATAAATGCTGGCCTTGCCAGCGACGCCCCCATCCCATAAACGAATAAAAAAATAGTTTCACTCTTGTTCCATATAATTGCTATTCGACCAATTGAAACCTTCAATTATAAGTTTAAAAGGATGACGAATGTCCAGCTGTTTCCCCACGCTGTTATTCAGTATGTAACAGCAGCTCTTAAATTAAGCCACTTATTATTTCATCCTGAAACTGACCATTGCTGCAGAGTCAGCCCTGGTCCAACAGTCAAATGCAACTTTACATTGCCTAATACTTCCTTGCTGAACAGGCAAAGGCTAAAGGTCAACATTACTTCAATATTCAGAGATATCAATAGTAGAGAAACAATCGTAGACTTCTGGGCAGTCTGATAAAACCTTTCCTGACATCTTCTCCTCCCTAGTTTCCACCGAATAAATACAAACCAGAAGCTATAACTAGAGGAAAGGCAATTCCTCTCCTTTCCTCAACCCCTCAATTATATGAAGAGTTTAACCAAGGCAACTTAGTTCCCCAATTCACATGTAGCGCAGCGCTGAGACACCGTCTGTGTGTGTGTGTGGCTGTGTGTGTGTGCGTTCGAGTGTGTCTGTGTGTGTGTGTGTGAGTGTGTGTGTGTGTGTGTGTCTGTGTGTGTGTGTCTGTGATTGTGTGTCTATGTGTGTGTGTGTCTGTCTGTGTGTGTGTGTGTGTGTGTGTGTGTGTGTCTGTGTGTGTGTGTGTGTGTGTGTCTGTCTGTGTCTGTGTCTGTCTGTGTGTGTGTGTGTTCTTATGAGTATGCCCATGTACGTCCTGGCTGTGCGGGGGGGTTGTATAGTGTTGTCTTTGGGTGTGTGTTTGTCCATGTCAGGGTAAACGTAGGAACGCATGTGTGTGCGAACTCTATCTGTGTATCAGCCTTTTGTTTGTGTGTGTGTATGTGAATTCTAAAAAGAAATAAAGACTTGCATTTATATAGCACCTTTCACGACCTCAGGGTTTCCCAAAGCGATTTACAGCCAATGAAGTACATTTGAAGTGTAGTCACTGTTGTAATGTACGTGTCTGTTTCAATGAGTCAGGTGTGCGTGTGTGTGTGCGTGTGTGAGCTCTGGTTTTGTGTCTGACTCTTTGTCTATGTCTGTTTGTCAGTCTGTAATGGAGCCTGGTAACCACTGTAATAGCTCACCCCCAGGGATGAGGCCCTGATAGGAATTGTGTTGAAATGAAGGCCAGCCCAACATGAGAACATGAAAGAGTGTAAGACCGTTTCACTCAGTCAGAATGGCCATTGTGCTAAGTACAGAGAGGAGCATGCAAAGAGAGGAGGAGGAGGATTGCATCCTGCTGAAGTCCTGGCTCGGGCCCAGCTCGTTACACTGAAATCCTTTGCGTAACTATGCTTCAGATCTTCGCTGTGATGTACACTCTCTATGGAATCGTCATGAAATGGCTTTTGGCAAACCTTATTTACATTAACAAACAGACAACCTAATGACCTAAACATAAACCAGATTGAAACGGGTCCACGAGTCACTGGTACGTGATGTCAATCTGACAAATGTGATGCACGGCCCTCACAGCTCGAGGCCGTCTCCCACGATGACGTCTCTTACGATTAGGTTTTAGATAAGCAAAAGTTTACAAGTGTAGTTTTTATTTATTTTAAATTACTCCGCTCCTTCTGTTTAATTTCATTTACTTCCATCCTTTTTGAGGGGCTGGAGATCATCAGTGCCAAGTGCCACGCACTGGGCAGGGCAGAGCGATAGCCAACTGCTGGGCATCTGCTAATAACGCCTTTGATTTGAAGTGGCTGGGACAGTGACTAACTCTGATGAGTGCGATGTTACAACAGTGACTACACTTCAACAGTACTTCAGTAGCTGTGAAGTGTTTCGGGACATCGCCCTCAGAAGGTGACCGATCCACACCAGCTGTTTTACACCCAGGCAGTTGTCCGGGACGAGGCGGTAGAGCAGGTCCTGGCAGTGTTTTCTCAGTCAGGAGATGAGCATCGCCCGACTCCGCCCCAGCCTCAGCCCATCTGCTGCTGAAACCCTCATCCCTGCTTTTGTTACCTCCAGACTCGACTATTCCAATGCTCTCCTGCCCGGCCTCCCATCTTCCATCCTCCTTAAACTTAAGCTCATCCAAAACTCTGCAGCCCATATATAACTTGCCCCAAGTCCCATTCACCCATCACCCCCTGTGCTTGCTGACCTACACTGGCTCCCAGTCCGGCTACACCTTGATTTTAAAATTCACATCCTTGTTTTCAAGTCCCTCCATGGCCTCGCCCCTCCCTATTTCTGTTACTTCTTCCAGTCCTACAACCCTCTGAGATCTCCGCACACGTCCAATTCAGGCCTCTTGCACATCCCCGATTTTCAGCACTCCACACTGGTGGCCGTGCTTTCAGCTGCTAAGGCTCTAAGCTCTGACTGAGGACACCCTCCATCGTGTTATAGAGTCATAGGGGGAAAAATTCAGTTCGTTTGCACCTCCCGTTAGCTCCTTAAGAGGGCGCTAATGGGGCGCAAAGCAACTAGCTCCCGGGCGCGGCAATGTTTGCGCCGCTCACGAAATTAACCAGACATTTTGCGGCAGCGCTAAACACTACCGCCACGATCTCCTGCGCCGGCAGATCGTGACGTCAGTCGAGTGCGCAACGCCCCGGTAGCACCCCGGACTGGATATTGAGTGGCGACCCCTGCCTTACTGCCTGCTGCTAGCAACGATAGGTTGAGGGGAGCGTTTTGCAGTCGGGAAGGGACTGGGGGAGCGCTATTTAAAGGCGACCGCTTCCTGCCTTTATTTTTGGTGACATTTTTGCACCACGCATTCTGAGAGAGACAGAGAGAGAGACTTCTGGAGAGATGCAACACTGTGTGAAGGAGTTTTGGGTACTGAGCAGCACTTTGCAGGGTCATTTTGATTTGCCCTTCCTTGTATCGATTTAGAAGAGACTGTGGGGGCTGCACTCTGAGCTCTTTCCCTGGGCCTCTCCATTGTTCTTTCCAGCAGATTTGATGTACAGGTCTCTCCAGGCCGAGATTCAAGGCTGCAATGAGCAGGATGTGGATGGAGAGCAAGATCAACCCTCCCCTTTAAGAACTGGCCGGCGCCATTGTGTCTGTGTTCCATTGCTGACTGACATCACATGAGCTTCGCCAACGCTCTGAGGTAGCGCCTCGCTCCTCGGCCTTTGCGCCTTAAGACAGTTGTGAAGCGCCTGATTTAGCGCTCCAATCACCTCCAGGGGCGATAAAAACCAAGTTTGCAGTCGGCGGCGATAATTAGCGCCAGGCGCTAATCTTTGCGCCCGGCTGATAATTGTGCCCCAAATGGGGCGATACTGAATTTCTCCCCCATAGAGTCATAGCGGGAGAAATTCAGTATCGCCCCATTTGGGGCGCAATTATCGGCCGGGCGCAAAGATTAGCGCCTGGCACTAATTATCGCCACGGACTGCAAACTTGACTTTTATCGCCCCTGGAGGTGATTGGAGCGCTAAATCAGGCGCTGCACACCTGTCTTAAGGCGCAAAGGCCGAGGAGCGAGGCGCTACCTCAGAGCGCTGGCGAAGCTCATGTAATGTCAGTCAGCAATGGAACACACACACAATGGAATGGGCCAGTTCTTAAAGGGGATGGTTAATCTCACTTTCCATCCACATCCTGCTAATTGCAGCCTTGAATCTCGGCCTGGAGAGATCTGCACATCAAATCTGCTGGAAAGAACAATGGAGAGTACCAGGCAAAGAGCTCAGAGTGCAGCCCCCACAGTCTCTTCTAAATCGATACAAGGAATGGCAAATCAAAATGAAGCTGCAAAGTGCTGCTCAGTACCCAAAACTCCTTCACACAACGTTGAATCTCTCCAGAAGTCTCTCTCTCTCTCTCTCTCAGAATGCGTAGTTCAAAAATGGCACCAACAATAAAAGGCAGGAAGCGGTCATCTTTAAATAGCGTTCCCCCTTTCCCTTCATGACTGCAGAACGCTCCACTCAAACTGTCGTTGCTAGCGTCAGGCGGTAAGGCAGGGTGCGCCACTCAATATCCGCTCCGGGGCGATACCGGGGCGTTGCGCACTCGACTGACGTCACGATCTGCCGACGCAGGAGATCGTGGCGGTAGTGTTTAGCGCCGCCGCAAAATGTCTAGTTAATTTCGCGAGCGGTGCAAACTTCGCCGCGCCTGCTCGCGAGATGCTTTGCGCCCCATTAGCGCCCTCTTAAGGCGCTAACGGGAGGCGCAACCAACTGAATTTTTCCCCCATAGAGTTCTACATAACAGAAAGAGCCCTTCGGCCCATCGTGTCTGCGCCGGCCATCACGCCCTGTCTATTCTAATCCCATTTTCTAACACTTGGTCCGCAGCCTTGTATGCTATGGCATTTCAAGTGCTCATCTAAATGCTTCTTGAATATTATGAGGTTTCCTGCCTCTACCACCCTTTCAGGCAGTGAGTTCCAGATTCCAACCACCCTCTGGGTGAAAAAGTTTTTCCTCAAATCCCCTCTAAACCTCCTGCCCCTTACCATGAAACTATGCCCCCTGGTTATTGACCCCTCTACTAAGGGGAAAAGTTCCTTTCCATCTACCTTATCTATGCCCCTCATACTTTTGTACACCTCAATCAGGTGCCCCCTCAGCCTTCTCTGCTCGAAGGAAAACAACCCCAGCCTGTCCAGTTTCTCTTCATAGCTGAAGTGCTCCAGCCCAGGTAACATCCTGGTGAATCTCCTCTGCACCCTCTCTAATGCAATCACATCCTTCCTATCGTGTGGCGACCAGAACTGCACACAGTATTCCAGCTGTGGCCTAACTAGCGTCTTGTACAGCTCCATCATAACCTCCCTGCTCTTATATTCTATGCCTCGGCTAATGAAGGCAAGTATCCCATATGCCTTCTTAACCACCTTATCTACCTGTCCTGCTGCCTTCAGGGATCTGTGTACATGCACACCAAGGTCCCTCTGATCCTCTGTCCTTCCTAGGATCGTACCATTCATTGTGTATTCCCTTGCCTTGTTAGTCCTCCCAAAATGCATCACCTCACACTTTTCAGGGTTAAATTCCATTTGCCACTGTTCTGCCCATCTAACCAACCCGTCTATATCGTCCTGTAGCCTGAGGCTTCCCTCCTCGCTATTTACCACTCCACCAATTTTTGTGTCATCTGTGAACTTACTGATCATACCTCCTACATTCATATCTAAATCATTAATGTACACTACAAACAGCAAGGGACCCAGCACCGATCCCTGCGGTACACCACTGGACACAGGCTTCCAGTCACAAAAACAACCTTCGACCATCACCCTCTGCCTCCTGCCACTAAGCCAATTTTGGATCCAATGTGCCAAATTGCCCTGGATCCCATGGGCTCTTACATTCTTGACCAGTCTCCCATGCGGGACTTTGTCAAAAGCCTTACTGAAGTCCATGTAGACTACATCAACTGCACTACCCTCATCCACACACCTAGTCACCCCCTCGAAAAATTCAATCAAATTGGTCAGACATGATCTCCCCCTGACAAAGCCATGCTGACTATCCTTGATTAATCCTTGCCTCTCCAAGTGGAGACTAATTCCGTCACTCAGAATTTTTTCCAATAATTTCCCTACCACTGATGTTAGGCTCACTGGCCTGTAATTCCATGGTTTATCCCTACTACCCTTCTTGAATAATGGTACTACGTTAGCTGTCCTCCAGTCCTCTGGCACCTCCCCTGTGTCCTGAGAGGTTCTGAAAATTTGTGTCAGAGCCCCTGCAATCTCCTCCCTTGCCTCACACAGCAGCCTGGGATACATCTCGTCTGGGCCTGGGGATTTATCCACTTTTAAGCCTGCTAAAACTGCTAGTACCTCCTCCCTCTCATTACTAATTTGTTCAAGTATATCACAATCCCCCTGCCTGATTTCTATGCCTACATCGTCCTTCTCCATAGTGAACACAGATGCAAAATATTCATTTGAAAACCTCACCTACAATTTCCGGCTCAACACACAGATTGCCACTTTGGTCCCTAATGGGCCCTACTCTTTCCGTGGTTATCCTCTTGCCCTTAATATACTTATAAAACACCTTGGGATTTTCCTTTATTTTGCCCGCCAGTGTTTTTTCATGCCCCCTCTTTGCTCTCCTAATTTCTTTTTTAAGTACCCCCCTGCATTTTCTATACTCCTCTAGGGCTTCCACTGTTTTTAGTCCTTTGTATCTGCCAAAAGCCTCCCTTTTTTTCCTAATCCATTCTTGTATATCCCTTGACATCCAGGGTTCCCTGGACTTGTTGGTCCCACCCTTGACCTTTACGGGAACATGTTGGCGCTGTACTCTCTCTATTTGTGTGGCACTACCACCATGCTAAATGGGATGGATTCAGAACAGATCTAGCAGCTCAAAACTGAGCATCCATGAGGTGCTGTGGGCCATCAGCAGCAGAATTGTATTCCGCCACAATCTGTAACCTCATGGCCCGGCATATCCCTCACTCTGCCATTACCATCAAGCCAGGAGACCAACCTAGGTTCAATGAGGAGTGCGGAAGAGCATGCCAGGAGCAGCACCAGGCGTACCTACAAATGAGGTACCAACCTGGGGAAGCTGCAACACAGGACTACATGCATGCTGAACAGTGGAAGCAGCATGCTATAGACAGAGCTAAGCGATCCCACAATCAACAGATCAGATCAAAGCTCTGCAGTCCTGCCACAACCAGTCGTGAATGGTGGTGGACAATTACGCAACTAACGGGAGGAGAAGGCTCCATGAATATCCCCTTCCTCAATGATGACAGAGCCCAGGACGTGAGTGCAAAAGACAAGGCTGAAGCATTTGCAACCACCTTCAGCCAGAAGTGCTGAGTGGATGATCCATATCGGCCTCCTCTTGAGGCCCCCACCATCACAGAAGCCAGTCTTCAGTCAATTCGATTCACTCCACGTGATATCAAGAAACGGCTGACTGCACTGGATACAGCAAAGGCTATGGGCCCTGACAACATCCCAGCTATCGTGCTGAAGACTTGTGCTCCAGAACTAGCCACGCATCTAGCCAAGCTGTTCCAGTACAGCTACAACACTGGCATCTATCCGACGACGTGGGAAACTTTCCAGGTATGTCCTGTCCAAAAAAAGCCGGACAAATCCAATCCGGCCAATTACCGCCCCGTTAGCCTACTCTCAATCATCAGCAAAGTGATGGAAGGTGTCATCGATAGTATTATCAAGCGTCACTTACTCACCAATTACCTGCTCACCGATTCTCAGTTTGGGTTCTGCCAGGACCACTCGGCTCCCGACCTCATTACAGCTTGGTCCAAACATGAACAAAATAGCTGAATTCCAGAGGTGAGGTGAGAGTGACTGCCCTTGACATCAAGGCAGCATTTGACCGAGTGTGGCATTAAGGAGCCCTAGTAAAACTGAAATCAATGGGAATCAGGGGGAAAACTCTCCACTGGCTGGAGTCATAGCTAGCACAAAGGAAGTTGGTTGTAGTTGTTGGAGGTCAATCATCTCACCCCCAGGACATCGCTGCAGGAGTTCATCAGGGCAGTGTCCTAGGCCCAACCGTCTTCAGCTGCTTCATCAATGACTTTCCCTCCATCATAAGGTCAGAAATGGGGATGTTCGCTGATGATTGCACAGTGTTCAGTTTCATTTGCAACTCCTCAGATAATGAAGCAGTCCATGCTCGAATGCAGCCCTGTGATATGCTCCTCCTGCTATATGTGGGAAATCAGGGACGCTTCCTGTGTCCCTGACGACCATGTGTGTGGGAAGTGTATCCAGCTGCAGCTACTGATGGACCGCATTGCGGCGCTGGAGCTGCGGATGGATGCATATTGGAGCATTCGCGACGCTGAGAACATCGTGGATAGCACATTTAGAGAGTTGGTCACAGCGCAGGTAAAGGGTGTACAGGCAGGAAGTGAATGGGTGACCATGAGGCAGAGTAAGAGGTGCAGGCAGGTAGTGCAGGGGTCCCCTGTGGCCATCCCCCTCTCAAACAGATATACCACTTTGGATGCTGTTGGGGGGGGATGACTTATCAGGGGAAGGCAGCAGCAGCCAACTTCCTGGCACCATGGGTGGCTCTGCTGCACAGGCTGGGAGGAAAAAGTGTGGAAGAGCTATAGTGATAGGGGATTCAATTGTAAGGGGAATAGATAGGCGTTTCTGCGGCCGCAAACGAGACTCCAGAATGGTGTGTTGCCTCCCTGGTGCAAGGGTCAAGGACATCTCAGAGCGGCTACAGAACATTCTGGAGGGGGAGGGCGAACAGCCAGTTGTCGTGGTGCACATAGGCATCAACGATATAGGTAAAAAACGGGATGAGGTCCTAAAAGCAGAATATAGGGAGTTAGGAGGTAAATTAAAAAATAGGACCTCAAAGGTAGTAATCTCAGGATTGCTACCAGTGCCACGTGCTAGTCAGAGTAGAAATAGGAGGGTATTTCAAATGAATATGTGGCTAGAGGAATGGTGCAAGGGGGAGGGATTCAAATTCCTTGGACATTGGAACCGGTTCTGGGGGAGGTGGGACCAGTACAAACGTGACGGTCTGCACCTGGGCAGGGCCAGGACCGATGTCCTAGGGGGAGTGTTTGCTAGTGCTGTTGGGGAGGGTTTAAACGAAAGTGGCAGGGGGTTGGGAACCTGAGACAGAGGAAAGGGAAACAAGGATAAAAGCAAAAGACAGGAAGGAGAAAAACAAAAGTAGAAGGCAAAGAACTCAACGGTTTAAATCAAACATGGTCACAGTAAATAATAATTCATATAGGTCTGAGAGCGTTAAAAAAACAAGCCTGAAGGCTTTGTGTCTTAATGCAAGGAGCATTCGGAACAAGGTGGATGAATTAGCTGTGCAAATAGAGGTAAATGAATACGATTTGATTGGGATTACAGAAACATGGCTCCAGGGTGGCCAAGGCTGGGAACTCAACATCCAGGGGTATTCAATATTTAGGAAAATAGGCAAAAAAGAAAGGGAGGTGGGGTAGCATTGGTTAAAGAGGGGGATTAACACAATTGAAAGGAAGGATATTAGCTCTGATGATGCGGAATCTGTATGGGTAGAACTGAGAAATAACAAGGGGCAGAAAACGTTAGTGGGAGTGGTATATAGACCTCCAAACAGTAATACGGAGGTTGGGGATGGCATTAAAAGGGAAATTAGAGAAGCATGCAGTAAGGGCACAGCAGTCATCATGGGTGACTTTAATTTACATATAAATTGGGCTAATCAAATTAGTAAAAATACTGTGGAGGAGGAATTCCTAGAATGTTTATGGGATGGTTTTCTGGAACAATATTTCGAGGAACCAACCAGAGATCAGGCCATCTTAGACTGGGTATTATGTAACGAGAAAGGATTAATTAGCAATCTTGTTGTACGAGGCCCCTTGGGTCAGAGTGATCATAATATGATAGAATTCTTCATTAGGATAGAGAGTGAAGTAGTTGAATCAGAGACTAGGGTCCTGAATTTAAATAAAGGAAACTATGATGGTATGAGGTGCAAATTGGGTAGGATTGATTGGGGAATGTCACTCAAAGGGTTGACGGTGGATAGGCAATGGCAAACATTCAAAGACTGCATGGATGAACTACAGAATTTGTTCATCCCAGTGTGGCATAAGAATAAAACAAAAAGGGTGACTCAACCGTGGCTAACAAGGGAAATTAGGGATAGCATAAGATCCAAGGAGAGGGCATATAAATTGGCCAGAAAAAGCGGTAACCCTGAGGATTGGGAGCAGTTTAGGATTCAACAAAGGAGGACAAAGGGATTAATTAAAAAGGGGGAAATAGAAAATGAAAGTAAGCTTGCAGGGAACATAAAAACTGACTGTAAGAGTTTTTATAGATATATGAAGAGATAAAGATTAGTGAAATCAAGTGTAGGTCCCTTGCAGTCAGAAGCGGGGGAAGTTATAATGGGGAAGAAAGAAATGGCAGACCAATTAAATGCATATTTTGGTTCTGTCTTCACAAAGGAGGACACAAATAACCTCCCAGAGATGTTGGAGAACATACGGTCTGATGAAAGGGAGGAACTGAAAGAAATCAGTATTTGCAGGGAAATGGTGTTAGGGAAATTGACGGTATTGAAGGCCGATAAATCCCCAGGGCCTGATAATCTACATCCTAGGGTACTTAAGGAAGTGGCCCTAGAAATAGTAGATGCATTGCTGATCATCTTCCAACATTCGAGGGAATTTGGAACTGTACCCATGGATTGGAGGGTAGCTAATGTTACCCCACTATTCAAAAAAGGTGGTAGAGAG
This sequence comes from Squalus acanthias, assembly GCA_030390025.1. NCBI lineage: Eukaryota > Metazoa > Chordata > Chondrichthyes > Squaliformes > Squalidae > Squalus > Squalus acanthias. Next base: position 61,183,435 of record CM059438.1, read on the forward strand.
AAAGCGGGGAATTACAGACCGGTAAGCCTGACATCGGTAGTGGGGAAAATACTAGAGTCCATTATAAAGGATGTAATAGCTGAGCACTTGAAAAACAGTGACAGGATCGGACAAAGTCAACATGGATTTACAAAAGGTAAATCGTGCTTGACTAAACTACTGGAATTTTTTGAGGATGTAACTGGGAAAATAGATAAGGGAGAACCAGTGGATGTGGTGTATTTGGACTTTCAAAAGGCTTTCGATAAGGTCCCGCATAAGAGATTAGCATGTAAAGTTAAGGCACATGGGATTGGGGGCAAGGTATTGACTTGGATAGAGAACTGTTTGGCGGACAGAAAGCAAAGAGTAGGAATTAATGGGTCTTTTTCCGAGTGGCAAGCAGTGACTAGTGGGGTACCGCAGGGATCGGTCCTTGGACCCCAGCTATTCACAATATACATTAATGATCTAGATAAGGGAACTAAATGTAATATCTCCAAGTTTGCAGATGACACAAAGCTTGGTGGGAGTGTGTGCTGCGAGGAGGATACTGAGAAACTCCAGGATGATTTGGACAGGTTGGGTGAGTGGGCAGAAGCGTGGCAGATGCAATATAACGTGGATAAATGCGAGGTTATCCACTTTGGTGTCAAAAACAGAAAGGCAGACTATTATCTGAATGGCAATAGATTGGGAGAAGGGGAAGTGCAACGAGACCTGGGTGTCCTTGTGCACCAGTCGCTGAAGGTAAGCATGCAGGTGCAGCAGGCGGTGAAGAAGGCAAATGGTATGTTGGCCTTCATAGCGAAAGGGTTTGAGTATAGGAACAGGGATGTCCTGCTGCAGTTGTACAGGGCCTTGGTGAGACCACACTTTGAGTATTGTGTGCAGTTTTGCTCGCCTTATCTGAGGAAGGATGTTCTTTCCATGGAGGGAGTTCAGCGAAGATTCACAAGGCTGATACCTGGGATGGCAGGAATGACATATGAGGAGAGATTGGGTCGATTGGGCTTATACTCGCTGGAGTATAGAAGAATGAGAGGGGATCTCATCGAAACATATAAAATTCTGACAGGTCTGGACAAACTAGATGCAGGAAGAATGTTCCTGATGGTCGGAGAGTCCAGAACCAGGGGTCATAATCTAAGGATAAGGGGTAAGCTATTCAGGACAGAGATGAGGAAGAATTTCTTCACCCAGAGAGTGGTGAACCTGTGGAATTCTCTACCACAGAAGGTAGTTGAGGCCAAGTCATTAAATATATTCAAGAATGAGTTAGATATATTTCTTAAAGCTAAAGGTATCAAGGGATATGGGGAGAAGGCAGGTACAGGGTACTGAGTTTGGATGATCAGCCATGATCTCATCGAATGGCGGAGCAGGCTCGAGGGGCCGAATGGCCTACTCCTGCTCCTATCTTCTATGTTTCTATGTTTCTATGACCTGGATGACGTTCAGGCTTGGGCTGATAAGTGGCAAGTAATATTCGCACCACAAAAGTGCCAGGCAATAACTATCTCCAACAAGCGAGAGTCTAACCACCGCCCCTTGACATTCAACAGCATTACCATCATCAAATCCGCTACCATCAACATCCTGGGGATCACCATTGACCAGGAACTTAACTGGACCAGCCACATAAATACTGTGGCTACAAGAGCAGGTCAGAGGCTGGGTATTCTGCGGCGAGTGTCTCACCTCCTGACTCCCCAAAGCCTTTCCACCATCTACAAGGCACAAGTTAGGAGTGTGATGGATTACTCTCCACTTGCTTGGATGAGTGCAGCTCCAACAACACTCAAGAAGCTCGACACCATCCAGAACAAAGCAGCCCACTTGATTGGTACCCCATCCACTGCCTTAAACATTCACTCCCTCCACCACCAGCACACCGTGGCTGCAGTGTGTACCATCTACAAGATGCACTGCAGCAACTCGCCAAGGCTTCTTCGGCAGCACCTCCCAAACCCGCGACCTCTTCCACCTAGAAGGACAAGAGCAGCAGGTGCATGGGAACACCACCACCTCCAAGTTCCCCTCCAAGTTACACACCAACCTAACTTGGAAATATATCGCCGATCCTTCATCGTTGCTGGGTCAAAATCCTGGAACTCCCTCCAGAACAGCACTGTGGGAGTACCTTCACCACACGGACTGCAGCGGTTTAAGAAGGCGGCTCACCACCACCTTCGCAAGGGCAATTAGGGATGGGCAATAAATGCTGGCCTTGCCAGCGACGCCCACATCCCATAACGAATTAAAAAAAAATCCCTCCCTAAACCTCTGCGCCTCTCTATCTCTCTCCTCCTTTAAGACGTTCCTTAAAACCTACCTCTTTGACCAAGCTTTTGGTCATCTCTCCTAATACCTCCTTATGTGGCTCAGTGTCAAATTTTGTTTGAAATCGCTCCCCTTGAAGTGCCTTGGGATGTTTTACTATGCTAAAGGAGCTATATAAATGCAAGTTGTTGTAGTTGTATGAGCAAGAAGTTTGATACCTTGAAGTAACTGCTAGGGTAAGTAACTGCTGAAGTGGTCATTTCCCACTGCCCTGGTATGGCACGGCGACAACACATATTTTCACCTCAACCAGCAGCATTGTGACAGATGGGCCTGCTCATCGATAGGGAACCCTTTGGCCCATGTAACACCATCATGAAGCAACCTTTTATAAATGGATGACTCACCTTTCACATTCCAAGGAAACCTTTCAACAATGGGTTGGGACATAACAGGCTCCGCCAACACTAACCAGCATGACACACATTCTTGCACTCATGTTTTGAGAGGCACAGTTGCATAGCAATAATAGGGGTTTGTAAAAACAGTCAACACTTTGCCAGGATTGCAGGCAAAGCAAGCCCACAACAGAAGGGCTTAGTGGTGGGGCAACGAACATGAAGTCCACGTGAAGGAAGCAACGTCAGACAAGTGGCTCACCAGTCTGTCGAGCCCACTCTGGAGGGTCGAGTTAGAACCCATCACTGCTGCTGTTTCTCTGTTCTATCAGTCCCGCACACACTCTGGCATCCTGCCGAATGCGAAGTTCGCAGGCTGTACAACAACCATAGCACGGCATGTTTCAGCTAGTGGAACGTGTTACTCGGAGTGTCTTGCTTATAGCAATATAATGATACTTCCCATTGAGTTTCCATCAATACAGATGAGGAGCAGCAGCTTGTAATACGTCCAAGTGTATCCAAGTTTGCTGACGATACAAAGCTAGGTGTGAAAGTCAGCTGTGAGGAGGACACAAAGAGCCTGCAAAGGGATATAGACTGGTTAAGTGAGTGGACAATAAGGTGGCAGATGGAGTATAATGTGGGAAAATGTGAGGTTATTCACTTTGGTAGGAAGAATAGAAAAACAGTTTATTTTTTAAATGATGAGAAACTATTAAATGTTGGTGTTCAGAGAGATTTAGGTGTCCTCGTACAGGAATCACAGAAAGTTAGCATGCAGGTACAGGAAGGCAAATGGCATGTTGGCCTTTATTGCAAGGCGGTTGGAGTACAAGAGTAAAGCTGGTAGAAATTCGTTTTAGCCAGCAAAGTTGCTGGTGTCACCGGCAACTTGAGTTAACGGCTGCTGAAAATGGCCGCAACGCTAACGGAGCAAAATTCGTCTGGGAGGGGGATGGAGATTGTTCGCGCAGCACTTACCTGCCATGCAACAGTGTGCAACGCTGTCCTGGTGGCGTTAGTGGCGGCCTCCGACCCAAAGATCGTGTGCGGGAGCGGCGTTGGAGCTTCGCACAGCTTCTGGAAGCGAGGCTGTGGAGCTCGCAAGGAATTGTGGGCAATGAAGAGGTCTGAGAATTAAAGGGACCACGCACACTGAAGCAATACAAATTAAAATGCAGTGAAACAATACAGTTTTCAGCCCTTTCTGCCTTTAAAAAAAAACACTTAACATTAAAAGAAGTCCCAAATGTGAATATTCAGCTCCTTTCCTAACCTCAAAAAATGGGAAAACTGCCTCAGCACTAACACAAATGGCTCACCAAGCCAGGGAAGGGGCACCCAGGGTCTCGCACACAGCACCCCAGCTTTGTGCAGGGGGTCAACACTGCAAGACAGGCCCTCTACCCTCAGGGGCCAGGAGGCCCTCCAGAAAGAACAATGTGGGACCAGATCACCGAGGCCATCGCTGCCAGCAGTGTCGCCCCCACCACCTGGCTCCAGTGCCCAAAGAAGCTTCATGACCTCAGACCACTGGTCAAGGTCAGTGAATGCATCTTCAAAAGCCATCTCCTCCCAACTGCACCATTAGCTTCACACACTGCTCGATGCACGATGCCCACCCCAATCACACACCTACCAACAATCTATCAATCACGAGGCACAGCTCCCATTCCTAACCTCACCTCACCCCTTGGAGGAGACGGTGCAAGCCATTCTTGGCAGGGGCATGGCTGAGCCCTTGGCCAGTGGCAGGGCTGAAAGGATACAAGATGCCGGTATCCTCATACATTGTCCTCCTTCTGGCATGCACCTCTTGCTTTCCCATCACCTCACCCCACCCTTGTGCCTTCCTCATTTCACACACCCAAGAAATGCAGCCTCCCCAGCCAGTGGGTGACCAAGAAGAGGGAGAGGAGAGTGAAGAAGAAGAAGATGATTGATTTGACACTCCCAGCCACCAGCTCCTCAAGGTCGACCAGCAAGGACATTTGCAGTGTCCCCCACTGAAAGTCAGCAGCCTTCCACCAGCCATGCAGCAGCCACTGGGGTAGCACTGCGTGACATCAGTAGGATAGGCAAAGGCACACACAAGACACTCACTAAGAGAATGCATACGGGTGATGAGTTGATTTATTGATATCACACTGGATGGATAGACGTGTATAGGTGGATTGGAAGGTTGCTTTGTGGTGGTTTTCATTTCAGCATCGTGGCCAAGAGGACGCTGTGATGGTCAGTAACAGATGGAACGTAAGGTGTGGGACTAATGTTGAAAGGGGAATTGGGTTTGCGGTCACTGGGATCTCAGTCAGATGATTCCATCCCGGATATCCTGGCCACAAAGGGCCTGTCTGGGATACATCCTTCCGTCTGATTCCTCCTCTTCTGTGTCTTCCTCTTCCCTCTGCAAGCGGAGGCTGTAAATGTGAAATAACAGCATAAAATGCTAGAGATATTCAGTTGGTCAGGCAGCATCTCGACCTGAGATGTGAACTCTGTTTTTCTCTGCACGGATGTTGCCTGACCTGCTGAGTATTTACAGCATGTTCTGTCATCTCAAAGGCCTTCATTTACCATCCGAGCCCTTGCAAGCATCCAGCAGCACTCTCTGCGTACTTAAAAAACTTTTCACATCTATTGCAGCAAACCACCACTTCAATAAAATCAAAGAAAAACAGTCCAAGACCTTAAATCCAAACATACCTGAATGACGTGTGTGTCCCTTTAAGAGGTGCAGGCATTTTGTTCAGGATGGCGCTGCCAGTAAAGGTAAGGACAAAAACAGTGGCTGCTGCGGGACCCACCAGCAGCTGGTGAAAGAGCGGCTGCTGCCATTTTAGCGCCATTATATGGCGCTACGGAGTGGCGCTAAGGCCACAAATTTCTAGCCCAGAAAGTCTTGCTACAATTGTACAGGGCTTTGGTGCAACCACACCTGGAGTGCTGTGCACAGTTTTGGTCTCCTTACCTAAGGATGGATACACTTGCCTCAGAGGTGTTGCAACGAAGGTTCACCAGACTGGTTCCTGGGATGAGAGAGCTGTCCTATGAGGAGAGATTGAGTAGATTGGGCCTATACTCTCTGAAGTTTAGAAGAATGAGAGGTGATCTCATTGAAACATATAAGATTCTGAGGGGGATTGACAGGGTAGATGCTGAGAGGTTGTTTCCCCTGGCTGGAGAGTTTAGAACTAGGGGACATAGTCTCAGGATAAGGGGTCAGTCATTTAAGACCGAGATGAGGAGGATTTTCTTCAGTCAGAGGGTTGTGAATCTTTGGAATTCTCTGCCCCAGAGGGCTGTGGATGCTGAATCGTTGAGTATATTCAAGGCTGAGATAGATAGATTTTTGGACTCTTGGGGAATCAAGGGATATGAAAAGTGGAGTTGAGGTCAAAGATCAGCCATGATCTTATTGAATGGCGGAGCAGACACGGGGGGGCTGTATGGCCGACTCCTGCTCTTAATTCTTATGTTCTTATGTTCTTGTAGATCCCGAGGCTGTGGAGCCATCCACCTCCCACCACATGGCATCATTCACTCCACATGAAGCAAGTAGCAGCCCAGGAAGATCCGCTCTGGGGAATTCCGAGGTTAGAGTCGTGGAATTCCCAGCACAAGTAACGAGCAGTGGGTGCATAATCCCTCCTCGTCCTCCTCAACCTCTTGGCAGTCTTTGGCACGGTCGACGACACCGTCCTCCTCCAAAACCTCTCTGCTGTCCAGCTCAGTGGGACTGCCCTTGGTTTCACTCTTACCTATTAATGTAAGATGTCAGCTGTGGCTCAGTGGGTAGCACTCTTCACCTCTGAGTCAGAAGGTTGTGGGTTCAAGTCCCACTCCAGAGACTTGAATGCATAATTTAGTCTGAGACTCCAGTGCAGTACTGAGGGGGTGCTGCACAGTCGGAGGTACAGTTTTTTGGATGAGACGTTAAACCGAGGGCCCCATCTACTCTCTCAGGTGGATGTAAAAGATCCCACGGCACTCTTTGAAGAAGGCCAGGGGAGTCCACCCAGTGTTTTGTAACTGGGAACAGTTACTGGAACTCCCAGTAAAGTGAAGTAAGTGCAAGTGACAGCAGAGGAGCAGGAAGGAGTTTGCTGATGGTCACGGCTAAGGACCCAACCTTCAGACGTTGATTTCAGGGGATCGATAACATTCGGAACACTATCAATTCATTGAGTTTTTGAGATCGTGTCGGGCACCGTGCAACGTGTGATGACGGGGGTACGTTGGTGTCCATTACTCGTATCTGGGCAGTGTTGCTTGACCACTTCATGGAACCTCGGTCCATATCCCTAAGACCAGCAGAATTCCCAAAGAAAGAAAGACTTGCATTTCTCATAGAATCGTAGAAGGAGGCTGTTTGGCCCATCATGCCCGTGCTGGCTCTTTGAAATTGTTGTCCAATTAGCCCCACTCCCCTGCTCTCTCCTCATAGCCCTGCGAATTATTCCTTTGCAAGTATTTATCCAATTTCTTTTTGAACGTTCCTACTGAATCTGCTTCCACCACCCTTTCAGGCAGCGCATTCCAGATCATTACAACTCGCTGTGTAAAAATATTTCTCCTCATCTCACCTCGTTCGTTTGTCAAATTATCTTAAATCTGTGTCCTTTGGTTACCGACCCTCTTGTCAGTGGAAACAGTTTCTCCCTATCTACTCTGTCAAAACCCCTCATTATTTTGAACACCTCGATTAAATCTCCCCTTAACCTTCTCTGATCTAAGGAGAACAACCCCAGCTTCTTTAGTCTCTCCACATAGCTGAAGTCCCTCATCCCTGGGACCATTCTGGTAAATCTCCTCTGCACCCTCTCCAAGGCCTTGGCATCCTTCCTAAAGTTTGATGCTCAGAATTATACACAATACTCCGGTTGAGGCCTAGCCAGTGATTTATAAAGGTTTAACGGGACTCAATCCTTTTCTTTCCTATGTCATTGTTTCCAACATGGACCATGACTTCTGGCTGTTTCCCATTCCCCCAAGAAATAAAGAAAAGGAAAGAAAAGACTTGCATTTTTCATAGTGCCTTTCATGACCTCAGGACATCCCAAAGCGCTTTACGTCCAATGAGGTACATTTGAAGTGTAGTCACTGCTGTAATGTAGGAAACGCGGCAGCCAATCTGCGCACAGCAAGCTCCCGCAAACAGCAATGTGATAATGACCAGATAATCTGTTTTACTGATGTTGGCCTCACAGCGCCAGGGACCCGGGTTCGAATCCGGCCTCGGGTGACTGTCTGTGTGGAGTTTGCACATTCTCCCCGTGTCTGCGTGGGTTTCCTCCGGGTGCTCCGGTTTCCTCCCACAGTCCAAAGATGTGCGGGTTAGGTTGATTTGGCTATGATAAATTGACCCTTAGTGTGAGGGGGGGATTAAATAAGTGGGGTTACGGGGATAGGGTGGGATATGTGTCGGTGCAGGCTCGATAGGCCGAAATGGCCTCTATCTGCACTGTGGGGATTCTGTGATAAATATTGGTCAGGACACCGGGGAGAACTCCCCTGCTCTTCTTCCAAATAGTGCCGTGGGATCATTTACATCCATCAGAGAGGGCAGATGGGGCCTCGCTTTAACATCTCATCCTATGCAGAGGGAGCTGCTGCAAATGCTTTTTTCAATGGTAGCTGGTAAAAAGAGAAAACATAGAAGGCAAAATGAAGCTAAAATGCAAGAAAACCCCACCGAATAATTCATGTAAATAAATATAACAAAAGGAAACTAGAAAGGCCCAAATATCAGGGGACTGGAATTTCCTCTTCCTGCCCGAAGATTGTTGGGATGGGACTTCCGTCCACCGTTCCTGACCCCACCATGACCCCAGCCCAATTTCTTGGGTCGGGGGGGGGGTCATTATGTATTCATGGCGGCATCCAGCGGGATTCTCTTCACAAGCAAGAACTCACTAGTGGTCCCAAGGACATCCAGGTGGTGCTGCATGGGGACCAATGCTCCACAAAAAGAATCAGGAGGCTGCTTGAAGAGGCAGAAAGACCCCAAAGACATTAGCACATTTTTTTACGGAAGTCCTCAGCCAAGACCGAAGCCAAGGCCTTCAGTAGGTGAGCGAACAGGGCAAAATTGAGGGAAAGGAGGTCACTACCGGGCCCACTCCCTCCACCAAGAGACTTTGGGGCCTTATCATAAATAGGTTTAGCCCAAGGGTGCCAGCTTGGCTCATTTTAGTAGCATTATGGCTACCGGGTCTGTAGGATGCGGGGTTGAGCCTCACTCCAGGACTTAAAGTACATTGGGGGAAAAATTCGGTGGCTTTGTGCTTCCCTTTAGTGCCCTAAGAGGGCGCTAATGGGGCGCAAAGCAACTAGCGCCCGGGCGCGGTGATGTTTGCGCCGCTCGCGAAATTGACCAGACATTTTGCGGCGGCGCTAAACACTACCGCCACGGTCTCCTGCACCCGCAGATCGTGATGTCTTCAAGCGTGCAACGCCCCGGTAGCGCCCCGGACCGGATATTGAGTGGCGCCCCCTGCCTTACCGCCTGCCGCTAGCAACGACAGGTTGAGGGGAGCGTTTTGCAGTCAGGAAGGGACTGGGGAAGCGCTATTTAAAGGCGACCGCTTCCTGCCTTTTTTTGTTGGTGACATTTTTGAACCACACATTCTGAGAGAGAGAGAGAGAGAGAGACTTCTGGAGAGATTCAACGCTGTGTGAAGGAGTTTTGGGTACTGAGCAGCACTTTGCAGGTTCATTTTGATTTGACCTTCCTTGCATCGATTTAGAAGAGACTGTGGGGGCTGCACTCTGAGCTCTTTCCCTGGGCCTCTCTATTGTTCTTTCCAGCAGATTTGATGTACAGGTCTCTCCAGGCCGAGATTCAAGGCTGCAATGAGCAGGATGTGGATGGAGAGCAAGATCGACCCTCCCTTACAGAACTGGCCAGGGCCAGTGTGTCTGTGTTCCATTGCTGACTGACATCACATGAGCTTCGCCAGCGCTCTGAGGTAGCGCCTCGCTCCTCGGCGTTAGCGCCTTAAGAGAGGTGTGTAGCGCCTGATTTAGCGCTCCAATCACCTCCAGGGGCGATAGAAGCCAAGTTTTCAGTCAGAGGCGATATTTAGCGCCAGGCGCTAATCTTTGCGCCCGGCCGATAATTATGCCCCAAATGGGCCGATACCGAATTTCTCCCCCATAAACTTTTCAAAAACTTGAAGTTCAGAAAATAAAACTTGTATCTTAGCAACAAGCTATAGTATAACATGGTTGTTACATTTTTTTGTCTTTACTTGAGATATGTTTTCTCGAGTTCAGCGTTTCAGACTCACACCCATAGGCAGACTCTTGCTCCCCATGTGCCGTTAACTGCCCAGGATCTAGGTAAGTTGTAGCGAGCCCAGGGATCAAACAGACAACTCTCGTCACTCTATTTCGCATTATATTGCATGCCCTTGGCTTCAGAAAGGCAGCAGAATAAATGTTTAAGTCGACCATGGCTTACGCTGGCAACTGCCAATCGGATTTATTAAACAGTAAAAGTATAACTGGACGGGAACAATAACACACTGTGGATTTACAATAGTTACAGGCTTAACTATCCTTCCTCAGAACATGTTTCTCTTGATTTCAGAAAGAGCTGCCAATCGAACTTGTATGCAAACCATATCCGCAAGATTCTCGTATTTGAATTGGATGGCTTGGCTCCTCTCTCAGACATGTGGCCACACGCCAGCCTAAGTTTTCCAATCGGCGCAATTTAATCCTGGTGGTAGTATTTAAGATAAATGGGTTTCCCCCACCCCATCCCCACCCCCTCCACCTCGGCATTAAAATAATGATGATCAGAAAATCCAAGCTAACGTGTATATTTTGGGATGTTGTATCGAAATAAGTTGGGCCATTCTCTATGGGTGGAACCAGCTTTTATATAAGAAAGTTACTAATAAATCCAGTAAGGAATTCAGGAGAAACATCTATACTCAGAGAGTGGTTGGAACGCGGAACTCGCGACCACAAGGCGTAGTTGAGGCGAATAGTATAGATGCCTTTAAGGGGAAGCTGGATAAGATATGAGGGAGAAAGGAATAGAAAGATACGTTGATAGGGGTGAGATGAACAGGGTGGGAGAAGGCTCGTGTGCAGCATAAACACCAGCGTGGAGCTGTTAAGAACATAAGAACATAAAATATAGGAGCAGGAGTAGACTATACGGCCCCTCGATCCTGCTCCGTCATTCAATAAGATCATGACGGATATTTGACCTCAACTCCACTTTCCCGCTGGATCCCCATATCCCTTGATTCCCTTAGTGCCTAAAGATCTATTGATCTCAGTCTTGAATATACTCAACGACTGAGCATCCACAGCCCTCTGGGGTAGAGAATTCCAAAGATTCCAAAGATTCATAACCCTATAACCCTCTTGGGCTGAACGGCCTGCTTCTATGCTGTAAATACAATATAATTCTATGAAACCCATAGGCACCACAACTGAAAGAAGGATACTATTGTCATGATAAGTCATAGTTAAAAAATTCTTCTTTTTAGTATACTAGCATGGTCACTGTCACTATAACCCTGTCAAGTATAGAACTAATCAAGGGCAATTAGGGATGGGCAATAAATGCTGGCCTTGCCAGCGACGTCCACATCCCATAAGAAAGGAATACAAAAATACTAATTCAGGACGGCCAGCAGGGATTGGTAAAAGGCAAGTCGTGTCTGACAAATTTGATTGAGTTCTTTGAAACATAGAAACATAGAAGATAGGAGCAGGAGTAGGCCATTCGGCCCCTCGAGCCTGCTCCGCCATTCGATGAGATCATGGCTGATCATCCAAACTCAGTACCCTGTACCTGCCTTCTCCCCATATCCCTTGATACCTTTAGCTTTATGAAATATATCTAACTCATTCTTGAATGGAAATAATGGAGTGCATTGATAATGGAAATGGAGCAGATGAAGTGTGGCAGCATAGGTAGGAAGTTGGGCAAAGGATAGAAAATGGAGAGCATTGGTTAATGGATGTGTTTTGGACTGGAGGGACATGAAGAGTGATGTCTCCCAGGGGTCAGTGTAGGGATCATTTCTCCCCTCTCTCTCTCTCCCCTCCGGGCCCCACAAGGAATGTTTAGGCCTCCCCTGCCCCTGCGCTCTCCCCGTTCCATTCCTGATCGCATGATTCACCCGAAACCCGCTCCCCACGACTTACCCGAGTGCTGGCGACCGTTCCTTCGGTCCCGGTCCAAAACCTCCTGCCGCCCAGAGTCCTGCTGATCGCCAGGTTCGGACGGGCATCTGACCGGGGGCATGCAGAAGGGGGGGGGGGCGGGGGGTGGTGTTTGGTGCTTGCCCCGCCCCCGCCCGCCTGATTGCCACGCTGGATTAAAATTGGGGCTTGTGCATGTGCGATTCTGTGACTCTGTGGCCTCGATTTTAAGGGGGGGGGAGGCAGGAAGGTCAGGGAGGGTGCGCGGGAGCCCAATAGCGGGCGGCGCACCCGACAAGATCGGGGATGTGGAGGCTCTGCCAATCTTAACAGTCGGGCCTCATTTAAATAGAACTTCCCGGATTCCCAGCCAAAATCAAGCCAGATTGACTACCCGGGAATTAGTACGCAGCAGGGGACCCATGGGAACGGTCCCAGGCAGTCAGTGGGTGGCGGGGATTCCCTCGCATCGCGGTCGGCTGCGGAGGCCAGGCTTTCCATGTCGAAGATTTCCCTGAAGATGGGGTGGGGGTGATGGGGCTGGGGACTCCCTGAAGATCGGGGGGGCGGGGGCGGGATTCCAGGGCTGGGGAGGCCTAAGGCCCTCCTGAGGGGCCTGGGATTGGGGGGAGGGGGAGAACTCCTGCTCCTCCTGCCCCACAAGGTGTTCAAAGAGTGGGAAAGTTTTAAAACTTACCTGGGCCACATCTGGCAGCAAACAGCGCGGACTCCCCCTGCGTGGCCATGATGTTTGAATCTTAAGTAGGCCCCCGCCTCCTGTTTTCAGTGGGAGCCTCGTCCAGGGCCTGACTCCCCGCCATTAATATTACAGCAGCTGGGAATGCAGCGGGTTGGAGGAGGGATCTCAATTTAGAATTTGACCCCCACTGTGTGACTGAGTGTGTGTGTGAGGCTGAGGATGTGTGCGAGTGTGTGTGTGCGTGTATGTGTGCGTGTGTGTGGGTGAGTGTGTGTGTGAGTGCGACTGAGTGTGTGTGAGTGTGTGTGTGTGACTGAGTCTGTAAGTGTGTGTGAGTGTGAGTATGAGTATGTGTGGGTGTCTGAATTTGTGTGTGTGTGTGTGTGTGTGTGTGCACCTGAGTGTGTGTGTGTGAGACTGAGTATATGTGTGTTTGTGTGAGTGTGTGTTTGGGTGAGTGTGTGTTTGGGTAAGTGTGCGTGTGTTTTTTTGGATAAGAGTGTGTGTGATTGTGACTGAGTGTGTGCGAGTGTGTTTGGGTGAGTGTGTGCGAGTGTGTTTGGGTGAGTGTGTGCGAGTGTGTTTGGGTGAGTGTGTGCGAGTGTGTTTGGATGAGTGTGTGCGAGTGTGTTTGGGTGAGTGTGTGCGAGTGAGTTTGGGTGAGTGTGTGCGAGTGTGTTTGGGTGAGTGTGTGCGAGTGTGTTTGGGTGAGTGTGTGCGAGTGTGTTTGGGTGAGTGTGTGCGAGTGTGTTTATGTGAGTGTGTGTGAGTGTGTTTGGGTGAGTGTGTGCGAGTGTGTTTGGGTGAGTGTGTGCGAGTGTGTTTGGGTGAGTGTGTGCGAGTGTGTTTGGGGTGAGTGTGTGCGAGTGTGTTTGGATGAGTGTGTGCGAGTGTGTTTGGGTGAGTGTGTGCGAGTGTGTTTGGGTGAGTGTGTGCGAGCGTGTTTGGGTGAGTGTGTGCGAGTGTGTTTGGGTGAGTGTGTGCGAGTGTGTTTGGGTGAGTGTGCGAGTGTGTTTGGGTGAGTGTGTGCGAGTGTGTTTGGGTGAGTGTGTGCGAGTGTGTTTGGGTGAGTGTGTGCGAGTGTGTTTGGGTGTGTGTGTGCGAATGTGTTTGGATGAGTGTGTGCGAGTGTGTTTGGGTGAGTGTGTGTGAGTGTGACTGAGTGTGTGCGAGTGTGTTTGGGTGAGTGTGTGTGTGGTTGAGTGTGACTGAGTGTGTGCGAGTGTGTTTGGGTGAGTGTGTGCGAGTGTGTTTGGGTGAGTGTGTGCGAGTGTGTGCGAGTGTGTTTGGATGAGTGTGTGCGAGTGTGTTTGGGTGAGTGTGTGCGAGTGTGTTTGGGTGAGTGTGTGCGAGTGTGTTTGGATGAGTGTGTGCGAGTGTGTTTGGGTGAGTGTGTGCGAGTGTGTTTGGGTGAGTGTGTGCGAGTGTGTTTGGATGAGTGTGTGCGAGTGTGTTTGGGTGAGTGTGTGTGAGTGTGACTGAGTGTGTGCGAGTGTGTTTGGGTGAGTGTGTGTGTGGTTGAGTGTGACTGAGTGTGTGCGAGTGTGTTTGGGTGAGTGTGTGCGAGTGTGTTTGGGTGAGTGTGTGCGAGTGTGTGCGAGTGTGTTTGGATGAGTGTGTGCGAGTGTGTTTGGGTGAGTGTGTGCGAGTGTGTTTGGGTGAGTGTGTGCGAGTGTGTGCGAGTGTGTTTGGATGAGTGTGTGCGAGTGTGTGCGAGTGTGTTTGGGTGAGTGTGTGCGAGTGTGTTTGGGTGAGTGTGTGCGAGTGTGTTTGGGTGAGTGTGTGCAAGTGTGTTTGGGTGAGTGTGTGCAAGTGTGTTTGGGTGAGTGTGTGCGAGTGTGTTAAGGTGAGTGTGTGCGAGTGTGTTTGGGTGAGTGTGTGCGAGTGTGTTTGGGTGAGTGTGTTTGGGTGAGTGTGTGCGAGTGTGTGCGAGTGTGTTTGGATGAGTGCGTGCGAGTGTGTTTGGGTGAGTGTGTGTGAGTGTGACTGAGTGTGTGCGAGTGTGTTTGGGTGAGTGTGTGTGTGGTTGAGTGTGACTGAGTGTGTGTGAGTGTGTTTGGGTGAGTGTGTGCGAGTGTGTTTGGGTGAGTGTGTGCGAGTGTGTTTGGGTGAGTGTGTGCGAGCGTGTTTGGGTGAGTGTGTGCGAGTGTGTTTGGGTGAGTGTGTGCGAGTGTGTTTGGGTGAGTGTGTGTGATTACTATAATTTTCCACATGCTTGCTTAAAAATAGATCAAATTGTCATGCTGCCCATTTATTTCTACATTCTGGGTGGTGCACGCCCTGGATTAACACACCTTTCCAGTTGGGGAGAGGGAACTCTTGAATTGCTCAAGCTCGCAACCCTCATCACTCTCAGATCAGCACTGGCAAGGACCAAATCAGTTGGAGAACCTGCGACAGGTCCCTTCAGCAGATGAATAATATCCCACTGCCGACACAAGCAGACCAATGGTTTCCATGGAGTCCAACACACGCCACCGGTGAGCAATGGAAATAAAACAACGAGGCGAACAAATATCTTTATAACTGGCCTGTCAACAGGAAGACAACAGGAGGATAAACACAGACCACAATGAATGATGTCAGCACAATATAATTCCTAGTACAAAGAGGACTTGAAAACACTTCCCCAGGAAGTCACTGCATTCTTTCATGGCTATGTTTTTTTTCCCGAAAGATTACATTTTACAAAGCAGTTGGTCATTCAGTAGCACAGCGATCAGGAACAGGCATCAGACCATTACCAGCGCACACAGTGCATGTACGTTTTAATTGGGATAGCGCATGTTATCTGAGTCAGAAGGTTGTGGGTTCAACTCCCACTCCAGACACTTGAACACAAAATCTAGGCTGACACTCCAGTGCAGTGCTGAGGGAGTGCTGCACTGTCGGAGGTGCCGTCTTTTGGATGAGATAATGGTCTGGAATTTGCGGTCCCGATGACGGCAAACTGGTAGCGTTCGCCGTCATTCTGCCTTTGAAACTGACCGGCAACTTCAGAATTTAAGAAAGGAGGGAGAGAGAAAACGGGGAACTACAAACCAGTTAGTCTGACATCAGTAGTAGGGAAAATGCTAGAATCTATTATTAAGGACGTGGTAACAGGGCACTTAGAAAATAGTAATAGGATTGGACAGAGTCAACACGGATTTATGAAAGGGAAATCGTGTTTGACAAATCTGTTGGAGTTTTTTGAGGTTGTAACTAGCAGAATAGATAAGGGGGAACCAGTGGATGTGGTGTATTTGGATTTTCAGAAGGCATTCGATAAGGTGCCACTCAAGAGGTTATTGAACAAAATTAGGGCTCATGGGATTGGGGGTAATACACTAGCATGGATTGAGGATTGGTTAACGGACAGAAAACAGAGAGTAGGAATAAACGGGTCATTTTCGGGTTGGCAGGCTGTAACGAGTGGGGTACCACAAGGGTCAATGCTTGAGCCTCAGCTATTCACAATCTTCATCAATGATTTGGATGAGGGAACCAAATGTAATTTATCCAATAAAATATACTCTTCAGATGCCTTCCGCCACTTTAACATTTTCCAGTTTCCTGGCCCCAACCGTCTCCTTTTCACTATGGACGTACAATCCCTCTACACCTCCATCCCCCACCAGGGTGGCCTGAGGGCGCTCCGCTTCTTCCTTGAACAGAGGCCCAACCAGACCCATCCACCACCACCACCCTCCTCTGCCTGGCTGAACTTGTTCTCACATTGAACAACTTCTCCTTTGACTCCACTCACTTCCTCCAAATTAAAGGTGTTGCTATGGGAACCCGCATGGGTCCTAGCTATGCCTGCCTTTTCGTGGGATATGTGGAACATTCTTTGTTCCAGTCCTAATCAGGTCCCCTCCCTCACCTCTTTTTCCGGTACATTGATGACTGTATCGGTGCCGTTTCCTGCTCTCGTCCTGAACTAGAAAATTTCATTCACTTTGCTTCCAATTTCCACCCTTCGCTCACCTTCACATGGTCCATCTCCGACTCTTCCCTTCCCTTCCTCGACTTCTCCGTCTCCATCTCTGGGGATAGGCTATTGACAAACATTCACTATAAGCCCACTGACTCCCACAGCTACCTGGACTACACTTCCTCGCACCCCGCTTCCTGTAAGGACTCTATTCCATTCTCCCAGTTTCTCCGTCTCTGCCGCATCTGCTCTGACGATGCCACCTTCCATACTAGTGCTTCCGACATGTCTTCCTTTTTCCTCAACTGAGGATTCCCCTCTACCATGGTTGACACGGCCCTTGACCGTGTCTGTTCTATTTCCCGCACTTCTGCTCTCACCCCTTCCCCTCCCTCCCAGAACCACGATAGGGTTCCCCTTGTCCTCACCTTTCACCCCACCAACCTTCACATTCAACGGATCATCCTCCGCCATTTCCGCCACCTCCAGTGTGATCCCACCACCAAACGCATCTTCCCCTCACCTCCCCTTTCAGCATTCCAAAGGGACCGCTCCCTCCACCCTGGTCCACTCCTCTATCACCCCCAGCACCCCTTCCCCTTCGCCCGGCACCTTCCCGTGCAGGCGCAGGAAATGCAACACCTCCCCTTTTACCTCCTCCTTCCCACTGTCCCGGGCCCCAAACACCTCTTCCAGGTGAAACAGCGATTTACCTGTACTTCTTGCAATTTAGTATACTGTATTCGCTGCTCACGATGCGGTCTCCTCTACATTGGGGAGACCAATTGCGGATTGGGTGACCGTTTTGCGGAACACCTCCATTCAGTCCGTAACGGTGACCCCGAGCTTCCGGTCGCCTGTCACATAATTCTCTGCTCTACTCCCACTCTGACCTCACCGTCCTCGGCCTCTTACACTGTTCCAATGAAGCTCAACGTAAGCTCGAGGAACAGCACCTCATCATTCGATTAGGCACTTTACAGCCTTCTGGACTCAACATCGAGTTCAACAATTTCAGACCATAACCTCCGCCCCTATCATTTTGTTTTCTCTCTCTCTCACATGGCAGCTGTCGATCATTCTGCCATCGCCATTTACACTTCATCTAAAGTCATCTTTTGTTTCTTAACTTGTCCCATTACCATCTCCTTTTGCCTTGCACCACCATCCCTTTTGTCTCTTAATCTCTCCTGCCTTCCATCCTATCACAGACCTTCCCTTTTGTTCTTTCCTCCCCTCCCTCCGCTCCCTGCCCCTACACTTGCTTAAAAACCTGTTCCATCACCAACTTTTTCCAGTTCTGACGAAAGGTCATCGACCTGAAACATTAACTCTCATTAACTTTTTGTTTTAAAGTTTGTTCATCTTTATTTCAGGTTCCCCTTTTGCCCATGTGAAAGCCCCAAACTTTGTTTTGACTCTCTCTCTAACATTTTTTAAAAGTTAGAATTTTAAGAGCTTATCCACCTCCTTGTTCGCTGTCAGTGAGAATTCTACATTTTGATTGGCTGTTTAGACAGCTTGTTGACGTCACATCAGCTCGCACTAGGGGATTCCCGCTGGACTCCGTTAATTTAAATTACACATCGGAAAACCCGAACTTCTCGAGACCGAGATCGCGAGATCTTTGTGCGAAGCTTACTTCGGGGCCAGTGGCAAACGCCTTTGCTTCGCCGCTGACCGCAAATTCCGGGCGGCTAAACCAAGGCCCCAGCTGCCCTCTCGGGGAAGAGATCCCATGGCACTATTTCCCAGCTATCGATTATCCTATATATATATAAACCATCCGAACGCCTCGATTAGATTCCAGTCTGTAACTCACTCCCGGGTATCCATTATGCTATATATAAACCATCCGAACCCCTTGATTAGATTCTAGCCAGTAACTCATTCCCAGGTAGCCGTTATTTTATATATTTTAGCTCATCTGCTGCTGAAACCCTCTTCCCTGCCTTTGCCACCTCTAGACTTGACTATTCCAATGTTCTCCTGGCTGGCCTCCTATATTCCACCCTCCATGAACTTGAGCTCATCCAAAACTCTGCTGCCTGTGATCCTAACTTGCACCAAGTCCTGTTCACCCATCACCCCCTGTGCTCACTGACCTACATTGGCTCCTGGTCCGGCAACACCTCAATTTTAAAATTCCCATTCTTGTTTTCAAATCCCTCTATGGCCTCCTCCAGCCCTGCAACCCTCCGAGATCTCTGCGCTCCTCCAATTCTGGCCTCTTGCGCATCCCCGATTTTAATCGTTCCACCATTGGCGGCCGTGCCTTCAGCTGCCTAGGGCCTAAGCTCTGGAATTTCCTGCGTAAACCTCTCTGCCTCTCTACCTCTCTCTCCTCCTTTAAGACACTCGTTAAAACCTACCTCTTTGCCCAAAGCTTTGGGTCACCTGTCCTAATATCTCCTTATGTGGCTCGGTGTCAAAATTTGTTTGATAATCGCTCCTGTGAAGCGCCTTGGAAAATTTTACTATGTTAAAGGCGCTATATAAATACAAGTTGCTGTTGATGTTGTTATAGATACATATCAACCATCCAAACACCTCGATTAGATTCGGAATCATTATTGTTCTATTACAGCCCTTATGATAACCCATACTGTGGGTATTAGCCGCTGGTAAGGGGATCCAGTCTGTCATAGTTCTCACTGTTGTAAATGGTGAATAAATCTCTGCAGCATTAACAAAATCTTCCCCCGGCTGAGTTAGTGCCAGCTTAGTGACTGTGATGAAAATCATTTCCTCTGCGTCAGTATGTACTCACTGAACGGATTTCTGGAATGCCTGAAGTGCCAGACTGAAAGAGAGAGGGTGTCTTTATTTTCAGGCCGGGGACACACTGACATCCTCTTGTTCACCAACAAGTCAAAATTAAATGGACTCAATCCAGCTTCAAAGATTCTTGTCCTGAGTTCATGTTTTCAGATTTTTTTTGAATTGGCCAGGAAAAATTCTACGGGTGATCTTTTTTTTTAAATTTAGATGTTGGGCACTTTTAATTTCATGGTGTCTGTAATTTAGCATTAGAGACTTTTATACTTTTCAAAACTAAGCATTGGCATGCTATACCTCCAACAAGCGAGAGTCTAACCACCGCCCCTTGACATTCAACGGCATTACCATCGCCGAATCCCCCACCATCAACATCCTGGGGGTCACCATTGACCAGAAACTTAACTGGACCAGCCACATAAATACTGTGGCAACAAGAGCAGGTCAGAGGTTAGGTATTCTGCTGTGAGTGTCTCACCTCCTGACTCCCCAAAGCCTTTCCACCATCTACAAGGCACAAGTAAGGAGTGTGATGGAATACTCTCCACTTGCCTGGATGAGTGCAGCTCCAACAACACTCAAGAAGCTCGACGCCATCCAGGACAAAGCAGCCCGCTTGATTGGCACCCCATCCACCACCTTAAACATTCACTCCCTCCACCATCGGCGCACCGTGGCTGCAGTGTGTACCATCTACAAGATGCACTGCAGCAACTCGCCAAGGCTTCTTCGGCAGCACCTCCCAAACCCACGACCTCTACCACCTAGAAGGACAAGGGCAGCAGGTGCATGGGAACACCACCACCTCCAAGTTCCCCTCCAAGTTACACACCATCCTGCCTTAGAAGTATATCGCCGATCCTTCATCGTCGCTGGGTCAAAATCCTGGAACTCCCTCCCTAACAGCACTGTGGGAGTACCTTCACCACACGGACTGCAGCGGTTCAAGAAGGCGGCTCACCACCACCTTCTCAAGGGCAATTAGGGATGGGCAATAAATGCTGACCTTGTCAGCGACGCCCACATCCCATAACGAATAAAAAAAAAATCATGAAATGCTCAATGTAGTATTAACCTTCTGCTGAGGTGTGTGCTGATCTATGTCACTTCAAGGCCACGAGCTGTGACTGTTGTTAAGGAAACGAAGGTGTAGATCAACAAGAGTTTATGGCCGCGGAATTCGGCCCCTTAGCGCTGGCTGAAAAGGCCGGTTTTGGTGAAAAAATGACAGCACGCCTCACTTCTGCCCACTTCCGCCGGGTCCCGCGGTGGCCATTTTGGGCAGGTCGGCAGCGCTGCCGTTGCCTGCGCTCGCTGGAGAAATGGTAATGAGGCCGATCGTGACGTCCATGAGTGTGCAACGCTGATTTGACGCACGACCTGCCATTTTGGACGTCACCGCACCATTCAACACCCTCCCCAAATCACGAGTAGCTGAGCATGCGTTCAGCAGCAGGAAGGACTCCCACCTGCGCTATTTAAAGGGTTCAGCAACCACTTGCAGCTGACTTGCTTTTCGATTTCTACTGGCTCTGTGTAAGTTTTGTGCAACTGCTTGGAGCTTTCTACAGTTATTGCAAGTTGGTGAGGAGATGGAATGTTGCTGCAAGTGGAGAACGCCTGCTTCTGATTTAAAGGGCTCGGCTCACACCACTTGCTCCCAGTCATGGGGGCTCTACTTGCAGCCCCTCTCGCGCTGGAGTATGACAGGGAGATGGAACAGAGGCAGCGAAGAAGAGGACAAGCTGCTCGCAGAGGGAGGAGGAGGGCTCTCAGCAGGAAGCCTTACCCACCTAGGGTCTTCCGAGAGCACTTCTCCTACCTGCACTTAAGTCAGGAGCAGTGTATTAGGAGGCTCCGCTTCACCAAGGAGGTGGTCACACAACTCTACCACCTCCTGGAACCAGACTTGCAGCCTCAGAGCAGGACAACGATGCCGTTCCCAGTGTCCCTCAAGGTCACCGGGGACCTCAATATTTTGGCCACCGGATCCTTCCAGTCTGGAGCAGGAGACACAGCTAACATCTCCCAGATCGCCATCCATCGCTGCATCCGGGAGGTCACAGAGGCTCTGTACTCTAAGAGAAGGGACTTCATTGCCTTCTCTCTGAAAAGAGAGAAGGAGGAGGAGCGCGCATGTGGCTTTGCCAGGCCAGGCCGAGCTGCAGACACTGCGATGCATCAGGGAGGGGGAAAGTTACCTGGACACTTTATTCCAGGAGGCAGTCACACCCCTTAGGATAGGGTCTTCTGATTTGGTCAGTAGTCAGGGACAGGAGGATGTGACTGCGAGTGAGGCAGGTATGGGGACCCAGGAGGTGGAGGAGCCTCAGCCTTTGCAATTGTCCAACAGGTTTGAGGATTTTGTGGCCTGTATGGATGAAAGCGGTGGCTTCAGGGTGGATGAGCAAACTGACCATGGCACCGAGGTACAGGAAGCCATTCAAGCGGGGGGAGTTAACAGGAATGTACTGGTAATTGGGGACAGCATAGTCAGGGGGATAGATACAGTTCTCTGCGGCCAAGAGCGAGAGTCCAGACGGCTATGTTGCCTGCCCGGTGCCAGGGTTCGGGACATCTGCTCTGGGCTGGAGAGGAATCTGCAGTGGGAGGGGGAGGACCCAGTGGACGTGGTCCATGTAGATACCAATGACATAGGTAGAACTAGCAAAGAGGTTCTTCTGAGAGAGTAGGAGTAGCTAGGGACTAAATTAAAAAGCAGAACCTCAAGGGTAATAATGTCTGCATTATTACCTGAACCACGAGCAAATTGGCATAGGGTAAATAAAATTAGAGAGCTGAATGCGTGGCTCAAAGACTGGTGTGGGAGAAATGGGTTTCAATTCCTGGGGCACTGGCACCAGTACTGGGGAAAGTGGGATCTGTATCGTTGGGACGGTATTCACCTGAACCATGCTGGGACCAGTGTTCTGGCGAGTTGTATAACTAGGGCGGTAGAGGGCTTTAAACTAAATATTGGGGGCATGGGATCAAATTTGGGAAGATGTGGTAATTCAAAGATTAGAGACAAGGCAATAGAGAAAGGTATTAATATGGGAAATGATAAACAGACCGTGACAGGAAGGGATAGAGAGTACAATTCGAAGAGTAAATCAACAGATAAGGCTAGAGGTTACAAAAATAATAAAAGGACAAAACTAAAGGCTCTGCATCTGAATGCACGTAGTATTCGAAACAAAACAGATGAACTGATAGCGCAAATAGAAATAAATAAATATGATCTGATAGCCATTACAGAAACATGGCTGCAGGATGACATAGATTGGGATCTGAATATTGAAGGGCACATGACATTTAGGAAGGACAGGAAGGTGGGAAAAGGTGGAGGGGTGGCTCTGTTAATTAATGATGGTATTAGCACAATAGAGAGGGATGACCTAAGTTCAGGAAACCAGGATGTAGAAGCGGTTTGGGTAGAGATGAGAAATAATAAAGGCAAGAAGTCATTTGTGATAGTGGTGTACAGGCCCCCTAACAGTAACCACATGGTAGGATGGAGTATAAAGGAAGAAATAATGGGAGCTTGTCAGAAGGGTACAGCAATAATCATGGGGGATTTTAATCTGCATATAGACTGGGAAAATCAGATGGGCAAAGGTAGCATTGATGAGGAGTTCATGGAATGTTTTTGGGATAGTTTCGTACAACAGCACGTTCTGGAGCCAACCAGAGAGCAGGCTATACTAGACCTGGTATTGTGCAACGAGATTGGATTAATTAATGACCTCATAGTGAAGGCGCCCCTAGGTAGCAGCGATCATAATATGATTGAATTTTACATTCAGTTTGAGAGAGAGAAGAGTGGGTCCAAGACTAGTATTTTAAACTTAAATAAGGACAATTATGAGGGCATGAAAGCAGAGCTAGCTAAAGTGAACTGACAAATTAGGTTAAGGGATAGGTCAATAGAGTTGCAGTGGCAGACATTTAAGGGGATATTTCAAAATACACAGAATATATACATTCCAACAAGAAAGAAAAATTCCAAGGAGAGGACCCACCATCCGTGGTTAACTAAAAAAATTAAAGATAGTATTAAACTTAAAGAAAAAGCACATAATTGCGCAAAGATGGGTGGCAGGTCAGAAGATTGGACAGAATATAAAAAACAGCAAAGAATGACTAAAAGATTAATAAGGAGAGAAAAATTAGAGTACGAGAGAAAGCTAGCTAGAAATATAAAAACAGATAGTAAGAGTTTCTATAGATATTTGAAAAAGAAGAGTTAACAAAGTGAGCGTTGGTCCTATAAAAAGTGAGTCTGGGGAATTAATAATGGAAAATAAGGAGATGGCAGTTGAATTGAACAGGTATTTTGCATCGGTTTTCACTATAGAGGATACAAGTAACATCCCAGAAATAGCTGTAAATCAGGAAATGGAAGGGAGGGAGGAACTCAAGAAAATTATCATCACCAGGGAAGTGGTACTGAGCAAATTGTTGGAGCTGCGGGCTGACAAGTCCCTGAGTCCTGATGGACTTCATCCTAGGGTCTTAAAGGAAGTGGCTAGTGAGATAGTTGATGCGTTGGTTTTAATTTTCCAATATTCCCTAGATTCGGGGAAGGTTCCATTAGGTAGGCAGGAATGTGGAGTAATCAGATCAGCCATGATCTTATTGAATGGCGGAGCAGGCTTGAAGGGCCGAGTGGCCTACTCCTGCTCCTAATTCGTATGTTCGTATATCGGGCTTCCCCATGGTGCAGGGCGCCCTCGACTGCACACACGTGACTTTGCGGGCACCCCATATCAATCCTGAGATGTACCGCAACCGCAAAGGCTACCACTCACTTAATGTGCAGTTGGTGTGCAATCACGCCCAGCACATCACGATGGTGAATGCCTGGTATCCTGGCAGCAGTCATGATGCCTTCATCCTGTGCCAGTCAGATCAATGACTGACTTTCATTTTTTTTAAAAGATTGTTTAGCTGCTGTTCCCTTCTTCTCCGGCAGTCCCTCTGAACCGAGGATGACTTGCTTCCACACTAACAATGAGTTCTCAGGTGACTTTACAAAGTGTGTCATTTGGTACATGACAGGCACATGTTAGATGCAATTTTTTTACTATATATATGTATAAATACACTGGATCTCCTTTAGCATTGCTCACAGTGAAGCAGAGGACACAGTGAATGTAATGCACAGCGTGTTATCAGAGTCAGAGATTAAATAAGTCAAGTTCCGTTTTTATTGCATGGTATTGTGGCATTTTTAACCAGTGTTTTGGGGATCAAATTCTCTGATTCTGTCCATATTTCTGTAACTTTATATTATCTGTTCACCATAATTATATGTTACATTCCCTATCAAATCAATTTTGGTCGGCTGTCTGAGGCTGAACCAGACTGTTCACAACCTTGGTGTGATATTTGACCCCAAGGTAAGCTTCCGACCACATATCCGCGCCATCACTAAGACCGCCTATTTCCAACTCCGGAACATCACCCGTCTCCGCCCCGCCTCAGCTCATCTGCTGCTGAAACCCTCATCCATGCCTTTGTTACCTCTAGACTTGACTATTCCAACGCACTCCTGGCTGGCCTCCCACATTCTACCCTACGTAAACTTGAGGTCATCCAAAACTCGACTGCCCGTGTCCTAACTCGCACCAAGTCCCGTTCACCCATCACCCCTGTGCTTGCTGACCGGCAATTGGCTCCCGGTTAAGCAACGCCTCGATTTAAAAATTCTCATCCTTGTTTTCAAATCCCTCCATGGCCTCGCCCCTTCCTATCTCTGTAACCTCCTTCAGCCCCATAACCCCCCGAGATATCTGCGCTCCTCTAATTCTGGCCTCTTAAGCATCCCTGATTATAATCGCTCCACCATTGGTGGCCGTGCCTTCAGCTGCCAAGGTCCTGAGCTCTGAAATTCCCTCTCTAAACCTCTCCGCCTCTCTACCTTTAAGACGCTCCTTAAAACCTACCTTCACCTGCCCTAATATTTCTTTATGTGGCTTGGTGTCAAATTTTGTTTGATAACACCTTGAGATGCCTTGGGACGTTTTACTGTGTTAAAGGCGCTATATAAATGCAAGTTGTTGTTGCTGTGAGCATCACTGGCAAGGCCAGCATTTATTGCCCATCCCTAGAGATACAAATAAACAGCTTGCTAGTCCCCTTCAGAGGGCAGTTAAGGGTCAACCACGTTGGTGTTGGACTGGAGTCACAGATAGGCCAGACCGTGTAAGGATGGCAAGTTCCCTTCCCTAATTGACATTAGTGAACCAGTTGGGTTTTTACGACAATCTGACAGCTTCATGGTCACTCTTATTTTTTATTTCCAGATTTTTTTCAAAGTCTCAAACTACCCTGATGGGATTTGAACTCCCGATTATGAGTCCAGGTGTCTGGATTACTGGTCCAGTAACATAACCAGCGCACTACCCGCACCCCATTTTTGCAGCATTTGGTGTGATCCTGAAGTCTCGCCACACAGACCAGGAATCACTGGCCAGACCCACACCTGGCCGGCAGTTCCGGCCCAGAACAATTTGACGTGCTCCCAGTCAGAGGTCAATCTGCCGCAGTATATGCGCTCTATCGTGTATTTGGACTGCAATCACAACTACAGTTGGAAAGTACGTGGAATTTGCAGCACAGGAACAGGCCAATCAGCGCAACAGGTCTACGCCGATGTTTATGTTCCACACAAGCCTCCTCCCACCTTACTTCATCTCACCCTATCAACATATCCTTTTATTCCTTTCTCCCTCATGTTCTTATCTAGCTTCCCCTTAAATGCATCTGTGCTATTCGCCTCAACTACTCCCTGTGGTAGCGAGTTCCACATTCTAACCACTCCCTGGGTAAAGGAGTTTCTCCTGAATGCCCCATTGGATTTATTACTGACTCTCTTATATTTATGGCTCCTGGTTTTGGACTCTCCACAAGTGGAAACATCTTCTCTCCATCTAATTTTGTGCTTGTGCAGCTTCACTCACATTGGGCTCTGCATTGGTTCCAGGCAGCTACAGGCTTCGGCCTGGATTTTCCTCTTTTATCCCATCCGAAATTGGGCGGCACAGCGGCATAAATAATGGGGACAATTGTGTGGTGAGGCCGACCACCGTTTCCCCACCCTGACTTCAATCGCCCTCCCCTCGGGAGATTGGATAGGCGATAGAAGACCGAGTCGGAATAATCGATACATACTCGAATCGGAAGGAAGTGACTAGTGGCGTCCCACAAAGATCTGCGGTGGGGCCTCAACTATCCACTGTATTTATTAATAACTTAGGTGCCAAAATAGAAAGCCATTTATCCAAGTTTGCCGATGACACAAAGATTGGTGGCATAGTAAGTAGTGTAGATGGAAGCATGAAATTACAAAGAGACATTGATAGATTAAGTGAGTGGGCAAAACTGTGGCAGATGGATTTCAACGCAAGTAAGTGTGAGGTCATACATTTTGGACCAAAAACGGATCGATCCGAGTATTTTTTAAATGGTGAAAAGCTACGAACAGTGGATGTCCAAAGAGATTTAGGGGTCCATGTACAGAGACCACTAAAATGTAGCGGACAGGTACAAAAAAGTAATCAAAAAGGCTAATGGAATGTTAGCCTATATATCTAGAGGGTTAGAATATAAAGGGGAGGAACATAAGAACATAAGAAATAGGAGCAGGAGTAGGCCATTCGGCCCCTCAAGCCTGCTCCGCCATTCAATAAGATCATGGCTGATCTTCTACCTCAACTCCACTTTCCCGCACTGATCCCCATATCCCTTGATTCCCTTAATATCCAAAAATCTATTGATCTCTGTCTTAAACATACTCAACTACTGAGGCTCCACAGCCCTCTGATAGAGAATTCCAAAGATTCACCACCCTCTGAGTGAAGAAATTTCTCCTCATCTCAGTTCTAAATGGCCAACCCCTTAATCTGAGACTGTGACCCCTGTTTCTAGACTTCCCCAGCCAGGGGAAACATCCTCCCTGCATCTACCCTGTCAAGTCCTGTAAGAATTTTGTATGTTTCAATGAGATCACCTCTCATTCTTCTAAACTCTAGAGAATATAGGCCTAGTCTACTCAATCTCTCCTCATAGGACAATCCCCCCATCCCAGGAATCAGTCTGGTGAACTTTCGTTGCACTCCCTCTATGGCAAGTATATCCTTCCTTAGGTAAGAAGACCAAAACTGTACACAATACTCCAGATGTGGTCTCACCAGGGCCCTATATAATTGCAGTAAGACATCTTTACTCTTATACTCAAATCCTCTTGTAATAAAGGCCAACATACCATTTGCTTTCCTAATTGCTTGCTGTACCTGCATGTTAACTTTCAGTGATTCGTGTACGAGGACACCCAGGTCCCTCTGAAAACCAACATTTCCCAATCTCTTACCATTTAAAAAATACTCTGCTTTTCTGTTTTTCCTACCAAAGTCGATAACTTCACATTTCTCCACATTATATTCCATTTTCCATGTTCTTGCCCACTCTATATCCTCTTGCAGCCTCTTTGCATCCTCCTCACAATTTACATTCCCACCTAGTTTTGTATCATCAGCAAACTTGGATATATTACATTTGGTCCCCTCATCCAAATCATTGATGTAGATTGTGAATATTGGGTATTAATTCTTTAAATGCTAGCCATTGCTTGTCTACCATCATACCTTTTAATGTAATTTCCCAAACTATCGTAGCCAACTCGCCCCTCATACCTACGTAGTTTGCTTTGTTTAGATTTAAGAGCCTAGTTTCGGATTTAACTAAAGCACTTTCAAACTCAATATAAAATTCTATCATATTATGGTCACACTTCCCTAAAGGGCACTTTACTACAAGGTTATTAATTAACCCTTTCTTGTTGCACAATACTAGATTTAAATAGCCTGTTCCTTAGTTGGTTCCTCAATATACTGATCTAGAAAACTATCTTGTATACATTTAGTGAATTCGTCCTCCACACTATTACTGCAAATTTGGTTTGCCCAGTCTATATGTAGTTTAAAGTCCCCCATGATTACTGTATTACCCTTGTTACATGCGCCTCTAATTTCTTGATTTATACTCTGCCCTACATTACAACTATTGTTTGTGGACCTATAAACAACTCCCACCAATGTTTTCTGCCCCTTGCTGTTTCTTAGCTCCACCCAAACTGATTCTACTTCTTGATTTTCGGAGCTAAGATCCTTTCTCTCTACTGTCTTTATCCCATCCTTTATTATCAGGGCTATCCCTTCTCCTTTCCCATTTTGCCTATCTCTTCTAAAAGTTAAGTATCCTGGAATATTTAGTTCCCAACCTTGGCCACTTTGCAACCACGCCTCCATAATGGCTATTAGATCAAACCTATTAATTTCTATCTGCACTATTAATTCATCTATTTTGTTGTGAATGCTTCGCACTTTCAGATATAGTGCCTTTAGCTTTGACTTTTTTCTATTTTTTCCTGATGTCACCTTAGTCACTGATGCCTTATTATCTTTGTTACTCTCTATCCCTTCCTGACCTACTCTGCTTATTTTTACCCAAAACTCTACTCTGCTCTAGAGCCTTGACATTTCTCTCGCTGCTTTAAAATTTACTCTTTCCTGAATCCTCCCAGCCCCCCGGCCCCTCCTTCATTAGTTTAAAACCCTCTCTACTGCCCTAGTTATTCGATTCACCAGGACACTGGTCCCAGCATGATTTAAGTGGAGCCCATCCCCACAGAACAGCTCCCTCTTCCCCCAGTACTGGTGCCAGTGCCCCATGAACTGAAACCCCTTCCTCTCACACCACTCTTTGAGCCACGCATTTAAACCTCTAGGGGGAAAAATTGAGTCGCGTCCCCGTTTGGGGCGCTAACTTAGCCGGGTTTAGCGCCCCAGAAAAATTAGCGCCCCCACGGCCGAAATTGAGTGGTAATGCCCCAAGAGGGAAGCGGGGCGCTACTGGAAGTGCCCCGCCTCCCTCTTGGGGCGCTGCTAAGGGAATAGCGCGGTGCGACGTGCCGCAGTATTGTAGGCCATCCTCCCATTCTTAAAGGGGAGGGGCCTTGCGCAGCGTGACCCGGGGATCGGAGTGCCGGCAGAAGTGCCGGGCTCATGGAGCGCAGCCGGCACTCTGCGGGGGGGGGCCGGGTCAGGAGGCTGGGGACGGCAGCGGAGGCAGGTGCTGGCAGGCGGCCAGTAACAAAAAGTGGCCACCCGGAACCTCACCTTTAAATAGCGCCAGCCGCGGCCGCAGGTAGGCCCCCCTTGACCCCGTCGCGCAGAGCGTCCGGCGGTAAGTCAGGGGGCGCCACCGAAGATCGCGGCCGGGGTGCGAGCGGGGCGCTGCGCACGGTGATGACATCATCACCGGCGGCGCAGCACCGCGGGGCACTAACGGTTAGCCGCTAACCTCCCGCTGAATTTTGCGTTGGCAGCGCCGCGCCCGGGCACTAGTTGCTTTGCGCCCCATTAGCGCCCTCTTAGGGCGCTAACGGGAGGCGCAAAGCAACCGAATTTTCCCCCCCAATCTGTTTGTCCCTATGCCAATTTGCGCATGGCTCAAGTAACAATCCAGAGAGTATTACCTTTGAGGTTCTGCATTTTAATTTGGATCCTAGTTCCTCAAACTCACTCAGCAGAACTTCATTCCTAATTCTACCTATGGCGTTGATTCCTACGTGGACCACAACAACTGGATCCTACCCCTCCCACTCCAAGTTCTTCTCCAGCCGCGAGGAAATATCCTTAACCCTGGCACCGGGCAGGCAACACAGCCTTCGGTACTCCCTGTCACAGGCTGCAGAGAACAGTATCTATCCCCCTGGTTAGACCACATCTGGAGTATTGTGTACAGTTCTGTGACCTTGGTGAACAATGGGACCAACTGTCTATCTCATTAACCAATGAGATTTAAGGAATGAGAAAGAATAAGAGGAACGACGGAGAAGGAAATAGGGGGAATTGGAGTCAAATTAGATACAGAAAGAGAAATAAAGAGAGAAAGATTGGATTAAGAGAGAGAGAATAAAGAGACAGAAAGGAAAAGTAACAAAAACAAAGTTTTAATTTAAAATTTTAATAATCTCTAAGGACAATTTACTACCTGCAAGAATGAGTCTCCACAGTTTCAATTGTTCCCTTTCCAGGCTGGAGAGGTTGAGCGGCATTGCAGGAAAATAATTCTCGTGATTAAAGGGTCCTTATGTTTTTAAATGCCTGCCCTAACTTTCTGCGGCGAGTTTAATTTGTTTTAACAGCGCAAAATGCGGCAATTTCTTGTCACTCACGGGGAGGTTGAGAGCGAACTCCCGTTTTCGTGAGGGTAATGGCGGTGCGGCGCAAATCGTCCAGCAATTTGTGGTGATACGCATCTTAGGCCACTTATCTCTTCCTCGCCAGAAGTTGCTGGGGGTTTTTAACAGACTAAACGTGTGCATTAAAATCGCTGTTATTTTCCCAGCAAATTCTAGACCGATAGCCAGCAAGTCAAAGCCATCCCTGGATGTAGACCCAGAGCGAGATAAGGAGAATTTTTTTTACGCAGCGAGTTGTTACGATCTGGAATGCGCTGCCTGAAAGGGTGGTGGAAGCAGATTCAATAGTAACTTTCAAAAGGGAATTGGATAAATATTTGAAAAGGAAAAATTTGCAGGGCTGTGGGGAAAGAGCAGGGGGGAGTGGGACTAATTGGAGAGCTCTTTCAAAGAGCCGGCACAGGCACAATGGGCCAAAAGGCCTCCTTCTGTGCTGTATGATTCTATGATTCTATGATATAGGCCTCAGATCAGGGCCATTGCTTTCTGATGAGTGAACAGGGTAAATTCTGTTCTGCTACATAGGATTCTCGGATTTTCAGCAGGATTTGGGGATCAGATTTTGCAGTTCTGTGAAAACCAAACTTAAAGGCCTTGCCTATGACATGAAAATGAGTAGATTTACAGAGAGTGCAGTGGGACATGAGCTTATTGTGATTGAAGCTGCAGGTACATTTAATCATGAGGACATTCTGTGTGTGGAGGAGCGGTTCTATGGTGGCAGACCAGCTTCATCCCCACGGCAATGGAGTGATCGGGTTTTACGCCAATCTCCCATCAAAGTTAGAGTGAGCGATGAGTAGAACCCTGCTGAAGAGGGGGTTGGAGGAGGCTCGTGTGGAGCATTAGCACCAGCATGGAGCAGGTGGGCCAAATGGCCTGTTTCTGTGCTGTACATTCCGTATCATTTCTGGACCAATTCATCCATCACTTGTATGGGAGGGAAAAACTGTACAAATGTAGATTTATTTTTGCAGTGGTGGATCCATAATTTCCCCGGGCTACTCCCCCTCCACCATCGTAACTTCGACGCAAGTCCGCGCAAGCCCCGTTTCGGGCAGCGTAGGAGGAAGTCCTGAGGAAATTCCCGTCCATTTTCTTCAGATTGCAACCAATTTGACCCAGAATGAAACTGGGACGAAAAGGGTTAAATTATGAGGCCAGCTTTCATAGACTAGGCTTGTATTTCCTTGAGTATAACAGATTAAAGGGGTGATCTAATTGAGGTGGTTAAGATGATTAAAGGAGCTGATAGGGGAGATGGAGAGAAACTATTGCCTCTGGTTGGGGGGGGGGAGTCCAGAACAACGGAGCATAACCTTAAAAATTAGAGCCAAGCCATTCAGGGTGATGACAGGAAGCACTTCTTCACACAAAGGTTAGTGGAAATCTGGAACTCTCTGCCCCAAAAGGTTGTTGAGCCGGGGGGGTTCAATTGAAAATTTCAAAACTAAGATTGCTAGATTTTTGGGGAGTAAAGGTATGAAGGGTTACAGAACCAAGGCGGGTACAAAGTTAAGAGCTATGGTCTAATTGAATGGCGGAACAGGTTCCAGGGGCTGAATGGCCTGCTCCTGTTCCTTTGTTCCTAATTTGATGAGGCCCCCCCCCTCACTCGAGACACAGGGCTATTTACAGTACATGGTTGGGGCACAAGTGTCCAAAAGCCACAGTGAATCGGGTCATACCAAAGAAAGAGTTCCCTGGCCGAATTCTGGGCAAGGCTAAGTTGCGCCAAACCAGAGCCGATCCCCGTGAGAAACCCACCCAGCGAGTTAGGTTAAAATTGCCCCCATGTAAGTGATGTGATGCACGCTTTGCCCTGGATCTCCTTTCAGTAAGCTTCCATTCTTAGTGAGTAGCGTCAAACTTGGCTACACTGGGCCATTCAGTGAAGCAGCTGGGAGCAAGAGTAATGTTAAATTCTGGCCACTTTCTCCTGCCACACACCATTAGGAATGATTCATTTCTAAAAGGGTCAAGGAATCTTATAGCCTGGTTGGTAAGCTCATTAACCAGCTTGATTTCAAAATTGGATGCAATTGGACACTTAATCTGTCCACAAGACCTAAATTGAATGCCAATACTTTGCTGTAATTGCAAAGCTTTTACTAAAACATTTCTCTAACATGTGACAGTAGGAAAATCTCGCTCTTTGTGTCTAGGCTGGATGCCAGTCTGAGTCCTGGGGTGAAAGGTCAACGCCTGCATACCTGCTCCCTCTCCCATCACAAGGGTTGCTAACCCTCCAGGACTGACCTGGAGTCTCCAGGAGTTGACGATTAATCTCCAGGTTACTGCTGCCAGCAAAACTCGGGAGAAAAATCTTAGGAGCAGTTAAAAAATTGTGTGCTTTTATTTCATTTTCTCTGAACACTTGTGTTGGGCGACTAATAGCGGGAGCGCGGGGCGGGGCAATGGGAAGTGGGACATTGTATAATGTAATCTCCAGGAATACATCCAACCAGAGTTGGCAACACTTTTCAATCACACAGAAGCTTATAGTTCACTGAGAGGTCCTTACAGGGTTATTGAGAAGCTGATAGTGAGAGGGCCTTACAGGGCTGTTGAGAAACTAACAAACAAACATTCTCCAAAGGTCATTGAGAAGCTAATTTGGTCAAGGGTGCTTCAAGGGTCATAGGAAGATGAATGAAGTGAGAGTATTCATAGGGTCATCGGGCAAAGTGAGGGCCACTTGAGAAATGACTCGTTCACTTCGGACCCACAGACGGTGAGCAGTCAAAACATGCTTCCAATAAATGCTAAATAGCAAAACTGTAAAACACAATTATTTCCATCCTGTGCCGCTTTCAATTATATTTTCTTTTATAACAGAATTGACTTAAAAATTACCTGTGCAAGTGGACCCCTTTTGCACACATATTTCTGCACGGTCAACATTGTTTTTTAGCCACTGAATGAGAATAATTTAAAGGTTTACGGCTTGATTTATTCAGTTCCAGATGTTTGCAGTGCTTGGAATGCAGAGTGCAAAGTTTCCAATGTGCTTAAGGTCTCATTCGGATTCCACACGGTGACCTCCAGTCTGCCTCGCTTCTGTGAGACATTCAGATGCCCTGATCCCATCCGGCTGATGCGGTGCGCAAGTCGGGACCGTACAGCTGCTGACGCTAGAGACTGTACTTTGACGTCAAAGGGCCTCACAGAGTCACTGAGCCTGGTTTGGTAGGAGAGAACGGCTCACAAGTACTGTGAAGGTGGATTTGAAATTGACGGACAGGAGGTACACAAGCAGACTGATGGAATGCAAGACTTACGGGAAGGTTGGGAAATACAGCAACAGTGTTCAGGGCTTGGAGGCCATTCAGGTTGGGCCCTCTCACCTTAAGCAGGTCACAAGTAAGTGCTACATCTCCAGTGGGTCATTTCCTGTCACTCTAATCATCAGGCTGTCAATGTGCGAGGCCACAGGACTGATGGTTTATACAGTAGCTCTAAGTTTCTCTTTGCTTTGAGCTGTGCAACACAACCGGCTTGCATCCCCAATTGGGCCTGTGCTTTGCTTCTCCACCTGGGGCCAAGTCACTAGATGGAGGCGCAAAGCAGGGGCCAGATGTTCGCTGAAAATGTCGGTGCGACTGGGTTCATTCAGTGTATTGTAACCATGGACACATTAGGCTGGAGTGGGAGTGGGGGGGGTGAAACTCGCCTTGGGCGGGTATGCGAAACGGGCGGTATCGCCTCTGCCACCCGTTATACGTCCTGTCCAATAGTGACTTCAATGGCATTGAATATCGGGCAGGGAGTATAACTGGCGGCAGATGCGACGCTGCCCCTTATCCCACCCTACCGACAAAATTTCAGGGGGAACCCCGTTCGTGTGTGTATGTGGACGTTTCTGCCGAAGTCTTGACACAGAGCGGGCTGAGTGCTGGGGAAATATACTCCCATCGAGAAATTGCACTCGAGCCAAAGTTGCTCCTTGTGTGCTGCGAATTCAACACTTCAATTTGCTTCCAGCAAGACCAGCGCTGCACCCTAGTGTTCTACAGGTCAGAATACTCTCGGCCCATGTGTGGGAGCACAAATCTACAGCTGCACTGCTGGATGTTTTCAGTTCAAGTGAGCGTGAAGACCTCCCACATTAATGGTTACCCTTAAATGGTAGATGATGCGGAGATATGCGGAGTTAAAAAACAAACACAAAATAACAAACCCAAAAAACAAACCCAAAAAGGACGGAGAGAGAGGAAGGGATATGGAGAGGATATACAGACAGCAGGATTTGACACGTTGGACCCCCTGGGACACATCTCATTGTCTTGGCTGTGCTCTTGGTGTGTCTTTGATGTAAGGAAAGATTGTATCTCTGCATTTTCTGTGTTTATATTCTGTGAACTTTTGTAGATTCACTCATAGTAACTTTACCTGAAGAAGGGGCGATCGATAGCTCCGAAAGCTTGTAATTTTAAATAAATCTGTTGGACTATAACCTGGTGTTGTGTGACTTCTCATTTTTAAATGGCAGAGACAGCACCGGGAGGGGAGAGGAGCCTGCTGGGCTTGGCTCTCTGGCACAATCTCATCCAAATTCAAGCAGCAAGTCGCAGAGCGGCCTGGGAAATGACAAGGGGCAGATTGCCTACCCTCCCCCTCCAAAGAGAAATGATATACAGCAGGAGACAGCCTAAAGAAAAAGGGGAAAGGATGATTTGGAGAAAAGAAAGGAGGAAAGTACAGATTTGCAAAAAATGGTTCCACGGTTTTCTCCTTTACGCCGATTTTAGTAGGTATTAAAATTCTGCGATGAACAATGCGTTATCCTGTGGAGACCAGGTGCTGGTTTACAACAACAACAACAAGTTGCATTTATATAGCACCTAGAACCTAGTAGAAAACGTCCCAAAGGCTCTTCACAGGAGTGTAGTTAGACAAAATTTGACACCAAGCCACACAAGGAGATAGGAAGAAAGGTGGCCAAAAATATGGTTAAAGGGGTCGATTTTAAGGACCAACTTAAAGGAGGGAGAGGTAGAGATGTGGAGAGGTTTAGGGAGGGAATTGCAGAGCTTAGGGCCCAGACAGTTGAAGGCACGGCCGCCAATGGTAGAGCGATGGAAATCGGGGATGCGCAAGAGGCCAGAACCGGAGGAGCGCAGAGATCTTGGCGGGTTTATAGGGTTGGAGGGATTTGAACACAAAAGGATGAGAATTTTAAAGTCGAGGCATTGCCAGATCGGGATCCAATGTAGGTCAGAGGGCGCAGGGGTGATGGGTAAAATATAGTAAAAGAACCGCGTATCAGCACAGAGCAGCCAACCTGAGAGGCCTGAAGTATAGTCTGATATTGCCTCAGGGCAATGCTCTTGGATTAATTCCAAGTTGAACAGCTCTGAACAACAGTACTGTTCTTATTGCTAGGCTGCTCTTCACAGTGCTCATGCACTCTTTGCGTTGCTATGGTAATTCTGCCTTGATATAATGTTCTTTACTGTGTTAAACTGGGCCTCACCTTGAGGTGCTGCTCATCACATCATTCCCTCTATTGCTGGGACTTAATTTAATTTCATGGAATCATACAATAATATAGCACAAAGGAGGCCATTCGGCCCATCGGACCTGTGCCGGCTCTTTGAAAGAGCTATCCAATTCGTCCCACACCCCTGCTCTTTCTCCCAAAGCCCTGTAACTTTCTCTCCTTCAACTTATCCAATTCCCTTTTGAAAATTACTATTGCATCTGCTTCCACCGCGCTTTCAGGCAGAGCATTCCAGATCACAACAACTGGCTGCGTAATTTTTTTTTTGTCACCTCTGGTTCTTTTGCCAATGATATTAAATCTGTGTCCTCTGGTTACTGAACCTTCTGCCACTGGAAACAGTTTCTCGTTATTTACCCGATCAAAACCCCTCATAATTTTGAACACTTCTATCAAATCTCCCCTTAACCTTCGCTGCTCTAAGGAGAACAACCCCAGTTTCTCTAGTCTCTTCTCATAACTGAAGTCTTTCATCCCTGGTGCCATTCTAGTAAATCTCCGCTGCACCCTCTCTAAGGCCTTGACAACTTTCCTAAAGTGTAATGCCCAGAATTGGCCACAATACCCCTCCTGGGGACTAACCAGTATTTTATAAAGGTTTAGCCTAACTTCCTTGGTTTTGTACTAAACTAAACATGGTTCAAAGGAGTCCTTAGCCTCAACCTCCAGCTTAATACAGGCATAGGAAGATGGTATCCAGGGTTCCAAGGCTGGTGGAGCGCCCAAGCCTGTCGTTAGGTTAGGGTCCAAATACTGGCTGCTGGTCAGACAGGGTGGGTTTGTCCTGGTCCCAGCCAGTGGATGGAGGGCAGTTGAAAGGTTTGAGGCTGTCCAGTGGACAAGCAGCTGGCACTCAATGATCCAGGGTAGTTCAGCAAGGTTAATTGGGGCAGATGATGACGTACAGGATGCCTGTAAAATGGTGATCTGGGGTTAATGATGTCTACACTCCTCCTTCACTCCTCCCATCAGCAGGTCCTTTACAGCCTTGCACCTGAAGGGAAATAACCCAGGCTTTTTCTTTGGCTGTGGTCATTAGCCCAGGAAATCGTCAGTCTGTCAATGGCCAGGGCTGCCTGACTGCAGGGCCAGGTTTTATGTTGCTAAGCTGTTCATCACATCACCAGGCTCATCCTCATATCACCAGACGCTTCCTCGCATCACCAGACTCTTCCTCACATCACCAGACTCTTCCACACATCACCAGACTCTTCCTCACATCACCAGACACTTGCTCACATCACCAGACTCTTCCCCTCATCACCAGGCTCTTCCTCACATCACCAGGCTCTTCCTCACATCACCAGGCTCTTCCTCACATCACCAGGCTCTTCCTCACATCACCAGGCTCTTCCTCACATCACCAGACTCTTCCTCACATCACCAGACTATTCCCCTCATCACCAGATTCTTCCCCACATCACCAGATTCATCCACTCATCACCAGACTCTTCCTCACATCACCAGACTCTTCCTCACATCACCAGGCTCGACCCCTCATCACCACATTCTTCCCCTCATCACCAGACTCTTCCCCTCATCACCAGATTCTTCCTCACATCACCAGACTCTTCCTCACATCGCCAGACTCTTCCTCACATCGCCAGACTCTTCCTCACATCGCCAGACTCTTCCCCTCATCTCCAGACACTTCCTCACATCACCAGACACTTCCTCACATCACCAGACTCTTCCCCCTCATCACCAGACTATTCCTCAAATCACCAGACTCTTCCTCACATCACCAGACTCTTCCCCTCATCTCCAGACTCTTCCCCTCATCACCAGGAGCTTCACCACATCACCAGAATCTTCCTCACATCACCAGACTCTTCCTCACATCACCAGATTCTTCCCCTCATCACCAGACTCTTCCCCTCATCACCAGACCCTTCCCCTCGTCACCAGACTCTTCCCCTCGTCACCAGACTCTTCCCCTCATCACCAGACTCTTCCCCTCATCACCAGACTCTTCCCCTCATCACCAGACTCTTCGCCTTATCACCGGACACTTCCTCACATCAGCAGACTCTTCACCTCATAACCAGACTCTTCCTCACATCACCAGACTCTTCCCCTCATCACCAGGCTCTTCCTCACATCACCAGACTCTTGCTCACATCACCACACTTTTCCTCACATCACCAGACTCTTCCCCTCATCACCAGGCTCTTCCTCACATCACCAGACTCTTCCTCACATCACCAGACTATTCCCCTCATCACCAGATTCTTCCCCACATCACCAGACTCTTCCCCTCATCACCAGACTCTTCCTCACATCACCAGATTCTTCCTCACATCACCAGACTCTTCCTCACATCACCAGACTCTTCCTCACATCACCAGGCTCGACCCCTCATCACCACATTCTTCCCCTCATCACCAGACTCTTCCCCTCATCACCAGATTCTTCCTCACATCACCAGACTCTTCCTCACATCACCAGACTCTTCCTCACATCGCCAGACTCTTCCTCACATCGCCAGACTCTTCCCCTCATCTCCAGACACTTCCTCACATCACCAGACACTTCCTCACATAACCAGACTCTTCCCCCTCATCACCAGTCTATTCCTCAAATCACCAGACTCTTCCTCACATCACCAGACTCTTCCCCTCATCTCCAGACTCTTCCCCTCATCACCTGGAGCTTCACCACATCACCAGAATCTTCCTCACATCACCAGACTCTTCCTCACATCACCACACTCATCCTCACATCACCAGACACTTCCTCACATCACCAGACTCTTCCTCACATCACCAGACTCTTCCCCACATCACCAGACTCTTCCCCTCATCACCAGACCCTTCCCCTCATCACCAGACTCTTCCCCTCATCACCAGACTCTTCCCATCATCACCAGACTTTTCCCCTCATCACCAGACTCTTCCCCTCATCACCAGACTCTTCCCCTCATCACCAGACTCTTCCCCTCATCACCAGACTCTTCCCCTCATCACCAGACTCTTCGCCTTATCACCGGACACTTCCTCACATCAGCAGACTCTTCACCTCATAACCAGACTCTTCCTCACATCACCAGACTCTTCCCCTCATCACCAGGCTCTTCCTCACATCACCAGACTCTTGCTCACATCACCACACTTTTCCTCACATCACCAGACTCTTCCCCTCATCACCAGGCTCTTCCTCACATCACCAGACTCTTCCTCACATCACCAGACTATTCCCCTCATCACCAGACTCTTCCCCTCATCACCAGACTCTTCCCCTCATCACCAGACTCTTCCTCACATCGCCAGACTCTTCCTCACATCGCCAGACTCTTCCCCTCATCTCCAGACACATCCTCACTTCACCAGACACTTCCTCACATCACCAGACTCTTCCCCCTCATCACCAGACTATTCCTCAAATCACCAGACTCTTCCTCACATCATCAGACTCTTCCCCTCATCACCAGGACCTTCACCACATCACCAGAATCTTCCTCACATCACCAGACTCTTCCTCACATCACCAGACTCTTCCCCTCATCACCAGACTCTTCCTCACATCACCAGACACTTCCTCACATCACCAGACTCTTCCCCTCATCACCAGACACTTCCTCACATCACCAGACTCTTCCTCACATCACAAGACACTTCCTCACATCACCAGACTCTTCCCCTCATCACCAGACACTTCCTCACATCACCAGACTCTTCCTCACATCACAAGACACTTCCTCACATCACCAGACTCTTCCCCTCATCACCAGGCTCTTCCTCACATCACCAGGATCTTCCCCTGATCACCAGACTCTTCCTCAAATCACCAGACTCTTCCCCTCATCACAAGGCTCTTCCTCACATCACCAGGCTCTACCCCTCATCACCAGACTCTTCCTCACATCACCAGGCTCTTCGTCACATCACCAGACTCTTCCTCACATCACCACACTCTTCCTCACATCAACAGACACTTCCCCCTCATCTCCAGACTCTTCCCCTCATCACCAGACTCTTCACCACATCACCAGACTCTTCCTAACATCACAAGGCTCTTCCTCACATCACCAGACTCTTCCTCACATCACCAGACTCTTCCTCGCATCACCAGACTCTTCCCCTCATCACCAGACTCTTCCTCACATCACCAGACTCTTCCTCGCATCACCAGACTCTTCCCCTCATCACCAGACTCTTCCCCACATCACCAGACTCTTCCCCTCATCACCAGACTCTTCCTCTCATCACCAGACTC
Organism: Squalus acanthias; assembly: GCA_030390025.1. NCBI lineage: Eukaryota > Metazoa > Chordata > Chondrichthyes > Squaliformes > Squalidae > Squalus > Squalus acanthias. The sequence goes on from CM059438.1 coordinate 61,223,650, forward strand.
TTCCCCTCATCACCAGACTCTTCCCCTCATCACCAAACTCTTCCTCACATCACCAGACTCTTCCTCACATCACCAGACTCTTCCCCTCTACGCCAGACTCTTCCTCACATCGCCAGACTCTTCCTCACATCACAAGACTCTTCCTCACAACACCAGACTCTTCCCCCTCATCACCAGACACTTCTTCTCATCACCTACTCTTCCTCACATCACCAGACTCTTCCTCACATCACCAGACTCTTCCCCTCTACGCCAGACTCTTCCTCACATCGCCAGACTCTTCCTGACATCACAAGACTCTTCCTCACAACACCAGACTCTTCCCCTCATCACCAGACACTTCTTCTCATCACCTACTCTTCCTCACATCACCAGACTCTTCCTCACATCACCAGACTCTTCCTCACATCACCAGACTCTTCCTCACATCACCAGACTCTTCCTCACATCATCAGACTCTTCCTCACATCATCAGACTCTTCCCTCATCACCAGACTCTTCCCCTCATCACCAGACTCTTCCCCTCATCACCAGACTCTTCCCCTCATTACCAGACTATTCCTCATATCACCAGACTCTTCCTCACATCACCAGACTCTTCCTCACATCACCAGACTCTTCCCCTCATCACCAGACTCTTCCTCACATCACCAGACTCTTCCTCACATCACCAGATTCTTCCCCTCATCACCAGACCCTTCCCCTCATCACCAGACTCTTCCCCTCGTCACCAGACTCTTCCACTCATCACCAGACTCTTCCCCTCATCACCAGACTCTTCGCCTTATCACCGGACACTTCCTCACATCAGCAGACTCTTCACCTCATAACCAGACTCTTCCTCACATCACCAGACTCTTCCCCTCATCACCAGGCTCTTCCTCACATCACCAGACTCTTGCTCACATCACCACACTTTTCCTCACATCACCAGACTCTTCCCCTCATCACCAGGCTCTTCCTCACATCACCAGACTCTTCCTCACATCACCAGACTATTCCCCTCATCACCAGATTCTTCCCCACATCACCAGACACTTCCCCTCATCACCAGACTCTTCCTCACATCACCAGATTCTTCCTCACATCACCAGACTCTTCCTCACATCACCAGACTCTTCCTCACATCACCAGGCTCGACCCCTCATCACCACATTCTTCCCCTCATCACCAGACTCTTCCCCTCATCACCAGATTCTTCCTCACATCACCAGACTCTTCCTCACATCACCAGACTCTTCCTCACATCGCCAGACTCTTCCTCACATCGCCAGACTCTTCCCCTCATCTCCAGACACTTCCTCACATCACCAGACACTTCCTCACATAACCAGACTCTTCCCCCTCATCACCAGTCTATTCCTCAAATCACCAGACTCTTCCTCACATCACCACACTCATCCTCACATCACCAGACACTTCCTCACATCACCAGACTCTTCCTCACATCACCAGACTCTTCCCCTCATCACCAGACCCTTCCCCTCATCACCAGACTCTTCCCCTCATCACCAGACTCTTCCCATCATCACCAGACTTTTCCCCTCATCACCAGACTCTTCCCCTCATCACCAGACCCTTCCCCTCATCACCAGACTCTTCCCCTCATCACCAGACTCTTCCCATCATCACCAGACTTTTCCCTTCATCACCAGACTTTTCCCCTCATCACCAGACTCTTCCCCTCATCACCAGACTCTTCCCCTCATCAGCAGACTCTTCCCCTCATCACCAGACTCTTCCCCTCATCACCAGGCTCTTCCTCACATCACCAGACTCTTCCTCACATCACCAGACTATTCCCCTCATCACCAGATTCTTCCCCACATCACCAGACTCTTCCCCTCATCACCAGACTCTTCCTCACATCACCAGACTCTTCCTCACTTCACCAGACACTTCCTCACATCACCAGACTCTTCCCCCTCATCACCAGACTATTCCTCAAATCACCAGACCCTTCCTCACATCATCAGACTCTTCCCCTCATCACCAGGACCTTCACCACATCACCAGAATCTTCCTCACATCACCAGACTCTTCCTCACATCACCAGACTCTTCCCCTCATCACCAGACTCTTCCTCACATCACCAGACACTTCCTCACATCACCAGACTCTTCCCCTCATCACCAGACACTTCCTCACATCACCAGACTCTTCCTCACATCACAAGACACTTCCTCACATCACCAGACTCTTCCTCACATCACAAGACACTTCCTCACATCACCAGACTCCTCCCCTCATCACAAGGCTCTTCCTCACATCACCAGGCTCTACCCCTCATCACCAGACTCTTCCTCACATCACCAGGCTCTTCGTCACATCACCAGACTCTTCCTCACATCACCACACTCTTCCTCACATCAACAGACACTTCCCCCTCATCTCCAGACTCTTCCCCTCATCAGCAGACTCTTCCCCACATCACCAGACTCTTCCCCACATCACCAGACTCTTCCCTTCATCACCAGACTCCTCCCCTCATCACCAGACTCTTCCCCTCATCACCAGACTCTTCACCTCTTAACCAGACTCTTCCTCACATCACCAGACTCTTCCCCTCATCACCAGACTCTTCCTCATATCACCAGACTCTTCCCCTCATCACCAGACTCTTCCCCTCATCACCAGACTCTTCCCCTCATCACCAGACTCTTCCCCTCATCACCAGACTCTTCCCCTCATCACCAGACTCTTCCCCTCATCACCGGACTCTTCCCCTCATCACCGGACTCTTCCCCTCATCACCGGACTCTTCATCACATCATCAGACTCTTCATCACATCATCAGACTCTTCCCCTCATCACCAGGGTCTTCCTCACATCACCAAGCTCTACCCCTCATCACCAGAGGCTTACTCACATCACCAGACTATTCCACACATCACCAGACTCTTCCGCACATCACCAGACTCTTCCTCACATCACCAGACTCTTCCTCACATCACCAGACTCTTCCCCTCATCACCAGAATCTTCCCAACATCACCAGACTCTTCCCCTCATCGCAAGGCTCTTCCTCACATCACCAGACTCTTCCTCGCATCACCAGACTCTTCCCCGCATCACCAGACTCTTCCACTCATCACCAGACTCTTCGTCACATCACCAGACTCTTCCTCACATCACCAGACTCTTCCCAACATCACCAGACTCTTCCCAACATCACAAGGCTCTTCCTCACGACACCAGACTCTTCCCCTCATCACCAGATTCTTCCTCACATCACCAGACCCTTCCCCTCATCACCAGACTCTACCCATTATCACCAGACTCTTCCTCACATCACCAGACTCTTCCTCACATCACCAGGCTCTTCGTCACATCACCAGACTCTTCCTCACATCACCACACTCTTCCTCACATCAACAGACACTTCCCCCTCATCTCCAGACTCTTCCCCTCATCAGCAGACTCTTCCCCACATCACCAGACTCTTCCCCACATCACCAGACTCTTCCCTTCATCACCAGACTCCTCCCCTCATCACCAGACTCTTCCCCTCATCACCAGACTCTTCACCTCTTAACCAGACTCTTCCTCACATCACCAGACTCTTCCCCTCATCACCAGACTCTTCCTCATATCACCAGACTCTTCCCCTCATCACCAGACTCTTCCCCTCATCACCAGACTCTTCCCCTCATCACCAGACTCTTCCCCTCATCACCAGACTCTTCCCCTCATCACCAGACTCTTCCCCTCATCACCGGACTCTTCCCCTCATCACCGGACTCTTCATCACATCATCAGACTCTTCATCACATCATCAGACTCTTCCCCTCATCACCAGGGTCTTCCTCACATCACCAAGCTCTACCCCTCATCACCAGAGGCTTACTCACATCACCAGACTATTCCACACATCACCAGACTCTTCCGCACATCACCAGACTCTTCCTCACATCACCAGACTCTTCCTCACATCACCAGACTCTTCCCCTCATCACCAGAATCTTCCCAACATCACCAGACTCTTCCCCTCATCGCAAGGCTCTTCCTCACATCACCAGACTCTTCCTCGCATCACCAGACTCTTCCCCGCATCACCAGACTCTTCCACTCATCACCAGACTCTTCGTCACATCACCAGACTCTTCCTCACATCACCAGACTCTTCCCAACATCACCAGACTCTTCCCAACATCACAAGGCTCTTCCTCACGACACCAGACTCTTCCCCTCATCACCAGATTCTTCCTCACATCACCAGACCCTTCCCCTCATCACCAGACTCTACCCATTATCACCAGACTCTTCCTCACATCACCAGACTCTTCCTCACATCACCAGACTCTTCCTCACATCACCAGACTCTTCCTCACATCACCAGACTTTTTCCCTCATCACCACACTCTTCACCTCATCACCAGGCTATTCCTCACATCACCAGACTCTTCCTCGCATCACCAGACTCTTCCTCGCATCACCAGACTCCTCCCCGCATCGCCAGACTCTTCCTCACATCACCAGACTCTTCCCCTCATCACCAGACCCTTCCTCACATCACCAGACTCTTCCCAACATCACCAGACTCTTCCCCTCATCACCAGACCCTTCCTCACATCACCAGACTCTTCCTCACATCACCAGACTCTTCCCCTCATCACCAGACCCTTCCTCACATCACCAGACTCTTCCCAACATCACCAGACTCTTCCCCTCATCACCAGACCCTTCCTCACATCACCAGACTCTTCCTCACATCACCAGACTCTTCCTCACATCACCAGGCTCTACCCCTCATCACCAGACCCTTCCTCACATCACCAGACTCTTCCCCTCATCAACAGACTCTTCCACTCATCACCAGACTCTTCTTCACATCACCAGACTCTTCCCCTCATCAGCAGACTCTTCCCCTCATCACCAGACTCTACCCATTATCACCAGACTCTTCCTCACATCACCAGACTCTTCCCCTCATCACCAGACACTTCCCCACATCACCAGACTCTTCCCCTCATCACCAGACTCTTCCCCTCATCACCAGACTCTTCCCCTCATCACCAGACTCTTCCTCACATCACCAGACTCCTCCCCGCATCACCAGACTCTTCCTCACATCACCAGACTCTTCCCCTCATCACCAGACTCTTCCTCACATCGCCAGACTCTTCCTCACATCACAAGACTCTTCCCCTCATCACCAGACTCTTCCTCACATCACCAGACTCTTCCCCTCATCACCAGACTCTTCCTCACATCACCAGATTCTTCCCCTCATCACCAGACTCTTCATCACATCCCCAGACTCTTCCCCTCATCACCAGGCTCTTCCTTATATCACCAGACATTTCCTCACAGCACCAGACTCTTCCCCTCATCCCCAGACTCTTCCCCTCATCACCAGGCTCTTCCCCTCATCACCAGACTCTTCCTCACATCACCAGACTCTTCCTCACATCACCAGACTCTTCCCCTCATCACCAGGCTCTTCCTTACATCACCAGACACTTCCTCACATCGCCAGATTCTTCCCCTCATCACCAGACTCTTCCTCACACACCAGACCCTTCCCTGATCACCAGACTCTTCCTCACATCACCAGACTCTTCCTCACATCACCAGACTCTTCCTCACATCACCAGGCTCTACCCCTCATCACCAGACTCTTCCTCGCTTCACCAGACTCTTCCCCTCATCACCAGACCCTTCCTCACATCACCAGACTCTTCCTCACATCACCGGACTCTTCCTCACATCACCAGACTCTTCCGCACATCACCAGACTCTTCCTCACATCACCAGACTCTTCCTCACATCACCAGACTCTTCCTCACATCACCAGGCTCTACCCCTCATCACCAGACTCTTCCTCGCTTCACCAGACTCTTCCCCTCATCACCAGACTCTTCCCCTCATCACCAGACCCTTCCCCTCATCACCAGACGCTTCCCCTTATCACCGGACTCTTCCTCACATCACCAGACTCTTCCTCACATCACCAGACGCTTCCTCACATCACCAGACTCTTCCCCTCATCACCAGACTCTTCCCATCATCACCAGACTCTTCACCACATCACCAGACTCTTCCTAACATCACAAGGCTCTTCCTCACATCACCAGACTCTTCCTCACATCACCAGACTCTTCCTCGCATCACCAGACTCTTCCCCTCATCACCAGACTCTTCCCCACATCACCAGACTCTTCCCCTCATCACCAGACTCTTCCCCTCATCACCAGACTCTTCCCCTCATCACCAGACTCCTCCCCGCATCACCAGACTCTTCCTCACATCACCAGACTCTTCCCTCATCACCAGACTCTTCCCCTCATCACCAGACTCTTCCCCTCATCACCAGACTCCTCCCCGCATCACCAAACTCTTCCTCACATCACAAGACTCTTCCTCACAACACCAGACTCTTCCCCCCTCATCACCAGACACTTCTTCTCATCAACTACTCTTCCTCACATCACCAGACTCTTCCTCACATCACCAGACTCTTCCCCTCTACGCCATACTCTTCCTCACATCGCCAGACTCTTCCTGACATCACAAGACTCTTCCTCACAACACCAGACTCTTCCCCTCATCACCAGACACTTCTTCTCATCACCTACTCTTCCTCACATCACCAGACTCTTCCTCACATCACCAGACTCTTCCTCACATCACCAGACTCTTCCTCACATCACCAGACTCTTCCTCACATCATCAGACTCTTCCTCACATCACCAGACTCTTCCCTCATCACCAGACTCTTCCCCTCATCACCAGACTCTTCCTCACATCACCAGACTCTTCCCCTCATCACCAGACTCTTCCTCACATCACCAGATTCTTCCCCTCATCACCAGACTCTTCATCACATCCCCAGACTCTTCCCCTCATCACCAGGCTCTTCCTTATATCACCAGACATTTCCTCACATCACCAGACTCTTCCCCTCATCCCCAGACTCTTCCCCTCATCACCAGGCTCTTCCCCTCATCACCAGACTCTTCCTCACATCACCAGACTCTTCCTCACATCACCAGACTCTTCCTCACATCACCAGACTCTTCCCCTCATCACCAGGCTCTTCCTTACATCACCAGACACTTCCTCACATCGCCAGATTCTTCCCCTCATCACCAGACTCTTCCTCACACACCAGACCCTTCCCTCATCACCAGACTCTTCCTCACATCACCAGACTCTTCCACTCATCTCCAGACTCTTCCCCTCATCACCAGACTCTTCCCCTCATCACCAGACCCTTCCCCTCATCACCAGACGCTTCCCCTTATCACCGGACTCTTCCTCACATCACCGGACTCTTCCTCACATCACCAGACTCTTCCTCACATCACCAGACTCTTCCGCACATCACCAGACTCTTCCTCACATCACCAGACTCTTCCTCACATCACCAGACTCTTCCTCACATCACCAGACTCTTCCTCACATCACCAGGCTCTACCCCTCATCACCAGACTCTTCCTCGCTTCACCAGACTCTTCCCCTCATCATCAGACCCTTCCCCTCATCACCAGCCGCTTCCCCTTATCACCGGACTCTTCCTCACATCACCAGACTCTTCCTCACATCACCAGACGCTTCCTCACATCACCAGACTCTTCCCCTCATCACCAGACTCTTCCCATCATCACCAGACTCTTCACCACATCACCAGACTCTTCCTAACATCACAAGGCTCTTCCTCACATCACCAGACTCTTCCTCACATCACCAGCCTCCTCCTCACATCACCAGACTCTTCCTGACATCAACCAGACTGTTCCTCACATCACAAGGCTCTTCCACTCATCACCAGACTCTTCCCCTCATCACCAGACACTTCCTCAAAACACCAGACTCTTCCCCTCATCTCCAGACTCATCCTCACATCACCAGACTCTTCCGCTCATCTCCAGAATCTTGATCACATCACCAGACTGTTCCTCACATCACCAGACTCTTCCTCACATCACCAGACTCTTCCGCTCATCTCCAGAATCTTGATCACATCACCAGACTCTTACTCACATCACCAGCCTCCTCCTCACATCACCAGACTCTTCCTCACATCACCAGACTCTTCCGCTCATCTCCAGAATCTTGATCACATCACCAGACTGTTCCTCACATCACCAGACTCTTCCTCACATCACCAGACTCTTCCGCTCATCTCCAGAATCTTGATCACATCACCAGACTCTTACTCACATCACCAGCCTCCTCCTCACATCACCAGGCTCTACCCCTCATCACCAGGCTCTTCCTCACATCACCAAGCTCTTCCCCTCATCAAAAGGCTCGTCCTCACTTCACAAGGCTCTTCCTCACATCACCAGACTCTTCCTCACATCACAAGACTCTTCCTCACATCACCAGGCTCTACCCATCATCACCAGACTCTTCCTCACATCACAAGACTCTTCCTCACATCACAAGACTCTACCCCTCATCACCAGACTCTTACTCACATCACCAGACACTTCCCCTCATCACCAGAATCTTCCTCACATCACCGAACTCTTCCCCTCATCACCAGACTCTTGCTCACATCACCAGACTCTTCCTGACATCAACCAGACTCTTCCCCTCATCACCAGACTCGTCCCCTCATCAACAGACTCTTCCCCTGATCACCAGACTCTTCCTCACATCACCAGACTCTTCCCCTCATCACCAGACTCTTCCCCTGATCACCAGACTCTTCCTCACATCACCAGACTCTTCCTCACATCACCAGACTCTTCCCCTCAGTACCAGACTCTTCCCCTCATCACCAGACTCTTCCTCACATCACCAGACTCTTCCTCACATCACCAGACTCTTCCTCACATCACCAGACTCTTCCCCTCATCACCAGACTCTTCCTCACATCACCAGACTCTTCCCCTCATCACCAGACACTTCCCCTCATCACCAGACACTTCCCCTCATCACCAGACACTTCCTCACATCACCAGACTCTTCCCCTCATCACCAGACTCTTCCCCTCATCACCAGACTCTTCCCCTCATCACCAGACTCTTCCCCTCATCACCAGACTCTTCCTCAGAACACCAGACTCTTCCCCTCATCTCCAGACTCTTCCTCACATCACCAGACTCTTCGTCACATCACCAGACTCTTCCTCACATCACCAGACTCTTCCTCACATCACCAGACACTTCCTCACATCATCAGACTCTTCCTCACATCATCAGACTCTTCCCTCATCACCAGACTCTTCCCCTCATCACCAGACCCTTCCCCTCATCACCAGACTATTCCTCACATCACCAGACTCTTCCTCACATCACCAGACTCTTCCTCACATCACCAGACTCTTCCTCACATCACCAGACTCTTCATCACATCACCAGACTCTTCATCACATCACCAGACTCTTCATCACATCACCAGACTCTTCCCTCATCACCAGACTCCTCCCCTCATCACCAGACTCTTCCTCACATCCCCAGACTCTTCCTCACATCACCAGACTCTTCCCCTCATCCCCAGACTCTTCCCCTCATCACCAGGCTCTTCCCCTCATCACCAGACTCTTCCTCACATCACCAGACTCTTCCTCACATCACCAGACTCTTCCCCTCATCAACCAGACCCTTCCCCTCATCACCAGACGCTTCCCCTTATCACCGGACTCTTCCTCACATCACCGGACTCTTCCTCACATCACCGGACTCTTCCCCTCATCACCAGACTCTTCCTCACATCACCAGACTCTTCCTCACATCACCAGACTCTTCCTCACATCACCAGGCTCTACCCCTCATCACCAGACTCTTCCCCTCATCACCAGACCCTTCCCCTCATCACCAGATGCTTCCCCTTATCACCGGACTCTTCCTCACATCACCAGACTCTTCCTCACATCACCAGACGCTTCCTCACATCACCAGACTCTTCCCCTCATCACCAGACTCTTCCCATCATCACCAGACTCTTCACCACATCACCAGACTCTTCCTCACATCACAAGGCTCTTCCTCACATCACCAGACTCTTCCTCACATCACCAGACTCTTCCTCACATCACCAGACTCTTCCTCACATCACCAGACTCTTCCTCACATCAACCAGACTCTTCCTCACATCACAAGGCTCTTCCCCTCATCACCAGACTCTTCCCCTCATCATCAGACACTTCCTCAGAACACCAGACTCTTCCCCTCATCTCCAGACTCATCCTCACATCACCAGACTCTTCGTCACATCATCAGACTCTTCGTCACATCACCAGACTCTTCCTCACATCACCAGACTCTTCCTCACATCACCAGACTCTTCCGCTCATCTCCAGAATCTTGATCACATCACCAGACTCTTACTCACATCACCAGCCTCCTCCTCACATCACCAGACTCTTCCTCACATCACCAGACTATTCCTCACATCACCAGACTCTTTCTCACATCACCAGACTCTTCCTCACATCACCAGACTCTTCCTCACATCACCAGACTCTTCATCACATCACCAGACTCTTCATCACATCACCAGACTCTTCCCTCATCACCAGACTCCTCCCCTCATCACCAGACTCTTCCTCACATCCCCAGACTCTTCCTCACATCACCAGACTCTTCCCCTCATCCCCAGACTCTTCCCCTCATCACCAGGCTCTTCCCCTCATCACCAGACTCTTCCTCACATCACCAGACTCTTCCTCACATCACCAGACTCTTCCCCTCATCAACCAGACCCTTCCCCTCATCACCAGACGCTTCCCCTTATCACCGGACTCTTCCTCACATCACCGGACTCTTCCTCACATCACCGGACTCTTCCCCTCATCACCAGACTCTTCCTCACATCACCAGACTCTTCCTCACATCACCAGACTCTTCCTCACATCACCAGACTCTTCCTCACATCACCAGGCTCTACCCCTCATCACCAGACCCTTCCCCTCATCACCAGATGCTTCCCCTTATCACCGGACTCTTCCTCACATCACCAGACTCTTCCTCACATCACCAGACGCTTCCTCACATCACCAGACTCTTCCCCTCATCACCAGACTCTTCCCATCATCACCAGACTCTTCACCACATCACCAGACTCTTCCTCACATCACAAGGCTCTTCCTCACATCACCAGACTCTTCCTCACATCACCAGACTCTTCCTCACATCACCAGACTCTTCCTCACATCACCAGACTCTTCCTCACATCAACCAGACTCTTCCTCACATCACAAGGCTCTTCCCCTCATCACCAGACTCTTCCCCTCATCATCAGACACTTCCTCAGAACACCAGACTCTTCCCCTCATCTCCAGACTCATCCTCACATCACCAGACTCTTCGTCACATCATCAGACTCTTCGTCACATCACCAGACTCTTCGTCACATCACCAGACTCTTCCTCACATCACCAGACTCTTCCGCTCATCTCCAGAATCTTGATCACATCACCAGACTCTTACTCACATCACCAGCCTCCTCCTCACATCACCAGACTCTTCCTCACATCACCAGACTCTTCCTCACATCAACCAGACTGTTCCTCACATCACAAGGCTCTTCCCTCATCACCAGACTCTTCCCCTCATCACCAGACACTTCCTCAGAACACCAGACTCTTCCCCTCATCTCCAGACGCATCCTCACATCACCAGACTCTTCGTCACATCACCAGACTCTTCCTCTCATCACCAGGCTCTTCCCCTCATCACCAGACACTTCCACATATCACCAGGCTCTACCCCTCATCACCAGACTCTTACTCACATCTCCAGACACTTCTCCTCATCACCAGACTCTTCCTCACATCTCCAGACACTTCCCCTCATCACCAGACCATTCCTCACATCACTAGACTCTTCCTCACATCACCAGATTCTTCCCCTCATCACCAGGCTCTTCCTCACATCACCAAGCTCTTCCCCTCATCAAAAGGCTCGTCCTCACTTCACAAGGCTCTTCCTCACATCACCAGACTCGTCCTCACATCACAAGACTCTTCCTCACATCACCAGACTCTTCCCCTCATCGCCAGACTCTTCCCCTCATCACCAGGCTCTTCCCCTCATCACCAGACTCTTCCCCTCATCACCAGACTCTTCCCCTCATCACCAGACTCTTCCCCTCATCACCAGACTCTTCCTCACATCACCAGACTCTTCCTCACATCACCAGACTCTTCCCCTCATCCCCAGACTCTTCCCCTCATCCCCAGACTCTTCCCCTCATCACCAGACTCTTTCCCTCATCACCAGACTCTTCCTCACATCACCAGACTCTTCCTCACATCACCAGACTCTTCCCCTCATCACCAGGCTCTTCCCCTCATCACCAGGCTCTTCCTTACATCACCAGACTCTTCCTCACATCACCAGACTCTTCCTCACACACCAGACTCTTCCCTCATCACCAGACTCTTCCCCTCATCACCAGACTCTTCCTCACATCACCAGCCTCTTCCCCTCATCTCCAGACTCTTCCCCTCATCACCGGACTCTTCCTCACATCACCAGACTCTTCCCCTCATTACCAGACTCTTCCTCACATCACCAGACTCTTCCCCTCATCTCCAGACTCTTCCCCTCATCACCAGACTCTTCCCCTCATCACCAGACCCTTCCCCTCATCACCAGACGCTTCCCCTTATCACCGGACTCTTCCTCACATCACCAGACTCTTCCTCACATCACCAGACGCTTCCTCACATCACCAGACTCTTCCCCTCATCACCAGACTCTTCCCATCATCACCAGACTCTTCACCACATCACCAGACTCTTCCTCACATCACAAGGCTCTTCCTCACATCACCAGACTCTTCCTCACATCACCAGACTCTTCCTCACATCACCAGACTCTTCCTCACATCAACCAGACTCTTCCTCACATCACAAGGCTCTTCCCCTCATCACCAGACTCTTCCCCTCATCACCAGACACTTCCTCAGAACACCAGACTCTTTACCTCATCTCCAGACGCATCCTCACATCACCAGACTCTTCGTCACATCACCAGACTCTTCCTCACATCACCAGGCTCTTCCCCTCATCACCAGACACTTCCTCATATCACCAGGCTCTACCCCTCATCACCAGACTCTTACTCACGTCTCCAGACACTTCTCCTCATCACCAGACTCTTCCTCACATCTCCAGACACTTCCCCTCATCACCAGACCATTCCTCACATCACTAGACTCTTCCTCACATCACCAGATTCTTCCCCTCATCACCAGGCTCTTCCTCACATCACCGGTCTCTTCCCCACATCACCAGACTCTTCCTCACATCACCAGACTCTTCCTGACATCAACCAGACTCTTCCCCTCATCACCAGACTCGTCCCCTCATCAACAGACTCTTCCCCTGATCACCAGACTCTTCCTCACATCACCAGACTCTTCCCCTCATCACCAGACTCTTCCCCACATCACCAGACTCTTTCCCTCATCACCAGACTCTTCCCCTCATCACCAGACTCTTCCCCACATCACCAGACTCTTCCCCTCATCACCAGACTCTTCCCCACATCACCAGACTCTTCCCCTCATCACCAGACTCTTCCTCACATCACCAGACTCTTCCCCTCATCACCAGACTCTTCCCCTCATCACCAGACACTTCCCCTCATCACCAGACACTTCCTCACATCACCAGACTCTTCCCCTCATCACCAGACTCTTCCCCTCATCACCAGACTCTTCCCCTCATCACCAGACTCTTCCCCTCATCACCAGACACTTCCTCAGAACACCAGACTCTTCCCCTCATCTCCAGACTCATCCTCACATCACCAGACTCTTCGTCACATCACCAGACTCTTCCTCACATCACCAGACTCTTCCTCACATCACCAGACTGTTCCTCACATCACCAGACTCTTCCGCTCATCTCCAGAATCTTGATCACATCACCAGACTCTTACTCACATCACCAGGCTCTTCCCCTCATCACCAGACACTTCCTCACATCACCAGGCTCTACCCCTCATCACCAGACTCTTACTCACATCTCCAGACACTTCCCCTCATCACCAGAATCTTCCTCACATCACCGGACTCTTCCCCTCATCACCAGACTCTTCCTCACATCACCAGACTCTTCCTGACATCAACCAGACTCTTCCTCACATCACCAGGCTCTACCCCTCATCGCCAGACTCTTACTCACATCACCAGACACTTCCCCTCATCACCAGAATCTTCCTCACATCACCGGACTCTTCCCCTCATCACCAGACTCTTCCTCACATCACCAGACTCTTCCTGACATCAACCAGACTCGTCCCCTCATCAACAGACTCTTCCCCTGATCACCAGACTCTTCCCCTCATCACCAGACTCTTCCCCTGATCACCAGACTCTTCCTCACATCACCAGACACTTCCTCACATCACCAGACTCTTCCTCACAGTACCAGACTCTTCCCCACATCAGCAGACTCTTCCTCACATCACCAGACTCTTCCCCTCATCACCAGACTCTTCCTCACATCACCAGACTCTTCCCCTCATCACCAGACTCTTCCCCACATCACCAGACTCTTTCTCTCATCACCAGACTCTTCCCCTCATCACCAGACTCTTCCCCTGATCACCAGACTCTTCCTCACATCACCAGACACTTCCTCACATCACCAGACTCTTCCTCACAGTACCAGACTCTTCCCCACATCAGCAGACTCTTCCTCACATCACCAGACTCTTCCCCTCATCACCAGACACTTCCCCACATCACCAGACTCTTCCCCTCATCACCAGATTCTTCCCCTCATCACCAGACTCTTCCTCACATCCCAAGACTCTTACACACATCACCAGACTCTTCCCCACATCACCAGACTCTTTCTCTCATCACCAGACTCTTCCCCTCATCTCCAGACTCATCCTCACATCACCAGACTCATCCTCACATCACCAGACTCTTCCTCACATCACCAGACTCTTCCTCACATCACCAGACTGTTCCTCACATCACCAGACTCTTCCGCTCATCTCCAGAATCTTGATCACATCACCAGACTCTTACTCACATCACCAGCCTCCTCCTCACATCACCAGACTCTTCCGCTCTCCTCCAGAATCTTGATCACATCACCAGACTCTTACTCACATCACCAGCCTCCTCCTCACATCACCAGACTCTTCCGCTCATCTCCAGAATCTTGATCACATCACCAGACTCTTACTCACATCACCAGCCTCCTCCTCACATCACCAGACTCTTCCTCACATCACCAGACTCTTCCTCACATCAACCAGACTGTTCCTCACATCACAAGGCTCTTCCCCTCATCACCAGACTCTTCCCCTCATCACCAGACACTTCCTCAGAACACCAGACTCTTCCCCTGATCTCCAGACGCCTCCTCACATCACCAGACTCTTCGTCACATCACCAGACTCTTCCTCACATCACCAGGCTCTTCCCCTCATCACCAGACACTTCCTCACATCACCAGGCTCTACCCCTCATCACCAGACTCTTACTCACATCTCCAGACACTTCCCCTCATCACCAGAATCTTCCTCACATCACCGGACTCTTCCCCTCATCACCAGACTCTTCCTCACATCACCAGACTCTTCCTGACATCAACCAGACTCTTCCTCACATCACCAGGCTCTACCCCTCATCGCCAGACTCTTACTCACATCACCAGACACTTCCCCTCATCACCAGAATCTTCCTCACATCACCGGACTCTTCCCCTCATCACCAGACTCTTCCTCACATCACCAGACTCTTCCTGACATCAACCAGACTCGTCCCCTCATCAACAGACTCTTCCCCTGATCACCAGACTCTTCCCCTCATCACCAGACTCTTCCCCTGATCACCAGACTCTTCCTCACATCACCAGACACTTCCTCACATCACCAGACTCTTCCTCTCAGTACCAGACTCTTCCCCACATCAGCAGACTCTTCCTCACATCACCAGACTCTTCCCCTCATCACCAGACTCTTCCTCACATCACCAGACTCTTCCCCTCATCACCAGACTCTTCCCCACATCACCAGACTCTTTCTCTCATCACCAGACTCTTCCCCTCATCACCAGACTCTTCGTCACATCACCAGACTCTTCCTCTCATCACCAGGCTCTTCCCCTCATCACCAGACACTTCCTCATATCACCAGGCTCTACCCCTCATCACCAGACTCTTACTCACATCTCCAGACACTTCTCCTCATCACCAGACTCTTCCTCACATCTCCAGACACTTCCCCTCATCACCAGACCATTCCTCACATCACTAGACTCTTCCTCACATCACCAGATTCTTCCCCTCATCACCAGGCTCTTCCTCACATCACCAAGCTCTTCCCCTCATCAAAAGGCTCGTCCTCACTTCACAAGGCTCTTCCTCACATCACCAGACACATCCTCACTTCACAAGACTCTTCCCCACATCACCAGACTCTTCCCCTCATCCCCAGACTCTTCCCCTCATCACCAGGCTCTTCCCCTCATCACCAGACTCTTCCCCTCATCACCAGACTCTTCCTCACATCACCAGACTCTTCCTCACATCACCAGACTCTTCCCCTCATCACCAGGCTCTTCCTTACATCACCAGACACTTCCTCACATCACCAGACTCTTCCTCACATCACCAGACTCTTCCTCACATCACCAGACTCTTCCCCTCATCACCAGGCTCTTCCTTACATCACCAGACTCTTCCTCACATCACCAGACTCTTCCTCACACACCAGACTCTTCCCTCATCACCAGACTCTTCCCCTCATCACCAGACTCTTCCTCACATCACCAGCCTCTTCCCCTCATCTCCAGACTCTTCCCCTCATCACCGGACTCTTCCTCACATCACCAGACTCTTCCCCTCATTACCAGACTCTTCCTCACATCACCAGACTCTTCCCCTCATCTCCAGACTCTTCCCCTCATCACCAGACTCTTCCCCTCATCACCAGACCCTTCCCCTCATCACCAGACGCTTCCCCTTATCACCGGACTCTTCCTCACATCACCAGACTCTTCCTCACATCACCAGACGCTTCCTCACATCACCAGACTCTTCCCCTCATCACCAGACTCTTCCCATCATCACCAGACTCTTCACCACATCACCAGACTCTTCCTCACATCACAAGGCTCTTCCTCACATCACCAGACTCTTCCTCACATCACCAGACTCTTCCTCACATCACCAGACTCTTCCTCACATCAACCAGACTCTTCCTCACATCACAAGGCTCTTCCCCTCATCACCAGACTCTTCCCCTCATCACCAGACACTTCCTCAGAACACCAGACTCTTTACCTCATCTCCAGACGCATCCTCACATCACCAGACTCTTCGTCACATCACCAGACTCTTCCTCACATCACCAGGCTCTTCCCCTCATCACCAGACACTTCCTCATATCACCAGGCTCTACCCCTCATCACCAGACTCTTACTCACGTCTCCAGACACTTCTCCTCATCACCAGACTCTTCCTCACATCTCCAGACACTTCCCCTCATCACCAGACCATTCCTCACATCACTAGACTCTTCCTCACATCACCAGATTCTTCCCCTCATCACCAGGCTCTTCCTCACATCACCGGTCTCTTCCCCTCATCACCAGACTCTTCCCCTCATCACCAGACTCTTCCCCACATCACCAGACTCTTCCCCTCATCACCAGACTCTTCCCCACATCACCAGACTCTTCCCCTCATCACCAGACTCTTCCTCACATCACCAGACTCTTCCCCTCATCACCAGACTCTTCCCCTCATCACCAGACACTTCCCCTCATCACCAGACACTTCCTCACATCACCAGACTCTTCCCCTCATCACCAGACTCTTCCCCTCATCACCAGACTCTTCCCCTCATCACAAGACACTTCCTCAGAACACCAGACTCTTCCCCTCATCTCCAGACTCATCCTCACATCACCAGACTCTTCGTCACATCACCAGACTCTTCCTCACATCACCAGACTCTTCCTCACATCACCAGACTGTTCCTCACATCACCAGACTCTTCCGCTCATCTCCAGAATCTTGATCACATCACCAGACTCTTACTCACATCACCAGGCTCTTCCCCTCATCACCAGACACTTCCTCACATCACCAGGCTCTACCCCTCATCACCAGACTCTTACTCACATCTCCAGACACTTCCCCTCATCACCAGAATCTTCCTCACATCACCGGACTCTTCCCCTCATCACCAGACTCTTCCTCACATCACCAGACTCTTCCTCACATCACCAGACTCTTCCTGACATCAACCAGACTCTTCCTCACATCACCAGGCTCTACCCCTCATCGCCAGACTCTTACTCACATCACCAGACACTTCCCCTCATCACCAGAATCTTCCTCACATCACCGGACTCTTCCCCTCATCACCAGACTCTTCCTCACATCACCAGACTCTTCCTGACATCAACCAGACTCGTCCCCTCATCAACAGACTCTTCCCCTGATCACCAGACTCTTCCCCTCATCACCAGACTCTTCCCCTGATTACCAGACTCTTCCTCACATCACCAGACACTTCCTCACATCACCAGACTCTTCCTCTCAGTACCAGACTCTTCCCCACATCAGCAGACTCTTCCTCACATCACCAGACTCTTCCCCTCATCACCAGACTCTTCCTCACATCACCAGACTCTTCCCCTCATCACCAGACTCTTCCCCACATCACCAGACTCTTTCTCTCATCACCAGACTCTTCCCCTCATCACCAGACACTTCACCACATCACCACACTCTTCCCCTCATCACCAGATTCTTCCCCTCATCACCAGACTCTTCCTCACATCCCAAGACTCTTACACACATCACCAGACTCTTCCCCACATCACCAGACTCTTTCTCTCATCACCAGACTCTTCCCCTCATCTCCAGACTCATCCTCACATCACCAGACTCTTCGTCACATCACCAGACTCTTCCTCACATCACCAGACTCTTCCTCACATCACCAGACTGTTCCTCACATCACCAGACTCTTCCGCTCATCTCCAGAATCTTGATCACATCACCAGACTCTTACTCACATCACCAGCCTCCTCCTCACATCACCAGACTCTTCCGCTCTCCTCCAGAATCTTGATCACATCACCAGACTCTTACTCACATCACCAGCCTCCTCCTCACATCACCAGACTCTTCCGCTCATCTCCAGAATCTTGATCACATCACCAGACTCTTACTCACATCACCAGCCTCCTCCTCACATCACCAGACTCTTCCTCACATCACCAGACTCTTCCTCACATCAACCAGACTGTTCCTCACATCACAAGGCTCTTCCCCTCATCACCAGACTCTTCCCCTCATCACCAGACACTTCCTCAGAACACCAGACTCTTCCCCTGATCTCCAGACGCCTCCTCACATCACCAGACTCTTCGTCACATCACCAGACTCTTCCTCACATCACCAGGCTCTTCCCCTCATCACCAGACACTTCCTCACATCACCAGGCTCTACCCCTCATCACCAGACTCTTACTCACATCTCCAGACACTTCCCCTCATCACCAGAATCTTCCTCACATCACCGGACTCTTCCCCTCATCACCAGAATCTTCCTCACATCACCAGACTCTTCCTGACATCAACCAGACTCTTCCTCACATCACCAGGCTTTACCCCTCATCGCCAGACTCTTACTCACATCACCAGACACTTCCCCTCATCACCAGAATCTTCCTCACATCACCGGACTCTTCCCCTCATCACCAGACTCTTCCTCACATCACCAGACTCTTCCTGACATCAACCAGACTCGTCCCCTCATCAACAGACTCTTCCCCTGATCACCAGACTCTTCCCCTCATCACCAGACTCTTCCCCTGATCACCAGACTCTTCCTCACATCACCAGACACTTCCTCACATCACCAGACACTTCCTCTCAGTACCAGACTCTTCCCCACATCAGCAGACTCTTCCTCACATCACCAGACTCTTCCCCTCATCACCAGACTCTTCCTCACATCACCAGACTCTTCCCCTCATCACCAGACTCTTCCCCACATCACCAGACTCTTTCTCTCATCACCAGACTCTTCCCCTCATCACCAGACACTTCCCCACATCACCAGACTCTTCCCCTCATCACCAGATTCTTCCCCTCATCACCAGACTCTTCCTCACATCCCAAGACCCTTACACACATCACCAGACACTTCCCCTCATCACCAGAATCTTCCTCACATCACCGGACTCTTCCTCACATCACCGGACTCTTCCACACATCACCAGACTCTTCCTCACATCACCAGACTCTGCCCCTCATCTCCAGACTCATCCTCACATCACCAGACTCTTCGTCACATCATCAGACTCTTCGTCACATCACCAGACTCTTCGTCACATCACCACCTCTTCGTCACATCACCAGACTCTTCCTCACATCACCAGACTCTTCCGCTCATCTCCAGAATCTTGATCACATCACCAGACTCTTACTCACATCACCAGCCTCCTCCTCACATCACCAGACTCTTCCTCACATCACCAGACTCTTCCTCACATCAACCAGACTGTTCCTCACATCACAAGGCTCTTCCCCTCATCACCAGACTCTTCCCCTCATCACCAGACACTTCCTCAGAACACCAGACTCTTCCCCTCATTTCCAGACGCATCCTCACATCACCAGACTCTTCGTCACATCACCAGACTCTTCCTCTCATCACCAGGCTCTTCCCCTCATCACCAGACACTTCCTCATATCACCAGGCTCTACCCCTCATCACCAGACTCTTACTCACATCTCCAGACACTTCTCCTCATCACCAGACTCTTCCTCACATCTCCAGCCACTTCCCCTCATCACCAGACCATTCCTCACATCACTAGACTCTTCCTCACATCACCAGATTCTTCCCCTCATCACCAGGCTCTTCCTCACATCACCAAGCTCTTCCCCTCATCAAAAGGCTCGTCCTCACTTCACAAGGCTCTTCCTCACATCACCAGACACGTCCTCACTTCACAAGACTCTTCCCCACATCACCAGACTCTTCCCCTCATCCCCAGACTCTTCCCCTCATCACCAGGCTCTTCCCCTCATCACCAGACTCTTCCTCACATCACCAGACTCTTCCTCACATCACCAGACTCTTCCCCTCATCACCAGGCTCTTCCTTACATCACCAGACACTTCCTCACATCACCAGACTCTTCCTCACATCACCAGACTCTTCCCCTCATCACCAGGCTCTTCCTTACATCACCAGACTCTTCCTCACATCACCAGACTCTTCCTCACACACCAGACTCTTCCCTCATCACCAGACTCTTCCCCTCATCACCAGACTCTTCCTCACATCACCAGCCTCTTCCCCTCATCTCCAGACGCTTCCCCTCATCACCGGACTCTTCCTCACATCACCAGACTCTTCCCCTCATTACCAGACTCTTCCTCACATCACCAGATTCTTCCCCTCATCTCCAGACTCTTCCCCTCATCACCAGACTCTTCCCCTCATCACCAGACCCTTCCCCTCATCACCAGACGCTTCCCCTTATCACCGGACTCTTCCTCACATCACCAGACTCTTCCTCACATCACCAGACTCTTCCTCACATCACCAGACTCTTCCTCACATCACCAGGCTCTACCCCTCATCACCAGACTCTTCCTCGCTTCACCAGACTCTTCCCCTCATCACCAGACTCTTCCCCTCATCACCAGACCCTTCCCCTCATCACCAGATGCTTCCCCTTATCACCGGACTCTTCCTCACATCACCAGACTCTTCCTCACATCACCAGACGCTTCCTCACATCACCAGACTCTTCCCCTCATCACCAGACTCTTCCCCTCATCACCAGACTCTTCCCCTCATCACCAGACTCTTCCCATCATCACCAGACTCTTCACCACATCACCAGACTCTTCCTCACATCACAAGGCTCTTCCTCACATCACCAGACTCTTCCTCACATCACCAGACTCTTCCTCACATCACCAGACTCTTCCTCACATCACCAGACTCTTCCTCACATCAACCAGACTGTTCCTCACATCACAAGGCTCTTCCCCTCATCACCAGACTCTTCCCCTCATCACCAGACACTTCCTCAGAACACCAGACTCTTCCCCTCATCTCCAGACGCATCCTCACATCACCAGGCTCTTCCCCTCATCACCAGACACTTCCTCATATCACCAGGCTCTACCCCTCATCACCAGACTCTTACTCACGTCTCCAGACACTTCTCCTCATCACCAGACTCTTCCTCACATCTCCAGACACTTCCCCTCATCACCAGACCATTCCTCACATCACTAGACTCTTCCTCACATCACCAGATTCTTCCCCTCATCACCAGGCTCTTCCTCACATCACCAAGCTCTTCCCCTCATCAAAAGACTCGTCCTCACTTCACAAGGCTCTTCCTCACATCACCAGACTCGTCCTCACATCACAAGACTCTTCCTCACATCACCAGACACTTCCCCTCATCACCAGAATCTTCCTCACATCACCGGACTCTTCCCCTCATCACCAGACTCTTCCTCACATCACCAGACTCTTCCTGACATCAACCAGACTCTTCCCCTCATCACCAGACTCGTCCCCTCATCAACAGACTCTTCCCCTGATCACCAGACTCTTCCTCACATCACCAGACTCTTCCCCTTATCACCAGACTCTTCCCCTGATCACCAGACTCTTCCTCACATCACCAGACTCTTCCTCACATCACCAGACTCTTCCCCTCAGTACCAGGCTCCTCCCCACATCACCAGACTCTTCCTCACATCACCAGACTCTTGCCCTCATCACCAGACTCTTCCTCACATCACCAGACTCTTCCCCTCATCACCAGACTCTTCCCCTCATCACCAGACACTTCCCCTCATCACCAGACACTTCCCCTCATCACCAGACACTTCCTCACATCACCAGACTCTTCCCCTCATCACCAGACTCTTCCCCTCATCACCAGACTCTTCCCCTCATCACCAGACTCTTCCCCTCATCACCAGACACTTCCTCAGAACACCAGACTCTTCCCCTCATCTCCAGACTCATCCTCACATCACCAGACTCTTCGTCACATCACCAGACTCTTCCTCACATCACCAGACTCTTCCTCACATCACCAGACTGTTCCTCACATCACCAGACTCTTCCGCTCATCTCCAGAATCTTGATCACATCACCAGACTCTTACTCACATCACCAGCCTCCTCCTCACATCACCAGACTCTTCCGCTCTCCTCCAGAATCTTGATCACATCACCAGACTCTTACTCACATCACCAGCCTCCTCCTCACATCACCAGACTCTTCCGCTCATCTCCAGAATCTTGATCACATCACCAGACTCTTACTCACATCACCAGCCTCCTCCTCACATCACCAGACTCTTCCTCACATCACCAGACTCTTCCTCACATCAACCAGTCTGTTCCTCACATCACAAGGCTCTTCCCCTCATCACCAGACTCTTCCCCTCATCACCAGACACTTCCTCAGAACACCAGACTCTTCCCCTGATCTCCAGACGCCTCCTCACATCACCAGACTCTTCGTCACATCACCAGACTCTTCCTCACATCACCAGGCTCTTCCCCTCATCACCAGACACTTCCTCACATCACCAGGCTCTACCCCTCATCACCAGACTCTTACTCACATCTCCAGACACTTCCCCTCATCACCAGAATCTTCCTCACATCACCGGACTCTTCCCCTCATCACCAGACTCTTCCTCACATCACCAGACTCTTCCTGACATCAACCAGACTCTTCCTCACATCACCAGGCTCTACCCCTCATCGCCAGACTCTTACTCACATCACCAGACACTTCCCCTCATCACCAGAATCTTCCTCACATCACCGGACTCTTCCCCTCATCACCAGACTCTTCCTCACATCACCAGACTCTTCCCCTCATCACCAGACTCTTCCCCACATCACCAGACTCTTTCTCTCATCACCAGACTCTTCCCCTCATCACCAGACACTTCCCCACATCACCAGACTCTTCCCCTCATCACCAGATTCTTCCCCTCATCACCAGACTCTTCCTCACATCCCAAGACTCTTCCTCACATCACCAGGCTCTACCCCTCATCACCAGACTCTTACTCACATCACCAGACACTTCCCCTCATCACCAGAATCTTCCTCACATCACCGGACTCTTCCACACATCACCAGACTCTTCCTCACATCACCAGACTCTGCCCCTCATCACCAGGCTCTTCCTCACATCACCAGACTCTGCCCCTCATCACCAGACACTTCCCCACATCACCAGACTCTTCCCCTCATCACCAGATTCTTCCCCTCATCACCAGACTCTTCCTCACATCCCAAGACTCTTCCTCACATCACCAGGCTCCAACCCTCATCACCAGACTCTTACTCACATCACCAGACACTTCCCCTCATCACCAGAATCTTCCTCACATCACCGGACTCTTCCACACATCACCAGACTCTTCCTCACATCACCAGACTCTGCCCCTCATCTCCAGACTCATCCTCACATCACCAGACTCTTCGTCACATCATCATACTCTTCGTCACATCACCAGACTCTTCGTCACATCACCAGACTCTTCCTCACATCACCAGACTCTTCCTCACATCACCAGACTCTTCCGCTCATCTCCAGAATCTTGATCACATCACCAGACTCTTACTCACATCACCAGCCTCCTCCTCACATCACCAGACTCTTCCTCACATCACCAGACTCTTCCTCACATCAACCAGACTGTTCCTCACATCACAAGGCTCTTCCCCTCATCACCAGACTCTTCCCCTCATCACCAGACACTTCCTCAGAACACCAGACTCTTCCCCTCATCTCCAGACGCATCCTCACATCACCAGACTCTTCGTCACATCACCAGACTCTTACTCACATCACCAGACTCTTCCCTCATCACCAGACTCTTCCCTCATCACCAGACTCTTCCCCACATCACCAGACTCTTCCCTCATCACCAGACTCTTCCTCACATCACCAGACTCTTCCCCTCATCACCAGGCTCTTCCTTCACATCACCAGACATCTTCCCTCTCATCAACAGACTCGTCCCCTCATCACAGACTCTTCCTCACTCACCAGACTCTTCCCCTCATCACCAGACTCTTCCACTGATCACCAGACTCTTCCTCACATCACCAGACTCTTCCCTCACATCACCAGACTCTTCCTCTCAGTCACCAGGACTCTCCCACATCACCAGACTCTTCCTCACATCACCAGACTCTTCCCCTCATCACCAGACTCTTCCCTTCATCACCAGACTCTTCCCCTCATCACCAGACTCTTCCTCACATCACCAGACTCTTCCTCATCACCAGACTCTTCCTCATCACCAGACTCTTCCCTCATCACCAGACTCTTCCCCTCAGTCTCCAGACTCTTCCCCTCATCACCGGACTCTTCCTCACATCACCAGACTCTTCCCCTCATTACCAGACTCTTCCTCACATCACCAGACTCTTCCCCTCATCTCCAGACTCTTCCCCTCATCACCAGACGCTTCCCCTTATCACCGGACTCTTCCTCACATCACCAGACTCTTCCTCACATCACCAGACTCTTCCTCACATCACCAGACTCTTCCTCACATCACCAGGCTCTACCCCTCATCACCAGACTCTTCCTCGCTTCACCAGACTCTTCCCCTCATCACCAGACTCTTCCCCTCATCACCAGACCCTTCCCCTCATCACCAGATGCTTCCCCTTATCACCGGACTCTTCCTCACATCACCAGACTCTTCCTCACATCACCAGACGCTTCCTCACATCACCAGACTCTTCCCTCATCACCAGACTCTTCCCATCATCACCAGACTCTTCACCACATCACCAGACTCTTCCTCACATCACCAGACTCTTCCTCACATCACCAGACTCTTCCTCACATCACCAGACTCTTCCTCACATCAACCAGACTGTTCCTCACATCACAAGGCTCTTCCCCTCATCACCAGACTCTTCCCCTCATCACCAGACACTTCCTCAGAACACCAGACTCTTCCCCTCATCTCCAGACGCATCCTCACATCACCAGACTCTTCGTCACATCACCAGACTCTTCCTCACATCACCAGGCTCTTCCCCTCATCACCAGACACTTCCTCATATCACCAGGCTCTACCCCTCATCACCAGACTCTTACTCACGTCTCCAGACACTTCTCCTCATCACCAGACTCTTCCTCACATCTCCAGACACTTCCCCTCATCACCAGACCATTCCTCACATCACTAGACTCTTCCTCACATCACCAGATTCTTCCCCTCATCACCAGGCTCTTCCTCACATCACCAAGCTCTTCCCCTCATCAAAAGACTCGTCCTCACTTCACAAGGCTCTTCCTCACATCACCAGACTCGTCCTCACATCACAAGACTCTTCCTCACATCACCAGACACATCCCCTCATCACCAGAATCTTCCGCACATCACCGGACTCTTCCCCTCATCACCAGACTTTCCTTCACATCACCAGACTCTTCCTGACATCAACCAGACTCTTCCCCTCATCACCAGACTCGTCCCCTCATCAACAGACTCTTCCCCTGATCACCAGACTCATCCTCACATCACCAGACTCTTCCCCTTATCACCAGACTCTTCCCCTGATCACCAGACTCTTCCTCACATCACCAGACTCTTCCTCACATCACCAGACTCTTCCCCTCAGTACCAGGCTCTCCCCACATCACCAGACTCTTCCTCACATCACCAGACTCTTGCCCTCATCACCAGACTCTTCCTCACATCACCAGACTCTTCCCCTCATCACCAGACTCTTCCCCACATCACCAGACTCTTTCCCTCATCACCAGACTCTTCCCCTCATCACCAGACTCTTCCCCACATCACCAGACTCTTCCCCTCATCACCAGACTCTTCCCCACATCACCAGACTCTTCCCCTCATCACCAGACTCTTCCTCACATCACCAGACTCTTCCCCTCATCACCAGACTCTTCCCCTCATCACCAGACACTTCCCCTCATCACCAGACACTTCCTCACATCACCAGACTCTTCCCCTCATCACCAGACTCTTCCCCTCATCACCAGACTCTTCCCCTCATCACCAGACTCTTCCCCTCATCACCAGACACTTCCTCAGAACACCAGACTCTTCCCCTCATCTCCAGACTCATCCTCACATCACCAGACTCTTCGTCACATCACCAGACTCTTCCTCACATCACCAGACTCTTCCTCACATCACCAGACTCTTCCTCACATCACCAGACTCTTCCGCTCATCTCCAGAATCTTGATCACATCACCAGACTCTTACTCACATCACCAGCCTCCTCCTCACATCACCAGACTCTTCCGCTCTCCTCCAGAATCTTGATCACATCACCAGACTCTTACTCACATCACCAGCCTCCTCCTCACATCACCAGACTCTTCCGCTCATCTCCAGAATCTTGATCACATCACCAGACTCTTACTCACATCACCAGCCTCCTCCTCACATCACCAGACTCTTCCTCACATCACCAGACTCTTCCTCACATCAACCAGACTGTTCCTCACATCACAAGGCTCTTCCCCTCATCACCAGACTCTTCCCCTCATCACCAGACACTTCCTCAGAACACCAGACTCTTCCCCTGATCTCCAGACGCCTCCTCACATCACCAGACTCTTCGTCACATCACCAGACTCTTCCTCACATCACCAGGCTCTTCCCCTCATCACCAGACACTTCCTCACATCACCAGGCTCTACCCCTCATCACCAGACTCTTACTCACATCTCCAGACACTTCCCTCATCACCAGAATCTTCCTCACATCACCGGACTCTTCCCCTCATCACCAGACTCTTCCTCAAATCACCAGACTCTTCCTGACATCAACCAGACTCTTCCTCACATCACCAGGCTCTACCCCTCATCACCAGACTCTTACTCACATCACCAGACACTTCCCCTCATCACCAGAATCTTCCTCACATCACCGACTCTTCCCCTCATCACCAGACTCTTCCTCACATCACCAGACTCTTCCTGACATCAACCAGACTCGTCCCCTCATCAACAGACTCTTCCCCTATCACCAGACTCTTCCCCTCATCACCAGACTCTTCCCTGATCACCAGACTCTTCCTCACAACCAGGACACTCCCCCTCATCACCAGACACTTCCCCTCATCACCAGAACTCTTCCCTCATCACCAGACCTCTTCCCCTCATCACCAGACTCTTCCCTCATCACCAGACTCTTCCCCTCATCACCAGACTCTTAACCTCATCACCAGACTCTTCCCCACATCACCAGACTCTTCCCCTCATCACGAGACTCTTCCTCACATCACCAGACTCTTCCTCACATCACCAGGCTCTACCCCTCATCACCAGAGTCTTCCTCACATCACCAGACTCTTCCCTTCATCACCAGACACATCCTCACACCACCAGACTCTTCCTCACATCACCAGACTCTTTCCCTCATCACCAGACTCTTCCCCTCATCACCAGACTCTTCCCCTCATCACCAGACTCTTCCCCTCATCACCAGACTCTTCCCCTCATCACGAGACCCTTCCTCACATCACCAGACTCTACCCCACATCACCAGACTTTTCCTCACATCACCAGACTCTTCCCCTCATCACCAGACTCTTCCAATCATCACCAGACTCTTCACCTCATCTCCAGACTCTTCCTCACATCACCAGACTCTTCCCCTCATCACCAGACTCTTCCCATCATCACCAGACTCTTCGTCACATCACCAGACACTTCCTCACATCACCAGACTCTTCCCCTCATCACCAGACTCTTCCCCTCATCACCAGACTCTTCCCATCATCAGCAGACTCTTCGTCACATCACCAGACACTTCCTCACATCACCAGACTCTTCCCATCATCACCAGACTCTTTGTCACATCACCAGACACTTCCTCACATCACCAGACTCTTCCCCTCATCACCAGACTCTTCCCCTCATCACCAGACTCTTCCCCTCATCACCAGACTCTTCCCCTCATCACCAGACTCTTCCTCACATCACCAGACTCTTCCCCTCATCACCAGACTCTTCCTCTCATCACCAGACTCTTCCTCACATCACCAGACTCTTCCCCTCATCTCCAGACTCTTCCTCTCATCACCAGACTCTTCCTCACATCACCAGACTCTTCCTCACATCACCAGACTCTCCTCACATCACCAGACTCTTCCCTCATCACCAGACTCTTCCTCACATCACCAGACTCTTCCCCTCATCACCAGACTCTTCCTCACATCACCAGACTCTTCCTCACATCACCAGACTCTTCCCCTCATCACCAGACTCTTCCTCACATCACCAGACTCTTCCCCTCATCACCAGACTCTTCCCCTCATCACCAGACTCTTTCTCACATCACCAGACTCTTCCCCACATCACCAGACTCTTCCCCACATCACCAGACTCTTCCCCTCATCACCAGACTCTTCCCTCATCACCAGACTCTTCCCCTCATCACCAGACACTTCCCCTCATCACCAGACACTTCCTCACATCACTAGACTCTTCCCCTCATCACCAGACTCTTCCCCTCATCACCAGACTCTTCCCCTCATCACCAGACTCTTCCCCTCATCACCAGACACTTCCTCAGAACACCAGACTCTTCCCCTCATCACCAGACACTTCCTCAGAACACCAGACTCTTCCCCTCATCTCCAGACTCATCCTCACATCACCAGACTCTTCGTCACGTCACCAGACTCTACCTCACATCACCAGACTCTTCCTCACATCACCAGACTCTTCCTCACATCACCAGACTCTTCCGCTCATCTCCAGAATCTTGATCACATCACCAGACTGTTCCTCACATCACCAGACTCTTCCTCACATCACCAGACTCTTCCGCTCATCTCCAGAATCTTGATCACATCACCAGACTCTTACTCACATCACCAGACTCTTCGTCACATCACCAGACTCTTCCTCACATCACCAGACTCTTCCTCACATCACCAGACTCTTCCGCTCATCTCCAGAATCTTGATCACATCACCAGACTGTTCATCACATCACCAGACTCTTCCTCACATCACCAGACTCTTCCCCTCATCACCAGACTCTTCCCCACATCACCAGACTCTTCCCCTCATCACCAGACTCTTCCCCTCATCACCAGACACTTCCCCTCATCACCAGACTCTTCCCCTCATCACCAGACTCTTCCCCTCATCACCAGACACTTCCTCAGAACACCAGACTCTTCCCCTCATCTCCAGACACATCCTCACATCACCAGACTCTTTGTCACATCACCAGACTCTACCTCACATCACCAGACTCTTCGTCACATCACCAGACTCTTCCTCACATCACCAGACTCTTCCTCACATCACCAGATTCTTCCTCACATCAACCAGACTGTTCCTCACATCACAAGGCTCTTCCCCTCATCACCAGACTCTTCCCCTCATCACCAGACACTTCCTCAGAACACCAGACTCTTCCCCTCATCTCCAGACGCATCCTCACATCACCAGACTCTTCGTCACATCACCAGACTCTTCCTCTGATCACCAGGCTCTTCCCCTCATCACCAGACACTTCCTCACATCACCAGGCTCTACCCCTCATCACCAGAGTCTTACTCACATCTCCAGACACTTCCCCTCATCACCAGAATCTTCCTCACATCACCGGACTCTTCCCCTCAACACCAGACTCTTCCTCACATCACCAGACTCTTCCTGACATCAACCAGACTCTTCCCCTCATCACCAGACTCTTCCCCACATCACCAGACTCTTCCCCTCATCACCAGACTCTTCCTCACATCACCAGACTCTTCCCCACATCACCAGACTCTTCCCCTCATCACCAGACACTTCCCCTCATCACCAGACACTTCCTCACATCACCAGACTCTTCCCCTCATCTCCAGACTCATCCTCACATCACCAGACTCTTCGTCACATCATCAGACTCTTCCTCACATCACCAGACTCTTCGTCACATCACCAGACTCTTCGTCACATCACCAGACTCTTACGCTCATCTCCAGAATCTTGATCACATCACCAGACTCTTACTCACATCACCAGCCTCCTCCTCACATCACCAGACTCTTCCCCACATCACCAGACTCTTCCCCTCATCACCAGACTCTTCCCCACATCACTAGACTCTTCCCCACATCACCAGACTCTTCCTCACATCACCAGACTCTTCCCCTCATCACCAGACTCTTCCCATCATCACCGGACTCTTCCGCTCATCACCAGACTCTTCCTCACATCACAAGACTCTTCCCCACATCACCAGACTCTTCCCCACATCACCAGACTCTTCCCCACATCACCAGACTCTTCCCCACATCACCAGACTCTTCCTCACATCACCAGACTCTTCCTCACATCACCAGGCTCTTCCCCTCATCACCAGACTCTTCCTCACATCACCAGACTCTTTGTCACATCACCAGACACTTCCTCACATCACCAGACTCTTCCCCTCATCACCAGATTCTTCCTCACATCACCAGACTCTTCCTCACATCACCAGACACTTCCCCTCATCACCAGACTCTTCCTCACATCACCAGACTCCTCCCCTTCTCACCAGACTCTTCCCCTCATCACCAGACTCTTCCTCACATCACCAGACTCTTCCGCTCATCACCAGACTCTTCCCCTCATCACCAGACTCTTCCCCACATCACCAGACTCTTCCCCTCATCACTAGACACTTCCCCTCATCACCAGACACTCCCCCTCATCACCAGACACTTCCCCTCATCACCAGACTCTTCCCCTCATCACCAGACTTTTCCACTCATCACCAGACTCTTCCCCTCATCACCAGACTCTTAACCTCATCACCAGACTCTTCCCCACATCACCAGACTCTTCCCTTCATCAAGAGACTCTTCCTCACATCACCAGACTCTTCCTCACATCACCAGGCTCTACCCCTCATCACCAGAGTCTTCCTCACATCACCAGACTCTTCCCCTCATCACCAGACACATCCTCACATCACCAGACTCTTCCTCACATCACCAGGCTCTACCCCTCATCACCAGAGTCTTCCTCACATCACCAGACTCTTTCCCTCATCACCAGACTCTTCCCCTCATCACCAGACTCTTCCCCTCATCACCAGACTCTTCCCCTCATCACGAGACCCTTCCTCACATCACCAGACTCTACCCCACATCACCAGACTTTTCCTCACATCACCAGACTCTTCCCCTCATCACCAGACTCTTCCAATCATCACCAGACTCTTCACCTCATCTCCAGACTCTTCCTCACATCACCAGACTCTTCCCCTCATCACCAGACTCTTCCCATCATCACCAGACTCTTCGTCACATCACCAGACACTTCCTCACATCACCAGACTCTTCCCCTCATCACCAGACTCTTCCCCTCATCACCAGACTCTTCCCATCATCACCAGACTCTTCGTCACATCACCAGACACTTCCTCACATCACCAGACTCTTCCCATCATCACCAGACTCTTTGTCACATCACCAGACACTTCCTCACATCACCAGACTCTTCCCCTCATCACCAGACTCTTCCCCTCATCACCAGACTCTTCCCCTCATCACCAGACTCTTCGTCACATCACCAGACACTTCCTCACATCACCAGACTCTTCCCCTCATCACTAGACTCTTCCTCACATCACCAGACTCTTCCTCACATCACCAGACTCTTCCCCTCATCTCCAGACACTTCCTCACATCACCAGACTCTTCCTCACATCACCAGACTCTTCCTCACATCACCAGGCTCTTCCTCACATCACCAGACACTTCACCTCATCACCAGACACTTCCTCACATCACCAGACTCTTCTCCTCATCACCAGACTCTTCCCCTCATCACCAGACTCTTCCCCTCATCACCAAACTCTTCCTCACATCACCAGACTCTTCCGCTCATCACCAGACTCTTCCCATCATCACCAGTCTCTTTGTCACATCACCAGACACTTCCTCACATCACCAGACTCTTCCCCTCATCACCAGACTCTTCCCCTCATCACCAGACTCTTCCCCTCATCACCAGACTCTTCGTCACATCACCAGACACTTCCTCACATCACCAGACTCTTCCCCTCATCACTAGACTCTTCCTCACATCACCAGACTCTTCCTCACATCACCAGACTCTTCCGCTCATCACCAGACTCTTCCCCTCATCACCAAACTCTTCCCCTCATCACCAAACTCTTCCTCACATCACCAGACACTTCCTCACATCATCAAGCTCTTCCCTTCATCACCAGACTCTTCCTCACATCACCAGACTCTTCCCCTCATCACCAGACTCTTCCAATCATCACCAGACTCTTCACCTCATAACCAGTCTCTTCCTCACATCACCAGACTCTTCCCCTCATCACCAGACTCTTCCTCACATCACCAGACTCTTCCCCTCATCACCAGATTCTTCCTCACATCACCAGACTCTTCCTCACATCACCAGACACTTCCCCTCATCACCAGACTCTTCCTCACATCACCAGACTCCTCCCCTTCTCACCAGACTCTTCCCCTCATCACCAGACTCTTTGTCACATCACCAGACACTTCCTCACATCACCAGACTCTTCCCCTCATCACCAGACTCTTCCCCTCATCACCAGACTCTTCCCCTCATCACCAGACTCTTCGTCACATCACCAGACACTTCCTCACATCACCAGACTCTTCCCCTCATCACTAGACTCTTCCTCACATCACCAGACTCTTCCTCACATCACCAGACTCTTCCCCTCATCTCCAGACACTTCCTCACATCACCAGACTCTTCCTCACATCACCAGACTCTTCCTCACATCACCAGGCTCTTCCTCACATCACCAGACACTTCACCTCATCACCAGACACTTCCTCACATCACCAGACTCTTCCCCTCATCACCAGACTCTTCCCCTCATCACCAGACTCTTCCCATCATCACCAGTCTCTTTGTCACATCACCAGACACTTCCTCACATCACCAGACTCTTCCCCTCATCACCAGATTCTTCCCCTCATCCCCAGACTCTTCCCCTCATCACCAGACTCTTCGTCACATCACCAGACACTTCCTCACATCACCAGACTCTTCCCCTCATCACTAGACTCTTCCTCACATCACCAGACTCTTCCTCACATCACCAGACTCTTCTGCTCATCACCAGACTCTTCCCCTCATCACCAAACTCTTCCCCTCATCACCAAACTCTTCCTCACATCACCAGACACTTCCTCACATCATCAAGCTCTTCCCTTCATCACCAGACTCTTCCTCACATCACCAGACTCTTCCCCTCATCACCAGACTCTTCCAATCATCACCAGACTCTTCCAATCATCACCAGACTCTTCCTCACATCACCAGACTCTTCCCCTCATCACCAGACTCTTCGTCACATCACCAGACTCTTCCCCTCATCACTAGATTCTTCCTCACATCACCAGACTCTTCCTCACATCACCGGACACTTCCCCTCATCACCAGACTCTTCCTCACATCACCAGACTCCTCCCCTTCTCACCAGACTCTTCCCCTCATCACCAGACTCTTCCTCACATCACCAGACTCTTCCGCTCATCACCAGACTCTTCCCCTCATCACCAGACTCTTCCCCACATCACCAGACTCTTCCCCTCATCACCAGACACTTCCCCTCATCACCAGACACTCCCCCTCATCACCAGACACTTCCCCTCATCACCAGACTCTTCCCCTCATCACCAGACTCTTCCCCTCATCACCAGACTCTTCCCCTCATCACCAGACTCTTAACCTCATCACCAGACTCTTCCCCACATCACCAGACTCTTCCCCTCATCACGAGACTCTTCCTCACATCACCAGACTCTTCCTCACATCACCAGGCTCTACCCCTCATCACCAGAGTCTTCCTCACATCACCAGACTCTTCCCCTCATCACCAGACACATCCTCACATCACCAGACTCTTCCTCACATCACCAGGCTCTACCCCTCATCACCAGAGTCTTCCTCACATCACCAGACTCTTTCCCTCATCACCAGACTCTTCCCCTCATCACCAGACTCTTCCCCTCATCACCAGACTCTTCCCCTCATCACCAGACTCTTCCCCTCATCACGAGACCCTTCCTCACATCACCAGACTCTACCCCACATCACCAGACTTTTCCTCACATCACCAGACTCTTCCCCTCATCACCAGACTCTTCCCCTCATCACCAGACTCTTCCCATCATCACCAGACTCTTCGTCACATCACCAGACACTTCCTCACATCACCAGACTCTTCCCATCATCACCAGACTCTTTGTCACATCACCAGACACTTCCTCACATCACCAGACTCTTCCCCTCATCACCAGACTCTTCCCCTCATCACCAGACTCTTCCCCTCATCACCAGACTCTTCGTCACATCTCCAGACACTTCCTCACATCACCAGACTCTTCCACTCATCACTAGACTCTTCCTCACATCACCAGACTCTTCCTCACATCACCAGACTCTTCCCCTCATCTCCAGACACTTCCTCACATCACCAGACTCTTCCTCACATCACCAGACTCTTCCTCACATCACCAGGCTCTTCCTCACATCACCAGACACTTCACCTCATCACCAGACTCTTCCTCACATTACCAGACTCTTCCCCTCATCACCAGACTCTTCCCCTCATCACCAGACTCTTCCCCTCATCACCAAACTCTTCCTGACATCACCAGACTCTTCCGCTCATCACCAGACTCTTCCCCTCATCACCAAACTCTTCCCCTCATCACCAAACTCTTCCTCACATCACCAGACACTTCCTCACATCATCAAGCTCTTCCCTTCATCACCAGACTCTTCCTCACATCACCAGACTCTTCCCCTCATCACCAGACTCTTCCAATCATCACCAGACTCTTCACCTCATAACCAGTCTCTTCCTCACATCACCAGACTCTTCCCCTCATCACCAGACTCTTCCTCACATCACCAGACTCTTCCCCTCATCACCAGACTCTTCCAATCATCACCAGACTCTTCCAATCATCACCAGACTCTTCCAATCATCACCAGACTCTTCACCTCATAACCAGACTCTTCCTCACATCACCAGACTCTTCCCCTCCTCACCAGACTCTTCCCCTCATCACCAGACTCTTCCCATCATCACCAGACTCTTCCCATCATCACCAGACACTTCCTCACATCACCAGACTCTTCCCCTCATCACCAGACTCTTCCCCTCATCACCAGACTCTTCCCCTCATCACCAGACTCTTCCCATCATCACCAGACTCTTCATCACATCACCAGACACTTCCTCACATCACCAGACTCTTCCTCTCATCAACAGACTCTTCCTCACATCACCAGACTCTTCCTCACATCACCAGACTCTTCCCCTCATCTCCAGACACTTCCTCACATCACCAGACTCTTCCCCTCATCACCAGACTCTTCCCATCATCACCAGTCTCTTTGTCACATCACCAGACACTTCCTCACATCACCAGACTCTTCCCCTCATCACCAGATTCTTCCCCTCAACACCAGACTCTTCCCCTCATCACCAGACTCTTCGTCACATCACCAGACACTTCCTCACATCACCAGACTCTTCCCCTCATCACTAGACTCTTCCTCACATCACCAGACTCTTCCTCACATCACCAGACTCTTCCGCTCATCACCAGACTCTTCCCCTCATCACCAAACTCTTCCTCACATCACCAGACTCTTCCCCTCATCACCAGACTCTTCCAATCATCACCAGACTCTTCACCTCATCACCAGACTCTTCCTCACATCACCAGACTCTTCCCCTCATCACCAGACTCTTCCTCACATCACCAGACTCTTCCCCTCATCACTAGATTCTTCCTCACATCACCAGACTCTTCCTCACATCACCAGACACTTCCCCTCATCACCAGACTCTTCCTCACATCACCAGACTCCTCCCCTTCTCACCAGACTCTTCCCCTCATCACCAGACTCTTCCCCTCATCACGAGACTCTTCCTCACATCACCAGACTCTTCCTCACATCACCAGGCTCTACCCCTCATCACCAGAGTCTTCCTCACATCACCAGACTCTTCCCCTCATCACCAGACACATCCTCACATCATCAGACTCTTCCTCACATCACCAGGCTCTACCCCTCATCACCAGAGTCTTCCTCACATCACCAGACTCTTTCCCTCATCACCAGACTCTTCCCCTCATCACCAGACTCTTCCCCTCATCACCAGACTCTTCCCCTCATCACGAGACCCTTCCTCACATCACCAGACTCTACCCCACATCACCAGACTTTTCCTCACATCACCAGACTCTTCCCCTCATCACCAGACTCTTCCAATCATCACCAGACTCTTCACCTCATCTCCAGACTCTTCCTCACATCACCAGACTCTTCCTCACATCACCAGACACTTCCTCACATCACCAGACTCTTCCCCTCATCACCAGACTCTTCCCCTCATCACCAGACTCTTCCCATCATCACCAGACTCTTCGTCACATCACCAGACTCTTCCCATCATCACCAGACTCTTTGTCACATCACCAGACACTTCCTCACATCACCAGACTCTTCCCCTCATCACCAGACTCTTCCCCTCATCACCAGACTCTTCCCCTCATCACCAGACTCTTCGTCACATCTCCAGACACTTCCTCACATCACCAGACTCTTCCACTCATCACTAGACTCTTCCTCACATCACCAGACTCTTCCTCACATCACCAGACTCTTCCCCTCATCTCCAGACACTTCCTCACATCACCAGACTCTTCCTCACATCACCAGACTCTTCCTCACATCACCAGGCTCTTCCTCACATCACCAGACACTTCACCTCATCACCAGACTCTTCCTCACATCACCAGACTCTTCCCCTCATCACCAGACTCTTCCCCTCATCACCAGACTCTTCCCCTCATCACCAAACTCTTCCTCACATCACCAGACTCTTCCGCTCATCACCAGACTCTTCCCCTCATCACCAAACTCTTCCCCTCATCACCAAACTCTTCCTCACATCACCAGACACTTCCTCACATCATCAAGCTCTTCCCTTCATCACCAGACTCTTCCTCACATCACCAGACTCTTCCCCTCATCACCAGACTCTTCCAATCATCACCAGACTCTTCACCTCATAACCAGTCTCTTCCTCACATCACCAGACTCTTCCCCTCATCACCAGACTCTTCCTCACATCACCAGACTCTTCCCCTCATCACCAGACTCTTCCAATCATCACCAGACTCTTCACCTCATAACCAGACTCTTCCTCACATCACCAGACTCTTCCCCTCATCACCAGACTCTTCCCCTCATCACCAGACTCTTCCCATCATCACCAGACTCTTCCCATCATCACCAGACACTTCCTCACATCACCAGACTCTTCCCCTCATCACCAGACTCTTCCCCTCATCACCAGACTCTTCCCATCATCACCAGACTCTTCGTCACATCACGAGACACTTCCTCACATCACCAGACTCTTCCTCTCATCAACAGACTCTTCCTCACATCACCAGACTCTTCCTCACATCACCAGACTCTTCCCCTCATCTCCAGACACTTCCTCACATCACCAGACTCTTCCCCTCATCACCAGGCTCTTCCTCACATCACCAGACTCTTCCCCTCATCACCAGACTCTTCCCCTCATCACCAAACTCTTCCTCACATCACCAGACTCTTCCCCTCATCTCCAGACTCGTCCTCAAATCAGTAGACTCTTCGTCACATCACCAGACACTTCCTCACATCACCAGACTCTACCCCTCATCACCAGACTCTACCCCTCATCACCAGACTCTACCCCTCATCACCAGACTCTACCCCTCATCACCAGACTCTTCCCCTCATCACCAGACTCTTGCCCGCATCACCAGACATTTCCTCACATCACCAGACTCTTCCCCTCATCAGCAGACTATTCCCCTCATCACCAGACTCTTCCCCTCATCACAAGACTCTTCCTCACATCACCAGACTCTTCCTCACATCACCAGACTCTTCCCCACATCACCAGACTCTTCCCCACATCACCAGACTCTTCTCCTCATCACCAGACTTTTCCCCTCATCAGCAGACTATTCCCCTCATCACCAGACTCTTCGTCTCATCACCAGACTCTTCCTCACATCACCAGACTCTTCCTCACATCACCAGACTCTTCCTCACATCACCAGACTCTTCCCCACATCACCAGACTCTTTCCCTCATCACCAGACTCTTCCCCACATCACCAGACTCTTCCTCACATCATCAGACTCTTCCTCACATCACCAGACTCTTCCTCACATCACCAGACTCTTCCCCACATCACCAGACTCTTCCCCTCATCAAAATGCTCTTCCTCACATCACCAGACTCTTCCCCACATCACCAGACTCTTCCCCACATCACCAGACTCTTCCCCACATCACCAGACTCTTCCCCACATCACCAGACTCTTCCCCACATCACCAGACTCTTCCCCACATCACCAGACTCTTCCCATCATCACCGGACACTTCCCCCCATCACCAGACTCTTCCTCACATCACCAGACTCTTCCCCACATCACCAGACTCTTCCCCACATCACCAGACTCTTCCTCACATCACCAGACTCTACCCCACATCACCAGACTTTTCCTCACATCACCAGACTCTTCCCCTCATCACCAGACTCTTCCAATCATCACCAGACTCTTCACCTCATCTCCAGACTCTTCCTCACATCACCAGACTCTTCCTCACATCACCAGACACTTCCTCACATCACCAGACTCTTCCCCTCATCACCAGACTCTTCCCCTCATCACCAGACTCTTCCCATCATCACCAGACTCTTCGTCACATCACCAGACTCTTCCCATCATCACCAGACTCTTTGTCACATCACCAGACACTTCCTCACACCACCAGACTCTTCCCCTCATCACCAGACTCTTCCCCTCATCACCAGACTCTTCCCCTCATCACCAGACTCTTCGTCACATCTCCAGACACTTCCTCACATCACCAGACTCTTCCACTCATCACTAGACTCTTCCTCACATCACCAGACTCTTCCTCACATCACCAGACTCTTCCCCTCATCTCCAGACACTTCCTCACATCACCAGACTCTTCCTCACATCACCAGACTCTTCCTCACATCACCAGGCTCTTCCTCACATCACCAGACACTTCACCTCATCACCAGACTCTTCCTCACATCACCAGACTCTTCCCCTCATCACCAGACTCTTCCCCTCATCACCAGACTCTTCCCCTCATCACCAGACTCTTCCCCTCATCACCAAACTCTTCCTCACATCACCAGACTCTTCCGCTCATCACCAGACTCTTCCCCTCATCACCAAACTCTTCCCCTCATCACCAAACTCTTCCTCACATCACCAGACACTTCCTCACATCATCAAGCTCTTCCCTTCATCACCAGACTCTTCCTCACATCACCAGACTCTTCCCCTCATCACCAGACTCTTCCAATCATCACCAGACTCTTCACCTCATAACCAGTCTCTTCCTCACATCACCAGACTCTTCCCCTCATCACCAGACTCTTCCTCACATCACCAGACTCTTCCCCTCATCACCAGACTCTTCCAATCATCACCAGACTCTTCACCTCATAACCAGACTCTTCCTCACATCACCAGACTCTTCCCCTCCTCACCAGACTCTTCCCCTCATCACCAGACTCTTCCCATCATCACCAGACTCTTCCCATCATCACCAGACACTTCCTCACATCACCAGACTCTTCCCCTCATCACCAGACTCTTCCCCTCATCACCAGACTCTTCCCATCATCACCAGACTCTTCGTCACATCACCAGACACTTCCTCACATCACCAGACTCTTCCTCTCATCAACAGACTCTTCCTCACATCACCAGACTCTTCCTCACATCACCAGACTCTTCCCCTCATCTCCAGACACTTCCTCACATCACCAGACTCTTCCCCTCATCACCAGGCTCTTCCTCACATCACCAGACTCTTCCCCTCATCACCAGACTCTTCCCCTCATCACCAAACTCTTCCTCACATCACCAGACTCTTCCCTCATCTCCAGACTCGTCCTCAAATCAGTAGACTCTTCGTCACATCACCAGACACTTCCTCACATCACCAGACTCTACCCCTCATCACCAGACTCTACCCCTCATCACCAGACTCTACCCCTCATCACCAGACTCTACCCCTCATCACCAGACTCTACCCCTCATCACCAGACTCTTCCCCTCATCACCAGACTCTTGCCCGCATCACCAGACATTTCCTCACATCACCAGACTCTTCCCCTCATCAGCAGACTATTCCCCTCATCACCAGACTCTTCCCCTCATCACAAGGCTCTTCCTCACATCACCAGACTCTTCCTCACATCACCAGACTCTTCCCCACATCACCAGACTCTTCCCCACATCACCAGACTCTTCTCCTCATCACCAGACTTTTCCCCTCATCAGCAGACTATTCCCCTCATCACCAGACTCTTCGTCACATCACCAGACTCTTCCTCACATCACCAGACTCTTCCTCACATCACCAGACTCTTCCTCACATCACCAGACTCTTCCCCACATCACCAGACTCTTTCCCTCATCACCAGACTCTTCCCCACATCACCAGACTCTTCCTCACATCACCAGACTCTTCCTCACATCACCAGACTCTTCCTCACATCACCAGACTCTTCCCCACATCACCAGACTCTTCCCCTCATCAAAATGCTCTTCCTCACATCACCAGACTCTTCCCCACATCACCAGACTCTTCCCCACATCACCAGACTCTTCCCCACATCACCAGACTCTTCCCCACATCACCAGACTCTTCCCCACATCACCAGACTCTTCCCCACATCACCAGACTCTTCCCCACATCACCAGACTCTTCCCCACATCACCAGACTCTTCCCATCATCACCGGACACTTCCCCCCATCACCGGACTCTTCCCCACATCACCAGACTCTTCCCCACATCACCAGACTCTTCCCCACATCACCAGACTCTTCCTCACATCACCAGACTCTTCCTCACATCACCAGACTCTTCCTCACATCACCAGACTCTTCCTCACATCACCAGGCTCTTCCCCTCATCACCAGACTCTTCCTCACATCACCAGACTCTTGTCACATCACCAGACACTTCCTCACATCACCAGACTCTTTCCCTCATCACGAGAATCTTCCTCACATCACCAGACTCTTCCCCTCATCACCAGACTCTTCCCCTCATCACCAGACTCTTCCCCTCATCACCAGACTCTTCCCCTCATCACCAGACTCTTCCCCTCATCACCAGACTCTTCCCCACATCACCAGATTCTTCCTCTCATCTCCAGACTCTTCCTCTCATCTCCAGACTCTTCCTCACATCACCGGACTCTTCCTCACATCACCAGACTCTTCCTCACATCACCAGACTCTTCCTCACATCACCAGACACTTCCTCACATCACCAGACTCTTCCTCACATGTCCAGACTCTTCCTCACATGACCAGACTCTTCCTCACATCTCCAGACACTTCTCCTCATCACCAGACTCTTCCTCACATCACCAGACTCTTCCTCACATCACCACACTCTTCCTCACAACACCACACTCTTCCTCACATCACCGGACTCTTCCCCTCATGACCAGGCTTTACCTCACATCACCAGACACTTCGCCTTATCAGAAGACACATCCGCACATCACCAGACTCTTCCCCTCTACGCCAGACTCTTATTCACATCGCCATACTCTTCCTCACATCACAAGACTCTTCCTCACAACACCAGACTCTTCCCCTCATCACCAGACTCCTCTTCTCATCACCAGACTCTTCCTCACATCACCAGACTCTTCCTCACATCACCAGACACTTCCTCACAACACCAGACTCTTCCCCTCATCACCAGACTCTTCCCCTCATCACCAGACTCTTCCCCTCATCACCAGACTCTTCCTCACATCACCAGACTCTTCCCCTCATCACCAGACACTTCCTCTCATCACCAGACTCTTCCCCTCATCACCAGACTCTACCCCTCATCACCAGACTCTACCCCTCATCACCAGACTCTTCCTCACATCACCAGATTCTTCCCCTCATGACCAGACTCTTCCCCAGATCACCAGACTCATCCTCACATCACCAGACTCTTCCCCTCATCACCAGACTCTTCCCCTCATCACCAGACACTTCATCACATCACCAGACTCTTCCCCTCATCACCAGACTCTTGCTCACATCACCAGACTCTTCCCTCATCACCAGACTCTTCCCTCATCACCAGACTCTTCATCACATCCCCAGACTCTTCCTCACATCACCAGACTCTTCCCTCATCACCAGACTCTTCCTCACATCAGCAGACTCTTCCCCTCATCACCAGACTCTTCCTCACATCACCAGACTCTTCCCCTCATCACCAGACTCTTCCTCACATCACCAGATTCTTCCCCTCATCACCAGACTCTTCATCACATCCCCAGACTCTTCCCCTCATCACCAGGCTCTTCCTTACATTACCAGACATTTCCTCACATCACCAGACTCTTCCCCTCATCCCCAGACTCTTCCCCTCATCACCAGGCTCTTCCTCACATCACCAGACTCTTCCTCACATCACCAGACTCTTCCTCACATCACCAGACTCTTCCTCACATCACCAGACTCTTCCTCACATCACCAGACTCTTCCCCTCATCACCAGGCTCTTCCTTACATCACCAGACACTTCCTCACATCGCCAGATTCTTCCCCTCATCACCAGACTCTTCCTCACACACCAGACTCTTCCCTCATCACCAGACTCTTCTTCACATCACCAGGCTCTTCCCCTCATCACCAGGCTCTTCCTCACATCACCAGACTCTTCCTCACATCACCAGACTCTTCCTCACATCACCAGGTTCTCCATGGTCTTGGACATTATCCTGAACTGGTCACACTGCCAGGGTTTCGCACCAGG
This sequence comes from Squalus acanthias, assembly GCA_030390025.1. Lineage (NCBI taxonomy): Eukaryota > Metazoa > Chordata > Chondrichthyes > Squaliformes > Squalidae > Squalus > Squalus acanthias. Next base: position 61,267,522 of record CM059438.1, read on the forward strand.
GATTGGGGGCAACATCAAAGTTTAGCAGCAGGCCTGGCCAAGGCATGAAGATCCACTGGAGCAATAGAGTTCTCTTTGCTGTGTTGTTGGGCCTCTTCAAACCCTCCAGGACAAGGCCAAGTGCTAGCCTTCTGCGGCACCACTGGATGGAGGCAACCCTTTGATCCCAGATATGAGGAAATTGAGCTGGGAGAGCTAAGGAAAACTGTTCCCACCTCATTCACATTGCAAAACTGGCCTACCTCACTTGCAGGTGCCAGCTGTGGCTCAATGGGCAGCACTCTTGCCTTTGAGTCAAGAAGGTTGTGGGTTCAAGCCCCACTCCAGGAACTTAAGCACAAAAATCTAGGCTGACACTCCAGTGCAGTGCTGAGTGAGTGCTGCATTGTCAGAGGTGCTGTCTTATGTATGAAATGTTACATTGAGGCCCTGTCTGCTCTCTCAGGTGAATGTAAAAGGTCCCAAGGCACTATTTGAAAGAGGAGCAAGGGAGTTTTTACTGGTTACAATGAAGCTCAACGTAAGCTCGAGGAACAGCACCTCTTCTTTCGATTAGGCAGTTTACAGCCTTCCGGACTCAACATTGAGTTCAACAATTTCAGATCTTAACCTCTGCCCCCATTTTTTCAGACAGCAGGTGCTGGTAATGATTCCACTGTTACCATTTTCACCTCCTCTGGACCCATCTTTTGTATCTTTACTTGTCCCATTACCATCCCCTTTCACCTTGCATCATCACCCCTTTTTGTCATTTAATCTCTCCTGCCTCCCACCCTATCACAGACCTTCCCTTTTGTTCTTTCCTCCCCTCCCCCCTTTCCCTGCCCCTGCACTTGCTTAAAAACCTGTTCCATCTCCAACTTTTTCCAGTTCTGACGAAAGGTCATCGACCTGAAACGTTAACTCTGTTTCTCTCTCCTCAGATGCTGCCTGAACCTGCTTCCAGCATTTTCCGTTTCTATTTTTGAGTTTTCCCTGGTGTCCTGGCCAGCATTGATCCTACATTACAGCAGTGACTACAACTTCATTGGTTGTAAAATGCTTTGGGATGTTGTGAAAGGCGTTATAGAAACATGGGTTCTTGTTTTTTCCCTGTAGTTCCTGAACGTTGCTGAGGCACTGCGGAGAGAAAAAGAAACAGAAAATGCTGCAAATCTGTGGAAAGAGCAGAGTTTCGACATTTCAAGTGGAAAGAACCCTTCATGATACAGAGAGGAATATTGGGGCCATTATCTCCAATCTAACTGATCAGGAGTCACCTAGAAAGAAGACCATTAAGGGGTAATTCTTCCTTGCTGAGCTCCCAATGAGGAAACCACACTCAAAGAGAGCAAGGTCAGAGACAGGGCTACAACTTGCATAGAATCATCGGGGGAAAAATTCCTTCGCCACCATTTTGGGTCACTAACATCACCTGAGCGCTAAATTAGCGCCCGGCGAAAAATAGCACCGCCGATCGTGAACTTCAGTTTTAGCGCCCCAAGAGGGAGGTGGGGCGCTAATTCAAGCACTCCTCTTCCTTCTTAGAGCGCTAACCCCGAATATCAGGGCGATGCGTTCTGCAGCGCTACGCACTGGGCCACGTAGCGCTGCCGCATGGAAGGGCTCATCCCCTCATTAAAGGGGAGGGCCCAAGCCCACAACTCTGCGGGGCCCTACCTGGACCACCGGGGAGCGGGGAGCCGTGCCAGCAGCCCCGGCATGCAAGAGGAGCGCCGGGCTGCCCGATCGCAGCACGGACCCCGCGTTCAAAGAGGCAACAAGGAAGTCGGCCGATATTTTTTTATCCCCGCCCGCCACCTCCCCTTTACTTCGCGCTCCGCGAGCCTCCTGCCGCTCCGTTCCCGCCCCCTGAATCGGTCGCTGTCATCGCCCGCCGCAGATTCAGGGGGGCACGGGCCAATTTTGCAGGCGGGTCGAAAACGGGGCGGTGGAGCGGGGCGCTACTGGTTACCACCTGCTGAATTTAGTGGGAGTCGTTAGCGGTGCCGCGGCGCCCGGGCGAAAAGTCATTTGTGGCCCGTTACCGCCCCCCGGAAGCGCTAGCGGGCGGCGCAAATGCACCGAATTTCTAGCCCATAGAATGATACAGCACAGGAGGAGGCCATTTGGCCCATTGTGCCTGTGTTGGCTCTTTGAATGAGATATCCAATTAGTCCCATTCCCCTGCCCTTTCCCCATTTCCCTGCAAATTTTTCCCCTTCAAGTATTTATCCAATTCCCTTTGAAAGTTATTATTGAATCTTCTCCCACCGCCCTTTCAGGCAGTGCATTCCAGATCACAACAACTCGCTGCGTAAAAAAAATTCTCCTCATCTCCCCCCTTGGTTCTTTTGCCAATTATCTTAAATCTGTGTCCAATGGTTACTGACCCGCCTGCCAGTGGAAACAGTTTCTCCTTATGTACTTTATGATTTTGAACATCTCTATCAAATAACCTTCTCTGCTCTAAAGAGAGCAATCCCAGTTTCTCTAGCCGCTCCACATAACTGAAGTCCCTCATCCCTGGTACCATTCTAGTAAATCTCCTCTGCACCCTCTCTAAAGCCTTGACATCCTTCCTAAAGTGTGGTGCCCAGAATTGGTCTGAAAGGTTTCTTTGGTATTAAGTTTCATTACTACTCATTCTCAATTCAGCATTCATGATCATAGTTCAGCTTTCAAGTTCAGTATGGGTAACTAATACTGGGCAAGAGTATAGCCTTACCCACAACAATTACATTGGTAACTCTATCAGAAAGCATGAGTTAGCACCATAGATATAAATGAGATTCTGGAAATGCAGAATATGGACAGACTCCTAAGGTGATTTAGTCTGTGCTGTTACATTGGCACTGGAATATTGGGCCAGAAGTTCGGGTCTCCACGGGTGAGTACGCGCTGTGTACTCACCCGTAGACCCAATGAAAGTGCCGGTTTCACGCATGCACTGCGCATGTGCTGGAAACCGGAACTTCCGTTCCCCTGAAGGAAGGGGTTCAGAGGTCGAACGCGTGCGCCGGAGAGGCAGCGCGCACGCAGCGAACTTCGGTTTTTTTTTCAGGTTTCTCCGTGAGGGTAAGTATGGAGAAGCTGCGCAGGAAAAAAGGAGGCGCAAGGCCTGCTTTTAACAAGGTAAGTGGTGAATTAAGTACAATTTAAACATTTTTTCAACAGGTTTATCTTTTTTACATACTTTAAAGAAAGGTAAGTTTATTTTTAGCACCGTTAAAAAGTGTAATTAATTTTTTCAAAAATTTTAATTTTTGTTTAAAGTAGTTAATTTATGTAATTTATAGTTATTTTAAAAATGTGATGTTCTTTTTTTATTTATTTGAAGTTTAAGTGAGGTTTTGGGGCCGATCTCTATTCATAGATTTGACAGGTCTTCCTGTTAAAATCTATGAATGAAAATTCCCTGCTCCGATTGGCTCTCCTTGGCCCACGTGATCCCAGGGGACGCTTCGAACTAACTGCGCCCCTGGGATACGCGAGCACTGCGCGCCGGCAGCTGCAGGAGGCCCAGGAGCTGAATTCCACGCGGGCCCGAAGCACAACGGCAGGCGCGGTAGGTAAGTACACGCACGATCCTTGCACCTGCGGGAAGCCAGAGAGCTGAATTTCTGGCCTTAATATTATGTGAAATTGTGTATTGCAAGACAGAAAATATTTGTCGTTCTCTCCGATTTGTTGGCCTTCCCTACCCTTCGAATTATGGTTTGAAGGGCAGCGACTGATCCTCTGGTTCCTCATTCAAGTGACTGTTGTTCGTGTGTAAGCTTTGGCTGTGATTGCCGGAAGGCTGCCCGACCCTGAAGGGCATCACAACCACGCCCGATCCAGTCCTTGCCTTTGCCTGACGAATACAAGCTGCTGCTTCCATGATTGTTGCGCTGCCCTTCTCTCTTGGTCCTGCTGCTGCGGGCCAGAGGGGGGGGATCGGGGCTATCCTGCATTCAGCACAAGTGAAGGGAATAAGTAGCCTCCTCTTACATTGTGGCTGCTGGGACTGCCCTGCTACCATGAAGCCTTGGTCCTGGTGCGAGTGTGAGGCGTAAGAGAAAGTGACAACAGCAAAGGAAAGAAGCCCCTGGGGCATTCGCAGCATGTGAGGAGTGGGGGGGGGGGGTGGTGGGATGGGTACCTTCAAGCTGAGAGGGCAAGTGCGAGGAGGATCTGAAGCAGATAATGCCAACATGGTTCAGTGGCAGCACCCTCATCAGAAGGTTATGAGTTTAAGCTCCTCTCCAGGACCTGAGCACATCATTTAGGATGACACTTCATAGAATCATACAGAAGGAGGCCATTCAGCCCATCGTACCTGAACCTGCTCTTTGTAAAAGCTCGCCAATTAGTCCCACTCCCCCTGCTCTTTCCCCACAGCCCTGCAAATCTTTCCTTTTCAAGCATATATCCAATTCCCTTTTGAAACTTATTGGCCTAGAAATTCGCGTGGCCGGCTTGGGTAAGGATCGCACGCGCTCTTACCCACCGCGCCTGTCGTTGTGTTTTGGGCCCACAGGAACTTCGGGTCCCGGGCCTCTCCCAAGAGCCGGTGCACAGTGCTTGCGTGTTCCAGGGGCGCAGTTAGTGCGATGCAACCCCTGGGATCATGTGGGCCATGGAGAGCCAATGGCAGCAGACCATCTTTCATTCATAGATTTGACAGGAGACCTGTCAAATCTGTGAATTGAAATCGGCCCCAAAAGAACAGCTAAACGTCAAATAATTTTTTTTAAAAAACCATCACATTTATAAAATAACTATAGTTAAATAAATTAACCACTTTAAACAAAAATTTAAATTTTTGAAAAAATTAAAATACTTTTTAAAAGTTATAAAAATAAACTTACCTTTCTTTAAAGTATCTAAAAAAGATAAACCTGTTGAAAAAGATTTAAAATTATACTTAATTAACTACTTACCTTGTTCAAAAGGAGTCTTACACCTCCTTTTTACTAGTGTAGAATCTTCAATACTTACCCTCGTGTTGAAACCTGAAAAAAAATCTAAGTGTGCTGCGTGCGCGCAGCCTCTAGCGCGCACGCGGTTCACCTAGGAACCGCCCCCTTCACCATACCGGAAGTGCCAGTTTCCCGCGCATGCGCAGTGCATGCAGGAAACCGGCACTTCGGGAATGAATACGGGTGAGTACGCACTGAGTACTCACCCGAGAATGGCCGAATTATTAAATCTGCTTCCACTGCCTATCAGGCAGTGCATTCCTGATCATAACAACTCACTGCATAAAAAAAATTCCCCTCAACTCCCCTCTTGTTCTTTTGACGCTTCACTGCATTACTGCGAGAGTGCCGTCTTTCAGATTAGACGTTAAACTGAGGCCCTGTCTGCCCTCTCAGGTGGACATAAAAGATAGCGTGGCACTAATCAAAGAACAGGGGCATTCCCCTGGTGTGCTGGCCCTCAACCAACACCACCAAATGAGATTATCTGCTCATTTATCTCATTGCTGTTTGTGGGATCTTGCTGTGTGCAAATTGGCTGCCATGTTTGCCTATATACACCGGATGCACCGGAGCATGGTACATCGGCGAGACCATGCAGACACTGCGACAACGTATGAACAGACACCGCGCAGCAATTGCCAGGCAGGATTGTTACCTCCCAGTCGGGGAACACTTCAGCAGTCAAGGACATTCAGCCTCGGATCTGCGGGTAAGCGTTCTCCAAGGCAGCCTTCGAGACACACGACAACGCAAAATCATCAAGCAGAAACTGATAGCCAGGTTACGCACCCATGAGGACGGCCTCAACCGGGATCTGGGGTTCATGTCACGCTACATGACGTAGAGTCATCCAGACTCGAGTCGTCGTTGGCTTGTTCACAGATGTGATTTCCAGTAAAAAAAGTAAAAAGTTTAAAGTTTATGGTTTTCCATACAGACTGCAGCATTTGACACATTAGACCCCCTGTGACCCCACCTCATTGTCTTAGCTGTATTTTGCTATGTCTTTGATATAATGTCTTCCTGACTGACCTGATTGTCTCTCTGCCGAGGTGTGATGAAAGGCAGTCAGAAAGATTAACTGTAGTCGTCTGACATTGTACGCTGCACAGGCATTGTTCTCTGTCTATATATGCTTTGCCGATTCGTATTCCTTCACTTCACCTGACGAAGGAGCAGCAGCTCCGAAAGCTTGTGATTTCAAATAAAACTGTTAGACTATAACCTGGTGTTGTGCGACTTCTCACTTTTGTCCACCCCAGTCCAACACCGGCATCTCCGTATCATGCCTATATAACAAGAGTGATTACACTTCCAAAGTACTTAGGGGGAGAAATTCGGTCTAGCCCCATGTGGGGCGCTAAAACTTTAAAAGATGAAAAATTAGCCCCAGGCGCTAATCATTCTCGCCTCCCGCGAAATTCAGTTTCAGCGCTCCAAGAGGGAAGTGGAGCACTAAATCAAGTGCTAAACATTTCTCTCAGGGCACTAAAGTCCGAGAGCGGGGCGGTAGCGGCAGAGCGCTGAACAATTTCAAGCTCATTGTAAACGGCGCTCTTTCATCACAGAGGCTGCTTCCGTCGCTTACAGGGAAGGGCCGATGATGCTGCACTAGCTAGCTGTCGTCAGTTCTGTTTTGCAAGGCGACCTGGGCGACTGCCATTACAGCCCCAAACACTCCCACAAAGTGGAGGGCTTGGACATCCTGCACCAATGAAACATTAAAAACTTTGCTCAGGCGCCAGACTGGTGCAAATAATAAAGGGTGCGCTAGCTGAAAAGCATTCCCTTTAATTACCGCTCCCGAAGCGACCAGCCGAGTTCACAACCCCTCCTCTTGCTGGCGTTGTCGGCGCGAGGCGATTAAAGCAGGGGGCGCGAGTGACTTTTCCATCCGGGGCGCTGCACACTTTATGGCTTCACGATCTGTGAGGCCCAGGCGCTAAGAGTTACCGCCAGCGCTAAACCGGCATTGACGTTTGCGGCCGTCGCTGCATTCGCCGCGCCCGGGCGCTAACCCCTTAGCGTCCCGTTAGCGCCCCCACCAGGTGCTAACGGGAGGTGCTAACCAACCGAATTTCTAGCCCTTAATTTGCTAGGGATGATTTTGGGATGTCCTGAGGATCTGAAAGGTCTCACAGACAAGTGGCTGGGGAGGGGGAGCGAGGGGGTTCATGGAGATACAACACCTACCATAATAGTTTTAAGTCAATGTTCAAAATATCACAACGGTGAAGTAGGCAGGTGCTACCAATAAATGAGTCACTTTTCTTAATTACAGATGTGAGAACAGCAATTGGTTCCTTGTTTTTAGCATGTGAAGAGACTCACTGTGACAACTAATGTCTGCAACAATTTCCACACAGTAAGGATTACCTAATGTATATCATCTTTCCACCATCTGGGGCCAGTCCTTGGCGTTAGATGAATAGCGGCCTTGAAAAATCCAAATAAGTGACCTCACTCATCCTTAACAAAATGGCCCAACTCGAAGACATTTTTGGTGGGTGTGTAATGGAAGTCACCTGGCTGGCTGCAATTACAAATCTGATCTCGCTGCTTGCTTCTAGTGTGGCCCTGTCGAACGCAGCAACCGAACCAATGTAAGCACAAGTAACAGGTGGCCTCAAATCGATGGACGTGGGAGTGGGACACCCGTTGTTGGTGTGAAACACTCCCCGGTCAGGCACGGCGTGGATAGCCGCAGAGTAAAGGCTCCCTCTGTACCGCCAACAAAGTGCCTCACCTCTGATATACGTCAGGGGAGCAACCCGTGCTGCACCAATGTCACGTTTCCCATTCACCACACTGATTATCCCGTGGCCTCTCCGCGTCAGAATGCCAACTTAGCAACCTCCGTAAACTTGAGCTCATCCAAGACTCTGCTGCCCCGTGTCCTAACTCGCTCCAAGTCCCGTTCACCCATCACCCCTGTGCTCACTGACCTACATTGGCTCCCGGAGCAGCAATGCCTCGAATTTAGAATTCTCAGCGTTTGTTTTCAAATCCCTCCATGGGCTCGCCCCTCCCTATCTCTGTAACCTCCTCCAACCCGACAACACTCCGAGATCTTTGCACTCCTCCAATTCTGCACTCTTGCGCATCCCTGATTTTCAGCGTCCACCATTGGTGGCAGTGCCTTCAACTGCCTAGGCCCAAAGCTCTGGAATTTCCTCCATAGCCCTCTCCTCCTCTCTACCTCGCTCTCATCCTTTAAGACACTCCTTAGAACCTACCTCTTTGCCCAAGCTTTTGGTCACCTGTCCTAATGGCTCCTTATGTGGCTTGGTGTCAAATTTTGTTTGATAATCGCTCCTGTGAAGCACCTTGGGAGGTTTTACTGCGTTAAAGGCGCTATATAAATGCAAGTTGTTGTTGTTAGTGCAAGATCAGGGAGAGTTATATCCTATGGACCCGCAGCAGCTAGGAAATGATTTAAGATTTACAGCTAACAGATTGTGTTGAGTTGTTTGTCCCAGCCACGCTCGATTCTATTCCAAGCCCTGGAAGAGGGAGCCAGGTCCAGCAACCCCACCATTTTTCTCGCCAGCAGAAGAAGCTGGTGAAAAGGTCGAACGTTGTTTTGATATTTTGCGTGGTGCGTGTGGAAACATCCTTATTCTTCAATTGAAAATGGATTCAAAATAAACCTTCAGAGGCACCAGATTTTTTACACCTAAATTGGGTTCTAGACTCAATCTCTGTTCTATGTGGAGAATAGCAGAGCCTGTATATATTACAGAGAAGAACACAAACAGTGTATTAGAAAGTAGCAGTCTGTACAGATACAACATTACAGAGAATAGTAGTGTGTGTACATATAGATTGCAGAGAATAGCTATTGGAGAATAGCAGACTTTGTATATCAAGTAGCATACATAGAAAAGCAGAGTCTTTATATATAACAGTAAGTAGCAGACTGTATAGTGTAGGGCATTGCAGTGTCTTTATTTACAGTATATTACAAAGCATGCTGGGGTAGAAATTGGACCGTGTTCTGCAAGTTTTACGGGCGTAAATAAGGTGCAACAAGGTCTGATTTTGGGGCCCAGAATCCTGCAACCCAAGGACGCCTGAAAAAACGGCCAGCCTGAAATGCCATTTTAGTTCGGCCCCTTTGCAAATTCCAATGAGGGGCTTGATGCCCATTCCAGGACCCCTCTGCTAAATTGGGCATCAGATTTTCTAGACATGGATGCGACCCAGCCAGCTGTGGAGTGGGAGTGCTCCTCTGAGCCCCACAGCACTTCTGCTGGCCATGATCAGGCCTCCTCCTACTGTCCTTATCCTGCTGCCCCCTACCCCCACCCCCTCCCTACCCCCCCCACCCGCCTCCAGCACTTATCACAGGGCTGCTGCCAGTGAGGCAGCGGGCCCACAATTTAATTCTTCAGTCGGGCAGGCTGCCTGTAGAAATGTGGCAGGCGATTGTGTAGATGAGGCGCGAGGAGCAATTTAACGCAATCCTCGGGCCTCCATGTTCAGGATCGTTCCCTGCGCCCATTTGGCGCTTCAAAGGTGGCCTAAACTAATTTTTAGGTCCTAATCTCTGTACATACAGAACAGTACATGGAATAGCAGATCCTGTATATATTAGGGGGGGAAAATTCGTCCCCTTAGCGCCGCCCGTTAGCACCAGTAGATGGCGCTAATACGGCATTGAGACCAGTACCGACACGGCAAGGCGAATACAGCACCACACGTCAAATCGGGACCCCCTTAACGCCCGATTTCCCAAATTGCTTTTAGCCACTTACCTCACCACCTGGAGTAAACACCGACAGGGAGAGCTGGCGTGCAGCATCAGGAAGCCAGCTGCAGGGATGTTATTTAAAGGGATCATCAGTAATCACTCGCACCTATCAGGTTAGTGCAGTTTCAGTGTTTTTTTGTTAGTTTCAGCTACTACAACAGTTTCATTGAGTAATTTCAAGGTTCTTTAGTATCAGGAGTCTTGTGGCAAGTACAAAGTAGCTACATTTATTCTTCAAAGATTCAAACTGCAACACTTGGTAAGATTAATGGGGGCGGTACTGGTATGCTACCTCGCCCTCCAGGATCTACAGCAGAGGGAGCGTAGGTAGCGAGAAAGATGGGAACATATGTGCAGAGGGAGGAAGATGAGGAGGAAGAAGACGATGAGGAAGAAGACGAGGAACAGGAGGGAGGGATGGAGGATGTAGCCGGACAATCGGGCTTCCGGACGGGCGGTCCGTAATGTGGTGTGCCACCTCCCTCCACATAGTGCGGCAGACTAGTGGCGCGGGCCTCATGCCAGTTGGTGGGTACAGGACTGCCCGCGTTCCCTCCAGCGCTAAAACCAATGCCTCCAAAGGTTCATGGGAAAAACCTGCAGGCTCTCTCCCTGGGGCAGCGATCTGCCATGAAGATTTGTAAATAAGTGCTCCTTCTCCTTGTCCTCCTTCTTATGGTTGTTGAGGCAGCTGCACAGCCAACAATGCTGAGAATGAGGTGCTGCAGCATCAATGAACCTCCCCTTTAAGTAGTGAAAAAAGCCTGTGGCAATCATGAGTTCCGATTAGACTGCTCTCAATATTGGTCCAGCCTTTAAGTGTAACGCCAATGAGCTTGGGTTTTTAAACTTGATTTAAGACTCCAATCATTTTATTGAGCAGTGAGGACGAGTTTTGCGTGCAGTCTAGAGGATTTTTGCCTGGCACTAATTCACCATGTTTTGTCCTAACACCACCCATTCCTTGGCTATAATGAATTTCTAGCCCTAGGACTTGGGAGACTCGGGGTAATTTTCAACTTGCTGCTAAAGCGTAAAAGTGGGTCTGGAGCCTGTTACAGAAACTGCCCGATTATTCCAACCATTGAAGTCAATGGAGGAGAGGAGACTGGTAGGGGAGTAACATTGAGTGGCGTAAGGAACCAAGAGGGTCACTTAGTGGAATGAAGGAAGTGAGAAAGGATGTCAGAATATGGGTGAGAGAGGTAGGAGTAGAGGGGGAAATTAAAAAGGCCAGGAGATGCCTCGGATCTTGGATACTTGGATCCAGAGTGGCAGCCAATAGGAGTTAAACAGGAGTTGAGGGCAGGAATCCTGGGATTTTCCCTAACACAGCTCATTGGCACAAAGCAATTCCTATTCACAGGAATTCCAACAGTGTATCAGAAGGTTGTGTTGCTGATCAGGGAAATGCTGAGTTCAAGCATCAGTTGACTTCACTCCACAACATAAGGGGTCCTGAGATGTTTGCCCCAGAAGGTGGTCAGGTTGACAGCTTGGAAACAATAGGGGAGCAGAGAAAAGGATGGAGAGAGGAGAAGAAAAGGTGGTGGGGCGGGGGTGGGTGTGAATGATCATAATATAATTTAGTTCCATGTTAAAAGAAGGAATAAAAACAGAGGTAAAAACAAAATTGAGTGATGGAGAAGAACAAACTAAAGAGGATGTATCCTTGATAAATTGGTGAGAAAAGTTGCACAGTGGAGCAAAAGTGAGGAATATTTAAATGTGAGTTTAGGAACATTCCAATGAGAGTAAGAGGCTGTGCCTAGAGTCATGGTTCCATGGATGAACAATCAGACTTGGCTGAAAAGAAGCATACACCAAATCTAATACATATGGTTTTTGAGATGTAGCATTGAGCGAGGGGACCGAGCCACTACTGAGCAGACACAGACTGTGTGATTTGTTCAGTTAAATGTCTGACAGCCAATTATTTTTGAAAGCAGTTCAATCAGTTATGAAAATCCAAAGAGGCTACAACAACTGGTGAATAGATCTGAAAATGACTGGACCTGTTCATTGAGGGAGTTAGTAGGAGATAGTCCAACAGATTAGAATCTTCACAGGAGAAGCTAAGTTCTAATAGCTGGCCCCCCCCAAGTCAGTAAAGGTTACATGAAAGAGAAGGACTATGCATATATTTTTTTTATTCATTCTCGGGATATTCTCGCTAGCAAGGCCAGCATTTATTGCCCATCCCTTGTTGCCTTTGAGAAGGTGGTGGTGAGCCTTCTTCTTCAACCGCTATAGTCCATGTGGTGAAGAGGCTCACAGTGATGTTCAGTAGGGAAAAGTTGTGATACTTTATAAAAGTATCTATAAGAGATTAGCTTTTCATTAGTTGGTGACTCTTACTTTTTTCCACTTGAAATATAGACATTTTTACTTCAAATATATAACTGTATTATATCACTTATATAATTATTATACAATTAGATAATTGTACAAATTATTCATTTGTTCATTGTTCAATGAATTCTCTTAATATTTTAAAACTTAAAGCAAGGTCTGATTGATGTTCTACTGCCTTTGCAAACTGCAAGGAGATCCTGCGGAGGTCCAAGATAAATTTCAGTCGCTGAAGAATAATTAGCAGATGGGGTTTGCTGTTTGTTATCCTGGACATGTTACTGAAAGCTTCCCTAGATCTCGGGATAGGATCGACACTCTTGCAGCTTTGGGACTCACCTGTGTAAGTGATCTAAGATACGGGAGTTGAAATAATTTAGAGAGAGGACAGAAAAGACCCCAAAAACCTGGAATGTTCTTCTGGGCAGTGCAGCGGAAGCTAAAACTCTGAAGCCATCCGTTATACACAGTGATGGGGGAACAGTGGGCGCCTGAAGGAGGGTGAGTTAGATGGGCTGAATGTCTGCCCTCAGCTCTACTTACCTTTCTGAGTAGCACATGTTGTCTATGTCACAGAGGAATGTGGCCCCGAATTTAACTCCAGGTGGATTCCCCACTCAGGCCTGAGTTAAAATTATAGTCGGGTGTCAGTGATGTCATCGGGCCGCAACATGCCTATGTAAAGAAGGACCCCGTTGGCTCCGGGCGCGTGTCCTTGCTGCCTGCTCAGGAGAGCAGGTTAAAATTGCAGATGTTGCGATCATGGCGGCTTTTGGACAGGTAAGAGCCAAGGCGAGTTTAACTGCCCACCTGCCAGGTTTCTGCTGAGCGAATCACACCGTCATTTAATTTACACTATAGAAAGAGGCCCATTGCCAATGCTAGCTCCTTAACTGGAGCTGCCTGCTCTGAGCCCATTTCCCTGTCTTTTCCCCATATCCTTTTATATCCTTCCTTTACAAATACTTATCCAATTCACTTTTAAATGATGTTATAGTCTCTGCCTCAATTATCACCTGTGGTGAAGCATTTCATGTTCTAATAACCCTTTCTGCAAAATAAGTTACATAGAAGATAGGAGCAGGAGTAGGCCATTCGGCCCCTCGAGCCTGCTCCGCCATTCAATGCGATCATGGCTGATCATCCAAATTCAGTACCCTGTCCCTGCTTTCTCCCCATATCCCTTGATCCCCTTAGCCTTAAGAAATATATCTAACTCCTTCTTGCATATATTTAATGAATTGGACTCAACTGTCTACTGTGGTAGAGAATTCCACAGGTTCACCATTCTCTGGGTGAAGAAATTGCTCCTCATCTCAGTCCTAAATGGCTTACCCCTTATCCTTAGACTGTGGCCCCTGGTTCTGGACTCCCCCGCCATCAGGAACATCCTTCCTGCATCTAGTCTGTCTAGTCCTGTTAGAATTTTATAAGTTTCAATGAGATCCCCTCTCATTCTTCTAAACTCCAGCGAATATAAGCCCAATCGACCCAATCTCTCTTCATACGTCATTCCTGCCATCCCAGGTATCAGTCTGGTGAATCTTTGCTGCACTCCCTCCATGGCAAGAACATCCTTCCTCAGATAAGGCGACCAAAACTGCACACAATACTCAAGGTGTGGTCTCACCAAGGCCCTGTACAACTGCAGCAATACATCCTTGCTCCTGTACTCGAATCCTCTCGCTATGAAGGCCAACATACCATTTGCCTTCTTAACTGCCTGCTGCACCTGCATGCTTACCTTCAGCGACTGGTGCACAAGGACACCCAGGTCTCGTTGCACTTCCCCTTTTCCCAATCTATTGCTGGTCAGATAATAATCTGCCTTCCTGTTTTTGCCACCAAAGTGGATAACCTCGCATTTATCCACATTATACTGCATCTGCCATGCATCTGCCCAATCACCCAACCTGTCCAAATCATACTGGAGTTTCTCTGCATCCTCCTCACAACACACACGCCCACCCAGCTTTCTGTCGTCTGCAAACTTGGAGATATTACATCTAGTTCCCTCGTCTAGATCATTAATATATATTGTGAATAGCTGGGGTCCTAGCACCGATCCCTGCGGTACCCCACTAGTCACTGCCTGCCACTCAGAAAAAGACCCGTTTATTCCAACTCTTTGCTTTCTGTCTGCCAACCAGTTTTCTATCCAAGTCAGTACCTTACCCCCAATCGCATGTGCTTTAACTTTGCACACTAATCTCTTATGCGGGACCTTATCGAAAGCCTTCTGAAAGTCCAAATACACCACATCCACTGGTTCTCCCTTATCTATTCTACCAGTTACATCCTCAAAAAATTCCAGTAGATTAGTCAAGCATGATTTACCTTTTGTAAATCCATGTTGACTTTGTCCGATCCTGTCACTGTTTTCCAAGTGCTCTGCTATTACATCTTTTATAATGGTCTCTAGCATTTTCCCCGCTACCGATGTCAGGCTTACCGGTCTATAATTCCCCGTTTTCTCTCTACCACCTTTTTAAATAGTGGGGTTACATTAGCTACCCTCCAATCCATGGGAACTGTTCCAGATTCCATCGAATGTTGGAAGATGATCAGCAATGCATTTACTATTTCTAGGGCCACTTCCTTAAGTACCCTAGGATGTAGATTAAAGTCACCCATGATAACTGCTGTGTCCTTATTGCACGCGTCTCTAATTTCCCATTTAATGCCATCCCCAACCTCAGCATTACTGTTTGGGGGTCTGTATACAACTCCCACTAACGTTCTTCTATGTTCATGACTGTCAGCCATGTCTCAGTGGTAACACTCTCGCCTCTGAGTTCGAAGGTTGTGGGTTCAAGCCCCATTCCAGAGATGTGAGCACAAAATCTGGGCTGCACTGTCTTTCAGATGAGACGTTAAACCGAGTCCCTGTCTGCCCTCTCAGGTGAACGTAAAAGATCCCATGGCACTATTTTGAAGAAGAGCAGGGGTGTTCCCCCCCCCCCCCTCCCCACCCCACCTGGGTGTCCTGGTGCGAGGGTAAGGCTTCCCCGCGATCTCTCACTGCGCGTTGGCTTTTTCAGTTCCAGCTCGCACGAACTTGATATTCTGGACAGCTGCTGTGCTGGGCTTGCGTATCCCACAGGCGTAGTTAATTCGTGCGAGCTGTGGGATCACGTGACTCAGTTAGAGCCAATGGCAGCACACCATCTTCCATTCATAACTTTCACATAAGTGCTGTGAAAGTTATGAATCTATACCCCCCCAAAAGAACAGCTAAACCTCAATTAAATTTAAAAAAAAAACCATCACATTAATAAAATAAGTATAGTTAAATAAATTAACCATTTTAAATAAAAAATTAAATTTTTGAAAAATTTTTAAATCTTTTAAAAAGTTATAAAAATAAACTTACCTGTCTTTAAAGTCTCTAAAAAAGATATACCTGTTAAAAAAAATTCAAAATAATACTTAATTCACTACTTACCTTGTTAAAAGTGGGTCTTACTCCTCCTTTTTTTATGTGTAAAATTTTCCGTACTTACCTGCACGTTGAAACCACTAAGTGCACAGCGTGCGCGCAGCCTGTAGCGCGCACGCGGTTCACCTAGGAACCGCCCCCTTTCCATTCACCAAGTGCCGGTTTTCAGCGCATGTGCAGTGCATGCAGAAAACCGGCAATTGGAGACAGAATATGCGAGAGTACGCAGTGCGTACTCTCGCGTAGCGGCACTAATTTTTGGGCCATTATCTGGTCATTACCACATTGCTGTTTGTGGGACCTTTCTGAGCGCAAATTGGCTGCCGCATTTCCTACATTACAACAGTGACTACACCACAAAAGTACTTCATTGGCTGCAAAACGGTTTGGGACGTTCTGAGATCATGAAAGGCGCTAAGTAAAGGCAAGTCTTTCTTTGTATATCATATACATTAAATACTACAAATTTGTTATGTTACAAATAGATTTTAGACGTTAATCAGAATAAGAGATGCTGCTTTCTCTGCAGTGTGTTTCCAGGGCAATAGTTTGCTACAGTTGTTGAAGAAAAGCTGTGTCGGAGTGTTTGTCGATGTTTCTGCACATGTTGTGGTTCAAGAAATTAATTCTGCAGTTTCAAGTATTCGCTGCTGTGAAACGATAAGGTGAATGGTTGTAAGCAAGCCTGGACTGGGTAGATTTCTAATGGCATTTTGTTGAAAAAGAGCTTAAACAATTTAACGTTAAGGTGTGGGTGGGTGGGAGTGGTTGGAAGACAACAGTCTCATTACCCATCTGCTGCCATGATGACAACTGAAACTACATGTGTGTCCTGAGGTCAATATTTATGTCTCAACCAACATCACTAAAACAGATTATCTTGTCATTTATTCATAGCTGTTTGTGGGAGCTTGCTGTGCGCAAATTGGTTGCCACATTACAACAGTGACTGCACCTCAAAAGTACTTCATTGGTTGTAAAGCGCTTTGGGACGTCCTGAGGTCGTGAAAGGCGCTATAGAAATGCAATTCTTTCTTTCTTTAACTAAATTGCTTTTGCGTCATCTGACATCCGGTGATGAAGTTATTCTCTTGGAATTTCTGCCACACACCCCGGGGGTTGTTCTGGTGAAAGGGTGAAAACAGGCACTGTGCTAATAAGACCTGTTTGAAAGTCTGGTTTTAGCATGCAATTTTGGGGCTACCATGATTTGAACTTGCCTGGAGGCGCTAAAACTGACACCTGCAGGTTTAGCACTCAAACGCTGATTGGACGCAATTTTCGAGCAGCAGTGTATGTGGGCTCCTAGCACCCACTTCCACTGTGAGTGTGGAGTGCTCTGGCTGGCACACAGCGGCACATTGCAGGATGGCTCAGGGACCGAGGGAGAGGGCGCACAGGTTCTCGGACACGGCACTGGAGGTCCTGGTGGAGGATGTCCAGAGGAGGAGGGATGTCCTGTACCCGCAGGGGGGATGGAGTCCACCTCGCCCTCCTGTCACCCTCTCCTGCAGCAGCTGGTGCGGCTCTGCCTGGCCTCATGTCCTCCTCCCATTCCTCCTGCAGACCAAGGGGGAACCCGAGCAAGATGCCCATGACCAAGCGCTCCCTTTCTCCTGGTGACTCCTATAAGGTGTCCAATAAGGTAGCACAGCACTTACTCTCTTTAGGTGAAGTCCTCAGAAAATTTTTGGAAGAAATGTTGATAGAGACTTGAAGTCTTGACAAAGTGTCCTAGAAAGTCTCCCAATTTATTTCAAAAGTCCTCTTCAAACCTGCAGCAGCAAATGAACTGTAAAAGGCGATATACCTTTAAGTAGCGCAACGACTTGTTTACTCCCAGTCAGCTGGTCGCTGTTAGGAGAGGGCGTTCGGTCAAGTGCTCTCCACCCAAATTCCATGCAGCCTCATTAATGAGCGCTAGCAGGCAATTTAATTGCCAATCAGCCCCTTAACGATCCTTCGGGCAGTTGTTTTTTTTTAATTCATTTATGGGATCAGGGCGTCGCTGGCAATGCCAGCATTTATTGCCCATCCCTAGTTGCCCTTGAGAAGGTGGTGGTGAGCCGCCTTCTTGAACCGCTGCAGTCCGTGTGGTGAAGGTACTCCCACAGTGCTGTTAGGGAGGGAGTTCCAGGATTTTGACCCAGCGACGATGAAGGATCGGCGATATACTTCTAAATCAGGATGGTGTGTGACTTGGAGGGGAACTTGGAGGTGGTGGTGTTCCCATGCGTCTGCTGCCCATGTCCTTCTAGGTGGAAGAGGTCGCGGGTTTGAGAGGTGCTGCTGAAGAAGCCTTGGCGAGTTGCTGCAGTGCATCTTGTAGATGGTACACACTGCAGCCATGGTACGCCGGTGGTGGAGGAAGTGAATGTTTAAGGTGGTGGATGGGGTGCCAATCAAGCGGGCTGCTTTGTCCCGGATAGTGTCGAGCTTCTTGAGTGTTGTTGGAGCTGCACTCATCCAGGCAAGTGGAGAGTATTCCATCACACTCCTTACTTGTGCCTTGTAGATGGTGGCAAGGCTTTGGGGAGTCAGGAGGTGAGACACTCACCGCAGAATACCTAGCCTCTGACCTGCTCTTGTTGCCACAGTATTTATGTGGCTGGTCCAGTTAATTATCTGGTTAATGGTGACCCCCAGGATGTTGATAGTGGGGGATTCGGCGATGGTAATGCCATTGAATGTCAAGGGGAGGTGGTTAGACTCTTGCTTGTTGGAGATAGTCATTGCCTGGCACTTCTGTGGCGCGAATGTTACCTGCCACTTATCAGCGCATGCGCAAGCTTCAACTCCTTTACCAAGATGACGTCTTGCGCTAAACGCGGGCTAAACCGCCGTTGCAGCTTAAGTAGACAAGTCGTTAGCGCCAAAAGTATCTGGGGAAAATCGCCTCCCCAGTGTTTATTATAATATATACCACAGGGTTATTATTAATGGAAACATGCGCTGTGGAACGTTCATTATCCAGCTACAATTATCCACCATTCCAATTATCAGTTGGAATTTTCCAGTACCCCTTGAGGGTCTCTCTTCACTCTTAAAGGTGTTAGCCATGGCTCAGTCCATACAGAGTGAAACCAGATAACACAGGGTCCGTACAGAGTGAAACCAGATAACACAGGGTCCGTACAGAGTGAAACCAGATAACACAGGGTCCGTACAGAGTGAAATCAGGGAACACAGGGTCCGTACAGAGTGAAACCAGATAACACAGGGTCCGTACAGAGTGAAACCAGATAACACAGGGTCCGTACAGAGTGAAACCAGATAACACAGGGTCCGTACAGAGTGAAACCAGATAACACAGGGTCCGTACAGAGTGAAGCCAGATAACACAGGGTCCGTACAGAGTGAAATCAGGGAACACAGTGTCCGTACAGAGTGAAACCAGATAACACAGGGTCCGGACAGAGTGAAATCAGGGAACACAGTGTCCGTACAGAGTGAAACCAGATAACACAGGGTCCGTACAGAGTGAAATCAGGGAACACAGTGTCCGTACAGAGTGAAATCAGGGAACACAGTGTCCGTACAGAGTGAAACCAGATAACACAGGGTCCGTACAGAGTGAAATCAGGGAACACGGTGTCCGTACAGAGTGAAATCAGGGAACACAGTGTCCGTACAGAGTGAAACTGTTTCTGTCTGGGGTGAGTGATAAAACATCTGAAGTACCTTGATGTAGAATTTGCAAACATTTTTCAACAAATTCCATGTACATGCTTTTGAAAAGCATTCCTGTTGAACATTCCTTGTCGTGTTTCCAAGGTGTGTCCAACTAGGATGGGCTGTCAGATCACTCTAGAAACTACGTGGGGATTGTTCAGCTGAAGCCAGTTCCCCAGAGGGAATGCCAGTGTATTTCACTTGGTGCCACACTTCTGAGGGAGAAGGCGGCCACACTTTGTTCAAGGCTGCGTTGACGCTCATGAAGGGGCCAACATCTAGGCTGGTCATTGTGTTTCAGAACTGCAGTATATTTCGAACATCACATTAGTAATACCTCTTTGGTGTCGGCCATGGCCCAAGTGTGTAGCACTGTCACCTCTGAGTCAGTAGATTGTGAGTCTGCGTCCCACTCCACAGGCTGGAGCACATCATCTAGGCTGGCACTCCAGTCCATAGAAACATAGGAACAGGAATAGGCTATTCAGCCCCTTGAGCCAGTTCTGTCATTCAATGAGATCATGGCTGATCTGTATCTTAACTCCATCCACCTGCCTATACACGTTTATACCTTGTCTAGCAAAAATCTATCAATCTCAGAATTAAAATGATTAATTGAGCTGGCGTCTACTGCTTTTTGTGGGGGAGAGTGTTCCACACTTCTACCACCCTTTGTGTGAAGAAGTGCTTCCTAACTTCTCTCCTGAATGGCCAGGCTCTGATTTTAAGGCTATGTCCCCTTGTCCTAGACTCCCCCACCAGCGGACAAAGCTTCTCTCTATCTACCCTATCAATTCCTTTCAAAATCCTAAAAGCCTCAATCAAATCACCCCTTAACCTTCGAGTATTCCAGGGAATGCAAGCCTAATTTATGTAATCTCTCCTAATAATTTAACCCTTGGAGCCCTGGTAACATTCTGGTGAATCTGCGCTGCACTCCTTTCAAGGCCAATGTATCCTTTCTAAGGTGCGGTCCCCAGAACTGTGCACAGTGCTCCAGATGTGGTCTAACCAGGGCTTTGTATAGCTGGAGCAAAACTTCCTCCCCTTTATATTCTAGCCCTCCAGTTTCATTCCATTAGCCTTTTTGATTTTTTTTTGTACCTGTCCACTACATTTTAGTGATCTCTGTACATGGACCCCTAAATCTCTTTAGACTTCCACTGCTCCTAGCTTTTCACCCTATAAATAATATTCGGATATATCCTTTTTGGTCCAAATTGTGTTATCTAAGTCATTAATAAATACAGTGAATGGTTGAGGCCCCAGCACAAATCCTTGTGGGACACCACGAGTCACTTCCTTTCAATTCGAGTACATACCCATTATCCTTACTCTCTGTCTTCTACCGCTTAACCAATCTCCTAACCAGGTCAATAATTTGCCTTCAATTCCACAAGTTTTAATTTTAGCTAACAGTCTCTTATGTGGAACCTTATCGAATGCCTTCCGGAATTCCATATAAACTACATCTATAAACAATCCCCTGCCTACTACTTTAGTTACTTCCTCAAAAAATATAATTAGGTTCATTAGACATGACCTACCCTTTACAAATCCATCCATGTTGGCTCTCTCCAATCAGCTCAAATTTCTCGAAGTGCTCAGTCATTCTGCCCTTAATTATAGATTCCAATAACTTCCCCACAACAGATGTTAGACTAACAGGTCTATATTTTCCTGGTTTCTCTCTCTCACCTTTCTTAAATAATGGAGTTACATTTGCAATTTTCCAATCTAAAGGGGTAATTCGTGAATCAAGTGAGCTTTGTAAGATTATGGCTAAAGCATCATTGTCAGACTTTAGTGGCATTATTTTTTCGAATACTGTTTTCCTGCTTATGTTAATTTTAGTCAGTTCCAGTCCTTGATTCATTATTAGATTCCCTGGAATGTCAGGTGTACTATCCTCTTCCTCTACCGTGAAGACTGACACAAAAGCCGGAATTTTCTTTACCTTGGCGGGTCCGGTCCGGCCGGTGTCTGTGGTGGGTCACGATCCCACTGCTGGCTCCAGCCCGCTGTAGAAAATTAACTTACCTTAATGGGGCCTATTAAAATCCACCCAGCGAATTACCTGGCCCAATGAGATGGAGCGGGTCTGGTGACGTCATTCATGACGCGTTTGCAGCCGGGATCCTTAAAGGGACCATGGCCACATTGAATTTTAAGCTTAATCTAACATAGTGGGTGTTGAATCTTTATTCTACAATAATATAATAAAAGTTATATATGAGTGACAAAGAAATATTTAAATAATATTATCATTAAGTAATATGATGCCATCTACAAATACGATTAAGAACATAATTAAAAAAGTACATTAATTGGGAGGTTATTGGTGCTTTAGTCACAAATCTATAGACTTTTGTATCAGTAACTGGTACAAATAAAAGATATGTGTGTATAGGTAATACATAAAATTAAGCAGATTTTAAATGTAATTGTAAAGGGGTGGATTTACAATCTTATGCAAGTTCAGCGGAAGAGCTGTGGAATCCCTGACAAACAGCGTAAGCGGTGCTTACAATGGGCTGGATTTTGTCATGGGGGCGGGCTGGGGGCGCGTCAGGTGGTCATCGTGTCAGGATCCTGACTCCGATGTAAAGTGGGAAAAAAGTGCGATTTTGCCCTAATTGGGCAATTGATTTCCAGCGTGTGGAAACCCCTGGCCCAATGAGCCTTTTCATACAGAAACTTGCCTTCGATTATGTCATCAATGCTGCTGGATTTAAGGCCTGCAAGCAGCCTTGCTTCTTTTTCAGCCTTTCAACTTTGTGACCATTGTTCTGAGTGATTCCTTCTGCAAGTATGTCCAGCACTAGACCAAAGTGTGCACCTAGATTTGATGAGGCCTCCCTCCAAGCTCTGGTGGAGGGAGCAAAAGCAAACAAGGAAGTGCCCTTTCCTTCCTCAGGCAGGAAAAAGCATCCACAACAGACTAAAGCTGTGAGGCTGCAAGTGGCACAGGAGGTCAATGCTATTTCTATGTGCAGCAGAACCTGGCTGCAATGCCGAAAGAGGTTTCATGAGCTTCTCTGCACAGGAAAAGTGAGTATTACATTCCCATCACCCTCAATCAGATCCCCATTGCCTCTCATCACCAGCACTCTGCTTTGTCAACCTCCTCCTGCACATCCCACTTCACCCTTACATCCCTGCACCCTTACCATTCCCTCTCTCTCTATGTTCACATTCACTGAACTATTCGACAATGCAGCCCTCACACTCCCTATCACTGTGATGCAATGCCATCAACTTACAACACACAGGGAGGGCCCTTGGTCTTGGCACCTCACTCCATCTTTGTCTCCTTCTAAGCATCTATGCTATGGATTCTCTACACTCACTCCTTCATTCTCACTCAAACTCCACTTGTGTCCCTCATTGCAGGAAAAGAGAGCCCACAGTAAGAGGGAAGGGTGAAGACAGAAGGAGGCCCACCCTCAATAGCCCAGCTCACCAATGCAGAGGAGGTGGCCCTGGAGATTGTGGGAGTGGCGGACGATGCGCAAGTGAGGGACGGACAGACAGGCACATCACAGCAAGCTGGTGACAGAATAGTTTTGCATCTCATTGACATTGCATGAGTGACTGATAATGATTCTGATGCTCTAACAGATTGACTTATGATCATCTGCACAATTTAATGTGCATGCAACCTTTATCTCACATCTCTAACTCTTTCCTTTACTCCCCCACAGGACCATCGAGAGCCCCCGTCCCCACTGTCCAGGAGGAACAGCCTGAGCCTAAAGACTCCTCAGAGGAAGCTGCATCCTCTGAGGGCGCAGCGTCAGCAGAATTCAGCGCACCCAGCACCAGCGCAGACACTAACACCTCGGTGGGACCTTCGCGAGATAGAGTAGTGTTGTCACCTGGTGTATCACAGATCACAAGTGAGCATCAGCAGATGGTGGAGACAGGGACAGCAGTGGAGAGTCCTCGTCAGAGGGCGCAGGACACTCCCAGCTCGGCTCAGCTGCATGTCGACCCTGTGCCTCCGGGTCCATCCAGAAGGAGAGCAGTGCTGGAACTCCAGGAACAGGTGCAGGAGTCTCTGGCAGGTTTTGTCTCCAGGGTCGCTGCGAGTGTGGAGTGAATGGAGGAGTCAATCGTGAACATGAGCAGAGCCTTTGTGGAGGCATTGGCGCATGAACACATCACCACGGAAAGGATGGCAACCTCCGTGGAAAAGATGGCTACCTCCGTGGTAAGGCTGGCTACCGTAGAGGAGAGGATGGCTACGGCCATGGAGGAGCTTAGTCGCCAGCGTCTTGAAAACATGGTGATTGTTCAGAATAGACTGACATCTCTTGAGGAGCGATGGTCAGATATTGAGCATAGAAACCAGACCTTCATGGAAGTCCTCTGGAGTAGGACTTCCAGTGCAGAAACGGATCCTCATGGCCCCCCTGAAGTGCAGCAAGGTGCTGTCAAGCCACTTGCTAGCTCTGAAGTGGTGCTGACCCATGAGAGGGATGTTGGTGGCAGAGAACAAGGAAGTGGGGGCTCCTCTCCAAGCGCTCACACGACCATGCAAAGCCCTCGGTCAGAGCCCCACCAGAGTCCTCACCCAACTGAGATGGTAGTCTCAGCCCCTGCACAGCCGCAGGAGCAGCAGACTGTTGCCGAGCCCTCACAGGCACGCAACCCCAGAGGATGCCCGCCAAAGGTGTTGAGACAGGAGCAGCAAGAAAGTGAGCAAGGGGCCTCCACATCTGCTGAAGCCACAGGGGAAGCACCACGTAGGAGCACGCGTAAGAGGAAGATAAAGTACAAGCAGTCACAAGGGTAGTCACTTGGGTGTTCTGTTGTGTTTATTTTTGAAAAGCCATCCGTGAATTGTGATGATAAACAAATTTGATGGCAAACTGTTGAAGTTGTAGCCTGTGTCATTTCGCAAATAGGACTTCCACATTGAGGCCTTAGGGCGACTTGCAATTGTCAGTATGGAGGTCAGAGTGATAGGAATCCGCAGGTTCTTGTCCATTGTTGATGCTCTGGTAAGAAGGTGCGAGGCAAAAGTGCTTGATTGTGCAGGCTAAGCAAATCTGACCAAGATGAGTGCGTCCCTTGCATCCCGGGTAGCAATGTGCTTGCGTGCTGGTGCCGCTGGTTGATGTGCCTCCGCAAGCTGTTCGTTGTCGGTGTCCTCCTCCTCCTCCTCCTCATCTGAGGAGGCTATGCGATCATCACTTGTACCTCAGACAGCTGCAAGCCACGATGCTGTGCCATGTTGTGAAGTGCACAGCAGACCACGACGATTCTGGAGACCCTGGCTGCTGAGTACTGCAGGACTCCACCTGATCTATCAAGGCATCTGAATCGCATCTTCAGCAAGCCGATGGTTTGCTCGACTATGGATCTGGTGGAAATGTGGCTGGAGTTGTAGCGCTCCTCAGCGTGGTTGGAAGGGCTCCTCAAAGGCGTCATTAGCCACGTCTTCAGGGGATAGCCCTTGTCTCCAAGTAGCCATCCAAAAAGTTGGTCTGGCGGACTGAAGAGCGGAGGCACACTAGACTGGCGCAGGCTGAAGGAGTCATGGCAACTGCCAGGGTACTTGACGCAAACATGCAAAATTTCCTTATTGTGGTCACACACCAACTGTATGTTGAGGGAGTGGAAGCCCTTACGGTTGACAAAAATACCTGGATTGTGATGGGGTGCCTTAAGGGCCACATGTGTGCAGTCAACGACGCCCTGCACCCTTGGAAAGCCTGCCAGATTGGCAAACCCAACCGCACGCGTGGTTACACTGGCTTGATCCTTGGAGAAATTGATGTAATTATGAGCGATGGCAAAGAGGGCATCGGTTACCTGCGTGATGCAAGTGTGTGCGGCTGCCTGGGAGACGCCGCTGATGTCTGCTGCTGATCCCTGGAATGAGCCTGAAACAAAAAGGTTGAGTGCGGTGGTGACTTTGACGGCCACTGGTAAGGGGTGTCCACCGGATCCTCTGGGCTCCAGGTCTTGCTGCAGCATTGCGCAGATGTCACCCACTACCTCTCGCTAAAGTCTGAGCCTCCTTTGGCACTGCTGCTCAGTCATGTTGAGGTAGCTGATCCTCTGTCTGTAGACCCTGTTTTGGGGGTATCTCCAGCGCCGACGTGCTTCCATGCGCTGGCACCTTCTGGCCTGTGCAGCTTCAGGTGGGTGAGCTGCAGCTTGGAGCTCCTGTTGTTGCTCCTGCAATTGGTGCTGCTGATGTTCAGGGTTCTGCTGCTGCCGCGGCTCTTCTTCATCCGAATCTGATGTCCAGGATGAAAGGAAATAAATGGTTCCCATGCTTCTGGTATATACCTCAGTTGAGGAAGCGCTCAGTCAATGTGGGGAGAGAGGTTTCCCAGGAGGTCACACTGGAGATGGGTGTCAGGCTCCAAACTTCCACAACAATGAGTAGGCCTGCTAAAAGTTCCCCCAGACCTGAGACAACAAGGTTCTGCCACCTGCAAATGATGATTGCTGAAAACTCCTTTTTAATGGTGGAGCTGCAGCTGTTAGTAAGCAATCCACTTGTGAGGCCGCCAGGATTCACTGGCGTGTTCCAGAGGAGATGTGTAGCACGGGGGAAATGTCTTAAATTCAGAAAGGCCTCTCAAAATGGGATTATAGAGACAATTAACTGGTAGTTAAGGGCCTTAAGGGCCTATCCCGCCTCTTGGAGGCGGGATGGAAACGGGGTCTGAAACCACGAATGTGGGAAAATTGCTCGGAGGCGGGATGGAGGTGGGATCGGAGCCGCCCGCCATTTTCTGCGATTTTTACAACTCACACGCCCCCAATCCCGCCTCCTCGGGCCTGGCAAAATCGAGCCCAATGTGTTTCTGGGATTTCTGCAGCTCTTCTGTTGAAGTTAACAATGGACAAAGTGAGAGAACCTCCGCAGAACTTTACCTTAAAAATTCAGACTGAAAAATTAAATTAGTTATATTCAGGGCCTGAAAGCAAATTGAACCAGTGGAATGAGTGATGAGAATGAAATTGTTATGGTTGATGACTTGATTTAATGTGTAACTGACTAATCACAGTGTACTGTGAGGAAAACCTGACCAGAAACAACACAAAAATGTATTTAAATGGTATATATCATTTTTTATAGTACAGATGAATTCACTGCAATTACTGTTGAGTTGGAAGGCAACAGCCGAGAATGGCCAGTGAAAGATATATTTCCCTCACCATCCAGGGTAGCACTTACATCCCTTCAGGAATTTCTGAATGAACATTTACCAGTAGCATTTCAAGTTGAACAGAATCTCCATCAGTCTGTTAGCTGATGTAATCAGCATGTTTTTATTTTGGTTTGTTTTCCGCGCTGTCAAGTAATCAGCTGGAGCAATGGCCACGGAACCCCCGCCTCAGGTTGACAGACGTGGTTCCCGAGCTGCGTGAATCCCGTGGCCATGCAGGAAAATTTAAAAAGTAAGTGAAAAAAGACTCTTAAATGCCTGTAAACTGCCTGATAATCATCTCAACTGGGACCCCCGCCGCTGCCAGTCGGTCGGCTCCACAATGAGAGGCGCACCGGGGGAAAGGCACGTGGGAGCGAGAGGACAGCGGGTTCCCGACCCACTGTCAAAAATAATAACTTTCCCACCCGACCCGCCACCGATCACACCCGCTATCACCCTGGAAAATTCAGCCCAAAGTCATTATTCAACAAGTCTGCCATTTCCATATTTTGATTTGCAAAATTACCCCATCTGTTTTTAAAGGGTCCATATTACCCTTGACTACCCTTTTTCTTCTACTATAATTGTAAAAACTTTAAGGGCTAGAAATTCGTTATAGCCAAGGAATGGGCGGTGTCAGTAGATAAGTTGGAGAATTAGCGCCAGGCACTAATTCTTTAGACTGCACATAAAATTTGTGCTGACTGCTCAAAAAGTCTTAAAACCCAAGCTCATTGGCGTTACATTTAAAGGATGGACCAATCACAACTCATCATTGCCACAGGCTTTTTTCACTACTTAAAGGGGAGGTTCATTGATACTGCAGCACCTCATTCTCAGCATTGCTGGCTGTGCAGCTGCCTCAGCAAGCAGAAGCAGAACAAGAGGAAGGAGCCAGAGGACTGAACTAGGTGTGCTCACTGCAGGTCCACACCCCAGGGAGAGAGCCCGCAGATTCTCCGATGAAGCATTGGAGGCATTGGTTTTCGTTGTGGAGAGATGGAGGGCAGTGCTCTACCTGGCAAGTGGCAGGAAGCCCTCGCCACAAGTCTTCCGCACCATGTGGAGAGAGGTAGCACAGCACGTATCAGGCAGCACTGTGGTCCCCAGGACCCACAGATAGTGCAGGAAGAAATGTAATGACCTCACTTGGGTGGTCAGGGTGAGTGAATGCTTCAACAAATGCTACATACTACCATCTGTACCACAATCTTCACACACTGCCCAAAGCACCACACCCCCAGCACTCACCCACCAACAATCTCTACCTAGCAACACTCACACCCACATCTCACACCTTGCACACAATGACAGCTATTCAACTATGGCAGGCACATCACCCAAACACATTGCTCCACACTCACACACACACTTTCCTTTCTCTTGCAGCTCAAGGTGGCACACAACAGGAGGCAGCAGGAGCGCACAGGCGGGGGACAAGCCAACACCCAACCACTGTCTACAATGGAGAATCCAGTGCTGCAAATCATTGGGCGCTAGGTGGTGGGCGCCTTGGCCACTGGTGACGTTGATCCCCTTGGGGACAACAACGGTATGTTCATCCCAACTCCTTCTTCTAACATCCCATTTCCCCCTCACCCCACAAGCGTTTTGTACTTTCCAGCTAATTATGCTGTATGCATGCCTTTCTCCCTTCCTACCCCCCTCCCCTCACCTTAACCCGAATCTTGTGCCTTTATGCTTTCAGATAATCAGCAAGCACCTGAGCAGCCTGTCCCTGAGGGCACCGTAGAGAGCGAGACGGGAGAAGAGGAGGAGGAAGAACACACCGCGTCACTGCATCTCTCACTCGCAGGCACCAGCTCAGATACTGGCACTATGCGTTCTTTAGCAGCTAGCATACTAGCGGGATCAGCACAGGGTGAGGAACCGGGGACGAGTGGGCTCCAGCAAGGCCAGGGGGAAAGGGTAGCTCGGGAGCCAGCTCCCCGGAGGGCGAGTTTGTGCATGAGTTCTGCTGCACAGGACTCAGTTGAGGACCTCAATGGGGAGGCCTTTAGAAGAAGGGTGACGGGCATGCACACGGAGATGATAGGTGCGATGGCAAGGGTGCCTGAGAGCCTCTCAGCAATGGTAAGGAGCATGGAGGAGTCCGCCTCCAACATTGCACAAGGTTCTGCGCACACCATGGAGCCCATCATTTCCAGTCTGCAAAGGATGGTAGTCTCCCAGAGAGACCGTGGCGACCCAGA
The DNA here is from genome assembly GCA_030390025.1 of Squalus acanthias. Lineage (NCBI taxonomy): Eukaryota > Metazoa > Chordata > Chondrichthyes > Squaliformes > Squalidae > Squalus > Squalus acanthias. Next base: position 61,296,072 of record CM059438.1, read on the forward strand.
CCTGATGCCGCGTGTGATGGGTGATCTGGCAGCTTCCATTGCAGCACAGGCGGAAGCGACGCAATGTCTTAGTGCTGGAATGGAGTCTATGCTTGGTGGCATCCAATCTCAGACTGTTCTTATGCAGTCTCAGCTTGATGCCATGCAAGCTCTAACTGCTGCCATCGTGGCTGGGTCTACCACTGTCAACCGGGGCTTTCATGGTGTCGCAGCAGGCCAGCAATCTGTGCTCCAAGAGATTGCTAGGGATGCTGAGGTGCTGCCCCGAGGGAGTGGCAGTGGGTCAGTGGAGCAGGACCCTGCTGTCCTCTCTCAGGATGACAGCATTCCTGCTCCCACCACTGGCACTCCGCCATTGCCCTTGTCGCTGCCTGTCATCCAGCCAGCCCAGACTGCTGTCGCCCATGCTGAGGTGGTGCAGTCTACAGCCGGGCCTTCCAGGCCCAGAGCTGGTCGAGGGCATCCTGCAAGGCCAACCCCAGTCTCCCGCACGAATACTCAGCAGCCTTCCACCAGCCCTGCTGCAGCCACTGGGCCAACACTTCGTAAGATCACTAGAGCACAGTAACGACAGGCACAAGGGTGAAAAGTAAATATTTTTGGTGTGTATATGTGTCCTCTACTTTTTGATAAATTTATTACTTCACTTACCATTCTTTTGTGGTGTCTCTCATTTCAGCTTTGCGCTGTGATATGGCCTGCGAGAGGGATGGAATGATGGGGATGTGGTGAGCAAAGGGGATCTGGGGTTTAAGTCATCCTGGTGTGAGGCTGGAGGTCTGTTTGGAGGAGGTGGCAGAGTTCTGTGACCACCTCCTTGTCTAATACACTGCTTCTCGCTTAATTGAAGGTAGGAGAAGTGCTCTCGGAATACCCTCAGAGGGTATGTCCTCCTGGTGAGAGTCCTGATGTTCCTCCTCATCTCTCTGAGCACATGTTCCCGTATTTCTTGCTGCCTACGCTCCCTCCGCCATAGATCCTGGAGAGGCGAGGTGGCGCCTGTACAGTCCCCATTAATGTTACCCAGTGTAGCAGTTTGAATCTTTGAAGAATAAATGTAGCTACTTTTTAGTTGCCAGAAGACTCCTGATACAAAAGAACCTTGAAGTTACTGAATGAAACTGTTGCAATGGGTGAAACTAACAAAAAACCACTGAAACTGCACTAACCTGACAACTGCGAGTGATTACTGATGATCCCTTTAAATAACATCCCTGGAGCCAGCTTCCTGGTGCTGCACGTCAGCTCTCCCTGTCAGTGTTTACTCCAGGTGGTGAGGTAAGTGGCAAGAATCAATTTTGCAAAACAGGCGGTCAGTTGCACACTCACTGACGTCACCATCTACCTGGCGTTGACGTTCCCGGCGATACCTTTTACCGGCGGTGCTACAGAGGGGCCAGATTTGCCATGCGGTGCTGGATTCGCCTCGCCCCGGCGACACTAGTCTAGCGTCCCATTAGCGGCATCTACTGCCGCTAACGGGAGGCGCTAAGGGGACGAATTTTTCCCCCTTTGTTTGTTAATCTCGATATCCCTCACAAGTTTCTTTTCATATTCCCTTTTTGCAGCTCTTGCTATCTTTTTTGTCTTCCTTTGCTGTTCTTTATATCTCTCCCAGTCCCCTGGATCTACACTATTCTTTGCACTTTTGTATGCTCTTTCCTTTAGTTTTATGTTATCTTTCACCTCTTTTGTTGACCATGGCTGTTTTATTTGGTAAGTAGAGCTCTTGCCCCTTAGGGATATATACTGGTCTTGTATCAAGCTAAATTCTTTTTTGAACACCTCCCACTGTCCATCTGCAGTTTTACCAGAAAGCAGTTTTGACCAGTTTGCTGTTGTCAGTCTCTATCTCATCCCGTTAAAGTTAGCCTTACCTCCCTGGTGTTATGGCCAATATTTATCCCTCAACCAACATCACGAAAACAGTTTAGCTGGCCATTACTGGCTGAGCGTCCAAAATCCGGAGTTCCGGAATCCGGACTCCGGGACGATTGGTGGCAGGGTCGTCCGGAATCCGTAAAATGTTCCGGAATCCGGAACTCAGGATTTTGGACGCTCAACCTGTACTTCAAAAAGCCATTAACTTTTGTTGTCTTTTTGAAAAATGCGAGTGATGCAATAAAACTTTAGTGTTGTGTTTTATCCTCCTTAATCTGCACAGCTCCACTAAGTGTTTCTGCCAGGCTGCGGCCACGGAACCACGCCGCCCTGGTGGCCTAGTGTGGGCCATCGGATGCTCTGCAGAGCTCGCAGCGTCCCTCCCCTTTAACAGAAGGGGAGGGGCGGAGAAACGCGTCAGCGCTACGCGGAACGGCCCAGGCATTTCCGGACTCGGAACGTGTTTCTGATGTCCGAAGTCTGGAAACGCCCCGATCCCAGGTTGCGATATTTCCGGACTTCGGACATCAGAAACACGTTCCGAAGTCTGGAAAAACACGAAAACCGGCTCGGCCTCGGTCCCGAGGTTGCCAGATTCAGGACGCTCAACCTGTATCACGTTGCTGTTCGTAGGACCTTGCTGTGTGCAAATTGGCTGCCGCGTTTCCTACATTACAGCAGTGACCGCATTTCAAAAGTACTTCATTGGCTGTAAAGCGTTTTGGGACGTCCTGGGGCCGTGAAAGGTGCTATAGAAATGCAAGTCTTTATTTCTTTTTGCAGCTCAGTTACACACTGTATAGTTCAATCACAGAATGTGCAGCTCAACCACACACAGTAACACAGTTTAATGCTCACTTACACAGCACATAGCTCTGTTACATAATGTATGGCTCCACTGTACACCGCACACCTCAGTTAGACAATGGGTGGCTCAGTGTAGCACCATTACATTGTATAGCTCAGTTACACAATGTCTGGCTCAGTTACACACAGGGAAGCGCATTTATCAACAGAGCTTTTGGGGAAGATATTTTTGGAATGTTCTAGAATTTACAATATACTTTGGAAAAAGAATTCAGAAAATGTGCGGTAAAGGAAATGATTCCTTCTATTTAAGACATTTTTGGATTAAATTACAAAGCTGGTTTCCTTATAACCTTTCTAAAAGTAAGTGATTGCATGAGTCGTAGCACAGTCATCAAAGGCTTTCTTGATCCAACTTGGTGATTAATTGAATACCTATTTGATGGAACACAGGCTTGGGTAGTCTTTTGCTGGGTTTGTAAAAGCTACAGGTGGAGTATAATTACACTGGCATGTAACGAAAAGAATGGTGAGCTGCCAGTCTAGCGATGGGCCCCGGTCCAGGTGCAGAGGTGGTGAGGTGCAGAATGACAGGTGTACAGGTGACAGTGCCAAAGCGGATTGCGTGCTCTTCAGTTCAGCTGCAAGGAGGGAAAGTGGGGAGGGAGGTGAAAGCAAGAGTGCCTCGCAGATCAGAACATGGCACTGATTATTATGGCCTCCAAACCAGATATCATTGAAGGAGACTATTCGGCCCATCAGGCCTGTGCCGGCTTTTTGAAAGAGCTGTCCAAGTAGTCCCAGTTCCCCGCTCTTTCCCCACAGCCCTGTAAACTTTTCCTTTTCAAGTATTTATCCAATTCCCTTTTGAAAATTACTATTGAATCTGCTTCCACCGCCCTTTTCAGGCAGCGCATTCCAGATCACAACTCGCTGCGTAAAAAAAATTCTCATCTACCCTCTGGTCCTTTTGCCAATTACCTTAAATCTGTGACCTCTGGTTACTGACCCTCCTGCCACTGGAAACACTTTCTCCTTATTTACTCTATCAAAACCCTTCATGATTTTGAACACCTCTATTAAATCTCCCTTTAACCTTCTCTGCTCTAAGGAGAACAATCCCAGCTTCTCCAGACTCTCCATATAACTGAAGTCCCTCATCCCTGGTACCATTCTGGTAAATCTCTTCTGCACCCTCTCCAAGGACATGTTCACTGAGCTGTTATTAACCTTTTTCTCTACCAGGTGGGCCAGTTCAGCACATTGGGTATTCCTAGGAATGGATGGTCACAGCCCGATGACGACATGATTTGAACTCCTGGCTCGGTACCAAACCCATAGCTGGCGGCAATCAGCATCGGACCAGAAGAGGCCAAAGGTAAGTGTCTGTTTTTAAATTTTCTTCAGGTCTCCTATGGCTCAAGAGGAGCAGGAGTGACTAAAATATCGGATCATATCGCCAATTCAATTTCAGCTTCGGTCAGCTGGTAGCATTCTCGTTTCTGAGTCAAGTCCCACTCCATGGTTCCCGTACGCTGCTGAAAAAGACTGCCAGTTTGAAAATCCCTGTGTTACGAACCACTTTAACATTTATTCAGCATTATGACCTAAATGAAAACAGCAAACCCTGAACCAGGTCTAGCCTTTACACACAAAAGTCCGACTTCAAGTATTAACTGCTGTAGGAATTAAATTTGGTGATGAATTGAAAAGGTTTAGTCAATTGGAATTCTATATAATAGTAGCGAATGGGAAGGGGTTTGGTCCATTGGGAGTGAATGGGAAGGGGTTTGGTCCATTGGAAGTGAATGGGAAGGGGTTTGGTCCATTGGGAGTGAATGGGAAGGGGGTTGGTCCATTGGGAGTGAATGGGAAGGGGTTTGGTCCATTGGAAGTGAATGGGAAGGGGTTTGGTCCATTGGGAGTGAATGGGAAGGGGGTTGGTCCATTGGGAGTGAATGGGAAGGGGTTTGGTCCATTGGAAGTGAATGGGAAGGGGTTTGGTCCATTGGAAGTGAATGGGAAGGGGTTTGGTCCATTGGGAGTGAATGGGAAGGGGTTTGGTCCATTGGAAGTGAATGGGAAGGGGTTTGGTCCATTGGGAGTGAATGGGAAGGGGTTTGGTCCATTGGGAGTGAATGGGAAGGGGTTTGGTCCATTGGAAGTGAATGGGAAGGGGTTTGGTCCATTGGGAGTGAATGGGAAGGGGGTTGGTCCATTGGGAGTGAATGGGAAGGGGGTTGGTCCATTGGAAGTGAATGGGGAGGATCACTCCATTGTGTTTCTGTACACTGGGAGTGAATGGGAGCAGTTGTTTTTACTGGGTCTGCGTGCTGCTAATAATTTCAATGAGAGTATTTCTTTAATTCAGTTGTGTGAGTGACATTAAGTCAGAAATTACAGTTGGTGATATCAGTCAGAAAACATTTAACCCATTCATATTAAACAATTCTCTGTCCACTATTATAGTGTAGGTACTGTTTATTTTGGGTGGGTTAACACCACTGCTAAATGAACGGATAGAAGAATGTCATATGAACACAATATTGGTTCATCCATTGATAGCACTGATAGTGTGCCTGACTCCCCACCTCTGACAGTCACACAAGCTGATGGAAGGTGTTGGGCAAGCGAACCAAACCAGCAGGAATACTGAGCATTAGTCATGGGAACAATAAGAGAAAGGGTTGGGTTCTCATCACTCAGCACTTACCTAACACCCAAGTACTCAGATATCTACCTGCAAAGCTCTGCCAAACCATCACACAAACTCCTTACTGTTTTGTTAGTTGATCTCCCTCCGTTCCATGGCTTATTTCATTCCTTGCCGGCATTTTGCCGGATGCTTCCTGAATTCCAATTTGGAAAGATGAACTGGCCTGTCCCTTTAAGCTGCTGCAAGCCTTTCAATCTGGCAGCAGCACGTGATTTGCTGCCCTCCAATGGGCAATCCACCAATCACAGACAGCTTCCACAATGGAGCTCATCCGCAATGTTCAAACTGGGCTGACCCCTGAACTATGTGAAAGGTCAAGGCACTGCAGATTGGACCACGCCACTGCTTCGACCTCTTAGAAACATAGAAACATAGAAAATAGGTACAGGAGTAGACCATTCGGTCCTTCGAGCCTGCACCGCCATTCAATGCGTTCATGGCTGAACATGCTACCTCAGTACCCCATCCCTGCTTTCTCGCCATACCCCTTGATCCCCCTAGTTGTGAGTGTTATATCTAACTCCCTTTTGAATATATTTAGCGAACTGGCCTCAACAACCTTCTGTGGAAGAGAATTCCATAGATTCACCACTCTCTGGGTGAAGAAGTTCCTCCTCAGCTCAGTCTTAAATGGCTTCCCCTTAATCCTTAGACTGTGACTCCTGGTTCTAGTTTTCCCTAACATTGGGAACATTCTGCCCGCATCTAATTTGTCTAAACCAGTCAGGATTTTAAATGTCTCTATAAGATCCCCCCTCATTCTTCTGAACTCCAGAGGATACAAGTTCAGTTGACCCAATCTTTCTTGATATGTCAGACCGGCCATCCCAGGAATCAATCTAGTGAACCTTCGCTGCACTCCCTCAATAGCAAGAATGTCCTTCCTTAAGTTAGGAGACCAAAACTGCGCACAATACTCCAGGTGTGGCCTCACCAAGGCCCTGTACAACTGCAGCATCACCTCCCTACTCCTGTACTCAAATCCCCTTACTATGAAGGCCATCATTCCGTTTGCTTTCTTGACTGCCTGCTGCACTTGCATTCCCACCTTCAGTGACTGATGTACCATGACCTTGACCTCTCCAGGGCTGGTTCAACTTCCCAGAGCCAAAGATGGGGGTAATGTTACCCAACATGCCCAGCGGGTTTCGGGTCAGACCCCCATTTTACACCCACAGCCTGAGGTCAGTGGAGTGGAAAATCGGGCGGGGTGTAAATCGGGCTTCCGACCCGAACCTGCCCGATTCCTGCCGGGGGTTCGGGTTGGGGGGGGGGGACGCGTGGATTAGGTTAAAATTGCCCCCTAAGAAGGTCAGAGTTGGGCAGTAACAGCGCACTGTCCGAGGCCTGTGCTGGTTACACCGGCTCGATCTGCTCCTCATTAGCTAATGTGTGTATTTCTGTGTGTGTGTGTGTGTGGAGAGAAAGCTAAGACGTCGTAAGTCGCAGGCTGTAAAATCGAGGGCTAATTTAGAAAAAACAGATGTGGTTGGAGATTGAAAGTGATGTAATGCATTTTTTTTGATTGAGTTGATCGAGTTTTGCTCAGCGCTGAGAGGGGCTGGACACCTTTCCTGGGCAATAAAAGATTTACAAGGTAACGCCAGCAGGCACTTTTATGATGTAATTAAAAAAAAGATTGCTTTCTGTTTAATGTTCTCCTCAGGCTGTTGATTTCATCACGCTGAGATGTGAGGTAACAGAGTGTGTGCGTGTGCGCAGGTCGTGTGTAATGTCTGAAAAACCTCTGCCCGCAACCCTAACCTGCCCTTTCCTTTTATCAGATACTGACAGACCCTGCAATGTATTTCCTCCAGCACTTTCTGTCTGGCCGAGGTGGGTTTTCTTTGGGACTTTCAGAGGTCCAGGGGCGGTCAGAAATGGTCCGACGTGCGGTAGAGGCATCATCCTCCCAGCTCTCCATGCCTGCCGATTTGAGAGCTTTAGAATGTCCCCTCTCAGGCTGTTTGCGAGTGGACTGTCTTGTGGCTTTAGTGACCCGACGCCGCCAAGATCAGGGAATGAGATTTAAGATTGAAAAGAGTGAAGCAGATTACGGACTCACACACAGAGTTAACACAGTAACATAGTGCAGTGCCCACCTCTTCTACCGTAAGCGCTTACCACGGGCAGCCGCCTATATCTGCAGATGGTGCTGATCACCACAGGAGTCAAACACAAAGGCATCGCTTGTAACGTATTAAACACGTCGGCTATTTCGTGCAGTTCAATAATTGCCTGATTAAAGCTGATTGAAGTTGCCTGAAATCTCCCCTTTCCGACTGCCTCCTGTGGCTGTTAACAGTGTGAGCAGCTGATGGAGACATCAGGCAGCTTCAAGCAGATGGTTTTATGTGTATAGCAGGCAAATCATATCAGCTCGAACGCCCCCAATATATACAGTGGGGACTGTAACTATTTCAGGCAGGAGCAGACCCTTGATCCACATGGCCCATCTATCCACAGTATTCCCATGGTGTATTTCTAATAACCCTGAATCCCCTTTGTGGACAATTCTAAGAGCGAGATACATTAAAAAGGGCAACACGGTGGCATAGTGGTTAGCACTGGTGCCTCACAGCGCCAGAGACCCGGGTTCGAATCTGACCTCGGGTGACTGTCTGTGTGGAGTTTGCACATTCTCCCCGTGTCTGCGTGGGTTTCCTCCGGGTGCTCCGGTTTCCTCCCACAGTCCAAAAATGCGTGGGTTAGGTTGATTTGGCTATGATAAATTGACCCTTAATGTTAGGGGGGATTAAATATGTGGGGTTATGGGGATAGGATAGGATGGGATATGTTAGGGGGAATTAAATACGTGGGGTTACGGGGGTAGGGTGGGATATGTGTACTGTGGGGATATAAAGCAGGGACAGGGTACTGGATTTGGATGATCAGCCATGATCGTATTGAATGGCGGAGCAGGCTCGACGGGCCGAATGGCCTACTCCTGCTCCTAGATTCTATGTTTCTATGTTTCTAAAATAAACCCAACTTTTAATCCAATGTGAGTGAATCCAGCAGGAGTACCTAGAGCACATGACAGCAAGATAACTTTCATCCCCTCACTCTCGACTGGATTCAAACCTGGGTTCCAGAAGTCAAAGGTTAGCCAGCTAACCACACTCTTTAAAACAGAAACTTCAACAGCAGCCATTGCACCCAATACTCCACTGTGTTTCTGCAGCATGACAATAGCGCAGTAACAGTATGGTAACAGCACGGCAATGGCGCAGTAACAGTACGATAACAGCACGGCAATGGCGCAGTAACAGTACGGTAACAGCACGGCAATGGCGCAGTAACAGTACGGTAACAGCACGGCAATGGCGCAGTAACAGTACGGTAACAGCGCGGCAATGGCGCAGTAACAGTACGATAACAGCACGGCAATGGCGCAATAACAGTATGGTAACAGCACGGCAATGGCGCAGTAACAGTTCAGTAACACAGGATTACATAGGATATACGGCACAGAAACAGGCCATTCGGCCCAACCAGTCCATGCCGGCGTTTATGCTCCACTCGAGCCTCCTCCCGTCTTTCCTCATCTAACTCTATCAGCATAACCCTCTATTCCCTTCTCCCTCATATACTTATCTAACCGCACCTTAAATGCATCTATACTATTCGCTTCAACCACTCCCTGTGGTAGCGAGTTCCATATTCTCACCACTCTTTGGGTAAAGATGTTTCTTCTGAATTCCCTATTGGATTTGTAACAGCGCAGTAACAGCACAGCAATAGCAAAGTAACAACAGTAACAGCACAGCAATAGCACAGTAGCAGAACAGTAAAGGCACGGCAACAATGTCCCCTTTAAGCTGCGCAGCTGGTGAGCCGACTTTTAAATTGAAAAATACGCGCATGGACGGACTTTTGAATGGGCCACGTAGCCTGTTAAAGGGGCCACAAGGACCAAAAGAAAATTACGAGTAACATTGCATGGCAATAGCGCAGTAGCAGTACAGCAATAGCAAAGTAACAGCACAATGAAAGTGCAGTGACAGTAACGTTATGTCACAGCAACAGCACAGTAACAATCCAGTTACAGTTCAGCAATAGTACAGTAACAATACAGTAATCGCACAATAACAGTGCTACTGCTGTGCTGTTACTGGAGTGTTAATATGCTATTGCTGTATTATTACTGTGCTGTACTGTTACTGTAATGTGAGTCCATGGTACAGTATCTCTCTAATATGAATCAGTATGAGCCATACAGACCAGATGTTCCCACGTTCATGTCTTCATTTCTGGTGAGCAAGGGTGAAAACGGCCCTACTGTAATTTGCCTCAGCGTCCCTGTGGGTTCCCACTCCTGATCCCAATGCAGTGAAAGTGCAGGATATCAGGTAAGAACTCAATCCGACTCAGCTGAGAAGCCCAACACTCACACATTTAAAAAAAAATATTTGTAAGACTCAGGAGGAATTCTCACTTACTGAGAGACAGAGCAGAGAAAAAAAAACCACAACCACAGACAGAAGGAGATAGTTCAGATGTTCTGAGATCATGTGCATGATTCAGGGTGGCTGGACAAGGAGCCGCGAGTCACCGGCTGCTCGGGCATTGTGCAGGAAGGTGTCCTGCGCCTGTGGAATCAGACCTAATTCTAGGGAATGTAGCCGGGCAAGTGGTAGAAGTGTCAGTAGGAGAGCATTTTGGTGACAGTGACCATAATTCGGTGAGATTTAAGGTAGTCATGGAAAAGGACAAAGATGGACCGGAAATAAAGGTTCTAAATTGGGGGAAGGTCGATTTTAATATGATAAGGCAGGATCTGGCCAGAGTGGATTGGGATAAGCTACTTGTAGGAAAATCCACATCAGAGCAGTGGGAGTCTTTCAGAAAGCAAATAGAGAGAGTACAATGCCAACATGTTCCCGTAAAGGTCAAGGGTGGGCCCAACAAGCCCAGGGAACCCTGGATGTCAAGGGATATACAAGAATGGATTAGGAAAAAAAGGGTGGCTTTCGGCAGATACAAAGGACTAAAAACAGTGGAAGCCCTAGAGGAGTATAGAAAGTGCCGGGGGGTACTTAAAAAAATAAATTAGGAGCGCGAAGAGGGGGCATGAAAAAACACTGGCGGGCAAAATAAAGGAAAATCCCAAGGTGTTTTATAAGTATATTAAGGGCAAAAGGATAACCAGGGAAAGAGTAGGGCCCATTAGGGACCAAAGTGGCAATCTGTGTGTAGAGCCAGAAGATGTGGGTGAGGTTTTAAATGAATATTTTGCATCTGCGTTCACTATGGAGAAGGACGATGTAGGCATAGAAATCAAGCAGGGGGATTGTGATATACTTGAACAAATTAGTATTGAGAGGGAGGAGGTACTAGTGGTTTTAGCGGGCTTAAAAATGGATAAATCCCCAGGCCCTGACGAGATGTATCCCAGGCTGCTGTGTGAGGCAAGGGAGGAGATTGCAGGGGCTCTGACACAAATTTTCAGAACCTCTCTGGCCATAGGGGAGGTGCCAGAGGACTGGAGGACAGCTAACATAGTACTATTATTCAAGAAGGGTAGTAGGGATAAACCAGGGAATTACAGGCCAGTGAGCCTAACATCAGTGGTAGGGAAATTATTGGAAAAAGTTCTGAGGGACAGAATTAGTCTCCACTTGGAGAGGCAAGGATTAATCAAGGATAGTCAGCATGGCTTTGTCAGGGGGAGATCATGTCTAACCAATTTGATTGAATTTTGAGAGGGGGTGACTAGGTGCGTGGATGAGGGTAGTGCAGTTGATGTAGTCTACATGGACTTCAGTAAGGCTTTTGACAAAGTCCCACATGGGAGACTGGTCAAGAAGGTAAGAGCCCATGGGATCCAGGGCAATTTGGCACATTGGATCCAAAATTGGCTTAGTGGCAGGAGGCAGAGGGTGATGGTCAAAGGTTGTTTTTGTGACTGGAATCCTGTGTCCAGTGATGTACCGCAGGGATCGGTACTGGGTCCTTTGCTGTTTGTAGTGTACATTAATGATTTAGATATGAATGTAGGAGGTATGATCAGTAAGTTCCCAGATGACACAAAAATTGGTGGAGTGGTAAATAGCGAGGAGGGAAGCCTCAGGCTGCAGGATGATATAGACGGGTTGGTTAGATGGGCAGAACAGTGGCAAATGGAATTTAACCCTGAAAAGTGTGAGGTGATGCATTTTGGGAGGACAAACAAGGCAAGGGAATACACAATGAATGGTAGGACCCTAGGAAGGACAGAGGATCAGAGGGACCTTGGTGTGCATGTACATAGATCCCTGAAGGCAGCAGGACAGGTAGATAAGGTGGTTAAAAAGGCATATGGGATACTTGCCTTCATGTGTCTGCGTGGGTTTTCTCCGGGTGCTCCGGTTTCCTCCCACAGTCCAAAAATGTGTGGGTTAGGTTGATTTGGCTATGATAAATTGACCCTTAGTGTTAGGGGGGATTAAATATGTGGGGTTATGGGGATAGGATGGGATATGTTAGGGGGAATTAAATACGTGGGGTTACGGGGGTAGGGTGGGATATGTGTACTGTTGGGATTAAAGCAGGGACAGGGTACTGGATTTGGATGATCAGCCATGATCGTATTGAATGGCGGAGCAGGCTCGACGGGCCGAATGGCCTACTCCTGCTCCTAGATTCTATGTTTCTATGTTTCTATTAGCCGAGGCATAGAATATAAGAGCAGGGAGGTTATGATGGAGCTGTACAAAACGCTAGTTAGGCCACAGCTGGAATACTGCGTGCAGTTCTGGTCGCCACACGATAGGAAGGATGTGATTGCATTGGAGAGGGTGCAGAGGAGATTCACCAGTATGTTACCTCGGCTGGAGCGCACCAGCTATGAAGAGAGACTGGACAGGCTGGGGTTGTTTTCCTTAGAGCAGAGAAGGGGGGACCTGATTGAGGTGTACAAAATTATGAGGGGCATAGATAGGGTAGATAGAAATGAACTTTTCCCCTTAGTAGAGGGGTCAATAACCAGGGGGCATAGTTTCAAGGTAAGGGGCAGGAGGTTTAGAGGGGATTTGAGGAAAAACTTTTTCACCCAGAGGGTGGTTGGAATCTGGAACTCACTGCCTGAATGGGTGGGAGAGGCAGGAACCCTCACAACATTCAAGAAACATAGAAGATAGGAGCAGGAGTAGGCCATTCGGCCCATCGAGCCTGCTCCGCCATTCGATGAGATCATGGCTGATCATCTAAACTCAGTACCCTGTACCTGCCTTCTCCCCATATCCCTTGATACCTTTAGCTTTAAGAAATATATCTAACTCATCCTTGAATATATTTAATGACTTCGCCTCAACTACCTTCTGTGGTAGAGAATTCCACAGGTTCACCACTCTCTGGGTGAAGAAATTCTTCCTCATTTCTGTCCTAAATGGTTTACCCGTTATCCGTAGATTATGACACCTGGTTCTGGACTCTCCGACCATCGGGAACATTCTTTCTGCATCTAGTTTGTCCAGACCTGTCAGAATTTTATATGTTTCGATGAGATGAGATCCCCTCTCATTCTTCTATACTCCAGTGAGTATAAGCCCAATCGACCCAATCTCTCCTCATATGTCATTCCTGCCATCCCAGGTATCAGCCTTGTGAATCTTCGCTGAACTCCTTCCATGGCAAGAAGCATTTAGATGAGCACTTGAAACGCCATAGCATACAAGGCTACGGACCAAGTGCTGAAAAATGGGATTAGAATAGACAGGGCTTGATGGCCGGCGCAGACTCGATGGGCCGATGGGCCTCTTTCTGTGCTGTATAAATCTATGACTCTATGACTTAATAGGAGTCAACACCTTCATAGGACGATAGGAACAGGAGGAGGCCATTCAGCCCCTTGAGCCTGCTGCAGCATTCAATCAGATCATGGCTGATCTATACCAAAACTCCATTTACCGCCATTGCTCCATATCCCTTGACACCCTTAGCTAACCAAAATCCATCGATCTCAGCCTTGAAAATTTCAATTCACCCAGCATCCACGGGATTTGGGGAGGGGCAGGGGGGATGGGGAAGAGAATTCCAGATTTCCACTACTAAGGAAGATAATAAAAGGTGAGGAAGATTTTCCACTGTGCTCCCAGAGCACATATTGTGACTATCCAACCATGAATGGACAGAGAGTCTGGGCTGGGGCTGGGGGAGGCGGCGGGGGGGGGGGTGGGGGTGCTCTTTCCTGATATACAGGAGCATGGAAGTGGACAAACCCCCCTGTATAGTAAGTTCCATTCATGCACCTACCTATAAGAGTCCTCATTTGATTCTGTACATTTACTACAGTTTTGTTAGGCAAGGGTATGAAGTGTTACAGAACCGAGGCGGGTAGATGGAGTCGAGATACAGATCAGCCATGGTCCAATTGAATGGTGGAACATGCTCGAGGGGCTGAATGGCTTCCTCCTGTTCCTAATGTTGCTGAAGCACCTCAGGCAGTGCACCACTCACAGTGAAACCGGTGAGGGACGGCGATTGATGAAAGGATTGTCTGGTGGAAACATCTTTCTGGAGCTTATTTGGCACCAGCACAAAAATGTTCCTTCAGCACTGCCCCTGGACCATTGTCTGACTGAGATTTAAATCGAAGTTTCAGTGATTCACAGCCACCCGGACTCCTTGTTCAGCCACCCTGAATCATGCAGATGATCTCAGAGCATCTGCACTATCTCCTTCTGCCTGCGGTTGTGTTTTTTTTTCCACCTCTGCTCTGTCTCTCAGTTACTGAGAATTCCTTCTGAGTCTTATAAATATTTTTTTTAATATTGAATGACAACCTCTCATTCAGAAATGCAGCACGATTGTGCAACCCACAGGATTGCCATGCGAGGAATTTGCTCGGTCGGAGTTGAGTAATGTAGATTGCAATGTCAGATTGCGATTCTGGAGTTTCGCTCCATTGCTTTCGGGAGGAGGGGGTGGGGGAAATTGCACAGGATTTCTCTCTTCTCCAGACAACTTTCTTTTCAACACCTCTTGCCTCAGTCCAAGTTGAACATTGGCCATTAAAAGGACTGGGCTGGATTGACCTGTTTAAAGTCCCTTACATTCTTCTTTAAATACTATTGCTAAAGAAAATAAATTGCAAGGGCAGGAGTGTATTAGCCAAGAAATTACTGTCAGCGATATTAATGGACAAAATAAACGCTTATGTACATACATCTGCTGTCTTGGCGCAGGCATTCAATGGTTTATTTTAAATGAGTTAGAACCTGTACCAAAACAGGGAATGAAAGAGTTGTCATAGAAAGGCTTTAGATATTCGTCCGCTAATATCACAGTGAGTTATTTCCAGGCTACTGTCGTGAGTGCTGTAAAGAGTGTCTTGGCCTGTTTATTGATAATAACTACAAGCCTATTTATCCAACACTCCGTCTGCTGGAGACGGTGTAGAGGTTTGTGTCACAGGCCTGATGTTGAATCACAATTATGATATTCCACCCTACTCACTGTGGTGTCAGCCCTGGCCTCAGTGGGCAGCACTCTCTACTCCGAGGTCAGAAGGTTGTGGGTTCAAGTCCCATTCCAGAGACTTGAGTGCAAAATCTAGACTGACACTCCAGCGCAGCGCTGAGGGAGTGCTCGGAGGTGCTGTTTCTCGGATTAAACAATAAACCGAGGCCCCGTCTGCTCTCTCATGGTTGAAGTAAAAGATCCCACGGCACTATTTCGAAGAAGAGCAGGTGAGTTTCTCCCTGGTGTCCTGACCAACATTTACCCCTCAACCAACATCACTAAAACAGATTATCTGGTCATTATCTCATTTTTGGGAGCTTGCTGTGCACAAATCGGGTGCCACGTTTCCTACATTACAACAGTGACTACACTTCAAAAGTACTTCACTGGCTGTAAAACACTTTGGAACACCCAGAGGTCATGAAAGGCGCTATAGAAATGCAAGTCTTGCTTTCACTCACAGCCGACTCAAGAGCTAAGGCCAGAGCACTCAAATAGTCCATCACCTGCACACACTCTCAAAATGTTCATAAATAAACGCTCAGCCGATAAATCAGAAATGTAATGATGCCCGTCAACCACTGGGCAAACATCAAACAATAACCCAACTTTGATCAGCCTTCCTGCATTTCCTCTCAATTTTCTTCAACAAAAGCAAGTGTAGTTCTCTCAGTCTCTGCTCATAATTTGGAGCACTGGCATCTAGAATGAACCTTTTCTCTGAACTCTATCTAATGTACCCACCTCCTATTGAAGGCAGAGGCTCCAAAAGGCCTCAGCCGAACTCACGGCAGTTGATACCTGGAATGAGTCCCTTTAAAAAAGAAAGAAAGATATTTATTTCTATAGCGCCTTTCGTGACCTCAGGATGTGTCAAAGGGCTTTACAGCCAATTAAATACTTTTGACATGTAGTCACTGTTGTAATGTAGGAAACACGGCAGCCAATTTGCGCACAGCAATTTGATAATAACCAGATAATCTGTTTCAGTGATGTTGGTCAAGGGATAAATATTGGTCAGGGCACCAGGAAGAACACATCTGCGAATAGGGCTATGGGATCTTTTACGTTGACCTGAGAAGGCAAATGGGGCCTCGGTTTAACGTCTCATCTGAACGACGGCACCTACTGACAGCAGTGCAGCATTCCCTCAGTACCACACTGGAGTGTCAGCCTAGATGTGTTCAAGTCTCTGGAGTGGGGCTTGAACCCACAACCTTCTGACTCAAAGGTGGGCGTGGTACCAACTGAGCCAAGACTGATACTTCTCAAGACCCCAAACCTTTACCAGGAATCGGCTCAATTACCTTCTCTGGTTGGAGTGGCTCCAGTGGGAACTGAAGAATTAAAAACCAAAATGTATTTCTTCAGCCCGCTTGGGCCTCCGGAGATCAAGGGAAGACCAACCCATCTGGAGGAGCCACTTGGGCCTCTGGAGATCAAGGGGAGACCAGTCTGTCTGGAGCAGCCACTTGGGCCGCCAGAGATCAAGGGAAGATCAGCCCGTCTGGATACTGATGCACCCTTGCAGGCACCCCACCCCCAGCTCTGTAAATGGCCCTGTGCCCAGAGCTTGGGGCCACCCCAGGAGGGGGCTCCACTCTGTTGCCCCTCCACCAACCGAGCTGGGCCCAGGAATTTCCAAGCCAGAGTGTCTCAAATGCAGCCTGACCAGTGAGTTACACGCTGTTAAAATAGCCTGGTTTGACTTCTAATCAAGTAGTCTCAAGATCCATCCCGACAGCAGGCGAGTGCTGTTGACAACTGGCTTCACACCAACTGGAAACTTGTAATGAATGGCCAGTAATTCCACCTCAATTGTCCCCCTTTTTCCATCTCCGGCAATCAGGGCTGCCGACCCTCCAGGATTGCCCTGGAATCTCCTGGAATTAAACGTTAATCTCCAGGACGTTGCTGTCAGCAAACCTGGGAGAAAAATCATAGAGGCGTTAAAAACCTATTGTGTTTTCTTTTCATTTTCTTTGAATATTTTTATTTATTGGTTATAAAGATATTGGAGATGGGGAAAATGCTGTGTTACTGACGGTCAAGAATCATCCAATCAGGTAATGGAGAGTCTGTTCGCTTTCAGCTGTGTCAGAGTCAGCTGTGGCTCAGTGGGTCGCACACTTGCCTCTGAGTCAGAAGGTTGTGGGTTCAAGTCTCGCTCCTGGGACTTGAGCACATAAAGCTAGGCTGACACTCCAGTGCAGTGCTGAGGGAGTGCTGCACTGTCGGAGGTGCCGTCTTTCGGATGAGACGTTAAACCGAGGGCCCCGTCCGCTCTCTCAGGTGGACGTAAAAGATCCCATGGCACTATTTTCGAAGAAGAGTTAGGGGAGTCATCCCTGGTGTCCTGGCCAATATTTATCCCTCAACCAACATCAGGAAAAGCAGTTTATCCGGTCATTATCACATTGCTGTTTGTGGGACCTTGTTGTGCGCAAATTGGCTGCCGCATTCCCCACATTACAACATTGACTCCACTTCAAAAAAAAAAGTACTTCACTGAATGTAAAGCGCTTTGAGATGTCCGGTGGTCGTGAAAGGCGCTATATAAATGCAAGTCTTTCTTTCTTTCCAGTTTGCGTAAGAAGATGGGGGCGTCGCAAGGATTGACGTGTCGGACAAGCAATGACGGGAGCGTGGGAGCGGGGCGGTTGGAGGTCATGAGATGACACATCCAGTCAGGGTTGGTAATCCAGCTGGCAATGGCCAATCTGCTGCGTACACATTTCCTACTCCTATTCCTGCAGTTTCACATTGACACAGTCAAACCCATCTGCTTAACCTTGGGTAAGCAGGTTGTGGTTAGATGACCAGCTTAGTGTCACTATCAAAAATCACCAGCCCATCAGGAACATGCATTGCAACGTCTAGGGAGGGGAGGGATGTAGAGTGCTTTTAAAGGCGGCAGCTAGTTATTGGTGCATGTGACTTTTCGGACAGCTAAGTCTGTAATCAGCAGGGATTCCCCGATCGACAGCAGGGAGTGGAGAGCCAGGTCAGCAAAGGGTGAAAGACAAGAGTCACTGATTTGCATTAAACATTAGTTAACTGTGGTGTGAAGACACAGGAGCATTGACATCTGTGGTTTATCTCCTCATGAGCTGAGGTTTTCTTTCTCTTTGGCACTTCTTTTAACTGTTTCTTGGCCAATGTTTTATTTTCACCAAAGTCTCCCCTCCCCTCCCCTCCTCTCCTGTAGTTGTTGACCATTTGCTGGGACACAGTTCCACAGGCATTGGCTGCCCTCCAGTACTGTGCTCAAATGGCCATTATTTATGCGTTGACCGCCAGGGCTGGATTCTCCTCCTATTGGCTGGTTCACGGTGGGGTGGGATGTCCTCCAACCCATGTGACTCTGCAGCTAACCCGCTGAATTTTCCTCCCAGGGCCCTAATTATACATGCAAGGCGGAGTTAAAAAAAGACTTGCCTTTATATAGCGCCTTTCACGACCTCAGGACGTCCCAAAGCATTTTACAGCCAATGGAATACTTTTGAAGTGTAGTCGCTGTTGTAATGTAGGAAACACGGCGGCAAATTTGCGCACAGCAAGATCCCACAAACAGCAATGCGATAATGACCAGTGATGCTGGTTGAGGGATAAATATTGGCCCAGGAGACCAGGGAGAACTCCCCTGCTTTTCTTCGAAAAGTGCCGTGGGATCTTTTACATCCAACTGAGAGGGCAGACGGGGCCTCGGTTTAACGCCTCATCTGAAAGATGGCACTTCCGGCAGTTCAGCACTCCCTCAGTACTGCAGTGGAGTAGCAGCAGTAACACTCGTCCTCATTGGGTGACCAACACTGGGAGGGAGGGAAATAGAGTGCTCTTACAACCTTTAAAAGACGGTAGCTAGTTAAAGGGGCATGTGCCTTTTTGGACAGCAGGAACAAAACAATTTCTAATGGAGCAGCAGCCTCAGGCTGGGGTGGCTCTCAAATTTTCTCATACATCTGTGGAGGTTTTGCTGCAAAGGAATGATTGCTGGGGACTGAGGCAGGAGCGCGGTTCCTGGAGCTGTCATTGCAACATGCACTTCCTTAAGAACTGCCCCACAGTGCAGGAAGAGGTTCAGTGACCTCACAAGGTTGGCCAAGGTAAGACATGACTATGTTCCCAATGCACGTGCTGCACCAATGCTAGGGCCTGCGCTCACCCCATCACCAGTCATGCTCTTTCTGGGTGTCAAGGAAACTCATGTTTACAAAGGAGAACCTCTGCAAACAGTGAAGCACCTTCTTAACTCACACCCACTCTGTGAACTCACATTGCCTGCCACAAAGGGTTCTGCTAGTCTTGAAGATCCATTTGTTTAAAGAGACAACACACCTGCAGCTCTCATCATCATGGGCTGCATGCACTCATATAGGGGAAAAGATGAGTCCATGCCACTCACATTTCCTTTAACAAGGTGTTCGCTCCCTGCAAAAGGGGAGGTGGCACACAACCGCTTACCGGGAACTGCAACTGGGACAGGAAGACCTATACCGAAAACCGAGTCCATTAGATACTGTTTCCACTGGCAGGAGGGTCGGGAACCAGAGGACTCAGACTTAAGACAATCGGCAAAAGAACCAGAGGGGAGATGAGGGGAATTTATTGTTATGCAGCGGCTTCTTATGATCTGGAATGCACTGTCTGAAAGGTTGGTGGAAGCAGATTCAAGAGTAACTTTCAAAGGGGAATTGGATAAATACTTGAAAATGCAGAAATTTGCAGGGCTGTGGGGAAATAGCAGGGCAGTGGGACTAGCTGGATCGCTCTTACAAAGAGCCGGCACAGGTACGATTGGCCTCCTTCTATGTTCTAAGATAATAGGCAGGCAGGAGAGGCTTTGGGAGACGGTGAGGTTGGAGGTGAGCTGGCAAGAGAAGGTTGGTGAAGGCTGGGGCAAGGCTCAGCATACATTGTGTCCGTTTCTTGTGCTTTCTCAAAGTATTGCAATGCCCTTACAATCAGCTGCTATTTCTTCAAGGGAAAATGTCACTGTCTGCAGAGCTCAACAAGGGCGTCTGTGCTTCGTATCATAAGGGGTTCCTTGGAGGAAAAGGCCGGCCACTCCAATGATCACCCGGGCACTTCCAGAGACACAACTCCTGCCACATCAAGATCCACTGCTCTTGTCATGTCCTCACCAATTCCATCATGGTATCTCATCCACATCAGCAGTAGCCCAGAGACACCCAGCCAGGGGTAACTAGTTAGTGAATTTTTCTGTGGTTCCATTGGAAATAAAACAAAGTGGGAACAACTTGCAGAAGAGAGCATCAGTGACCTGTTTTATACACCGGTGAGCTGCTGCTTCTCTGATGTAATGAAGATCACCAGACGCTGCCTGGAAGGATTCAGTCGCAATGGCGATTTTGACTGGTAGGGACAATTCTATTGTCCTGGTTGATGAAGGCTGGTCTTCAGCCAGCAATTGACCGATCTCCTCTGTGGGGAAGTGCAGCCTTCTGAGGCAGTGACGGGCAGAGACATCTAGAGTGGTCTGTTAACCCTGACGGGTATCTATGTGTAGGGAACAAACTCCCTCTGTGATGCTGCATTGCAAGAGCTTCTAATCTAGCCTATTCCATATCCTCCTCCTCTTCAAAATATTCTTTTGTCCTTCAATATAGAAGAAGACAGCCAAAATGTCATCTAATTTTCTACAGTGAGTTCTTTGATGACGTGATGATTTTTGTTGGGGATGAGCACCTGCAGATTGAACAGTGGATCCCGGATACACCAGGTTGGGGATCTCGATTCTTCAGGTGAACCTTCCTCAGCTGGCGTTTACATTCGGCATCAGCAATGATTAGAAGTCAAAATATAGGAATAGTGGGAATGCCATTGGGAAATTCACGTCCCCAGTCCGAGGTTGTACTTTCTGCAGAGCTGACTGAAGAGAGCAGGAAATGTGCTGACAGACCCTCCACTGCACTAATCCATACTCGGGCTCCAGCAGACAAAGTGGCCTCCTCAATGCAGTATCCGCCTCGGGGGGCTCTACTGCGCTCCTCATACCCGCCACTTGTTTAAAGGCAGCATTAACTTGGCTTGGGTTTGGGATGGAAGTTAGGAAAAATGGAGAGGGAGGGTTGGCCAACTTGACCTCATTTAAATGCGGCAGAGTGGGTGTTAAAAGGGGGACCGTCAGTTTTACGGAGAATTCCGGTGCCATTTTTTGGGGTGGATTTGAGGGCAGGAGGCCTTGCTGCCCTATTGTACTCTCTTTACTGTCCCAAAACGAGTGATAATCCAATGGAATATCTAACCCTTAGTGTTGGCCAAGTGCTCCACTGCAGGAGCATCAATGCCAAGCCCAATCCTGCCCACAGTAGACTTCCACAAATGTGTCCTTCCAACAAGGGTACTAGATAGTGATCAGGAGAGAATCTTGACCCCTGACTAATTTCCACCGCCCCCCCCCCCCACCCAGAGCCATGTGACACCGAGGCCAATTGTAGAACTCTAGCACCCCCTTGGTAAGTGTGCACAGGACCAGGGATGTAATCTGGGACCTTCCTGGACTGTCTGGCTCAGTGTGACTCACTGGACCAACCGACTCAAGCCTCAAGGGCCTGTGCTGATGGAATAGTGCGAGGGGATCCAAGCTTTCTGGTTTTTTTGCAAGCGGCATAGGTGCGCACCAGGGAGCATCTGCAAAGCTGCAAGCCACAGTCCCGATAGTTGGCATGTATCTCTAGCCATTGCCGTCAGATCTTGGTGTTCTGCTTTTCTTTGCCAAGAAAGGAAAAAAAGAAAGAACTTGCATTTGTGTAGCGCCTTTCACATCCTCAGAACATCCCAAAGTGCTTTACAGCCAATGAAGTACTTTTTGAAATGTAGTCACTGTTGCAGGAAATGTGGCAGCTAATTTGCGCACAGCAAGCTCCCACAAACAGCAATGTGATAATGACTGGATAATCTGTTTTAGTTATGTTGGTTGAGGGATCAATATTGACCAGGACACCGGGGAGAACTCCCCTGCTCTTCTTCAAAAAATAGTAGCCATGATGTGGAGATGCAATTTTGAAGAACCTGAGGGTCGATAAGTCCCCTGGGCCAGATGGGATATATCCTAGGATTCTTTGGGAGGCAAGGGAGGAGATTGCAGAGCCTCTGGCTTTGATCTTTGGGTCCTCACTGTCCACGGGAATGGTGCCAGAGGACTGGAGAGAGGCGAATGTTGTTCCTCTCTTCAAGAAAGGAAATAGGAATGACCCTGGTAATTATAGGCCGGTTAGTCTTACTTCGGTGGTTGGTAAGATAATGGAAAAGGTCCTGAGGGATAGGATTTATGATCATTTGGAAAGGGGCAACTTAATCAGGGAAAGTCAACACGGATTCGTGAAGGGTAAGTCTTGCCTAACAAATTTGATTGAATTCTTTGAGGAGGTAACTAAGTGTGTAGATGAAGGTAGAGCAGTTGCTGTCGTATACATGGATTTTAGTAAGGCGTTTGATAAGGTTCCCCATGGTCGTCTCATGAAGAAAGTAAGGAGTTGTGGGATAGAGGGAAATTTGGCCGATTGGATAAGTAACTGGCTATCTCATAGAAGGCAGAGGGTGGTGGTGGATGGAACATTTTCGGACTGGAGACCAGTTACCAGCGGTGTGCCACAGGGGTCGGTGCTGGGTCCTCTGCTGTTTGTGATTTTTATCAATGACTTGGAGGAGGGGACTGAAGGGTGGATCAGTAAATTTGCTGATGACACCAAGATTGGTGGAGTAGTGGATGAGGTGGAGGGCAGTTGTAGGCTGCAAAGAGACATTGATAGGATGCAGAGCTGGGCCGAAAAATGGCAGATGGAATTTAACCCTGATAAGTGCAAGGTGATTCATTTTGGGAGGGCAAATTTGAATAAGGATTACAGGGTCAACGGCAGGGTTCTGAGGAACGTGGAGGAGCAGAGGGATCTGGGGGTTCATATCCACAGATCTCTGAAGGTTGCCACTCAAGTGGATAGAGCAGTAAAGAAGGCCTATGGTGTGTTGGCGTTTATTAACAGAGGGTTTGAGTTTAAGAACCGTGAGGTTATGCTGCAACTGTACAGGACCTTGGTGAGACCACATTTGGAATATTGTGTGCAGTTCTGGTCACCTCACTATAGGAAGGACGTGGAAGCATTGGAAAGAGTGCAAAGGAGATTTACCAGGATGCTGCCTGGTTTGGGGGGGAGGTCTTATGAGGAAAGATTGAGGGAGTTGGGGCTTTTCTCTTTAGAGAGGAGGAGGATGAGAGGCGACTTAATAGAGGTTTATAAGATGATGAGGGGGATAGATAGAGTGGATGTTCAGAGACTATTTCCTCGGGTAGAGGCAGCTGTTACAAGGGGGCATAACTATAAGGTGCATGGGGGGAGATATAGAAGGGATGTCCGAGGTAGATTCTTTACTCAGAGAGTGGTTGGGGAGTGGAATGGACTGCCTGCTGTGATAGTGGAGTCGGACACTTTAGGAACTTTCAAGCGGTTATTGGATAAGCACATGGAGCACACCAGAGTGATAGGGAGTGTGATAGCTTGATCTTGGTCTCAGACAATGCTCGGCACAACATCGAGGGCCGAAGGGCCTGTACTGTGCTGTACTGTTCTATGTTCTATGTTCTATGCCGGTGTTGGACTGGGGTGGACAAATGTGAGAAGTCGCACAACACCAGGTTATAGTCCAACAGCTTTATTTGAAATCACAAGCTTTCGGAGCGCTGCTCCTTCGTCAGGTGAAGCTGACGAAGGAGCAGCGCTCCGAAAGCTTGTGATTTCAAATAAAGCTGTTGGACTATAACCTGGTGTTGTGCGACTTCTCAAAAAATAGTGTCATGGGATTTTTTACATTCACCTGAGAGGGCAGACCAGGCCTCAGATTAACATCTCATCTGAAAGACAGCACTTCCAGTCAGTGCAGCGCTCCTCCCTCACTGAACTGTCAGCCGAGTTGAATGTACTCAAAGTCTCTGGAGTGGGACTTGATCCCACAACCTTTACTGACTCCGAGGCAAGAGTGCTACCAACTGAGCCGCGGCTGACACCACTTAGAAAGAGATGGAAAAAGTGGGTTCACTGTCTGGCCCCCCCACTATAGCTGCGAGCCCAATCGTCCATCCTGTCCAAACACCAGTGCAAACAGTAAAGAAAAGCAGCCTTTGTCACTGTGAAACTTACTTAATGCGTTCGACATTTTTGTGTGTTAGTTACGTAGCGCCAGTGACATTTTATTTTTTGCTGCTAACACCCCATAATTCTTAGCTGAGGTAATGACAAGGGAGTTGCTATGGTTACAGCTGCGTGCTCACTGATGGTGTAAGTGAGGACACAGCTGTTTGATTTAGTTTTAAACCAATCACACTCGCCCACCCCATCCCCCACCCTCAGGATCCGTTAGCATCTCTTTTACTTGCAGGGAGTCATTTGTCTATTACTGTTATCAGTACGTTTGGGAAGGATGCGTAGTTGAAATAAATAACGCTCCCTTGTCTCCTCCGACAGCTTTAGGTTGTTGCCAGACTCAAGGGAAAGGCATTGTGTCGTTGCCCATGAAATATCTCAGTGCAAATAATAAACTCACAACCCAACCGCAACAGCTCAGGCCCCTTGATTCACTTCTTGACAATGAGTGAAGTAGTTAATCCTGCACACACATGGAGCAAAGAGCTTCTGTATCTGTGGCACCTC
Organism: Squalus acanthias; assembly: GCA_030390025.1. Classification (NCBI taxonomy): domain Eukaryota; kingdom Metazoa; phylum Chordata; class Chondrichthyes; order Squaliformes; family Squalidae; genus Squalus; species Squalus acanthias. Next base: position 61,320,588 of record CM059438.1, read on the forward strand.
ATCTGTATTATAGCCTGCGCCTTGCAAATATCAATCAGAGGGATTTTATTGAGCGTTTATACATGGTTGGGTGTAGCGTGGGCTAGATACAAGGTAAAGCTTTCTCCAAGGCCAAGTATAACGTGGGCTAGATACAAGGTAAAGCCTTCTCCAAGGCTAAGTATAGCATGGGCTAGATACAAGGTAAAGCCTTCTCCAAGGCTAAGTATAGCATGGGCTAGATACAAGGTAAAGCCTTCTCCAAGGCCAAGTATAGCATGGGCTAGATACAAGGTAAAGCCTTGTCCAAGGCCAAGTATAGCGTGGGCTAGATACAAGGTAAAGCCTTCTCCAAGGCCAAGTATAACGTGGGCTAGATACAAGGTAAAGCCTTCTCCAAGGCCAAGTATAACATGGGCTAGATACAAGGTAAAGCCTTGTCCAAGGCCAAGTATAATGTGGGCTAGATACAAGGTAAAGCCTTCTCCAAGGCCAAGTATAGCGTGGGCTAGATACAAGGTAAAGCCTTCTCCAAGGCCAAGTATAGCGTGGGCTAGATACAAGGTAAAGCCTTCTCCAAGGCCAAGTATAGCGTGGGCTAGATACAAGGTAAAGCCTTCTCCAAGGCCAAGTATAGTGTGGGCTAGATACAAGGTAAAGCCTTCTCCAAGGCCAAGTAGAGCGTGGGCTAGATACAAGGTAAAGCTTTCTCCAAGGCCAAGTATAACGTGGGCTAGATACAAGGTAAAGCCTTCTCCAAGGCTAAGTATAGCATGGGCTAGATACAAGGTAAAGCCTTCTCCAAGGCCAAGTATAGCATGGGCTAGATACAAGGTAAAGCCTTGTCCAAGGCCAAGTATAGCGTGGGCTAGATACAAGGTAAAGCTTTCTCCAAGGCCAAGTATAACGTGGGCTAGATACAAGGTAAAGCCTTCTCCAAGGCCAAGTATAACATGGGCTAGATACAAGGTAAAGCCTTGTCCAAGGCCAAGTATAATGTGGGCTAGATACAAGGTAAAGCCTTCTCCAAGGCCAAGTATAGCGTGGGCTAGATACAAGGTAAAGCCTTCTCCAAGGCCAAGTATAGCGTGGGCTAGATACAAGGTAAAGCCTTCTCCAAGGCCAAGTAGAGCGTGGGCTAGATACAAGGTAAAGCCTTCTCCAAGGCCAAGTATAGCGTGGGCTAGATACAAGGTAAAGCCTTCTCCAAGGCCAAGTAGAGCGTGGGCTAGATACAAGGTAAAGCCTTCTCCAAGGCCAAGTAGAGCGTGGGCTAGATACAAGAGTCATCAGCATTATTTTGCATACCGCCAGCTGGTGTCAAAAAATCACAGGTCCAGTGCCCGCGATTTTCTGTCCATTGATCGAAGAACAGATAGTGGCATAGTGGCATAGTGGTTAGCACTGGTGCCTCACAGCGCCAGAGACCCGGGTTCGAATCTGACCTCGGGTGACTGTCTGTGTGGAGTTTGCACATTCTCCCCGTGTCTGCGTGGGTTTCCTCCGGGTGCTCCGGTTTCCTCCCACAGTCCAAAAATGTGTGGGTTAGGTTGATTTGGCTATGATAAATTGACCCTTAGTGTTAGGGGGGATTAAATATGTGGGGTTATGGGGATAGGATGGGATATGTTAGGGGGAATTAAATACGTGGGGTTACGGGGGTAGGGTGGGATATGTGTACTGTGGGGATTAAAGCAGGGACAGGGTACTGGATTTGGATGATCAGCCATGATCGTATTAAATGGCGGAGCAGGCTCGACGGGCCGAATGGCCTACTCCTGCTCCTAGATTCTATGTTTCTATGTTTCTATAGTCAGGAACAAGGTTACTCATCACAGTCGTGCCTCTGAATGTCTACATTAAAGAATACAGCCATGTCTACGCTAGACCATCAAGCAGCCTCAGATCAGGGACAGCACACGTTAGATACAGGGCAAAAGAGAAAAGACTTGCATTTGTAGAGCACTGGGATCACATCCCTGAGAAGTGTTTCAAAGCACTTCACACAACTTACTTCTGAAATGTAGCTACTGTTGTTTTGTAGGGTGATGTGTTCACACACCCTACAAACACACACAAGTAAGGACTGTGATGGAATACTCTCCACTTGCCTGGATGAGTGCAGCTCCAACAACACTCAAGAAGCTCGACACCATCCAGGATAAAGCAGCCCGCTTGATTGGCACCCCATCTACCACCTTAAACATTCACTCCCTCCACCACCGGCGTACCGTGGCTGCAGTGTGCACCATCTACAAGATGCACTGCAGCAACTCGCCAAGGCTTCTTCGACAGCACCTCCCAAACCCGCAACCTCCACCAACTAGAAGGACAAGGGCAGCAGGCGCATGGGAACACCACCACCTCTAAGTTCCCCTCCAAGTCACACACCTTCCTGACTTAGAAGTATATCGCCGCTCCTTCATCGTCGTTGGGTCAAAATCCTGGAAAACTCTCCCTAATAGCTCTGTGGGAGTACCTTCACCACACGGACTGCAGCGGTTGAAGAAGGCGGCTCACCACCACCTTCTCAAGGGCAATTAGGGATGGGCAATAAATGCTGACCTTGCCAGCGATGCCCAGATCCCATGAACGAATAATAAAAAAAACCCCTGGTGGTCTGGCAAGGGGGAGAGTCTGTGTCCTTTCACACACACACACACACGCTACAAACATCTACTGGATGGACCACCTAGTTTATAATGGTGAGTTGGACCACCTAGTCCAGTGTTGAGATAAAACAACAACAATTGCCATTTGTGTAGCACCTTTAACATAGTAAAACGTCCCAAAGCACTTCACAGGAGCGTTATCAAACAAAATTTTACACTAAAGCCACTTAAGAAGATATTAGGACAGGTGACCAATAGCTTGGTCAAAGAGGTAGGTTTTATGGAGCGCCTTAAAGGAGAAGAGAGAGGTAGAGAGGCGGAGAGGTTTAGAGAGGGAATTCCAGAGCTTAGGGCCTTGGCAGCTGAAGGCACGGCCGCCAATGGTGGAACGATGAAAATCGAGGATGCGCAAGAGGCCAAAATTGGAGGAGCGCAGATATCTCGGAGGGTTGTAGGGCTGGAGGAGGTTACAGAGATAGGGAGGGGTGAGGCCATGGAGGGATTTGAAAACAAGGATGAGAATTTTAAAATCGAGCCGGACCAGGAGCCAATTGTCGGTCAGCGAGCACAGGGGTGATGGGTGAACGGGACTTGGTGCGAGTTAGGACACGGGCTGCAGAGTTTTGAATGAGTTCACATTTATGGAGGGTGCAAGGTGGGAGTGCGTTGCAATAGTTGAGTTTAGAGGTAACAAAGGCATGGATGAGGGTTTCAGCAACAGATGAGACGAGGCAGGGGCGGAGACGGGCGATGGGCGGTTTTGGTGATGGAGCGGATATGTAGTCGGAAGCTCAATTCAGGGTCAAATAGGGCGCCAAGGTTGCAAACATGGCCAAGAAGAGGGATGGAGTAAGTGACTAGGAAGCGGTGTTTGTGGTGGGGACTGAAGACAATGGCTTCGGTCTTCCCAATATTTAGTTGGAGGAAATTTCTGCTCTTCCAGCACTGGATGTCGGACAAGCAGCGTGACAAATCAGAGACGGTGGAGGGGTCGAGAGAGGTGGTGGTGAGGTAGAGCTGGGTGTCGTCGGCGTACATGTGGAAACTGATGTGTTTTCGGATGATGTCGCCGAGGGGCAGCATGTCGATGAGAAATAGGAGGGGGCCAAGGATAGATTAAGCACATGACAGGTCAGTCCGCTCCTGACAGAGAAAGACAGGTTAACGCTTCAGCTGGGAACCTACCCTAAAATAAGGAGGTGGATCTGAACTATTACTGACTTATTCATCACTTTCCTTACCACTTCCCTGACATCTGTGTTAATCTTGACAGGTTGACAGAAGCTGAAAGCGCTGCAAACTCTACAATGATGCTTTATGCAATCCAGGCCACGGTGATCTCTTTGGTTTCATATTACCTCAGGATGAAAGCTGATCATTCATTCACCTGTGGGATTGTACGTGTCAGTGTCGGCTCCTGCACGTGTATGCTACTTGTAATAACAGAGGAATGTAAGTTGCGTTTTGAGATTTTGCCTGTGGCCAGAATCCAATGGTTGGGTCTGACTACTTCAAGTACCTGACGAGGCAAATGTTGGCTTTAGAGAGATGGGCCAAATGGGAAAAGCCCAGGTACACACTAGAATTTTGCTTTGGACTATCTAAATTGCATTCAGATGTCAAAGCCGAACTTCAGATCCTTAGCCCTCTCTTCCAAAGTTGCAATTGGTTCTAAGTCAATCTAAGGTGTCATCTACTGACACACCTATCACTCCCGTCACCGGGAGTAGACTGGGAGAGGAGAGAGGAAGTTGGTATCCAAATTCTACGTTGATGAAAATTGGGCAAATTATTGTTAATTAGTTCACGTTTTGGTCAATTCAACTCCGCTGGGATCAGAAAAATTACCTCAGGGCTTGTGGATGGATGGCGTTGACTTGGAAGCTGTTTAGAAGGCAATGACAGGCTTTTCGAGAGAGAAGTAAAGTACTGAAAGAAAGTATTTGTACATCCCATCGTCCCATTGTACTAGTCCTAGTAAAGAAAGAACGTGCATTTATACAGTGCCTTCCACGGCCTCAGGATGTCCCAAAGCGCTTTATAGTCAATTAAGTACTTTGTACGTGTAGTCACTGTTGTAACGTAGGAAAACGTAGGAGCAGCCCATTTGCACACAGCAAGGTCCCACAAACAGCAATGAGACAATGACCAGATAATCTGTTTTTTAGTGACGTTAGTTCAGGGATAAATATTGATCAGGGCACCCGGGAGAACTCCCCTGCTCTTCTTCGAAATAGTGCCATGGGATCTTTTATGTCCACTTGAGAGAGCAGACGGGGCCTCGGTTTGACATCTCCACCGAAAGATGGCACCTCTGACAGTGCAGCGCTCCCTCCGTACTGCACTGAGGTGTCAGCCTATCTTACAGGCAAAGGTTTCTTGGAGTGGAACTTGAACCTACAACCTTCTGACTCCAAGGCGAGGGTGCTATCACTGAATCAAGATGGACACTCAGTAATTGTAGTGTCATCTTGATAGACTCACTGTGGGTCATTTGATACTTACTCAGGACTGTTCTGGAGATCCTTTGACACTGGTTGAAGCCTTGAAGCCTGTCTTTCTTGGTTGTACTTTAAACCTGACTGTTACAGTATCGCTGCAATTTAAGCGCATTCATTGCTCAAGTCATTACTGAAGAGCAACAGATCCTTGACACTTGGATGGCAGACAACAAGATCCCTGTCGAACAGACCATCTCATTGTTCTCACTGTGTCCCTACAGCCCAGTCTTTGGAACCAAGGAAAGCAGCGTAGAGTTTCGGAATGTGTATCAGGTGGCCGCTGGGAGATTGTAAAGCCTGCTCCACAAAGGCTGATGAAACAATGAGTGATTCAGCTCTTAAAACGACACTTGTAATTGCCTGATTGTTGAGGTTAAAAACATCACTCATCGGAACTGTGTCCCAGGTATATTCTTGTCAAGTACAACCACTTACAGGTGTAATTAAGGTGAGTGAATTCTTGTGAAGCCTTGTGGTTCATTGAGGTGATGAAAGAGAAATGAAATACTAGAGTGTTGGATTGGAGCGCTCATGTTAAGGCAGTGACAAGGTTTACCTTATAAGCGCCAGGTGTGCACCTTACCTAGTTAGAAAGTCACAGCTGATGTCTCACAAGGTAACCTGCAAAGACACAAGGAAGGTCCTTTCACCTAACCCACCTGGCCGGAGACTGATGGGATCGGATTGGATCGACCGCCTGTTTTACACTTCCATGGATTTCTGATCTTACCTTCCGTTGACTTCAATGGAAAGCAAAATCGGGCAGGTTGTAAAATGGGCGGCCAATCTGATCCGGGTTAAAATGACCCCCAAGGAAAAGAACACTACAGCTTACTGCCTGGTGAATTACTGCCATTCGGATAACAGAACTGCCTGATCAACGTGAGCACGCCATCAATGCTCGACTTTAACCATTCCTCCGCAGGATTCCTGAGGGGATTTGCCACTTCTCAAGATTTAAAAAAGAATAGGAAAGACTTGAATTTCTAGCGCCTTTCACGACCGCAGGGCATCCCAAAGCGCTTTACAGCCAATGAAGTAATTTTTGAAGTGTAGTCACTGTTGTAATGTAGGAAACGCGGCAGCCAATTTGCGCACAGCAAGGTCCCACAAACAGCAATGTGATAATGACCAGATAATCTGTTTTAGTGATGTTGGTTGAGGGATAAATATTGTCCAGGACACCGGGGATAACTCCCCTGCTCTTCTTCAAAATACTGTAGTGCCATGGGATCTTTTACGTCCACCTGAGAGAGCAGACAGGACCTCAGTTTAACATCTCATCCGAAAGGACAGCACCTCCGACAATGCAGCACTTCCTCAGCACTGCACTGGAGTGTCAGCCTAGATTTTTGTGCTCAGGTCTCTGGAGTGGGACTGTGAACCCACGACCTTCTGACTCAGAGGCGAGTGTGCTACCCACTGAGCCACAGCTGACACCTAACTTTGCCTATGTGACCTCGGAGTGATTTGGGATTATTTTATATTCAGATGGCAACACGGTGGCTTAGTGGTTAGCACTGGTGCCTCACAGCGCCAGGGACCTGGGTTCGAATCTGACCTCGGGTGACTGTCTGTGTGGAGTTTGCACATTCTCCCCGTGTCTGCGTGGGTTTCCTCCGGGTGCTCCGGTTTCCTCCCACAGTCCAAAAATGTGCGGGTTAGGTTGATTTGGCTATGATAAATTGACCCTTAGTGTTAGGGGGGGATTAAATATGTGGGGTTATGGGGATAGGATGGGATATGTTAGGGGGAATTAAATACGTGGGGTTACGGGGGTAGGGTGGGATATGTGTACTGTGGGGATTAAAGCAGGGACAGGGTACTGGATTTGGATGATCAGCCATGATCGTATTGAATGGTGGAGCAGGCTCGACGGGCCGAATGGCCTACTCCTGCTCCTAGATTCTATGTTTCTATGTTTCTATGTTGTTATTAAGTTAAATTCAGCACATAGGGGGTGAAAAACCTCACAATGTACAAGACCCTAGTGGGTAAAATTTCATGTATGTATTGCATTTATCCTGTGACAAAATCATAGTGGGAGCATGTAACTGCTGGAGGAGCTTCAAATCTTATAAATCCTGCTGTGTTTCAATTAATGAGGTTTGACAGTATTTATCTCTGTTTAATTTTCACACGGTCCTTGAACTGAAATGGTTAGTGCTTCACTTTTATAGATCTAGTGGAACTCATCTGAAATTCATTGCTTCTCCCAACCCCAGAGATATCATGAATGACATGTGGGTGGGGCGAGGCGTGCGGAAAAAGAGCAGGTACAACACGAGATAGATACAGAATAAAGGTTCTTCTCCACTGTCCCAGCTGGCCCTCCCAGGACAGATATAACACGAGATAGATACAGGATAAAGGTCCCTTTACACTGACCTAACAGGCCCTCCCAGGACAGATACAACACGAGATAGATACAGGATAAAGGTCCCTTTACACTGACCTAACAGGCCCCCCAGGACAGATACAACACGAGATAGATACAGGACAAAGGTCCCTTTACACTGACCTAACAGGCACACCAGGACAGATACAACACGAGATAGATACAGGATAAAGGTTCTTCTCCACTGTCCCAGCTGGTCCTCCCAGGACAGATATAACATGAGATAGATACAGGATAAAGGTCCCTTTACACTGACCTAACAGTCCCCCCCCCCAGGACAAGTACACCTCAAGTTAGAAAAGTTCTCTAAAGACAAAAAGAAGAAGACTTTCCTTTATATAGCACCTGATAACATCGTGAAGCACTTCACATACAATTGGTTACTTTGAAGTAGAGTAATTGAATGTTATGAAAAAAAAGTGATGCAACCATTTTGTACAGAGCAAAGTCCCACAAAGAGCAATGAGATGAATGACTGGTTAATCAATATTTTTATTGGTGCAGGTTGAAGGAGGAATGTTGGACAAGACAGCGTAGAGTTTCAGAATGTTCCTGCTCTTCTGAAAATGAAATCTTCAACATCCAACTTAACTGCTTGCCATGATTTTCCAATCTTCTCTAGATGCGGGGGAGGTGCCTGAGGATTGAAAAGTGGCAAATGTGATACCCTTGTTCAAGAAAGTGTGTAAGGACAATCCTAGTAACTACAGGCCGGTCAGTTTAACATCAGTGGTGAGTAAAGTTTTAGAAACAATAATCAAGGAAAAAATTAATGGGCACTTGGAGAGGTTTAAGCTAATTAAGGAAAGCCAACACGGGTTTGTAAAAGGCAGAAATAACAACAGAAAATGCTGGAAGCACTCAGCAGGCCAGGCAGCATCCGTGGAGAGAGAAACAGAGTTAACGTTTCAGGTCTGTGACCCTTCATCAGCTATTGTGTTTGTAAAAGGCAGATCGTGTTTGACTAATCTAATTGAATTTTTTGATGAAGTAACAGGGAGGATTAATGAAGGGAATGCAATGGATGTTGCCTACATGGATTTTCGGAAGGCGTTTGACAAAGTACCACATAGAAGGCTGGTTAACAAAATTGAGGCTCATGGAATAGGTGGGTCAGTGGCAGCTTGGATAAGGAATTGGCTTAAGGATAGAAAACAGCGAGTTGTGGTAAATGACTGTTTTTCAGACTGGAGGATCGTAGACAGTGGTGTTCCCCAAGGGTCAGTGCTGGGGCCACTGCTTTTTTGATATATATAAATGACCTAGATATTGGAATAAAGAGTAGAATTTCTAAATTTGCCGATGACACCAAACTTGGGGGTGTGGCAAACAGTGAGGATGATACCAATCGACTGCAACAGGACATAGAAAGGCTAGTAGAATGGGTAGACAAGTGGCAGATGGAATTTAATACAGAGAAGTGTGAGGTGATGCATTTTGGCAGAAGGAACAGGGAGAGGCAATATACACTTAATGACACAGTTTTAAAGAGTGTGCAGGGACAGAGGGACCTGGGAGTTAATGTGCATAGGTCCCTGAAGGTGGCAGGACATATTAAGAGAGTGGTTAGCAAAGCATATGGGATCTTGGGCTTCATAAATAGAGGTATTGAGTACAAAAGTAGAGAAATAATGCTGAACCTTTATAAAGCCCTGGTTAGGCCACAACTGGAGTATTGTATCCAGTTCTGGTCACCACACTTTAGGAAGGATGAGAAGGCCCTTGAGAGGGTGCAGAGGAGATTTACCAGAATGGTTCCAGTGATGGGGGATCTTAGCTACAAGGACAGGTTGGAGAAGCTGGATTTGTTTTCATTAGAACAAAGGAGGTTGAGGGGTGATTTGATAGAGGTGTACAAGATTATGACCGGTTTGGATAGGCTAGACGGGGAAAGGCTGTTCCCACTAGTTGATGGTACAAGGACTAGGGGACTAAGGTTTTGGGCAAGAGATACAAGGGGGAGGTGAGGAAAAACTTTTTTACTCAGCGAGTGGTGAGGACCTGGAACTCGCTGCCGCTGGAAGTGGTGGAAGCGGAGACACTCAATGTTTTCAAGGGGAGACTGGATAGGCACTTGAGGGAAATAAACTAGCAGGGCTACGGGGATAGAGCGGGGGAATGGGACTGACTGGATTGCTCTACAGAGAGCCGGCACGGACTCGCTGGGCCAAATGGCCTCCTTCTGTGTCGTTATGACTCTATGACTATGACTCTATGACCACCAGAAGGCCCCTTAGTTTAACGTCTCATCCAAAAGACAGCACCTCTGACAGGACAGCACTGTCTCAGTATCACACTGAGAGACAGACAGTAAAGGAGAGTGACAGAGTGTGAAAGAGAGGCGGACGCTCTCTGACGTATCTGTTTATGCCACAACCAGTTAAAGAGACCAAGACCTTATTGTCTCCCAATCTCTCTCTCCTACAAATACTCACTGCAGAACCTACCTTGCACACACCCTTTCTCTGTCTCTCAATCTCTCTCTCACTACTGTTGCACACACTCTGTAGCACACCACATTCCCTCTCTTGCATTTTGTTTCTCTGTCTGTCTGTCCTCTCACGCTGTCTCTCTAACACACTTTCATTCTCACACTCTCACTCTGTCTCTCACGCTCCCCCATCTCTCACACACAGAAACTGCACTCCCTGAGTCTCTTTCACGTTCTGTCCCTCAAATTCTTTGTGTCTCTCAACCCTCACTCATTATTTCCATTCACTATCACTCTCTCTTGGAATCTCTGCCTATCTCTCACACTCCATTTCCCTTTCTCTATCACTCTCTCTCATTCTCTGCCTCTCTCAAACTCTGTTTCCCATTATCATTCTCTCTCATTCTCTGCCTCTCTCAAACTCTGTTTCCCTTTCTCTACCACTCTTGCATTCTCTGCCTCTCTCAAACTGTTTCCCTTTCTCTATCACGCTCTCTCTCTCTCATTCTCTGCCTCTCACACTCCATTTCCCTTTCTCTACCATTCTTGTATTCTCTGCCTCTCTTTCACACCCATGTCACTCTCCTTTTCTGTCTGTCTCCCACTCTGTGTCTCCCTCGTGCACACTCTTTCTGACTTGGTTTTTCCCTCACACTCTCATGTGTGTTGTTGTAGGGACTCCTGTGATTCTGTCGGACATTTACTGCCGGGCTTTGCTGACACAGACAGTCACCTCTTGACCTTCACGTGCTCTTATTGGCAGGTGGCCTGTTAAATAGAGAATCCTGACCGATCCTTGGATGAGGTCCAAGTCACAAAGGTTGGGAGGTCAGTCGTGAGGATAAAAATTAAATAATCGGCGTTTTCTGAAGGAAGAGGAAGATGAAGGAAGTGTCTGTGTAGCAAAGTCTGGAGCTGCAGACTTTGTTTATTGACTGTACACTGTGTTCTACTTCACATCGCTGTTTAAGATCAGTCTATGGGGCTTGTTTAGTTGGAGTGCAAATGGTCTTCTCCTGCCAAGTCAGGTGCTTCTTCACCTTTCCTTTGAAGCACGAGTCTGCTGGAGAGGATCTGCTTCTTCACAGGTAGGTAGCAACGTAAACAAATTCTGGGGACAAGTGACAACAGTGCCTCAGCAGGGCTGAGATCACAGGCACTTTCAGCCATGCAATGGTGGGGTGAGGGAAAGACTACACTGCTCCTGCACCACACAAGAGACAAAGCGGATTCCTCTACTCTAGAGGAATAGAATTCAAATTCCAGAGAGATAGAATTGAAAAGCAGAGCAGTTTGGTGGCATAGTGGTTAGCACTGTTGCTTCACAGCGCCAGGGACCCGGGTTCGAATCCGGCCCCGGGTGACTGTCTGTGTGGAGTTTGCACATTCTCCCCGTGTCTGCGTGGGTTTCCTCCGGGTGCTCCGGTTTCCTCCCACAGTCCAAAGATGTGCGGGTTAGGTTGATTTGGCTATGATAAATTGACCCTTAGTGTTAGGGGGGAGTAAATATGTGGGGTTACGGGGATAGGGTGGGATATGTTAGGGGGGATTAAATATGTGGGGTTACGGGGATAGGGTGGGATATGTGTCGGTGCAGGCTCGATGGGCTGAAATGGCCTCTATCTGTACTGTTGTGATTCTGTGAAGTTATGCTAAACCTTGGTTAGACCACACTTGGAGTACTGCGCACAGCTCTGGCCTCCAGATTATAAAAAGGATATAGAGGCACTGGAGAAAGTGAAAAGAAAATATTTACACGGATGATACCAGGACTGAGAGGCTACAACTATCAGCTGCTTTTCTTTCCTTGCCCTCCTGTGGATCCGGGAGGATTCGGAGTGCTCCTCCAAGCACCACAGCACTATGGCTGGGCGCTGCGGCTCGGGGCCCCCCCCCCCCCCCCAAGGACATACCCGAGAGCCACTGCCGGTGAAACAGTTCTGTTAGCTCAAATGGGTGGCAAATCAGACTTTCCCCAACCTCCCATTCAACCCTCCTCATCTAAGCGGATGATGGTGTCCACCATAGGGCGAATTTCAAAGTTGCTACGCTGTGTTTGGCAAAGGCTGCATCTTCCTTTAGCACCAACCATGAGCTGGGCTTATGGGAAACAAGGCCTCAGGCTCCACCTGTAACTGGAAACTCCAATGTGGGCCATTTCATTCAATCTATTCATTTCCCCCCTCCCCACCTCAGCTTAGACTTCCCGTTTCCAACATTAGGAACAGGAGTTTGGAAACTTGTAACCTCCAGCCCCAGTGAATGAGTGTGTCAGCCCATTGGGTCATCTGTCTCCGGGTGAGACTCTGCTGTTGGAAAAATGCAGCATCTCAGTCCAAAGAACAGGGGGAAAAGGAAAGAGAGGTCAAGCCAAAGTAAACTGTCTCTGTTTATATTATAAATTAAAGTTTAGCATTTATTTTAATCCTGTTAGGACAGGGAGCTTGTATTATAACAACCTTGCAACTAGTTGGTCAGTGTGTGCACTTGTATGTGTGTGTGTCTTTGTACACGTGTGTGTCTTTGTGTGTTCATGTCTGCATGTGTGTATTTGTCTTTGTGTGGTATATGCCTTTATCTGTGCGTATGTGTGTATCTGTCTGTTTGCATATGTCTTTGTGTGCGTGTGCGTGTATGTGCCATTGTCTATATGCGTGCATGCTCACTTACAGACTGAAGAGTATTTGTGTGTTTATATCTGCGCGCGCATGTGTGAGTGTATATGTTTGTTTGGGTGTACGTGTCTTTTTCTGTGTGTGTATGGTTGTATGTCTGTGTTTCTGTATGTGTGTGTACATATGTGCCGTGTGTGTCTGTATGTGCACGCGTTTATGTCTGTACATGTGTGTGTTTGTGTCTGTGTGTGTATGCGTGTTTGTGTCTGTGTCTGTGCGTGTGTGTGTGTATATATATATATATGTGTGTGTGCGTTTGTGTGTGTGGGTATCTACATGTTGTGGGAAGGGGAGTGGATCCAGCTCTGACACTAAAATTCAAAGTATATTTTGATGGCTCTAAACCTTAGAATCATAGAATTATAGAATGATACAGCACAGAAGGACTCCACTCGGTCCATCGCAAATGTGCCAGCTCTTTGAAAGAACTGTCCAATTAGTCCCACTCCCCTGCTCTTTCCCCGTAGCCCTGCAATTTATTTCCCTTCAAGTATTTATCCAATTCCCTTTCGAAAGTTACTACTGAATCTGCTTCCACCGCCCTTTAAGGCAGTGCATTCCAGATCACAACAACTCGCTGCGGAAAAAAAAATTCCTCATGTTGCCTCTGGTTCTTTTGCCAATCACCTTAAATCTGTGCCCTGTGGTTACCGACCCTTCTGCCACTGGAAACAGTTTCTCCTTATTTACTCTATAAAACCCTTCATGATTTTGAACATCCCTATCAAATCTCCTCTTATCCTCCCCTGCTCTAAGGAGAACAACCCCAACTGAAGTCCCTCATCCCTGGTACCATTCTCGTAAATCCCTTCTGCACCCTCTCCAAGGCCTTCACATCCTTTCTAAAGTGTGGTGCCCAGAATTGAGAACAATACTCCAGCTGAGGCCTAACCAGTGTTTTCTAAAGGTTTAGCATGACTTCCTTACTTTTATACTCTATGCTTCTATTAATAAAGCCCAGTATCCCGTAGGCTTTTTTAAAAGCCTTCTCAACTTGTGCTGCCGCCTTCAAAGATTTGTGTACAAACACCCCCGGCTCTCTCTGTTCCTGCACACCTTTTAAAATTGTACCATTTAGTTTATATTGTTGCCTCTCCTCATGTTTCCTACCAAAATGTAGCACTTCACATTTCCCTGCGTTAAATTTCATCTGCCATGTGTCTGCCCATTTCACCAGTCTGTCTATATCCTCCTGAAGTCTGTTACTATCCTCCTCATTGTTTACTACATTTCCGAGTTTCATGTCATCTGCAAATGTTGAAATTATGCCCTGTATACCCAAGTCCAGGTCATTAATATATATCAAAAGAGCAGTGGTCCCAATACTAACCCCTGGGGAACACCACTGCACACTTCCCTCCAATCTGAAAATCAACCATTCACCATACTCTCAGCTTTCTGTCTCTTAGTCAATTTTGTATGCACTCTGCCACTGTCCTTTTAATCTCATGTGCTTTGATTTTGCCAACAAATCTATTATATGGTACATTGTCAAATACCTTTTGAAAGTCCAAATACACATCAACCACACTACCCTCATCAACCTTCTTTGTTACTTCATCAAAGAACTCATTCAAGTTAGTCAAACACGATCTGCCTATAACAAATCCATGCTGACTTTCCTTTATTAGCCCATACTTTTCCAAATGCCAATTAATTTTGTGCTGGTTTATTGTCTCTAAAAGTTCCCCCACCACGGACGTTAAGCTGACAGGCCTGTACTTGCCGGGTTTATCCCTCTTCCCTTTTTTGAACAGGGGTGTAACATTTGCAATTCTCCAGCCCTCTGGCACCACTCCCATATCTAAGAAGGATTGGAATATTGTGGCCAGAGCCTCTGCAATTTCAACCCTTATTTCGCTCAGTAACCCAGGATGCATCCCATCCAGACCAGGTGACTTTTCTACTTTGAGGATTGCCAACCTTTGAAGTACCTCCTCTTTATCTATTTTTATCCTATCTAATATTGCCACTACCTCCTCCTTTACTGCTGCATTGGCAGCATCTTCTTCTCCAGTGAAGACAGAGGCAAAGTACTCATTTAGTACCTCAGCCATGCCCTCTGCCTCCACACGATCTCCTTTTTGGTCCCTAATCAGCCCCACCCTTCCTTTGACTATCCTTTTACTATTTATATGTTTATAAAAGACTTTTGGGTTCCCTTTTATGTTAGCTGCTAATCTATTCTCATAATCTCTTTGCCCCTCTTACTCCCTTCTTTCAGATTTTCTCTGCACTTTCTGTATTCAGCTTGTTTCTCTACTTTATTATCAACCTTACAATTGTCATAAGCCTCCTTGTTACTTGATACAATTTAAAAGGATTCCTGTTTGCTTGCGATCCCCTTCAGTAAAGTTACATACACTTACATCACCTCACTTTGTAAATCCCTCAGTGCGGTAACACCGAGCTCGCAGCACAAATCTGTCATCAAATCACAACAGCTCCAGCCAAGCCCAGATTGTGTGTTCATACTCTTGTCTATCTTAGATTTTAATTAAATTGGGAATTAAAACAATGTAACTATCTTACGATGGGCCTCAGTCCACATCAGCACACGTGCAGTGGCGGTGTCATTGATCAGAGTTATGGGATTAGGGCTTCGCGAGGCATTTCTCTCATGTTCTGCGCCCAAGGCCACACCCGTTGTGATCACATGCTCCCTACGATTTTAATTTTCACCATTGGGTGGGACACTGTTGGTAGCAGATCGTACGCACGTTCTGCACTCGCCCGATGTGACTTCAGTGGAAAGGAAAGTTGGACGGGAGTATCAAGGATGGCTAATCCGCTACTTTCAGTTCTGACCCTCTGACCGCCCAGTGGTTCCAATCCTGTATTGTAACAGGGGTGTCGTCTGTTGGCTACAACTAGTCAGGTTGAATGACTGCCAGTTGTAATGTTGCATTGGCACGCTGGAGATTTAACTCAATTATTTCAACGGCTTAGGCAGAAGTGTCACAGATTCTTCTCTGCCTCCCTCAGGGGTTCAGTAAGCATGTACAGTGACAGTGCAAACTGTAAACGATCTGTTAGAAGGATGAGCCAATTGACCTCATTTATTTCATTCTTCCATACAATAGATATCAAGGAAAAGGTAATGATTCCCTTTCATCTGGTGCTGACATTAATGTGTACGTCTTCGTGCCAAATTCTTCATATCTACACCTGGTATATAGTATGCCCAGCAGGCTGTGTTAGTGACAGAGAGAGGGATATTAAACTGTCCAGCATGTCAGAAAGGTACAGCAGCTGGATACATATCATATAGCTGTTGCCCTGTTACTCTCGCAATGTTTGTGTGCCTGTTTTGCGTTGTGCTGCAGTCCGATTACATGATTCACATGTTACTAGAGAGCTGAATAAGCCTGTGGTGTTGGGTAATAGAGTCAGACAACACCGCTCATGCATGGCCAGGTGACTACACACTCCTACACCCAGTGCAAGCCCTATGCAAATCCATTGCTACCTCTTTGAGTGAGATCACCAAATTGATGCCAATTATTCAAGTTCTTACTGGAAGTCAGAGAGGAGATAACAGAGGCCCCGACATCAATTTTTAAATCCTCCTTGGATCACTTTGTACAAGAGGTAGGTTACCTCATAATATAAAACAGGGTCAGGGTGCGCTCCTGGACTAGTTTCAAGCGCCTAAAGGGATTGGAGAGGAATTTCCAGACGCTTTTCCCTAATTGGCCTGGGTTTTATGTGGTTCTTTGCCTGGAGAAAGTACAGTGAGTTTGTTAGCAAGTCAGTTCATTCATTCTTTCGTTCGTTAGTTAGTTAGAGTCTCCTGTGTCTAGTGGCACAAAGCGACCCATTTCTTCCGCTGCTGTCTGTTCAGAGAAAGTTATCTGACTCCGATTGGGGGTATCATCGTGCCTTACATTCAGCAGATCGTGGTTCTCCATTGTTGATATGTCTGAAACAGACTTGTCCAGTCTCTAGGTTGTTTCTGTAACAAAAGGCATTTTTATGTGGCCAGGCTGTTAGCCTGACTCACAATCTCTTACCAGGAGGACTGGCCTTTAGTTTGGCGCCTACCTTTCGGCCTGTCCTCCTAACTTGTTTACAGCAAGGACCCACAAGCTGCAATGCGATAGTGACCAGAAAAGCTGTTTTTAGTGATGTTGAGTGAGGGAGGGATAAATATTGACCAGGACACCAGGGGGGGAACTCACCTGCTCTTCTTTGAAAGTGCTGTGGGGTCTTTTACGTCCACTGAGAGAGCAGACGGGGCCTCGGTTTAACATCTCATCCGAAAGACGGCACCTCCGACAGTGCAGCACTCCCCCAGTACAGCACTGCAGTGTCTCACGACCTTCTCAGAGGTGAGAGTGCTACCACTGAGCCACCGACTGATACCTAGCCTCGTTTTTGGAGCGGGGGGTGAGTTTCTAATTCACAGCGCTGCTCCCCTGCCTACAACTGGCCTCGAGTTAAAATCGAGGCCCATGTAGAATCATAGAATAGAATCATAGCACAGCACAGAAGGAGGCCATTTGGCACATCGAGTCTGCGCTGGCTCTTTTGAAGAGCAGTCCAGTCAGTCCCACTCCCCCGGCTCTTTCCCCATATCCCTGCAATTTCTTTCTCCTTCAAGTTTTTATCCAATTCCCTTTTTGAAGACTACTATTGAATCTGTATCCCCCACCCTATCAGGCAGAGTATTCCAAATCCGGCTGGTGTTATATGGACTTTAATTCAATCACTAAATCCGGTATCGCATTCCACAGCCTCACAATCCTCTGTGTAAAATAGTTTCTCCTGCTTTCGCTCCTAAATCTCTTACATTGAATCGGAATCGTATCTCTGCAAGTAACATGTCGCTGCCCCTCAGAGCATTAAGTCATAGGATCCCTTATCGCTCTGAATGCTAGAAATTGGGCCAAAAACAGGCACTGAAGGGTCCAATATGGCGTGTGCGCGCTCATTCGGCGTGGAGAGAGTGCCGCCGGTCAAAGTGGTTCGGCCGCCCCAGAGTCATCCAGGGCACACGCCTGAAACCAGCGTTTGGCCGTGCATGTTTGGGTCAGTTTTCTCAAGCCTAAAGCCGCCAAACCAGCGGCTCCTAAAGGGACCGCCAGCGGGTGACAGAGGCAGAAAAACCGCGGGTGGCAGAGGCTGCTCGCCGACAGTAGGAACCAAAGTGGCGGAATCAGCTGCCGGGCCATCCTGCAATGGGTCTTCACAATTGGAGGAGGGGACCGGCCAAATCCCAGCAAGGGAGGCCTCACGGGCAGCAGGCAAACAAGGTCAAAGGGAGGTACATCAAGAAGTAGTGATTAGATGTCGCCAAGTCTTGAGTTTGGTGTACTGTACATGACAGGACCTGTCACCGAGACTAGTACTGTACTAGTTGAGAGCGAATTGTTCCCTTTTTGCCTGATGTGCGGAATGTGTAGCAGTCTGACAAGCTTTTTTTTATCTCGTTTGTCAAATGCTGCAATGTGTTGGCATAAAGAGCTCCGTCTACATGTTGCGAGTGTGCGATGATGAGGAGCCTCACCTGCCACCAGCGCATAGCAGAAATCCTAGATTTCCATTCATATATTTCCATCCATTGATTTAAACTCATTGATTTCCATTCATTGGGGTAGAAATTAGGTCGCGCCCCATTTGGGGCGCAAATATCGTCCGCGCGCAAATATTAGCGCCTGGCGCTAATTATCGGCACTGACAGGAAACTTCACTTTTACCGCCCCGGGAGGTGAGTGGAGCGCTAAATTAGGCGCTGCACACCTGTCTTAAGGCGCAAAGGCCTAGGAGTGAGGCGCTAACTCAGCGCACGAGCGCAGCGCAGCTGCTGCCAGTTAGCGAGGGAACACAGACACACTGGCGCCGGACACTTCTTAAAGCGGGGGGGGCCACTTGCTCCCCAGCCACACCCTGCTCATTGCAGCCTTGAATCTCAGCCTGGAGAGACCTGTAATCCATTTTGCTGCCAAGCATGGAGAGGGTGAGAGAACGCGCTCATCGCTTCACCGAGCGGGCCTTGGATGCTCTGGTTGACGCAGTGGAGCGCAGACGATGCATGCTGTTCCCAGAGAGTGGCAGGAGGCCTTTGCCACGCGAGTTCAGAAGAGTGTGGAGGGAGGTGGCTCAGAGCGTCTCCTCCAGGAGCATGGTGCCCAGGACCCATGTCCAGTGCCGCAAAAAGTTCAACGACCTCACTCGGGTCGTCAGGGTGAGTGGCTTTTTCTCAATACCTCTCCATCCCTCCATCTCAACCTCACTCTATGGCCAGAGGGTCTTAAAACCCCAATGCACAACACTCATCCAACACCTATGGCCCTTTCATCAAACACACACACACATTCCACACTTTGCATACAGTAAGGGCTATTCACCTATGGGAGGCACATCAGGCAAGACCATGGCTGTATATTGTAAGGGCTATTCACCTATGGGAGGCACATCAGGCAAGACCATGGCTGTATATTGACTCAGATGCTGTCCTTTTTCTTGCAGGCTAAGCTGGCTCATAATCGGAGACAGCAGCAACGGACGGGTGGAGGGCGGCTTCAGCTGCAACCCCTCAGCGATCTGGAGGAGCGCGTCCACAGGATTGTGGCAAGCCGGGTGATCGGTCCCGTCGCCACTGGAGACGCCGACCCCGTTGTGGACAGCAATGGTAAGGTCATCACCTTTTTGTCCTCTGTCCTTCCACTTGTCCCTCACAATACCAGCCTTTGACACTTTCAATCCAACTTGCTAACTCGCTGCACTTATTCCTCCCTTACTGCCACCCTGTCCTCACGCTAAAGCCACTCTTGTACCTCCCTGCTTTCAGATGGTGATTCACCAGCTGAGGAGATGGTCCCTGAAGCTGCCACTGGGAGTGATGCTGCAGCTGAGGAGGAAGAGGAAGCCGGAGCATCAGTGCCACCCTCTCCCGAGGAAGCCCATGGCTACACTGGGAACACGCCTTCCCCGGAGGGGAGCAGGGGGGAAGGGGCTGATGATGGTGAAGTTCCAGGACCCAGCGGGCTGCAGCAACGCCATGGGGGGGGGAGGGAAGAACGGGGGAGCAGGGGGGAAGGGGCTGATGATGGTGAAGTTCCAGGACCCAGCGGGCTGCAGCAACGCCATGGGGGGGGGAGGGAAGAACGGGAGCCTTCTCCCCAGAGGGAGAGTATGCCAGACACTCCTAATGCAATGGACGCAGAGGAGGAGCGGCTGATTGCAGAAATGAACAGCCAGGCGGTGGTCATGCACACTGAGCTCATGGGTGCAGTGGGAAGGGTGCCCGAATGCATTGAGGCACTGGCAAGGAGTGTGGAGCACTTCGCTGTAGCACAGGCGGATGCCACACTAAAGCTTACTGCTGCAATTCAGTCACTGGCTGCCAGGAACCCATCTGAGCCTGCTCTCATGCAGACTCAGATTGAGGCCACGCGAGCACTGACTGCTGCCATCCTCGATGGTTCGTGCACATGTCCCCGGGGCTGTCACCGCGCCGCAGCAGGCCAGCAATCTGTTCTCAGGCAAATTGCTCCGGATGCTGAAGTGCTGCCCCGTGGGAGTGCCAGTGTGTCGGGCGAGCAGGGAGTTGCTGTCCTCTCTCACGATGACAGCATTCCTGCTGCCAACACTGTCACTTCTCCACTGCACTTGCCACCGCCTGTAGGACAGACTGCTGCCGCCCATGCAGAGTTGGTGCAGTCTGCAGCCGGGCCCTCCAGGCCCAGAAGTGGTCGAGGCCGTCCTTCAGGGGCATCTGCAGTGTCAGGGTCTGACAAGCAGCAGCCTTCCACCAGCCTTGCTGCAGCCACTGAGGTCCCATTACGGAGGAGCAGTAGGGTTAGAAGGGGGGAAGTGCGCAAGGGAAGGAGATCACCCTCGAAGGGCAAAAAGTAGGAGGTGTGCCAAAATGCTGGTCATTTTTTTATTAAAGGCCGAGGTTCATGGCCCAACTTTTGTTTAGTGTTTTGGACATTATCTCCAGGTTGTGAGAACCAGTTATGTTATTGACTGTTTTTTTGTGTTTATTTCTATGAGTTTGTCATGAGGAATTGACACACACAGAGTTTGTACAATAAATAAGTTTCTGTATTCAAAATATACATGGCTGGTGGTTGGAATTATTGGTGCCTTGGCCGGCTTAGGGGTTGCGTGCTGGGTTGATTCGTGTTTGTAGCACTGGCAGGGGCCCTAGAAGCGGCTTGCTATTAGTCGTTGACGGACGGCCCTTGCAGTTTGACCATTGTGGGCCGCCCTCCTGCCTTGGTGCTGCTGCTGATCATCGTCCTCGGCCAGTTCCTCCTCTTTCTCCTCCTCCTCTTGTGGTGCTGCAAGGCCTGGTGGCATTGGCTGCGTCCTGAGGATTGCCATGTTGTGCAACATGCAGCACACCACTACGAATTTGGAAACTTGCTCAGGCGAGTACTGCAGGGCTCCTCCGGAATGGTCCAGACAGCGGAATCGTTGTTTGAGCACGCCGATTGTGCGCTCAATAATGTTCCTCGTTGCTTGTTGGCTTTCCTGGTACCGCAGCTCAGCAGGGGTGTTTGGCGCACGGAGCGGTGTCATCAGCCAGGTGCTCAATGCGTACCCCTTGTCCCCCAGAAGCCAACCGACTGGCTGATGCGGTGCCTCGAAAATTTCTGCCACAGTACTCTGGCGCAGGATGAAAGCATCGTGGCAGCTGCCCGGATAGTGGGCATTGACAGCGAGAATCACCTGTCTGTGGTCACAGACCAACTGCACATTCAAGGAATGGAACCCTTTTCTGTTCCGGAACTCCTCTGCATTCTCTCGCGGAGCACGCAAAGCCACATGCGTGCAGTCAATGGCGCCCTGCACCATGGGGAAGCCCGCTACCCTCGCAAAGCCCATAGCACGGTCATGCTGCTTGTCTGGGGTCATAGGGAAGGAGATGAAGTCTCGTCTCCTTGTGAAGAGGGCATTGGTGACCTGCCGGATGCAGCGATGCACCGCAAACTGGGAGATATTGGCGAGGTCCCCAACAGCAGCTTGGAATGAGCCAGTGGCGTAGAAGTTCAAGGCCACTGTGACCTTCACTGCCACCGACAGAGACGTCCTGGACCTCAGCTGAGGCTGCAGATCTGGCTGCAGCAGGTGGCAGAGC
This sequence comes from Squalus acanthias, assembly GCA_030390025.1. Taxonomy (NCBI): domain Eukaryota; kingdom Metazoa; phylum Chordata; class Chondrichthyes; order Squaliformes; family Squalidae; genus Squalus; species Squalus acanthias. The sequence goes on from CM059438.1 coordinate 61,342,275, forward strand.
TCAGTGACCACCTCCTTGCTGAATCGCAGCCTTCGCAAACACAGCTCCTCGGACATGTGGATGTAGGAGAGCTGTTCACGATATACCCTGGGAGGGTAAGCTCTCCTGTACATGCGCCTGATGGGCCTCCTCCGTCTGGCCATCATTGCCACTCTCTGTCTGCGTCTCACTCTGCTCCGATTGAGCTGGAGCAGGACGACGCCCCCAATCATTGCAGCCCCCATCTTCTCTTTGCCAGAAAAGTAATGAGGTACAGCAACGAAAGTAGCAGCAAAGTTAGGATGAACTAGGCAAAACTACCTCACAAAGCGTTGAGTCAATGTAGAAGTCTCTCTCTCTCTCTCTCCGAATCTCTCTCTCTCTCTCAGAACGAGTGGTGCATAAATGTCGACCACAGAAAAAGACAGGAAGAGGCCCCCTTTAAATAGCGCCCCCCCCAGCCCCAGACCGATTGATAACGTTCCAGTCTTCCGGTCGTTGGAAGCGCCAGGCGGTAAGGCAGGGGGCGCCACTCAATTTCCGCTCCGGGGCGCCCCAAGGGCGTTGCACCACGGACTGACGTCACAATCTGCGCGCGCAGGTGGTCGCAGCGGTAAGTTTTAGCGCCGCCGCACAATCTCAAGTTAAGTTCTCGAGCGGCGCAAACAGCGCCGCGCCCGGGCGTTAGCGCCTTAACGCCCCATTAGCGCCCATTTAAGGCGCTAACGGGAGGCGCAACCAACTGAATTTTTACCCCATTGGATTTCAAAATTATGGATTTCCATCATAGGAAGATAGGACGTAGACCATTCAGCTCCTTGAGCCTGTTCCACCATTCAGTGAGATCATGGCTGATCTGTATCTCAACTCCATCTACCCCCACTTGGTTCCGTAACCCTTAATACCCTTGCCTAACAAAAAATCTATTCATCTCAGTTTTTAAATTTCCAGTTGACCCCCAGCCTCAACAGCTTTTTGGGGGAGGGAGTTCCAGATTTCCATTACCCTTTGTGTGAAGAAATGCTTTCTGACATCACCGCTGAATGATCTAGCTCTAATTTTAAGGTTATGCCCCTTAGTTCTGGACTCCCCCACCAGAGGAAATAGTTTCTCACTATCAACTCTTTTGATCATAAGCATCTCAATTAGTTCACCCCTCAGTCTTCTATACTCCAGGGAATACAAGCCAAGTCTGTGTAACCTGTCCGCATAATTTAGCCCTTTTAGCCCCGGTATCGTTCTGGTGAGTCTGCGCTGCATCCCCTCCATGGCCAATATATCCTTCCTGAGGGGCCGTGCCCTGAACTGAATGCAGTCTCCAGATAGGGTCTGACCAGAGATTTATGGAACTGGAACATAACTTCCACCCCTTTGTATTCCAGCCCTCTTGAGATAAAGGCCAACATTCCATTAGCCTTTTTAATCATTTTTTTGTACCTGTCCACCAGCTTTTAGTGATTTCTGTACCTGGACCCCTAAATCTCTCTGCTCCTGCATAGTTCCTAACTTCACACCATTTAGAAAATACTCTGATCTATCTTTCTTAGTCCAAAGTGGATGACTTCACGTTTCCCCACATTGAACTCCATCTGCCACAGTTTTGTCCATACACTGAATCTATCAATGTCCCAATGTCTGCTCCCAGTTACACTACTTAACATGCCTCCTAACTTGGTGTCGTCAGCAAACTTAGATATTCGTCTCTCTATAGCTGGGGCTGGGGCTGTGGGTTGGGGGTTGGGGACTGGGGACTGGGGTCTGGGGCTTGAGGGCTGGATGGACTGAGGTTAGGGGTTGCTGGGGGATTGGGGCTTGGGGCGGGGGTTTGGGCTGCGGGCTGGAGGCTGGGGCTGTGGGGTGGGGGAGGGAGCATTGCTTGGGGTGCGACAGCAGAATCAGGTCCCTGAGAGAGCAGCGGGTTTTCCTGATCCTGATCCTGACTACAAGCCCATTTGTTTTCAGCGTCCGGTTGCAGTCTGCCTGACGTCAGCCCTGCTGCACAGGGTGAACCTGGACACTCTCCAGAATCGTTTGTGTGCTGTTATTTGAATGAGGTAATCTGAAGAGTGAATGAGTGAAGGGATTAGGACCGATTTTGCACTGGTGTGGATCAGCTGCAGTGATGTGTAAAATCTGTGTGCAGGGAGAGCCAGTATGTACAGATCGTGTGAGGGGAGCCAATGTTCCAGGTGAACGACATTAAAAGCCAGCTGAGGGGTAAAGAATGTAGACGAAGCCCCGTCTGATCGATGTTATAACCCTCTCTCAGCCTCCCCAACACAGAGTTCAAAGTCTTTGAGGCTGTTGGCGTCTAAATTGTTCGCTCACTTAAAAATGATTGCTTGCGAAAGATCCAGAAATCTGCACAAGGATTATTTTCCCAAATATTATGCTTGTTGTCAGGCTGTCCCACCCTTTTTCAGAGAGGTGCACCTTCCCCTCTCACTGTGTCCCACTGCTTCACACACAGAGGTGATCCGCTCTTCTGTCCGGAGAGAGAAGGGATTGAGCAATGTGGTGAAAAAGTAGGCAGGTGGGCAGGCGCACGCTAGTTGGGCCTAATTGTCTTTTCCTGCTCCTAAAAAGAAAGAACGTGAATTTCTATAGCGCCTTTCATGACCTCAGGACCTCCTAAAATGTTTTACAGCCAATAAAGTACTTTTTGCTGTGTAATCACTCTTGTAATGTAGGAAACATGGCAGCCAATTTGCGCACAGCAAGTGCCCACAAACAGTGCTGAGGTAAATGACCAATGAATCTGTTGTAGTAATGTTGGCTGAGGGCTAAATGTTATCCAGGAAACCAGGATAACTCCCCTGCTCCTGCTTTAGAATAGTGCCACAAGATCTTTTACATCCACCTGACAGGGAAGATAGGGAAATAACAACAGAAAACGCTGGAAAAACTCAGCAGGCCAGGCAGCATCCGTGGAGAGAGAAACAGAGTTAACGTTTCAGGTCGAAGACCTTTCGTCAGATAGGGCCTCAGTTTAACATCTCATCCAAAAACCAACACTCCCTCAGTACTGCACTGGGAGTGTCAGCCTAGATTTTGTGCTTAAGACCCTGGAGTCAGATTTGAACCCACAACCTTCCTACTCAGAGGCAAGACATGCTACCACTGAGCCACGCCTGACACTACATTAATGACCTTAAGCCCAGGAGATCAGTCAGAGTCAGGAGCGCATCTTTGTGGCAGGTGGAAGCCCCTCCACGCTGGACATGCACCCCAAATCCACAAAAGAGGAAAATCAATGCTCAACCCTTTAAACTCACAAGGGAGCAGCGAGTTGTTGTGATCTGGAATGCACTGCCTGAAAAGGTGGTGGAAGCAGATTCAATAGGAACTTTCAAAACGGAATTGAATATATAGTTGAAAAGGAAACATTTGCAGGGCTGTGGGGAAAGAGCAGGGAGTGGGACTAATTGGAGAGCTCTTTCAAAGAGACGGCACAGGCACGATGGGCTGAATGGCCTCCTTCTGTGCTGTAAGATTCTATCATTTTATGATAAAGAAATTTTCAGAAGCTATGGGTAGAAAAGGCTAAGAGCACTGACAGTGTTCATCGTTTGAAGCTACTTTGCATTTATATAGCATCAGTCGTGATCTCTGGATGTCCCAAAGCACTTCACAGTGTGGTTACTGTAGGGAAATGCTATGATGATGAATAGTATAAAGCGCCATCTTGAATGGTGGAAGTTAATGAGAGATAGCCAGCATGGTTCCAGGAGTGGCAAATCGTGCTTAAGCAATTTATTGGATTAACTTAGTGAATGGGGTGAGACAGTGCACGTTGCACACCTACATTTCAGGAGGGCATTTGACATTGTCCTACATCATTGGCTATTGTATATGGTTTGGCCCATGGGTTAGAGGGTAACTGAATTAGAAATTAGCTGCTTGACAGACAGTAGTGAATAAGGAAGTCTCTGAATGGCAGCCAGTTATTAATGGTGTAACAGTGTTGGGATCATTGTTGTTTATGATTATTAGAAATGACTTGGCGAATGGAATCGTGCTCCAAATTGACACCAAATTGGGAGCTGTGGCAATGATGATTATCAAGGTGCACCAATACGAAAGGATTGAGAGCAGCGAGGTCTATGGGCTGAGAAGTGGTGGATGCAGTTTAATATGGAGAACTTTATACATTATCAGATTTAATTATATAATTTTAAAGGGGGTGAAGGAACAGAGAGGCCTGGGGGTGTGTGTACACAAATCTTTTAAGATGGCAGGACAAGTTGAGAAGGCTGTTAAAAAGGCATACGGGATCCTTGGCTTTATTAATAGAGGCCTAGAGTGCAAAAGCAAGGCAATTATGCTAAACCTTTATAAAACACTGGTTAGGCCTCAGCTGGAGTATTGTTCTCAATTCTGGGCACCACACTTTAAGAAGAATGCCTTAGAGAGGGTGCTGAAATGATTTACTCGAATGGCACCAGGGATGAGGGACTTCAGTTATGTGGACAGACTAGAGAAGCTGGGGTTGTTCTTCTTAGAGCAGAGAAGGTTCAGAGGAGATTTGATAGAGGTGTTCAAAATCATGAAAGGTTTTGATAGAGTAAATAAGGAGAAACTGTTTCCAGTGGCAGAAGGGTCAGGTAACCAGAGGACACAGGTTTAAGGTGATTGGCAAAAGAACCAGAGGCGACATGGGGAAACATATTTTTACACAGCGAGTTGTGATCTGGAATGCACTCTCTGATAGGGTGATGGAAACAGATTCAATAGTATTTTTCAAAAGGGAATTGGATAAATACTTAAAGGAAAAAAATTTGCAGGGCTATGGGGAAAGAGCGGGGTAGTGGGACTGGTTGGATAGCTCTACAAAACAGGCGGCACAGGCTTGATGGGCGAAATGGCCTCCTTCTGTGCTGTATCATTCTATGATTCTAGCAGAGGGAAGGAGAGTGTGGATTATGCGCTGAATGGAAATGTGCTTACTGTGTCAAAATAGGAAGAGGATTTGGGGGTTTTGGTGGACGGATCACTGAAGTGGTTGCTACAGTAGTCATAGACACTTAAAAAAACACAAACACAATGTTGGGATTAACTGATCAGTTGAGAGGAGTATTTCTAAAATTATATCTGGAGCATTGCATTCAGTTTGGGTTTCAAGAAGGATATTAAGTTGTTCGATAAGTTATTCTGGAAATAGTGGAGAACCAAGGGTCTAACGAGAATGAGGAACTGAAAGAAATTAGTATTAGTATAAGAGTAAAGACGTCTTACTGCAATTATATAGGGCCCTGGTGAGACCACACCTGGAGTATTTGGTCTCCTTACCTAAGGAAGGATATACTTGCCATAGAGGGAGTTCAACGATGGTTCACCAGACTGATTCCTGGGATGGGGGGATTGTCCTATGAGGAGAGATTGAGTAGACTAGGCCTATATTCGCTCGAGTTTAGAAGAATGAGAGGTGATCTCATTGAAACATACAAAATTCTTACAGGGCTTGACAGGGTAGACGCAGGGAGGATGTTTCCCCTGGCTGGGGAGTCTAGAACCAGGGGTCACAGTCTCAGAATAAGGTGTCGGCCATTTAGGACTGAGATGAGGAGAAATTTCTTCACTCAGAGGGCGGTGAATCTTTGGAATTCTCTACCCCAGAGGGCTGTGGAGGCTCAGTCGTTGATTACATTCAAGACAGAGATCGATAGATTTTTGGATATTAGGGGAATCAAGGGATATGGGGATAGTGCAGGAACGTGGAGTTGTGGTAGAAGATCAGTCATGATCTTATTGAATGGCGGAGCAGGCGCGAGAGGCCAAATGACCTACACCTGCTCCTATTTCTTATGTTCTTATGTAGAATGCAAAGGTGGGCTGCTAGATTACTTCCAGAACTATGGCGACAGAGCTTCAAGGAAAGTTGCCAACCCTGGGAAAGAGAAGACAGAGGGGTGATTTGATAGAAGTGTTTAAGATAATGATGGGTTTGGAGAATATGGATACAGATACGTTTTTCTGTCATGTGCGTAGCTCGAAAACAAGAGTTCATCGTTTCAAATTAGGGACAACAAAAAGAAGAGAAATTCAGGCAAAATCTTTTCAGTAAAAGGGAGATAAACTTCTGGAATGGAACCAGAAACTATAGGGTTCAAAGGGGACTAGACAGCTTCCTGTCAGCAAAGAGGGTTACTCAGGGTTGGAAATACACCAGTTATAGGAAGTTCGATGGCCAGGTAAATGGACCTGCAATCAACTCTTGCCTATAACTGAGAGCTTTATAATGAGAGTGGGGTGTAACGATGTGTGTTAAAACTGAGAGCTTTATAATGAGAGTGGGGTGTAACGACGTGTGTTAAAACTGAGAGCTTTATAATGAGAGTGGGGTGTAACAGAGGGTGTGTTAAAACTGAGAGCTTTATAATGAGAGCGGGGTGTAACAGAGGGTGTGTTAAAACTGAGAGCTTTATAATGAGAGTGAGGTGTAACAGAGGGTATGTTAAAACTGAGAGCTTTATAATGAGAGTGTGGTGTAACAGAGGGTGTGTTAAAACTGAGAGCTTTATAATGAGAGTGGGGTGTAACAGAGGGTGTGTTAAAACTGAGAGCTTTATAATGAGAGTGGGGTGTAACAGAGGGTGTGTTACAACTGAAAGCTTTAAAAAGTAAGAAAGACTTGCATTTATATAACGCCTTTCATGACCTCAGGACGTCCCAAAGCACTTTACAGCCAATAAAATACTTCTGAAGTGTAGTCACTGTCGTAATCGAGATAATGAGAGTGGGGTGTAACAGAGGGAGTGTTACAACTGAGAGCTTTATAATGAGAGTGGGATGTACTAGAGAGAGTTTTAATACTGAGAGCTTTATAATGAGAGTGGGGTTTAACAGAATACCTGAGTACTGTATAATGAAGCTAGGATAAGTGGGACTCGGTGTCGGGTTTTTAACAAATAAATATACTTGGATTTTATAACTGGAGAGAATATCCATGCTGCGTAGAGACTGAGTCTGGTATCTGTTCAGGGGTTAGACAGAACAGTAGGAGAGGCTGATTAAATTCCCTTGGCAGGTCTGTAAATCTATCGGGCTGTGATTCCACGGGCTAACATGCGCAGCAGCGAGACTCACAGACAAGTTTTTTGTTTTTAAGGCAGATTTATTTTTAGCACGCACTCAGCACAGGCTGAAGATTTTCAGCCGGACTGTCCTGTAGCCCTGTGCTCAGCACACAGTGCACTGATATCACTGCTGTTTGTGAGCTGGCGGCAGGCACCAGCTCTGCCCAACCCCTGTTCCAGGGAAGTCCCCGTTGGCCCGACAACCTCGAGCAGCAAACAGGATGTTTGGTACCTGCTGGCGTGAAACTCCTGGCCTGGGGCCCAGTCCCTGAGACAATCGCTCCTCAGCTCTTCGAGCGGATTAGGGGTTGCCGACCCTCCAGGATTGCCCTGAATTCCAGGAATCGAATTTTAATCTCCGGGACACTGCCACAAGCAATCCAGGAGAAAAATCATAGGGGCATTACAAAAAACATTGGGCTAGAAATTCGTTATAACCAAGGAATGGGCGGTGTTGGGACAAAACATGGTGAATTAGCGCCAAGTGCAAATGCTCCAGACTGCACACAAAATTTGTCCTCACTGTGCAATAAAATGATTGGAATCTTAAATCAAGTTTAAAAACCCAAGCTCATTGGCGTTACACTTAAAGGCTGGACCAGTATCGGGTGCAGTCTAATTGCAGCTCATGATTGCCACAGGCTTTTTCACTATTTAAAGGGAAGGTTCATTGATGCTGCAGCACCTCATTCTCAGCATTGTTGGCAGTGCCGCTGCCTCAACAACCATAAGAAGAAGAACAAGGAGAAGGAGCACTTATTTACAAATCCTCATGGCAGATCGCCGCCCCAGGGAGAGAGCCCGCAGTTTTTCCCATGAAGCTTTGGAGGCATTGGTTTTAGCACTGAAGAGAAGGAGGGCAGTCCTGTACCCACCAACTGGCAGGAGGCCCTAGCCACAAGTCTGCCGCACTATGTGGAGGGAGGTGACACACCACATCACGGACCGCCCGTCCAGAAGCCCGATTGTCTGGCTGCCTCCTCCCTCCCATTCCTCGTCTTCTTCCTCATCGTCCTCGTCCTCCTCCCTCTGCGCACATTTTCCCGTCTTTCTTGCTGCCTATGCTCCCTCTGCTGTAGATCCTGGAGGGCAAGGTGACATTCCAGTACAGCCCCCATTAATCTTACCAAGTGTTACAGTTTGAATTTTTGAAGAATAACTTTAGCTACCTTGTACTTGCCACAAGACTCCTGATACAAAAGAACCTTGAAATGACTCAATGAAACTGTTGCAGTAGCTGAAACTAACAAAAAGCCACTGAAACTGCACTAACCTGACAGGTGCGAGTGATTACTGATGATCCCTTTAAATAACGTCCCTGCAGCCGGCTTCCTGGTGCTGCACGCCAGCTCTCCCTGTCAGTGTCTACTCCAGGCAGTGAGGTAAGTGGCTAAAAGCAATTTGGGAAATCGGGAGTTCAGTGAGCGTTGCACACTCACTGATGTCACGATCTCCCTGGCGTTGAGGTCCCCCGCAACAGCTGTTACCGGCAGCGCTACGGGGGTCCCGATTTGGTGTGCGGTGCTGGATTCGCCTCGCCCTGTCGGTACTGGTCTCAATGACGCATCTGGCGCCAACGGGCGGTGCTAAGGGGATGAATTCTTCCCCCATTATGTGATTTTTTTTTCAAATCTCTTTGAACACTTTCGTTTATTAGTTACAGAAATATTGGAAATGGGAACAAAAGACTATTTGAGTATGCAGGGCAGTTGGAGGCGTGAGATCATGTGATGAAACCTCCAGGAATAAGTCCAACCAGAGTTGGCAACCCTGGAGCAGATGGGAATGAAATGAGCCTCCAACCCGAGCACATGCGGAGCTTAGATTCACACCTCAGGCAATGGATATGACTTCTACTGTGCTACCCATGTTTCTCATAACCAAAAACCAAAAAATCTGATACGGTCACTGTCACAAAAGGAGCTTTATTGTAAGAAAATAATTAATTATAATTTTTATAAGGGCAGCAAATGATTTCCTGAAGGTAAGCGATTGCTGGTTAATCAATTATAACACAGCCTTATATCACTGGGACTGCAGGTGAGACACTTACAAAAGTGACCACTGAGGCAGGTTGATTAATTGGTTGATAATATTCATCAAACTTTACTCATAGGGGGAGAAATTCGATACCTTAGCGCCTCCAGTTAGCGCCTGGCGGGGGCGCCAACAGGGCGCTGAGGCAGTTGCTCCACGGCAAGGCAAATCCAGCGATGCACACCAAATCCCGCACCCCCGTAGCACCGCCACTATGAGTTAGCGCCAGGGACTTTAGCGGCAGGCAGATTGTGACGTCGGTGAGCATGCAGCGCTCACTGGGCGCCCGATCTGTGAAATTGATTATCGCCCCCTGCCTTAGAGCCTCGCTCTGACAGCGACAGGAAGAGGAGGCGTGAAGCGGTCAGTAGCCAGCTCCAGGGGCGCTACTTAAAGGTATCATAAGTAATGAGTCGCAGCTCTCAGGTTAATGCTGTTTCATTGCTTTCTTGTCAGTTTGACATTGTGCAACAGTTTATATCAGTCATTTAAAGGTTGTTTAGTCTCCAGAGTGTTGTGGCTACTAAAAATTAGTTACATTTATTCTCACAACATATCAAAGTGCTACACTTCCTTACATTAATGGACGCTGTACTGGCAGTCAACCTCGCACTCCAGGATCTACGGTGGAGGGAGCGGAGGCAGCGAGAATGACTGGAACATGTGGCCAGAGGGAGGAGGAGGGCCATCAGGGCTCTCAACAGGAGGCCTTACCCTCCGAGGGTTTTCCGACAGCACTTCTCCTAACTCCAATTAAGTGAGGAGCAGTGTATTAGAAGGCTCCACTTCACCAAGGAGGTGGTCACAGAAATCTGCCACCTCCTGCAACCAGACCTCCAACCTCAGATCAGGACGACCACGGGTCTCTCAGTGGCAGTCAAGGTCACTGTGGCCCTCAGTTTCTTCGCCAGCAGATCCTTCCAGTCTGCAACAGGAGACATAGCTAACATCTCACAGTTCGCCATCCATTGCTGCATCCGGGAGGTCACTGAGGCTTTCTACAACAGGAGAAGGGACTACATTGGCTTCCTGATCACTAGAGCGAAGCAGGACGAACGTTCATGTGGCTTTGCCAGGATAGCAGGCTTCCCCATGGTGCAGGACTCCATCGACTGCACCCCTGTGGCTTTGCTGGCACCATCTCTCTTGACCCCTCTATTGCCTCCATGGTTGTTCAGCATCCAGTCCCATATAGGGTTTAACTTCTTCCAGCTAAACATTGGGAATACCAAAGCCGTTGCCTTCAGTCCCCAACACAAACTCAAGTTTCTCACCATTAACTGCATTCTCCTCCCTAACCACTGTCTCAGTCTGAACCACACTATTTGCAACCTTAGTGTCCTGTTCGACACTGAGCTGAATTTCCAACTCCTTATTCTTTTCATCACAAAGACCGCCTACTTCCGCCTCTGTAACATTGCCCACCTCTGCCCCTCTACCATTGGAACCCTCAAGCATGCCATGCTCATCTCAACAGACTCGATCACTCCATTGCTCTCCTTGCTGGTTCCCATCCTCCACAAACTTCAGATCTTCCAAAACTCTGCTGCTTGAATCCTATCCAACGCCATGTGCCGCTCATTCACTAACCATCATCGGTCCCCCGACATCTAAAATTTAAAATTCTTGTCCTTGCCTTTAAATCCCTCCGTGTCCTCGCCCCCTCCCTATCTCCATAATCACCTCCAATCCTAAACCCCCACACCACGGACTCCAGCCTTGTGTATTCCCCTGCCTTTCATCCCAGCACTGGCGGCCTTGCCTACATCCTACTCTCTAGAATTCTTTCCCTAGGCCCCTCCATTTCTCTGCTTGCCTCTCTTCCTTTAAGACCCTCCTTAAAACTCACCTCTTCAGCCAAGCTTTTGCTCACCTCTCCTAATCTCTCCTTCTTTGGCTCGACATCCTTCACCCTCACTCATCTGTGAAGCAGCTTGGGAAAAGTTTCTATGTTAGAGGCACTGTATAAGTGGATGTTGTTGCTGTTCACACCACCACCAGTTTAAAGCAAGAAGGATGAAACATGTGCTGGTCAACGTATCTGTAGTATAGAAGAGAGGAAGGTTCACTGATCTTGCAAAGCAAAGAATGACAAGCAAGGTTACAATGTAGAAAGGCTACAGGCTTGAGGTGAGAGGGAGGGGTCACCTCTCAGACAGGCCTCTTTTGGTACTTTGTCCACGATCCAAGAGGCTCCTCAGATAGAGAGTCAAGTTCCAAGCAACATCTGGATGTGACTGCACTATACTGCATGGTCGCTGCAGGTGTCCTTGCAGCAGATGGCATGGCTCTGCCTCTGGCTTTCTCCTGACCCAGCCCCGATGAAGACAGTTTGCTGTAGCCATTGCCAGGTAGGTGCACCAGGACCTGCAGATGTGCTTGGTGGCATATTGCTGGATGAGGCCAATCAGGGTACAGTGGATGCTGATCACCCTGCCATGCCTTCATTCATGAAGTGCCACTGAAAGTATGACATACTGTGATTGGCATGATTCTGAGGAAGCATCCAAGGTTATGCCTGCACTAATCATAGGCCAATGTTCTCCTCTGTCTGCCAACAGAGCACCTCTCGTGCAGCCTGGACTGGTTAGCAACCCTTCTTTGGCCGCCTTCTTCTCCCTCCAAGAACCCCAGCGACAGGGGAAATTCCCAATGGGATCACCCAGCACTGCCAGGAGGCCAAAACATTTTTTACAATTGGCACAAAGGCTCAAGAGAAACCTATATGCCAGCAGAGAAAAGACAAAAGATAGAAAAAAAGGGTAACAAATGATTGAAATACACTTCTCTTAAGATGATTGTGTCCTTTCCATGGCTGCCTTCTGCACTGTAATTATTACGATTCTATGAATCTGTCCAAATATGGATTCATTCCAAATTTGTTTTCCGATCCAGTCAATCTCCACTTAAAGCCCACTCATTAAGAGGAGGAATGGCTGTCTGCATTGCCTCATCGTTCTCCTGCGTTAGTCTGATTGCAACACGAGTAGCAGATTTCAACTTCCTCCGCACATGAAACCAGACTTCCTGCCCAACGTGTACAGCACATAAGGAACTGAATCATGTGTTAACATGTGGATATATCAGGAGTGTGCACCATTTGTATGGCTGATGTAACCATCTGAGATACCAGGCGACTACATTTACGCTTCTCCGTGTAAGTTTTCCAAAATTTGCAGATCCCCAAAACCTAAGGAAAAAGGACTTTGGAACTACCCCAGAGTGATAAAAATGCATTTGGGCCTAACATAAGGAATTTAAGACCAAAAACCAAGTTTTGGCATTTTAAAAGACATGTCTGGACCTGTAAGGGAGAAAAGGCTGCACGGGAGGTGGGTTCGACCTTTGTAAAAGCAGTTTTGGGTATTGCAGTTAAATTGCATTGTCTGGGGAATCGGGATGACCTCACTCAAGCCCCAGCAAGCATTAACATTTTGACAATAGACCCTAGGAGAAGACAGTCTCATCCCATCAAAAACCAATCAGCCAAGAAGATCGACAGGATGCAAACCATCCCAAAAAAAAACATTTGACACTTACAGAACCCATTAAAGACATGCATAAAGATAGGAGTCCTAGGCCCAGCAAGAAACCCAAAACATGAGGAGATTGCAAACTCCGATTAAACAACAGATCGACAGGATGGAGCTATCCGGAAACCACTTCACATATTTACAAACCAGTTAACACGCTAGTAAAGTCGTTACTGTTAACGAGGTCTTACAATGGCCAGGATTTGATTTGGTTTTGACAAGGCTACTTCAATTTAGTATAATTGAAGGCCCATCAAGTAGTTACAACAGTTACAAGTTCGAGTTCTCCAGTAAAACAGTTCAAGTTCAACAGAAGGCAGTTCTGCAGTTTTCGAATTCAATCGAAAAGCCTGTTTTCAGCAAGAAGTCAGGGCTAGAGTTACAGAGTTCAGGACAAGCAGGCAGAAGGCAGTTTCCACAGTTGTGCAAGAAGGCAGTTCTACAGCTCGGAAGAAGACAGTTTAAACAGAGGCAGAGTTACAGCAAGAAGTTCAACAAAGAAGGCCAACAACTTCACAAGCAGACCGACACGCAAGAAGAAACCAGAGCGACTGCCTCAGTGACCATCGGACACCTCGCGGCAACAAGGGCCTTACGAAACCTTTTACTCAAAAGACTCTAAACCCTAACTCTCAACTGTCAAGGATTCGTTTGGTGAGCATTATCCCTGGTTCTCCAGAGTCCAACCTAGCTAGTGAAGTGGGATTGGGAGGGGTGAAGTATTCTTCTAAGGTTATTTCCCTCGCTTGTACCGAAGTGTTCCCCACCTTTAGAGTGATAAGAGTGTTTGTGTTGTGTTTTACTTCCTTGAATAAAAGTCAAAGTTCTTTCATCAAACCTGTTGTCTACTGCACCTTTGTTCACGACCCCTAAATAAGTCCAAGGTCTAGAACCAGGGGCGTGGGAGCGATTCGAACCGCTCACTGAGTCAGAGGTGAGGCTGACCCCCACACACCACCCCATACATCCGTCACCAACAGGACTTGCCCTGTTCTTGAGTTTCAACAGCCCTCCTTATCCTGTACAAATTGGCCAGATCGCAGAATCCCCATGCTCTATAGCCTGGAACCTCGTACTGGGATATAGACTAACTGTACTGTACACAGACATTCCTAAAATATGCCAGACAGACTTGAATTCTGACCAACATGTATTAGAATTCCCTAGAACGATGGATGAAATTCCAGTGATTATAGGTCTGATTTTTTTCTAATCCTGTGCCAGCAATTGTTTTCAAATGTTAACGTTTGAGCCCAGATTTCTTACTGTTTCCCGGTGCCTGTGGTTCTTTGTTCGGTAAATGATGATCTACAAAAGACTTGCAATTCCCCAAGGGCACTCGAGAGTTGCTACTTTAGAACTACCCCATGCAGAGAGCTTGTCATACTTGAAGGGATTTCCAGGCAGAGTCGTGGATGTGAAGACCCAGGAATCATTTCAGAAATAGTTGAAGTGTCAACCTGGAGTGGAGCTTGAACCCATGACCACAAAGTACTGGGAATCATTAATAACAACCATGTGGCCACCCAGTCACCAGGTTCCTTCTCCTCCTCCTTAACTGCGCACTGTGATTCACGTGGTACTACCACCCTAAGCCCGTTAACTGAACTTTCCTGGGTGTGTGTCGCTGCGCTAGTGCTTGCAAATGTTGGTGAGCGAGATGCAGGATATTGTGTGGTGCTGCCTTTAGCTGGACCACTGACAGAAAAGGAACACAGGTGCTGGCTCCAAAAATCCACCTTCAAATAGAAGTTGCATTGCAAGATACGGAAATAAAAAGCAGGTATCAGTAAAAGCGACCGTGAAGCTGTCAATTGTTGTAAAAACCCCCCAACTGGTTCACTGATGTCCTTTCGGGAAGGAAACCTGCCGTCCTTACCCGGTCTGGCGTATATGTGACTCCAGCCCACACTAGCGTGGTTGACTCTTAACTGCCCTCTGAAGTGGCTGAGCAAGCCACTCCGTTGTAACCAGGGCAACTAGGGATGGGCAATAAACGCCCACATCTCGAGAATGGACATAAAAATAACTCACTGAGGACAGGACTGTATGCCGATTGTAGACAATGATTGGGGCTATACCTTTTCATGTTTTTGAATGTTTTACTAAACAAGTTCCGCCATTTAAATCAACCTTTATTTTAAATTCTGAATTCATTTGTTTTAATCCTTCCACGTTGATTTTGCACTTCAATAAGGGGAGAAAAACCTGCGGTGATTTTTACAATTGTATGTTTTTAAGCTTCAGTTGGTTGTTTGCACCGCAGTTATCTATAATCACCCCTTGAGCGAACCCCACTGTTTGCCGTAGTTCCATTTTATCTGAAACAATTTTCAGTTCAAGGTCAGTGGAATATTTCAAATTCAAAAACAGTCAAACAGACACAACAGTCACTTTTGCTCACTTTCCCACAATGGATAATGAGGCGACGGCTTTGAATTCATTGATAAAATATAATAAATAATTAGAACACAGAGGCGGGGTTGTTAAGCTGCTTATACATAGCTGAGGTTAATCTAGATCAAGCCAAGGTTAAACTAGTGGCATTTGGCACACAGTTGAGTCAAACCAGTCCTGTCTTCGTAGAATCCAGGACAAAGCAGCGCTATTTACATGGAGTGAATGTGAAACCAAATACGTTCACACCTCAGACTGACTTCAGCTCAAACCCAAACGCAAATCTGGCTCGAAAGCTCAAGTCCAAACCCGGGTCCAAATCTGAATCCGAACCAGGATCCAAATCTGGGTCTGACTCTGAAGCTGAACCCAAGTTTGAACCCAAACCCAAACCTGAACCACAAACTCGGACAGGGTTTGTCCAAAAGCAAATTGGACAAGGCCCTCAGCCCGCAATGGTAGCAGACCCAGAGCCACCACAGGCACTCAGACGAAGAGTAGAAAGACCATCCGATCTTCAGATGGATCCTCGTGCTTCATTCGAAGACCGCATGATTCAAACACTTTTAAGGAAAGCGGTCACAAAGGCTCCAGCAGTCTCAAAGCTCATCGCTGACTCGCTGTGTTGGTTTACAATCGGAGCCAATGCTGGGCATCAAGAAACTCCAGCCAACCTCTTGGGGTGGAGTTTCCTCTTTGAGTGCAATCAGCGACCCAGGCACAAATTGCGCCAAAAATTGTGCCAGTTTTGAACCGCTCACTCATTTGAATATCGACGAATGCAAAATCTGCCATAAACCAGCACAATCTGGCAGCGTTTTATAACATAATTTTTTTTTTTAATTTTGCTTTAAAATTCCTTGATATATGTAAGAGTGGTAACTTGGTGCAGTTTGATCAATACAGCTGAATATGGGTTTATCACAAAAAATAAGCACCCTTAATCACAGCGTCAATCCACCACTTCTGAGTAACTTGATTTTAAATTAATGAAAATGACTTTTAAAAAATATACAGAACCATTTGCTAGTTATATTGTGGTACAGTAGTCAGTTTCTTAGTAAATTTTAAAATACGTTAAAAAGCTGTTAAATGTGCCGAATAGTATCCTTGCGCCCAAAGGATCCAGCTTAATTTTTAGAGCCTCCTCGAAGGCCTGCAAACAAGCCCAATTACTGGAAACTCCCAATGGTGATTGAGTCACCCTGGGGGCGTGGCCAGTTTTGTGGTCGGGGCCTGCTTCTAGCGCGATGTTTTTTAAACGAGCGCAAAAGATCACGGAAACTCGAGTTGCGCTGAACGTAAATTCATAGAATCATAGAAATTTACGGCACTGAAGGAGGCCATTCGGCCCATCGTGTCTGTGCCGGCCGCAAAAGAGCTATCCAGCCTAATCCCACTTTCCAGCTTTTGGTCCGTAGCCTTGTAGGTTACATCAAGTGTATATCCAAGTACTTTTTAAATGCGATGAGGGTTTCTGCCTCTACCACCCTTTCAGGCAGTGAGTTCCAGACCCCCACCACCCTCTGGATGAGCAAAGTTCTCCTCAACTCCCCTCTAATCCTTCTACTAATTACTTTAAATGTATGCCCCCTGGTTATTGACCTCTCTGCTAGGGGAAATAGGTCCTTCCTATCCACTCTATCTAGGCCCCTCATAATTTTATACACCTCAATCAAGTCTCCCCTCAGCCTCCTCTGTTCCAAAGAAAAGGACCCCAGCCTATCCAATCTTTCCTCGTAGCTAAAATTCTCCAGTCCTGGCAACATCCTCGTAAACCTCCTCTGTACCCTCTCTAGTGCAATCACATCCTTCCTGTAATGTGGTGACCAGAACTGTACGCAGTACTCTATCTGCGGTCTAACTAGTATTTTATACAGTTCAAGCATAACCTCCCTGTTCTTATATTGCGCTTAAACTTCCACAATCCTTTGCACAGGTTATGCCGATATCGGGAGAATTGTGTCAACAAAACCAGCGCAACCGAGCAGAAACTCTACCCCACAGGTGTCAGCCTTGGCTCAGTGGTAGCACCCTCGCCTCTGAGTCAGAAGGTTGTAGATTCAAGACACACTCCAGAGACTTGAGCACATATTCTGAGATGACACTCCAGTTCAGTACTGAGGGAGTGCTCCACTGTCGGAGGTGCCGACTTTCAGATGAGACGTTAAACCGAGGCCTGGTCTGACCTCTCAGGTGGATGTAATGGATCCCATGGCACTATTTGAAGAAGAACAGGGGAGTTCTCCCCAGTGTCCCGGCCAATATTTATCCCTCAACCAACATCGCTAAAACAGATTATCTGGTCATTATCTCATTGCTGTTTGTGGGAGCTTGCTGAGCGCAAATTGGCTGCCTCGTTTCCTACTGTCGTATGAGAAGAGATTGAGTAAACTAGGCCTGTATTCTCTTGAATTCAGAAGAATAAGAGGGGATCTCATTGAAGCATACAAAATTATTACAGGGCTTGATAGGGTGGATCTGGGAGAATGTTTCCCTTGGCTGGGGAGTCTAGAACCAGGGGCCACAGCCTCAGGATAAAGGGTAGGCCATTCAGGACTGAGATGAGAAGACATTCCTTCACACAGAGGGTGGTGAATCTTTGGAATTCTCTACCCCAGAGGGCTGTGGAGGCTCAGTCATTGGGTATATTCAAAACAGAAGTCGAAAGATTTCTGACTAGTAAGGGCATCAAGGGATATGGCGATAGGGCCGGTGAATGGAGTTGAGGCAGAAGATCAGCCTTGATCTCATTGAATGGGCGGAGCAGGCTCGAAGGGCCGAATGGCCTACCCCTGCTCCTATTTCTTATGTTCTTATAACAGTGACTCCACTTCAAAACTGTAAAGCACTTTGGGACATCCTGAGGCCGTGAGGGGCACTTTTTGAATGCAAGTTCTTTCTTTCAATGGTAAATTTTTGAAATTGCTGCATTTTATTGGATGCTTACAGCAATATGGTCACTCAAGACGCCGTCAGCTCAACACAAACCACCGCAACGTGGCAGCCTTTTGCTTTATTACATATTTATTTACATATTTCGCGGTGGCTGTGACCCTGCTGTAGCCTGAAACTGTGAGTGAGGCTCAGACAGAAGGTCCACTGTTTGCACAATCACACAGTAGCGACCTCGAGCCTGACCAGGCTGTGAGTAATGTGGCTCCAGGCTGAAGTTGGTTCCCATAAGTCTTTAACTGCAGAGCTGCTGAAAGATCAATTCCAAGTCAAAGAGGGATTTTAAAATGGGGCCGAGCCAACTTTAGGACTACTTTCAAATTGAGATTCCCATCGTCCGAATCATTTTAAATAGCACGTCTCAACATCTGTTTTGAACAGAAATCTCACCATCAGAAGCTATCTCGCCATCAGGCCCCTAATGCTGAGATGAACGTGGGCGGCGCAACAGCAGATGGCTGCAAATTGTTCCCCCCATTACCCAGTCTGTACTGCACATGGCCCAAGAGCTGACATTAAAGCCTTGACTTTAACCTTACCTCGCCCAGCGGGAACAAGGCAGGTTGGGGATTGGGTGGGACTTTAAGCCTCTTGACTTCAATGAAGAGTAAATATCGGGCGGGGAGTAAAACGGGTGTCCGGTCTGAACTGAACCGAACCCGCCCCGTTCCCACCGCACGGTTTAGGTACAAATCGGGGCGTAAAGGCACAAGACGGGGATGGATTGCAGCCTTTATCTGGTGTGTATTACACAAGGCCTATTCTGTGAGGCTGTGCACACTGCCGAGCCTCGCTGGTGGATCGCGCAGGACGGGAAAGCGGAACTCCGATCCTGCACTCACCCGATTTTTTACCAAGCAATTAGGCCTCACTGCAGGCCTTCGACCCCCCCTCCACCACCATTAGCATATTTCAATTATTTTAATATGGTTCCATGCAGAAGGTCCCACAGTAGGGTGAGACTCCTCTCCCATCATGCTCCACTCCCATCATGCTCCTCTCCCATCATGCTCCACTCCCATATAAAATGGGCACAGCTGTGAAGAGCAGGCCTGACCCACCTCATAGCTTTCCATTTACCTTGGTTACTGTAGGAGTGTGAATAATCATTTCAGGGCTGATTTTGGTTACTGAGTATCTCTGTTTGGCTGCACTGTACGTATATTTCTGGGAGCCTCTATTTTTGGTCCTCTTTTGCTGCAGCTTGTACCTTTGAAACAGACTGTAGAAGAAGCAACCAAGCAAGGTGGGAGGATGGGAATCGCTTTGGGCGGCCTTCGCCCGATCATTGGCGACCATGCCTTCAGCTGTCTACACTATAAATTCTGGAATTTCCTCCCTAAACCTTTCCACCTCTCCCTCCTCCTTTAAGACGCACCTTTAAACCTACCTCTTTGACCAAGCATTTGGTCACCTGTCCTAATGTCTCCTTCTTTGACTCGGTGTCAATTCTTTTCTCTGTTTAGGCTCCTGTGAAGCGCCTTGTGACGTTTTACTACGTTAAGGCGCTATATAAATGCAAGTTGTTGTTGGGCGTTCCAATTGCTCTGCATATTCCGGATGAGAAGGATGAATTCATCAGGGCCCAGTATCTTCAGGTACCAAGGCACTTCAGTGGCTTTGTGCACTCTCTGTGATACCCCAGGATCTGAGAATACAGGCCAGGGCTGTCATACCTCAGGAGGTCCAAAGAGACTGGTCTTCACGACTTGCACTTCACCAGAGAGGCAATGACCATGCTATGCCACCCGCTGAAAGCTGGCCTTCACGGACTGGCATGACGCTACCCGTAGCTGTGCAGGTAACGAAGGCATTAAGGGCTACCAGCTCTTTCCAGGTCACCGCAGATGACAGCCGCTGTTGTCCACAGAGGTGGGAAGCAAGTGACAAACGCCGCGTTTGGTAGTGAGAAGATCCTCATAACAGATACAAAGGACTAAAAACAGTGGAAGCCCTAGAGGAGTATAGAAAGTGCAGGGGGGTACTTAAAAAAAAAAATTAGGAGAGCGAAGAGGGGGCATGAAAAAACACTGGCGGGCAAAATAAAGGAAAGTCCCAAGGTGTTTTATAAGTATATTAAGGGCAAGAGGATAACCAGGGAAAGAGTAGGGCCCATTAGGGACCAAAGTGGCAATCTGTATGTAGAGCCGGAAGATGTAGGTGAGGTTTTAAATGAATATTTTGCATCTGTGTTCACTATGGAGAAGGGTGATGTAGGCATAGAAATCAGGCAGGGGGATTGTGATATACTTGAACAAATTAATATTGAAAGGGAGGAGGTACTAGCAGTTTTAGCGGGCTTAAAAGTGGATAAATCCCCAGGCCCTGACAGGATGTATCCCAGGCTGCTGTGTGAGGCAAGGGAGGAGATTGCAGGGGCTCTGACACAAATTTTCAGAACCTCTCTGGCCACAGGGGATGTGCCAGAGGACTGGAGAACAGCTAACGTAGTATCATTGTTCAAGAAGGGTAGTAGGAATAAACCAGGGAATTACAGGCCAGTGAGCCTAACATCAGTGGTAGGGAAATTATTGGAAAAAATTCTGAGGGACAGAATTAGTCTCCACTTGGAGAGGCAGGGATTAATCAGGGATAGTCAACATGGCTTTGTCAGGGGGAGATCATGTCTGACCAATTTGATTGAATTTTTCGAGGGGGTGACTAGGTGTGTGGATGAGGGTAGTGCAGTTGATGTAGTCTACATGGAATTCAGTAAGGCATTTGACAAAGTCCCACATGGGAGACTGGTCAAGAAGGTAAGAGCCCATGGGTTCCAGGGCAATTTGGCACATTGGATCCAAAATTGGCTTAGTGGCAGGAGGCAGAGGGTGATGGTTGAAGGTTGTTTTTGTGACTGGAAGCCTGTGTCCAGTGGTGTACCGCAGGGATCGGTGCTGGGTCCCTTGCTGTTTGTAGTGTACATTAATGATTTAGATATGAATGTAGGAGGTATGATCAGTAAGTTCGCAGATGACACGAAAATTGGTGGAGTGGTAAATAGTGAGGAGGGAAGCCTCAGGCTACAGGACGATATAGACGGGATGGTTAGATGGGCAGAACAGTGGCAAATGGAATTTAACCCTGAAAAGTGTGAGGTGATGCATTTTGGTAGGACAAACAAGGCAAGGAAATACACAATGAATGGTAGGATCCTAGGAAGGACAGAGGATCAGAAGGACCTTGGTGTGCATGTACATAGATCCCTGAAGGCAGCAGGACAGGTAGATAAGGTGGTTAAAAAGGCATATGGGATACTTGCCTTCATTAACCAAGGCATAGAATATAAGAGCAGGGAGGTTATGATGGAACTGTACAAAATGCTAGTTAGGCCACAGCTGGAATACTGTGTGCAGTTCTGGTCACCACACTATAGGAAGGATGTGATTGCATTGGAGAGGGTGCAGAGGAGATTCACCAGGATGTTACCTGGGCTGGAGCGCTTCAGCTATGAAGAGAGACTGGACAGGCTGGGGTTCATTTCCTTTGAGCAGAGAAGGCTGAGGGGGGACCTGATTGAAGTGTACAAAATTATGAGGGGCATAGATAGGGTAGATAGAAAGGAACTTTTCCCCTTAGTAGAGGAGTCAATAACCAGGGGGCATAGTTTCAAGGTAAGGGGCAGGAGGTTTAGAGGGGATTTGAGGAAAAACTTTTTCACCCAGAGGGTGGTTGGAATCTGGAACTCACTGCCTGAAAGGGTGGTAGAGGTAGGAACCCTCACAACATTCAAGAAGCATTTAGATGAACACTTGAAACGCCATAGCATACAAGGCTACGGACCAAGTGCTGGAAAATGGGATTAGAATAGACAGGGCTTGATGGCCGGCGCGGACACAATGGGCCGAAGGGTCTCTTTCTGTGCTGTATAACTCTATGACTCTATGGGGGAGAAATTCAGTATCGCCCCATTTGGGGCGCAATTATCGGCTGGGTGCAAAGATTAGCGCCTGGCGCTAATTATCGCCTCCGACTGCAAACTTGACTTTTATCGCCCCTGGAGGTGATTGGAGCGCTAAATCAGGCGCTTCACACCTGTCTTAAGGCGCAAAGGCCGAGGAGCGAGGCGCTACCTCAGAGCGCTGGCGAAGCTCATGTGATGTCAGTCAGCAATGGAACACACACACAATGGCGCCGGCCAGTTCTTAAAGGGGAGGGTTGATCTTGCTCTCCATCCACATCCTGCTCATTGCAGCCTTGAATCTCGGCCTGGAGAGACCTGTACATCAAATCTGCTGGAAAGAACAATGGAGAGGCCCAGGGAAAGAGCTCAGGGTGCAGCCCCCACAATCTCTTCTAAATCGATACAAGGAAGGGCAAATCAAAATGAATCTGCAAAGTGCTGCTCAGTACCCAAAACTCCTTCACACAGCGTTGAATCTCTCCAGAAGTCTCTCTCTCTCTCTCTCTCAGAATGCGTGGTTCAAAAATGTCACCAACAATAAAAGGCAGGAAGCGGTCGCCTTTAAATAGCGCTCCCCCAGTCCCTTCCTGACTGCAAAACGCTCCCCTCAACCTGTCGTTGCTAGCAGCAGGCAGTAAGGCAGGGGGCGCCACTCAATATCCGCTCCGGGGCACTACCGGGGCATTGCGCACTCGACTGACGTCACGATCTGCCGGCACAGGAGATCGTGGCAGTAGTGTTTAGCGCCACCACAAAATGTCTAGTTAATTTCGCGAGCGGCGCAAACATCGCCGCGCCCGGGCGCTAGTTGCTTTGCGCTCCATTAACGCCCTCTTAAGGTGCTAACGGGAGGCGCAACCAACTGAATTTTTCCCCCTATAACTTTCCTAGTGGAAAGGAACCAGCATCTGGAGAGGGCACAGAACGTTTCTAACCAAGAGCACAGGGCATCATAGATGGTACCCATAATGGTCATTAGGTCTTCATTTGTGAACCCCAACATTTGCATGAACAGCAAGGGAATCACTCTATAAATGTGTAGGTGATAAGTGACCATCCAAACATCATCCCATATAGCAATGCCTGCATTCCTGGGAGTTTCCTGGGAACTTTAATTCTGCCGCTATGCCAGAATTATTGGAGCGGCCTCACCAAAGGAATGGATGGCTTTTTGGAAGATCAGGGCTATCCCTAGCAGCCCTGACTGATGACACCTGTCAAGAATGCCCAGAACGCAGCGGAATGATGGTACAATGCCACGACCAGAATTACTGTAGGGCAGACCATCGGCATGTTCCATCAACACTCGGGAGGGGTGGTGCTGTACAGACCTGCCAAGGTGAGCAAGATCGTTACTGTGTACTGCCATCAGAGAACTAGCTTTGCAGCAGGCTGAGGGAGCCCAAAGACCTGGACCTCTCCAGGAGGAGGAGGAAGAGGAGGAGGCCAGCCTAGAGGGAGCTGATATGCCAGCATGTAGAGTGGAATGAGACGTACGGATTGACAACTACTTTCATCAATGGACACCTCCTGTCACTGTCCAGCTGTGCTATGGAAGTACGCACCTTGTAGCCCATTAAACATGACACACGTTCATTCCAGTCACCTTGCATTGCCCTCTTTTTGCCTCGAACCAGCAGTTACAGCCATGTTGTGATTCTTTCCAACAAACATTGGAAGGATATGCTGGTAGGATTAGATGAAATAGGGAGGGAGGAGGCTCTTGTGGAGCATAAGCACCAGCGCAGGTTATTGAGCTGAACGGTCTGTTTCTGTGCTGCAAATTCGATGGAATTCTATGTAAAACAGGACCCAGTGTAACACAATGAAGCATGACTAGGACCCAGTGGTCAATTAGACACGCAGATTAAAGCTTAATGTTCAAAACAAGTGAAATTTATTCACCCACGGCAGCTGTGTCTTTAAGTGCAGCGATGAACAGAACAGAACAGTAACAGGGATTGCTTTCCAGCATACACCTTCTCACTCTTAGCTCCTTCCTCTCCAACCTCCCCCAACTGAACTATTTCCCTGCCTTTAATCCTTCCAGGCTGGGAGACAGTCCTGATTGGCCTGAATTGCCTTTAACGAGTTCTTCAGGCTATACCACCTTGCCTTGGTCATTCTGACATTTTATACAATTTCTTAAAGCTGTGCCCCGATAGCGGATACAGAACTCTCAAAGGCCTATGGCTCACATGTCCTCCCTTTCTCACTCTGTTCCACCAGACCTTCATTTAACTGGTACTATTTACATTGCACTTAGCTCTCCCATCCCTCATGCCTTCATGTCCCCCTTGGTAACCCTCAAACTAAGACTGTGGTGAAGGGCTCCCCAAGTGGAAAGGTCAACTTTGGTGGCAAATTGTTGTCAGCTGCTGTAACCCAGTTGGGATGGTCATGAGCTTGAACTTCTGGGTGTTGGGTCATGCAACATCCCTGCAAACCTGCAGTGACGGGCAGCGCCTGTCCGTTCTCCACCATTACCATCACTCCTTTCAGGGGCCTGGGCTGGTGTGGAGAATTGTGCCAATTCATTGACCGAAGATCCTTCTCTTGCCACACACTCAGTGCTGGGCATCCTGCTGTGATCTGCTTTAGAATAGACCTTAGGGTGTTGCCAGTGTGGGTGAATTCCACCATCACTATGCTTTCCACATGATCACCCCATTTATCAAATCCCGCAGTGGCAGAATTCTATAGCTGAGTGCTCAAGGCTGCACTAATCACAGAGTCTATGAAAGAGCTCTGTACTTTGCTCCCCTCCTCATTGCTTCGGGGCTCCGCTGCAGAGGCCCGTGAAGATGCCACTTGCTCCATGGTTCTTTACATGTCAATAAATCCCTCCTATAGGACTGCAGTGATGTGAGAGGTGCTTTCCTGCACATTCTCTAACAGGCAGTGAAGGCTCTCTTAGCGGACTTAAGGATGTAACCAAGGAGCATCTTGCTCCTGCATTAACTGCCACCTGAAGGCAGGCCAGTAGGATACCAATCCATTGCCCACCAATCCATTGCCCACCAATCCATTGCCCACCAATCTATTGCCCACCAATCCATTGCCCACCAATCCATTGCCCACCAATCCATTGCCCACCAATCTATTGCCCATCAATCCATTGCCCACCAATCTATTGCCCATCAATCCATTGCCCACCAATCCATTGCCCACCAATCCATTGCCCACCAATCCATTGCCCATCAATCTATTGCCCACCAATCCATTGCCCACCAATCTATTGCCCATCAATCCATTGCCCACCAATCCATTGCCCACCAATCCATTGCCCATCAATCCATTGCCCATCAATCTATTGCCCACCAATCCATTGCCCATCAATCTATTGCCCATCAATCCATTGCCCACCAATCCATTGCCCACCAATCCATTGCCCATCAATCCATTGCCCATCAATCTATTGCCCACCAATCCATTGCCCATCAATCTATTGCCCATCAATCCATTGCCCGCCAATCCATTGCCCACCAATCCATTGCCCACCAATCCATTGCCCACCAATCCATTGCCCATCAATCCATTGCCCATCAATCCATTGCCCATCAATCCATTGCCCACCAATCCATTGCCCATCAATCCATTGCCCACCAATCCATTGCCCATCAATCCATTGCCCATCAATCTATTGCCCACCAATCCATTGCCCACCAATCCATTGCCCATCAATCTATTGCCCATCAATCCATTGCCCATCAATCCATTGCCCACCAATCCATTGCCCACCAATCCATTGCCCATCAATCCATTGCCCACCAATCTATTGCCCATCAATCCATTGCCCATCAATCCATTGCCCATCAATCCATTGCCCATCAATCCATTGCCCACCAATCCATTGCCCATCAATCCATTGCCCATCAATCCATTGCCCACCAATCCATTGCCCATCAATCCATTGCTCACCAATCCATTGCCCATCAATCCATTGCCCATCAATCTATTGCCCATCAATCTATTACCCATCAATCCATTGCTCACCAATCCATTGCCCATCAATCCATTGCCCATCAATCCATTGCCCATCAATCTATTGCCCACCAATCCATTGCCCATCAATCCATTGCCCATCAATCCATTGCCCATCAATCCATTGCCCACCAATCCATTGCCCACCAATCCATTGCCCATCAATCCATTGCCCATCAATCCATTGCCCACCAATCCATTGCCCATCAATCCATTGCCCATCAATCCATTGCCCATCAATCTATTACCCATCAATCCATTGCCCACCAATCCATTGCCCATCAATCCATTGCCCATCAATCTATTGCCCATCAATCCATTGCCCATCAATCCATTGCCCACCAATCCATTGCCCATCAATCCATTGCCCATCAATCCATTGCCCATCAATCCATTGCCCATCAATCCATTGCCCATCAATCCATTGCCCGCCAATGCATTGCCCATCAATCCATTGCCCATCAATCCATTGCCCACCAATCCATTGCCCATCAATCCATTGCCCATCAATCTATTACCCATCAATCCATTGCCCATCAATCCATTGCCCACCAATCCATTGCCCATCAATCCATTGCCCGCCAATGCATTGCCCATCAATCCATTGCCCATCAATCCATTGCCCACCAATCCATTGCCCACCAATCCATTGCCCACCAATCCATTGCCCATCAATCCATTGCCCATGCTGTTGGCAATTGGCCGGCAGCCTCACCAAATTGTTCTGGTTCCTCTCCTGTCACCTCCACTTGCTCCTCCTGTGACTCGTGCTGCGAGCGCTCAGTGCTAGCATGTGTGACAGTTCCTGGTGTCAGTTGGACTTCTGTCAGGTGTCAAGGTATCGAGTTGCCACTTGAAAGTGCCTAGAGGACAAGAAAAGGAAGAAGATTCACAATGTAATGCCTTCAAAAAGTAAGATCATGAGACATTTTGAGCACCTTGAAGATGTTTTGCAAGTGTAGCCCCAGCAGGGAGGGTGAAGAAACGAGTGTGGTCAGGCTAATAATAAATGGAGGATATCTGCTGGCTGATGCCATCGTGCCTCCAAATTCACCCTCACCAATCCCAGGCGGTCAAAGTCTAGCACGGACATTTTCTTCCTTCCTCCAAGGCAGACTCGCCTTGCAGCCGGGAAGAGCACTGGGCACCAGTGTTCTCCCTAAGATGCACGGCCACGCGGCCGCGCACCAATGGCGAGGTCCTGCGCAGGCCGTTCACCAGCTGCTGCCGCTGGAAGAGATACCGCGCACGCACGGCCACGCAGCAAACCTAAAGGGCCACACGCAGGGGAAAAAAAAATCAGTGGGAACATTGCTGGGCACCCTGCCAAAGTTATGCAAATGGGCCTGACCCTGAAAAATCTGCCGGGATCAGTGCTCCAGGAGACAGTTGGGTGCAAAACCCACCCACCATGGATCCAGCTGGCTCTTCACCAGGTTTGGAAAAATTGAGCTCTTCCGCTCCCTGTAACTGGCAAGCAGCAGCCCTTTACTAGCTGCTGCTTGGCCCAATTTTCCGATTGGCAGGCATCCCGTTTGCAGGCCTGATTCCCTGCACACATTTTTCATGTGAAGGGAGCCCAATCAATTAAGGCGAGGGGCCTAAATCAGACAACTGGGCCAGGCCAGCCTCTCATGCTGCCAGCGAGGATACAACACAGCCCCGATCATCCTGGAATCAGAAACATAGGTCCTTACACATACAGCAGTTGACACTGAGGCATGCAGAAGCCATACAGCACTAGATGGGAGTGAATTATTCTGCCGTGTACATGTACAGGAGCTTTGACTGAGACATGGATAACCCATACAGAAGCAGATGGGAGTGAATTATTCCGTTGCTTACTCTGTACTGTCCCTAGGAAAGAGTTGGCATTGAAATACAGAAGATCTGCACATCAGACAAGAGGGAATAGCCCCCTTTTTTACCTGGTGTGTACTATGCACATGCAGGACCCAACTGTGAGATACACATGAGCCATACAAAACCATACAGAAATCAATTGTTCTCTTTTACCCTGTAGGTACTGTACATGTACAGGAACTGACACCAAGGCACACACGAACCAAACAGTATGAGACAGTAGTGAATCATTCCCTTTTACCCTGTCTGTAGTGTACTTGTACAGGAACTGACACTGTGACATATATTAAACATCCAGAACTGGACTTAGTGTTAGAACTGAAACAGTTTAACATTAGAGCCTAGATTTTGAACGCCACCTGTCTCTCCACATATTAGAAAGTCACGGGCAAGGTGTCCATGGTTTTCATCGGAGCAGAATGTGGCTCTACGTTTAATCATTGGAAGACGTCAACAATATTAACATCACTCGACTGGAGTTCAGAGTTCAGAATGTGAAGGAAGGAATGATTCCTCTGTTGCTTTAGGTGACGCCTTGGTTTAATAAACACATCAAGATTAATGATCCAATTAATAAAGGACAGATGGCAGTGCAGGAAGTGTGCCAATGGGTTTAAATTACTAAACTGCACAGTGATGGATCCAGGAATGCTACAGTCTAGACCTGTTCAACAAACTCGCTCACAAATAAAACGTCTTTGCCTGTATGAGTTCAATTGCAGAGTATTAGGATTTTTTTTAAAGGCTCTTTGTGCTCATTTAATGCTTGTCTCTGGTGTACCTGACATGCGTGTGATGATTGTGATTGTTTTCTAAGCTTGCTTTCTTCACCATGACATATGAACAAGTAATACCACTAATCAGAACGGGGAGTGCAGGTGGCTGTCGGAAATGAAGAAACCTTTCCTGAGAAACAGACTAAGTACAGAATAAGAGGGGGGGAGGGGCGGGGGTGCGTAGATTTTGACTCTCAACGTGGACAGAAATCAGACGGTAGCAGATTGAGTGTTGTTGCACCTGTGGGGCACCAAATCAGAAGCACAGGAGCTCTTAAAGGGCTGTTGCACTCTTAAAGGTGAAATATATTTATGTTGGAGCTTGTTAATGGATAACATGGCTGGAAAATGTCTCTGAACTTCTTTGAATAGAGTCAGAGGTTTTATTGAAGGAGGTGGCCTTGAGGAAACTGTCAATTTTTGGGTCTGCAGTCGATATTCTCTTGGCCTGAGCATCACTGCTCACTCCCGTTAGTGGACCTCATGTCCCCTACGATGAGAAGTACACCTTTACAACCCATATCTAAACAATAGCATGACCCAGGGGTGTAATATAGACCCCTTGCTGCATGTAATGAATACTATGATCTCACGCCTGCCACTACATGTGCTATGTCTTTATGGACGACTGACTGAACGTCATTTTAGTGAGGCATGATTATAAGCCAACAAATTTGTTTATTTTACACAGTACAGTTTTCACAGCAAGATTCATCAGTGCTCTCATACACTTTGGGCAGAATTTTCATTGAGCCGTGGAGGCGAGTTTGGAGGCGGGAATGGATTGAAAATAGCTGAATCGGGGGTCCCGACCCCATCCCGCCCCCAACCCGCCTCCATGCCAGTTTCGCAGGAGGCGGGTACCCGACCTGTGCTGGGACCCGCCTCCCCGAGGCGGGAAGGGGATTAGTGGCAATAAACTGCCTGTTAACAGGTAGTTAACAGGCAGTTTTTTGCCTAATCCCTATTTTTATGCCTGAAATGTGGGCTCTCCGACAGGTCCTAACCATACCGTTTCAGCGAGGGGTTGGAGGGGTCGATATGTCCGATGGGCAGATGAGTGATGGGTGCATGTGTGCAGAGGTAAGTGTGTAAGGTAAGTGTAAAGTGTGGAAAAAAGTTTTACTTACCTTAACTTCCTCCTGCAGGTGTCAGCCCTTCAGGTCTCGGGAGTCAGAAATCTCACCGGCACAGAAAGCAGAATGGCCGTTGAGCTGTCAAAAGCTGCAGCCTCTGCTTTTTGTTCTGCAGAGATCTCTAAATCAGCCTGAGAGGAAGGAATTAACTTAGAGTACAGATTGTCAGTGTTTGACAGCTTCAAAGAGCTGTCAAATGCTGATATTTCATTTGTCAAAAGCTCTTGACAGATGAAATGTCAATCTGTGATGTCACCTGTTGCCGGGTGGCCCTTAATTGGCCTGCTGAGCCCGCTGGGCGGGCTCAACAAGGTCAATCAAGTGAAAATACAGTGGGTTGGCCACAAGTCGATGGAGGCGGGTCTACAACCCAAAAAGTGGGAGTCCCGCCTCCATCCCGTCCCCAGTTTCAAAATCCAGCCCTTTGTATCATAAAAATAAATACAATACGCAAGCTCTACGATTGCTCAAAGCAAAATTCACTTTCAAGCTAGGTGTCCTTAAGCTAAGTGCTACTATACTTGGGTTACAAGCACTCCAGGTTCATGCTGCCATTCTGGAGCCTCTGTGTGTCTCTCTGACTGACTCACATTGGGCCGGATTTTCTGATCGGAGGCTTCCTGCACTTACCTGTTGGCTCCGTAGGTCCCAAGACTTGCGATCCTGGGCCGCTCCACTACGAAATGCGCAGAGGCCCAGGTATCCCAGGGACGCAGGCGGTTGGCAAGCGCTCCTGGGATCACGTGGGCCATGGGGAACCAATCAAAGAAGGGAATCCCCCTTTACACTTTTGACAGGTCCCTACGCACGGAACTGTCAAAAGTATGAATGGGGTTCACTTTAAAAACATAGTTAAACATTAAATATATTTTTTTTTAAATCACATATTTAAAATTAGTTAAAATTGCATTAAATTAAATATTTTAAACAAAAATTTTATTTTTTGAAAAAAATAATTAAAGTTTTTTACGGGGCTAAAAATAAACTTACCTTTTTAAAAAGTATTTTTAAATTATAAATGAGTGGGAAAAAAAATATTTTTTAATTTTTTTAAACTCTTATGCTGGTAAAAGCAGGCCTTACGCTTTTACCAGGTGTAAGATTTTTAAAGGTTTTCAGCGGGCGGAGGTTGTGCAGAAAGCGGAACTCCCTGCCCGCGGAAGCCCTTCTCCAGGGCAGGCGGAGGATCTGTCAAGAGGATTCTCGACAGATCGCAAGTGCCGGGTTTTAGCGCATGCGCTTCGCATGCCTGAAACCGGCACTTGCGAGGCTCCTGTGTGTGCGTACACACCTTGTACACACCCGTGGGGGGAGGAGCGGAAAATCCGGCCCATTGATTCTCCAGAGAGGAGGAGCACCCCAATGAGCAGAATCTATTGCAACCAATGGGATGCACAAGAGCCCAGGGTCAGAGGAACAGAGAGTTCTGGGGAAGTGGGTTGTAGGGCTAAATGCCAGCAGAAGGTCACCAAATAAATGAAGGAAAATGGTGCAGCAATGGCCTAAGTACTATTGAATTAATCTTCTCACTTGAAACTTACTTCTGTACACAGCTCAGCAAAGGCCAGAAAAGGCTTGGGAGATCCCAGTACTCCACTCCCGTGTTATCGGAATATTATAATGAAGTTGCCGTCTGTTTCAGACAGGAGTTTCCTCTAACCACTTCCTGGCTACCAGAAGTAGACTTCAGGGCCTGGATTGTCCTCTGAATTACTGCCCATTTTGGGGTGGGTTAGAGGAACAGAGGAAAATGTGATTTTAAAGGTTAACATGGGAACATAGGAACAGGAGTAGACCATTCAGCCCCTCGAGCCATTCAGCCATTCCATTAGATCATGGGTGATCTGTATCTTAACTCCAGTTACCCGCCTTGGTTCCGTAACCCTTAATACCCTTGCCCAATAAAAATCTATCAATCTCAGTTTTGATATTTTCAATTGACCCCCCCCAGCCTCAACAGCTTTTTGGGGGAGAGAGTTCCAGATTTCCACTACCTTTTGTATGAAGAAGTACTCCCTGACATCACCCCTGAATGGCCTCGCTCTACTTTTAAGGTTCTGGGCTCTCCCACCAGAAGGAATATTTTCTCTCTATCTACCACATCAAATCTTTTAATCATCTTAAACACCTCAGTTAGATCACTCCTCAATCTTCTATATTCAGCAGAATACGAAAGCCTAGTCTATGCAACCTGTCCTCATAATTTAACCCTTTTAGCGCCGGTACCGTTCTGGTGAATCTGTACTGCACCCTCTCCAAGGCCAGCATATCCTTCCTGATGTGCGGTGCCCAGAACTGAATACAGTTCTCCAGATGGGGTCTAACCAGAACTTCATATAATTGTAACATAACTTCCACCCCTTTGTATTCCAGCTCCCTTGAGATAAAGGCCATTTTTTGTACCTGTCCACCAGGTTTTAGTGATTTCTGTACCTGGACCCCTAAATCTCTCTGCTCCTCCATAGTTCCTAACTTCACACCATTTAGAAAATACCCTGGTCTATCTTTCTTAAGTCCAAAGTGAATGACCTCACACTTCCCCACATTAAACTGCATCTGCCACA
This sequence comes from Squalus acanthias, assembly GCA_030390025.1. Lineage (NCBI taxonomy): Eukaryota > Metazoa > Chordata > Chondrichthyes > Squaliformes > Squalidae > Squalus > Squalus acanthias. The sequence goes on from CM059438.1 coordinate 61,374,476, forward strand.
GTTTTGCCCACTCACAATCTACTAATGTCCCTTTGCAACTTTCGGCTCCCAGCTACACTATTTACTGTGCCACCTAACTTGGTGTCATCAGCAAACTTGGAAATACGCCTCTCTATTCCTTCGTCTAAGACATTTATAAAAATAGTGAAAAGCTGTGGCCCCAGTACAGATTCCTGGGGGACACCGCCAGTCACTTCCTGCCAATTTGAATATATACCCATTATCCCTACTCTCTGTCTCCTACCTCCGAACCAATTCACTACCCATGTCAGTAGATTACCTCCAAAGCCATGGGATCTCATTTCCGTTTTATACAACTGAAATATAACTTCCTCCCCTTTGTAATCCAGCCCCCGTGAGATAAAGGCCAAAATTCCATTGGCCTGCTTGATTACTTTTTGTACCTCTCTACTGGCTTTCAATGATTTTTGTACTGGACTCCCAAATCTCTCTGCTCCTCCACAGCTCCTAGACTCTCACTATTTAGAAAATGCTTTGCTTTACCTTTCTCAGCTGCAAAGTGGGTGACCTCACACCACTATGACGTAAGAAAACTACTAGGCACTTGGTCTAAGCGTTAAACAAAGCTTTAATCAACTGTTTTTCAACGAGGAGATCTAGTTGTGTCCTTCATAGTTCCTGTTAAAGAATGTCCTGAGCAAGCTGGGCCCATGCCCGAGTATTTATACTCTCCCTGGACAGCGCCGCCAGCAGGCCGCCCAGTGTTATTTCATAAGTCATTTCCACATGAATGACAAGATTCATGCCACACTACATTGAACTCCACTGGTACAGTTTTGCCCACTCACTTAAACTGTCGAAGTCCTTCTGTAACTTCCTGATCCCATCTACAGAACTTACTGTGCCTCCTAACAAAGTGTCAGCTGCAAACATGGATATATAACTGTCTATTCCTGCATCCAAGTCATTGATATATTTATATTGAAAAGCTGAAGCCTCAGTACAGATCTTCAAATCTGTCACAAAATTGAATTTTTGCCATTGAATTTTGAGGCTGAGCTTTTTTAGCTGTGCGCACAGTGACATTTGCCCTTAAAGGAAATTGGGTGAGTGTACGGGCATTGCAATATTTTGAGAAAGTAATCTACTGACAGTGTTTTCGCTCAGGCCAACATCCCCAGCATCGAAGCTTTGACCACGCTCGATCAGCTCCGGTGGACGGGCCACATCGTCCGCATGCCCGATACGAGACTCCCAAAACAAGCGCTCTACTCGGAGCTCCAACATAGCAAGAGAGCCCAGATGGGCAGAGGGAAACGCTTCAAGGACACCCTCAAAGCCTCCGTGAAAAAGTGCAACATCCCCACCGACACCTGGGAATCTCTGGCCCAAGACCGCACAAAGTGGAGGAGAAGCATCCGGGAAGGCGCCGAACACCTCGAGTCACTTCGCCGGGAGCAAGCGGAAGCCAAGCGCAAACAGCGGAAGGAGCGCACGTCAACCCAAGCACCCCACCCACCCGCCCCTTCAACCACCATCTGCCCCACCTGTGACAGAGACTGTAGGTCCCACATTGGACTCATCAGTCACCTAAGAACTCATTTTTAGCATGGAAGCAAGTCATCCTCGGTTCCGAGGGACTGCCTAAGCCTAAGAGAAGAGACTTTGAGAAAGTACAAGAAGCTGAAACTACACATGATGAGCTTGCCCAGTCGTTACCAACCTTCTTTTGCCAGCTCGCCCTCTCCTATAGGCTCTCATGGCCATCTGCCTATGACACCTAACGCCTCCTCTTCTCGGGGACTCAAGTTACGATGGTCTTCACCCCAGTTACCTTTCTGCAGCGCTGGTTGAATGCTTTTTTGTTTCTTTGGAGGGAGAGAAGACAATGGCCCAGAAACTCCTCACTACTGCTCTCGCTCCGTCACCGTGACCTCAACAGAAGAGTGGTGGAAACTGCGGTTACACCGCGTAAACACGTGATACACTTCCGCTGGAGTTATGGCGGTGGAGAGAAAGGAGCTCCGAGGAATATCTGGGTCAATGTTACAGGGACGTGTGTATCACGGAGACCTGCCCCATATGAGGCCATGATGACGAGGTGAAGATGCCTTGTCCCTTTAAAAGAAGTGCCCTTGAAGACTAACAGAAGCCCTTGTGCAAGGTGCAGTGAGCTGAGGGCGTGGTTTTGAGTGAAGAATGTGCTTGAGTGCTTAGTGAGGTTTCCCTTAGCAGGAAGGGAGTTTCCCTGACACCCACATGCCAAGAGCGAAAGATTATGGGGGAAAAATTCGGTCGCGCCCCCTTTGGGGCGCATACTTTGCCGGGTGGGGGGTACTTTTAGCGCCACAAAAAAGTTAGCGCTCCTGAGCCGTAAATTGAGTGGTAGCACCCCAAGCAGGGGGCGGGGCGTTACTAGAAGCGCTCCCCCTCCGACCTGGGGCACTCCCATTCAATATCGCGGCACTACACGCAACAGTGCCACGTGAATCGGCACATAGCGCCGCGGTACTGCAGGCCTCCCTCCCCTGATTAAAGGGGAGGGGCCTAGCACTGCGCGCACCGGGGCCCTGCTGGACCACCGGGGAGCGATCGCAGCCGGCACCCCACAGGAGGAAGCGAAAGGGGGCAGTTGCTGGCAGGCGGCCCAAAAAAAATGGCTGCCCGGCACCTGCCCTTTAACTTGCGCCGCCGCGGCTGCAAAACGCCACCCTGACCTTGTCGGACATAGCGTCCAGCGGTAAGTCAGGGAGCGCGACCGAAGTTTGCGGCCGGGGCGCGAGTGGAGCGCTGCGCATGACGATGACGTCATCGCCAGAGGCACAGCACCGCGGGACGCTACCGGCTACCGCCCCCACAAACCTCCCTCTGAATTTCACGAGTGGCGTTAGTGGCGCCGCGCCCAGGCTCTAGGGGCTTTGCGCCCTGTTAGCGCCCCCCGGGGGCACAAAGCAACCCAATTTTTCCCCCTAAGAGTGGTAGAGGATGGCCAGAATGGCCTAGCTCTAATTTCAAGATTATGCCCCCACCAGAGGAAATAGTTTCTCTATATCTACCCTATCAAATCCTTTTAACATTTTAAACACCTCAATAAGTTCACCCCTCAATCTTCTGTTCTTCTTCTTCTTCTTAGGCAGTCCCTCGGAACCGAGGATGACTTGCTTCCACATTAAAAATGAGTTCTCAGGTAACTGAGGAGTCCAATGCGGGACCTACAGTCTCTGTCACAGGTGGGGCAGACGGTGGTTGAAGGGGCGGGTGGGTGGGGTGCTTGGGTTGACGTGCGCTCCTTCCGCTGTTTGCGCTTGGCTTCCGCTTGCTCCCGGCGAAGAGACTCGAGGTGTTCGGCGCCTTCCCGGATGCTTCTCCTCCACTTTGTGCGGCCTTAGGCCAGGGATTCCCAGGTGTCAGTGGGGATGTTGCACTTTTTCAAAGAGGCTTTGAGGGTGTCCTTGAAGAGTTTCCTCTGCCCACCTGGGGCTCTCTTGCCGTGTCGGAGCTCCGAGTAGAGCGCTTGTTTTGGGAGTTTCGTATCGGGCATGCGGACGATGTGACCCATCCATCGGAGCTGATTGAACGTGGTCAAAGCTTCGATGCTGAGGATGTTGGCCTGAGTGAGAACACTGACGTTGGTGCGCCTATCCTGCCAATGGATCTTGCGGAGGCAGCGTTGGTGGTACCTCTCCAATGCTTTGAGGTGCCTGCTGTACATGGTCCATGTCTCTGAAGCATACAGCAGGGCGGGAATCACTACTACTCTGAACTTGGTGCCGGGTTTGAGGTCCTGGTCTTCAAACACTCTCTTCATAATAGTATCTACCCTATCAAATCTTTTTAACATTTTAAACACCTCAATAAGATCACCCCTCAATCTTCTGTACTCAGGGAATACATGACTTACCTCGGCCACCCTTTGTGAGGCCATCGAACCTCTTCCTGCATTGGTGTGGCAGCTCTTGGGGTGTTGGAGGTTGCACTGCCTGCATCTGCCACCTCCCTCCACACGCGTGCACCACCCTCTCATGGGGCCTACTGCCCTCAGTGCCCTTCACTCCTACCAGCTGCAGCTCCACTGAGCCATTGGTAACTCTGGGGGGTTCTTTGACCTGCAGCCACCCCTAGGCTGCTGCTCCTTCTGCCATCCCGCTGGGGAAGTGATGCCGCCCTTCAACAGGCCACAGCCTTTTACAGGCTGCACCAGAACCGTATTCCCCTCCCTTCCAGCGGTGGGCAGTTTGCTGGCCTCCAAATCAATGGCTAATGAGTGTTCTGGAAGGACAGTGCGGCAGGTTAGCAGTGCTTTCCCATTGGTGGTTGCTATGGTCGTCCTGTTGCAAATCCGCCAACAGAAGAGTTCCGGCCCACGTGCAATAGGATGGGTTGGCGGGAGGCGGGGGGGGGGGGGGGGGGCGGGACGAAGACACAACACTATGGATGTCCACATCGTTTTTTTGTGCCGTAACTCCCCGTGAGCCAGCACACACGGAGTATTCACAAGACAAAAATCAGCCCAACTCATTTTTTAAGTTTTATCGCCTGTCTTGCCATCCACCACAAAGATGTCGTTCTTTCATACTATTCCAACACTCTCCTGGCCGGCCTCCCATCTTTCACCCTCTGTAAACCTCAGTTCATCCAAAACTCTGCTGCCCGTATCCTAACTCGCACCAAGTCTCGTTCACCCATCCCCCCTGTGCTCGCTGACCTACGCTGACTCCCGATCCGGCAATATCTCAGTTTTAAAATTCTCATCTTTGTTTTAACATCCCTCCATGTAGTCTCCTTGTCCCTATCTCTGTAACCTCTTCCAGCCCTGCAACCCTCCGAGATCTCTGCACTCCTCTAACTCTGGCCTCTTGCGGATCCCCGATTTCCTTCGCCCCTCCATTGGCGGCCGTGCCTTCAGCTGCCGAGGCCCTAAGCTCTGGAATTCCCTCTTTAAACCTCTCCACCTCTCTCTCCTCCTTTAAGACATCCCACCAAGCTTTTGGTCACCTGTCCTAATATCTCCTCATATGGTATCAAATATTGGCTGATAACGCCCCTGTAAAGCACCTTGGGACGTTTAACTATGTTAAAGGCGCTATATAAATGCAAGTTGTTGTCATCACATTGCTGATCGCAACTACAGTGCTAAAAAATTTTAAATGTTAAAGTAAAAACTCAAAGACTTCAAGGTGGCTGATGTTCAACCGAGTTTTCAAAATGGCTCCAGTTGTTACTCTTACACAAGGACTGCATCTATCTGGGAACAAGAAGAGTTAAGCTCACTGTCCCTTTAAATGTAGCTGTGCAGGTTCCAAAGGGAGATAGAGTGAGCTCACTTGTGTTCCGTCTCACTGCCAGCATCCACTCAGCATGACTACTGCCGAAATATTTCACATCAATTTTCCCATAATGAAGGTTCCAGGCATTTTACGCTCGGTCGGGGACAAGGGTTTGTGATTAAGCCATGGCGCCTGGTGCCTTATTTGAGCATCAGGCATGCTGGAGGGTTCATTATGACCATTGGCAGCGAGGCTGTAAAGGGACCTGAGGTCATCCAGGAATGTGAGCATTTACCAAGAATTACGTCACAGTGAGATTAGTACCAATGTCATTGTAAGTGCCTCAGTAACACTCAGAAAGCACAATGTTGCAATCCATAATCTGTTTGAATTAAGTTTCCGAACATGATCCGATATCCATAATGAATGAGAAAGTGTTTATGTACCAAACTTCACACTGAAACAATTGCTGGCGCGGCAAAACCTTCCAAAGGTTACATGCCCTCATGATCGTTATTTGCATAATTGGTGCACTCTTCCTTGGCCAACATAATACCCAGGCTTCAACAAACTCTGCTTCCTGGAGTCAGTTCATATAACAATGAAATTAAATTAACGCGTAAAGTAGGTCTTCAGGCACAAGGCACATCCCATCTCACTGTGGCAACTTTAGATGAGGTAGGTAACTGAGAGAAAAGGATACCCATTAGTCTATAAAGAAAGATAGCCTTGCATTTATATAGCACCTTTCACTACCTCATGATGTCCCATGGCACTTTACAACCAATGAATTACCTTTGAAGTGTAGTCACTGTTATAATGTAGGAAATGCAGCAGCCAATTTTCACACAGCTCCCGCAACCAAAGTGATAATGACCAGATAATCAATTTTAGTGATGTTGATTGAGGGATAAATATTGGCCAGGACACTGGGAAGAACTCCCCTGCTCTTCTTCAAATAGGGCCATGGGACCTTTTGCATCCACCTGAGAGAGCAGATGGAGTTTCGGTTTAATGTCTCACCTGAAAGACGGCACCTCCAACACTGCAGCATTCCCTCAGTACTGCACTGGAGAGTCAGCCTAGATTTTTCTGTGCACGTCCCTGCAGAAGGGCTTGAACCCACAACATTCTGACTCAGAGGCAAGTTAAAGTGGTTGTCAGGCACATCCCTGCTCATTGTGCCAACTTTAGATGAGGTGGTATCTAAGAGCAAAGGATAGCCATCAGTCTATAGCACCATGACTCCAGTACACTGCGTAAGCGTGTCGCTCAGAGTCATTCATCTTTTGAACACAATTTGACATTTTCAGCTTTCTGAAGATTTCTGTTCTCACTACTTTTTGCCCCTCCCTTCTTCTCCCCTCACCTCTTTCTGTTACATTATTATATTACATTAAATTTAAGTAAATTACATTAATGTGAATTCAGTTAAACAGACTGCCATGCAGCACAGTGAATGGGCACTCCGTTAAACAGACTGTCACTCAGTACAGTGTGGTTCAGTGGTAGCACTCTCGCCTCTGAGTCAGACGGTTGTGGTTCAAGTCCCTTGAACACAAAATCTAGGCTGACACTCCAGTGCAGTGCTGAGGGAGTGCTGCACTGTCGGAGGTGCCGTCTTTTGGATGAGACGTTAAACCGAGGCCCCGTCTGCTCGCTCAGGTGGATGCAAAAGATCCCATGGCACTATTTCGAAGATGAGCTGGGGAGTTCTCCTCGGTGTCCTGGCCAATATTTATCCTTCAACCAACATCACCAAAACAGATTATCTGGTCATTATCTCATTGCTGTTTGTCGGATCTTACGTATACATTGCCATGTTTCCTACATTACAACAATGACTACACTTCAAAAAAAAGGACTTCATTGGCTGTAAAGTGCTTTGGGACATCCTGAGGTCATGGAAGGTGCTAGAGAAATGCAAGTCTTTCTTTTTTTTTCTTTTAGCGAATGAGACTCCATTAAACAGTCTGTCACCTAACACAGTGACTGAAAGCTCAATTGAATAAGCTGCCAGTCAGCCTAGTGAATGAGGAAGCAGTTAAGCAGGCTGCCATCGAGCGCTTTTAATGAGAACCCAGCTCTTTCGGCTGCAGCCTAATGCATTGAATGAGGGCTTGGTTGAATAGTCTGCCATCTAACACTGTGAAGTCAGCTGAACCATCCAAATAAAAAAATGGACAGGTTCCTGATTCAACAGAGAGCAGAGGAAGGCGGAAACTTGTCTCCAGTGCAGGAGGGGGATGAGATGATTTAAGTCTTGTAAATGGACCTATGCAGTAGGATGGTGGAACGACTTCTTCTCATTCTTGGGTTCTAATGAAACCAAAAATATAGTGCAGCATTGGCACTGAAATGGTACTGTAGCTATCAAAGGGTTGATGGGCCTTCTCCCTTTCTCTGTGCTACTTGGTTCAGTCCAGTAACAGAAGCCTGAATGCTGAATTTCCTGGTGGTCCGGGTAATCACTTTGTAGATGTTGAGAGAGAGAGAGAGAGATGGGATGGAGGTGGTCCCCGGGCATGCGGCCTTTCCACTGGAATCTCAGTGAGACCCCAGTTCAGCTTCAAGCCTATGGAGTGACCCATGTCTTAGTATCCTGTTACAGCACAGCAAAGAGCTCTTTACAATGTTCTTTATACTTGCTGGGGTTTGCGGTCATTTCACGCTGAAAGGAGGTGACTCAATCCTTTTGGGAGAGTGGATTAGAAAAACTAACAGGAACACAAATCAGAAAGGTTCAGACGCTCTCTGAAAGGGGGCCAAGTGCTAACCTTTCATCTGTTGTCATGTGAGTCAATGGAGTCTGGAGCACAGCCTACCCCATTATGTAATGTTCCAGTGATGTGTAGAACAAATCAGACACACAGGGGACCCATATACAAAAAGCCAAAGGGCTATAAAGGAGTTTTGTTCAATACGGTGTGTCATAAAACATATTCAAGGTAAAACAGAAATTGTTTTTTTGTGGTTCTGATGTCATCATAGTGGTTTTAATAAATACCCATCATTCCAGTGTTGTGGTATCACCTAAATGCAGTAACCAAACTAACCTATTCTTGACTACACCAACTTTTATTTTACATTATATTAACGCAAACAAACATGTCTTTCAATTTATTGTTATTTTACATTTAAAAATTGATCTCCGATGCTCCTGAATGAGTAGGTGAATGCATCAACAATGTGGCACTGAGATATACAAAGCAAGAAGGGCCGGACTTAGATAGAACTTGCATTGATATAGCGCCGGATGACATACCCTGGGATCTCAACACACCACAACAAATTACTTATTTTTGAGTGCAGACGCTGTAATTATGTAGGAAACGCGGCAGCCGATTTGCGCACAGTAAGGTCCCACAAACAGAAAATGAAATAAATGACCATTTTTTTTTGAAAGAGGGATGTTAATTGTGATTCCTGCTCTTTTTATAAATAGCGCCAATTGGATCGTTTACATCCATCTGAACACACAGACGGGACCTCCAGTTTAAAGTCTCATCTGAAAGTCAGCACCTCCAATGATGCAGAATTCCCTCAGTACTGCGCTGGTGTCAGCCTAGATTATGTGTTCGAGAGTCTGGAGTAGGGCTTGGACCCACAACCTGCTGACTCAGAGGCAGGAGTGCTACCCCTGAGCCAGAGTTGACACCTGTTTTTTTAATTCATTCTCGGGATGTGGGCGTCGCTGGCATGGCTGCATTTATTGCCCATCCCTAGTTGCCCTTGGGAAGGTGGTGGTGAGCCTTCTTCTTGAACCGCTGCAGTCCGTGTGGTGAAGGTGCTCCTATGTATTGCAAAATGATCTCAGCTGAGGCATTGGTAGGGGTGGCGGGATTGGCCTCAATATCCATGGGCTCGGGAAGGAAACAAAATCAGCCAGGGTTCTTCCTCTTGAATGGGTTGCATTTATATAGCACCTTGAACGGAATAAACATCCCAAGGCACTTCACAGACGCTGGGCATGAATAGAAGACGTTTTAAGTAAGCTTTTGAAGATATGGGGAAAGAGGTGGCAAGGCCGAGGAATTTAATGGGGGGGAAGCGCCAGGTAGCGGAGCTGCGAAGGCTGAAGGAGCAGAGGCAGCGGGGGAGGCCAGAGATAGAAAACCAAAGCTCACGAGGTGCAACACAGGTGTGTCAGAATTGGTGTTCCAGAAATAGGGAAGAGCAGGGTCGTGAAGGGATTTGTAAATGAGCGTGAGAATTTCGAATCCAATGCGTTGGGATACGGGAAGACTGTGGAGATTGGCAAGGACAGGAGCAAGACTTAACGTGGGACAATAATTAGGTGTGATAAAGGGCAGTTGGAAAGATTAACTGTAGTCGTCTGGCTGTGTTCTCTGACTATATATGCTGTGCCTATATGCATCTCTTCACTACACCTGACGAAGGAGCAGCGCTCCGAAAGCTTGTGATTTCAAATAAAGCTGTTGGACTATAACCTGGTGTTGTGCGACTTCTCACAATAATTAGGTAATAAAGGTCCCAAAGCACTTCGAAGAGCAGAAACAGATGCCAAGCAGTGATACGAGAGGTGGAGGTGGCAAGACTTAAACAAGGAACCAAGAGATGTTGGCAGTGAAGTGATGTGGTAACCAGAGGTCATAGATTTAAAATAATTGGCAAAAGAACTAGAGGGGAAATGAGGAGAAATTTTTTCACACAGAGGGTTGTTATGACCTGGAAAGCACTACCTGAAAGGGTGGTGGAATCAGATTCTATAGGAACTTTCAAAAGGCAATTGGACATGCTCTTGAAGAGAACTAATTTGCAGGGTTATAGGGGAAAAAACTGGGGTGTGGGACTTACACCCCCTGAATGAGTTGGAGGACAAAGTCCACAGGCTCATTGCCAGCCAGGTCATAGGTGCCGTGACCGGTGGAGAGGTCGACCCCCTTGGGGACAGCAGAGGTATGTTCATCAGCTTTCTTCCTCTCTCATACCACTTCCCCCTCACATCACCAGCCTTTTACACTTTCAATCCAACTAACTGTCTCCAGTCCTTGCTCCCTTCCTGCCCCCCTGCCCTCACGCTAAAGCCACTCTTGTACCTTCCTGCTTTCAGATAGTGAACCACCAGCTGACCAGCCTGTCCCTCAGCCTGCCAGTGGCAGCGACACGCCAGAGAAGGCGGAAGAGGAAGCCGGAGCCTCACCGCCTGCGTGTCCCGTGGGTGACACTTCCGACACTGGGGCCACGCATTCCCTGGAGGGGAGCAGGAGGTTAGGGTCTGATGAGGGCAAAGCTCCTGGACGCAGCGGGATGCAGCAATGCCATGGGAGTAGGGAAGCTCGGGGGCCATCTCCCCGGAGGGTGAGTAGGCGCGCGAGCTCTGCTGCGCAGGACTCGGATGAGGACCTCGACATCGCGGCCATGAATACCTAAGCCTTGAGCATGCACACTGAGCTCATGGGTGCAATGGCAAGGGTGCCCGACAGCATGGGTGCACTGGCTAGGAGCGTGGAGGAGTCCGCCGCTAGCACAACTGTCATCTGTGCGCAAGCCCTTGAACGCATCCTTGCCTCGTTGCAGAGGATGGTTGAATTGCAGGGAGACCGTGGTGAACCAGAGCCCATGCCGCGTGTAATGGGTGAGGTGGCAGTATCCATTGCAGCACAGGCTGACGCAACGCAACGGCTTAGTGCTGCAATCAAGTCATTGGCTGGTGCCATCCAGTCTCAGACTGCTCTCATGCAGTCTAAGATTGCTCCCGGAATACCCTGGGAGGGTAAGGTCCCCTGTGCAGAGGCCTGTTGGCCCTCCTCCCTCTGGCAACGTTTGCCACTCTCTCTCTGCACCTCTGCTGCCTCCGAAGGTGAAGCTGGACGACGACACCCCGAGTTAGTGCAGCCCCCATAAAAGCTTCTAAATATGCTAAATATGAAGGTCAAATAAATAGGAACCTCAAAAGTGGTGCTGAGGACCAAAACTCCTTAGGACAGCGTTAAATCTCTCCAGACGTCTCTCTCCCTCTCAACCTGCGTGTACCAAAAATTTTGCCGACAAGAAAAAGCAGGAAGCGCCCGCCTTTAAATAGCACCCCCCCAGCCTCTTCCTGACTTGAAAACGTCCCCCTCTACCTGTCGTCCCTAGCGGCAGGCGCTAAGGCAGGGGGTGCTGGGGATGGGGGATCTTAGCTTCAAGGACAGGTTGGAGAAGCTGGATTTGTTTTCATTAGAGCAAAGGAGGCTGCGGGGTGATTTGATAGAGGTGTACAAGATTATGACGGGTTTGGATAGGCTAGACGGGGAAAGGCTGTTCCCACTAGTTGATGGTACAAGGACTAGGGGACACAGATTTAAGGTTTTGGGCAAGAGATACAGGGGGGGATGTGAGGAAAAACTTTTTTACGCAGCGAGTGGTGAGGACCTGGAACTCGCTGCCAACGGAAGTGGTGGAAGCGGAGACACTCAATGTTTTCAAGGGGAGACTGGATAGGCACTTGAGGGAAATAAACTTGCAGGGCTACGGGGATAGAGCGGGGGAATGGGACTGGCTGGATTGCTCTACAGAGAGCCGGCACGGACTCGATGGGCCGAATGGCCTCCTTCTGTGCCGTTATGATTCTGACTCTATGACTCTTTGGGTAAAGAAGTTTCTTCTGAATTCCCTGTTGGATTTCTTGGTGACTATCTTATATTGATGGCCTCTAGTTATGCTCTTCCCCACAAGTGGAAACATTGGGCTGGATTTTTTCAATGGAGACGCGTTGGAGGCGGGACTGCTGCTTGTCGTGTCAATGTCCCGCCTCCATCCTCGTCTGACCAACCAGAGTGATTTTCCCCTGATTGACCTTGTTAAGCCCGCCCTGCGGGCTCAGCAGGCCAATTAGGAAGGAAGTCACTGACAGAGCACGTCAACGTCAGACGTGCTATCTGTCAAGACTTCTTGGAAGAAGAAGTGAAGCTGTCAAACACTGACATTCTCTGTAGTTTGATGAGACTTTGTGTTCAGGACTCATCAAACCTTTCAACCTTGTCGATTTCAGATGGCTGTTGGTTCGGAGGATCCAACAGCCAGTCTGTGAAATCGACTACGAGGATGTCGGGTCTCCCGATCCAGAGAGGATGAAGGCTGCAGGAAGAAAACAAGGCAAGTGAAAAAATTTTTACACTTATCACTCACCTTACATACTTACCACTCCACACTTGCACCCATCACTCACCTCTACACCTTACTTCCAGGTGCCTCCGACCGCCGCAGACCTCCTCCACGTCTCCTCCAACCCGGTGGGGTTCTCCGAGGTCGGGAAGCCTTCACCTGTGAAGGTAAAATGTCACTAATCCTTTTTTCTGCCTGTTAACTACCTGTTAACAGGCAGTTGAAAGTATTTGCCTTTCCCGCCTCCAGGAGACGGGACTCGAAGCAGCACATCTTCCTGCCTCCTGGCAAAAGGGCACGGAGGCGGGATGGGGGCGGGTTTGCCATCTGCCTTCTTTTTTCAAGAGAAAAGAGACCCAGCCTGTTCATCCTTTTCTGATATGTATAACCTCGCATTTCTGGTATCATCCTTGTAAATCTTCTCTGCAGCCTCTCCAGTGCCTCTATATCCTTTTCATAATATGGCGACCAGAACTGTACGCAGTACTCTAAGTGTGGTCTAACCAAGGTTCGATACAGGTTTAGCAAACCTTCCCTACTTTTCATTTCTATCCCTCTAGAAATAAACCCTAGTGCTTGGCTTGCCTTTTTTTATGGCCTTGCTAACCTGTGTCACAACCTTTAGTTATTTGTGTATTTGTACTCTGAGATCCCTTTGTTCCTCTACCCCACCTAGACTCGCACCCTCCAAGTGATAAGTGACCTCTCTATTCTTCCTACCAAAATGTAATACCTCACATTTATCTGTGTTGAACTTCATTTGCCAATTATTTGCCCATTCTGCAAGTTTAATGTCCTCCTGTAATTTGTTGCAGTCCTCTTCAGTATTGGCTATCCCCTCCCCCCAAAAATTTGGTGTCATCCGCAAATTTAGAAATTGTGGTTTTGATTTCAAAGTCTAAATCGTTAATATAAATTAACGCAGTGGTCCCAGCACTGATCCTTGTGGAACACCACTACCTACCTTCTGCCACTGTGAATAGCTACCTTTTACCCCTACTCTCTGCTTTCTGTCTTGAAGCCAGCTAGCTATCCATTCTGCTACTTGTCCCCTGACTCTGCATTCTCTGACCTTGTTCATCAGTCTATTATAGGGTACCTTATCGAAGGCCTTTTGAAAATCTAGATAAATTGCATCTACTGCATTACCATTGTTTACTCTCTCTGTTACCTCTTCAAAAAATTCAATGAGGTTGGTCAAGCAAGACTTTCCCTTTTGAAATGCATGCTGACTATTCATTACTATGTTTTTGGTTTCTAGATGTTCTTCTATTTTCTCCTTTAGTAGGGATTCCGTTATTTTTCCTACCACCGATGTTAAGCTGACTGGTCTATAATTCCCTGGTCATGTTCTATGCCCCCTTCTTGAATGTCAGCTGTGGCTCAGTGGGTGGCACACTTTCCTCTGAGTCAGAAGGTTGTGGGTTCAAGTCTCACTCCTGGGACTTGAGCACATAAAACTAGGCTGACACTCCAGTGCAGTGCTGAGGGAGTGCTGCACTGTTGGAAGTGCCGTCTTTCGGATGAGACGTTAAACCGAGGCCCTGTCTGCTCTCTCAGGTGGATGTAAAAGATCCCATGGCACTATTTTGAAGAAGAGCAGGGGAGTTATCCCCGGTGTCCTGGCCAATATTTATCCCTCAACCAACATAACAAAAACAGATTATCTGGTCATTATCACATTGCTGTTTGTGGGACCTTGCTGTGCGCAAATTGGCTGCCGCGTTTCCCACATTACAACAGTGACTCCACTTCAAAAGTATTTAATTGACTGTAAAGCGCTTTGAGACATCCAGTGGTCGTGAAAGGCGCTATATAAATGCAAGTCATTCTTTCTTTTTCTTAAATATAGGTATTACGTTAGTTATCCGCCATTCCTCTGGCACTACACCTTTTTCTAATGAATTATTAAATATGTGTAGTAATGCCTCTGCTCTCTCTTCCCTAGATTCTTTTAAAATGCAGGGATGCAATCCATCCGGACCAGGGGTTTTATCCTCTTTGAGTTTGATTAGTTTATTTAATATATCCCCTCTTTTTATTTTAAATGCACTTATCTCATCATCCAATGTCATGTCCACCTGTTCTATCTCCCTGGTAAATACTGAAGCAAAATAATTGTTTAATATTTCAGCCGTCTCTCTATCATTACCTGTGGTATTATCCTGTCTATCCCTTAATGGCCCTATTCCCATCCCAGCCTTCCATTTTTTATTGATGTGCCGTAAAATATTTTACTATTTTGTTTTATGTTCCTTGATAATTTAATTTCATAGTTCCTCTTTGCCTTCCTCATTGTTTTTTTGACTTCTCGCCTAATCTCTTCATATTCTCCCTTATCATGCACTCCCCTCTGTCTATGTACTTAATGTATGCCTCTTTCCTTACCCTCAATTGTTCCCTTATGGCTTAATTCATCCATGGAGTCTCATTTGTGATTAGTTTGTTCTTTCCTTTTAGCGGAATATATTGTTTCTGCACTCTGTTGAACACCGTTTTAAATGTTTCCCATTGCTGTTCTACATCATTGTTTGCCAATATTGCTGCCCATTTTATTTTCCCAAGGAGGGATGAGCTTTATTGAGATGAGTTGGAGTACTGGAGGGATGAGCTTTATTGAGATGAGTTGGAGTACTGGAGGGATGAGCTTTATTGAGATGAGTTGGAGTACTGGAGGGATGAGCTTTATTGAGATGAGTTGGAGTACTGGAGGGATGAGCTTTATTGAGATGAGTTAGAGTACTGGAGGGATGAGCTTTATTGAGATGAGTTAGAGTACTGGAGTGATGAGCTTTATTGAGATGAGTTGGAGTACTGGAGGGATGAGCTTTATTGAGATGAGTTAGAGTACTGGAGGGATGAGCTTTATTGAGATGAGTTGGAGTACTGGAGGGATGAGCTTTATTGAGATGAGTTGGAGTACTGGAGGGATGAGCTTTATTGAGGTGAGTTGGAGTACTGGAGGGATGAGCTTTATTGAGATGAGTTGGAGTACTGGAGGGATGAGCTTTATTGAGGTGAGTTGGAGTACTGGAGGGATGAGCTTTATTGAGATGAGTTGGAGTACTGGAGGGATGAGCTTTATTGAGATGAGTTGGAGTACTGGAGGGATGAGCTTAGGCATTCTCTTACTCTTAATATATTTATAAAAACTTTTACTATTAGCCTTTACATTACTTACAAGATTCTTTTCATATTCCCTTTTCACAGTTCTTAATATTTTCTTTGTGCCCCTATGTTGCTTTCTATATTTCTCCCAGACTGCTGGATTACCACTGTTCTTGGCAGTTTGTAAGCCACTTCCTTTAGCTTTATACTCCGTCTTACCTCATATGTTGACCATGGTTGCTTGACTGTACAAGTGGAACTTTTGCTCTTTAGGGTTATGTATTGGTCTTGTATTGTACTAAATACTTCTTTGAATACCTCCCACTGTTTTCTGTAGGTTTGCCTGTGAACAGCTCAGCCCAGTTTAACATGTTCAGCTTACGTCACATTCCTTTAAAGTCAGCCTTACTTAAGTTTAAAACTTTGGTTTGTGTGGGATCTTTCTCCTTCTCAAGCTTAATGTCAAAGTTTATGATGTTATGGTCACCGTTTGCAAGATGTTAAATTACTGTCAGATTATTAATTAATTCTGGCTCGTTACTCATTACTAAATCTAGTAGGGCCTGTTCCCTTGTCGGATGTAAAACATAATGGCCCAGATTTTTCAAACAATGGCGATTGAACGGGGCTGGCCATTCTTTACACTTATGGCGCTGTTAGCCTCACCGTTACTTTTACTGTAAAATCTGGGCCATTGACAGTTTAAGAAAACTGTCCTGGATGCATTCTAGAAATTCACTGGCTTTACAACTTGTGCTGCTTTGCATCTCCCAGTCTATGTGAAAATTAAATTTAAAATCTCCCAGTGGAGTTGCAAACACAGTTGTAGATACTGTGACATATTTACATATAATAGACACATAAATGTTCAGGTTAGCTATAGAGACAAGTAAGATGCAACCAGAAGAACTGATGCAGATGTAGTCACAGGTAAGTTATAAGTATAGATCCAGGTATATGTACAGTTACAGATACAAATTTGGCTGAAGGTGTATCTATCACACCAATCACAAACAACACGCAATGGGCCAGAAATTCGGCTCTTGTCGGGTGAGTACGCGCTGTGTACTCACCCGTAAGGCCACCTGAAGTGCCGGTTTCACGCATGCACTGCGCATGCGCGGGAAACCGGAACTTCCGTTCCCCTGAAGGGAGGGGTTCAGAAGTCGAACGTGTGCGCGGGAGAGGCTGCGCGCACGCAGCGAACTTCGGGGGTTTTTTCAGGTTTCTCCGGGAGGGTAAGTATGGAGAAGCTGCACTTTTAAAAAGGAGGCGCAAGGCCTGTTTTTAACAATGTAAGAGGTTAATTAATTACAATTTAAACATTTTTTCAAGAGGTTTATCTTTTTTACATACTTTAAAGAAAGGTAAGTTTATTTTTCGCACCGTTAAAAAGTTTAATTAATTTTTTCAAAAATTTTAATTTTTGTTTAATGTAGTTAATTTATGTAATTTATAGTTATTTTTAAAATGTGATTTTTAAAAAAAAATTATTTGAAGTTTTAGTGTGGTTTTGGGGCCGATCTCTATTCATAGATTTGACAGGTCTTCCTGTCAAATCTATGAATGAAAATTCCCTGCTACGATTGGCTCTCCATGGCCCACGTGATCCCAGGGGATGCTTCGAACTAACTGCGCCCCTGGGATACGCAAGCACTGCACACCGGCAGCTGCAGGAGGCCCAGGACCCGAATTCCTCGTGGGCCCGAAGCACAACGGCAGGCGCGGTAGGTAAGTACGCGCGCGATGCTTGCACCCGCAGGAAGCCGGAGAGCTGAATTTCTGGCCCATTATAATTCCAATCTCTACAAACATCCAGTAGCTGCCACTGGGGGGACAACAACAACAACTTGCATTTATATAGCGTCTTTAATGTAGTAAAACGTCCCAAGGCATTTCACAGGAGCGTAATTAGATAAAATTTGACAACGAGCCACATAAAGAGATACTAGGACAGGTGACCAAAAGCTTGGTCAAAGAGGTAGGCTTTAAGGAGCATCTTAAAGGAGGAGAGGTTGAGAGGTGGAGAGGATCAGGGAGAAAATTCCAGAGCCTAAGGCTTCAACAGCTGAAGGCACGGCCGCCAATGATGGGGCGATAGAAATCCAGGATGTGCAAGAGGCCAGAATTGGAGGAGCGCAGAGTTCTCGGAGGGTTGTAGGGCTGGAGGCAGTTTACAGAGATGGGGAGGGGAGAAGCCATGGAGAGATTCGAAAGCAAGGATGAGCATTTTTAAATTGAGGCATTGCCGGACTGGGAGCCAATGTAGGTCAGCGAGCCCAGGGGTGATGGGGTGAACGGGACTGATGCTGCTGAATGAGTCACGTAGAGTGCGTGTCCTCATGGACATTGCGTCAGTCAGAAGAGAGCCCCTGTTTCTGTCGCCACACTTACCATCACATTTGGCTGGTGAGCTCCAACAGAGAATAATCAGGAATGTACTCTGAGCAAAATAATCACAGAGCAACCAGATTAGGAAACGGAGACCACAGGAGCTCGACACTACGCACTGGACTCAAAGCCAGATAGACATAGTTCTCAGCCCCAAAGCTGTCAGTCACTATGGATGAGTGTGATACTGGTATATACCACTCCTTCTGCTGGCGTTTGTCTCTCGGCTCATATTCAGTTCTAATTTGCAAACATCATCTCTCATTCAGCTGGTATTCATCTTTCTGTTTGCATTGGTTATTTCTTTCTTGCTGGTATTTCACTCTTTTTCTATTAGTATTTGCTTCAGATTCTGTTGGGATTTGCCTCTTATTGTACTGAATTTGTCTCTCTTCCTATTGTTATTTTCCCTCTTTTTGATGGCACTCACCTTTCCTGCTGTTATATGTCTGCCTTATTGCTGGTATATGTCTCTCACTACTGGTGTTTCATTCTGCTGGTATCTGTCTCACTCTGCTGGTATTTGCCACTTATTCTGCTGCGGAATGAGTCACAAAGCATCTGTCTGCTGGTATTTTTATCTGTCTTTCACCTGGTCTTGCTCTGGTATTTCACTTTCTGATTCTGCTAGCACTCTACCCTCTCATTCGCTGGTCTTTGGCTCTTTCTTATCCGTCTCTCATACGACTGCTATTCGCCTCTCTGCTCTCACGTGGTGTTAGCTTTTCATTCGACTGATGTTCAGCTCTCCTATTGCTCGCTTTTGCCTCACTCCACTGCTGTTTGGCTATCCTGTTAGTACTGGGCTGTCTTTCTACAGTATCTGTCTCTCTTAGTGCTAGCATTTGGCTCTATTTTGGCGAAAATTTACCTCTCGTTTTGGTGATACTCGATTAGTTCTCCTGGTATTTGTCTCTTTCACCTTGTATTCGCCTCTCTTTCTGCTGGCAATGTCTTCCCTTTGCCCTGTTTCCTTGTTTCTGCTAACAACAGTGACAAAATTGCTTATATGAAACACATTCCAATTTGGTATGTTTGGTGCCAGAATAAATAGTGAATGCAATAATAAAATGTCTGGAAAATGTCACTTCCAATTCTCTTAACCAATCGATCTGCTGTGATATTGTTCAGGGACAAAATGTATTAGAACTTTGTGGCTCTCTCTTCCTATAAGTGTCTTATGCCTCTCTCGCACTCTGACATTCTTTCTCTCCCTGTCTGTCTTCCACTCGCTCTCTCTCTCGTAGCCTCTCTCTTTCTCTCCATCTCAGACACTTTCTCTTGCTTTCCGCTCTCTCCCTCTCTCTATCATATCTTCACCTCTCTCCCTCTTTCAGCAAGTTTTGCCATCTATCTCTCTCCTCTCTTTCGCACCTTCCCCAATTTCTCAGCATGCCTAGCAGACATATTTAACCGGGATCTTGGGTTCATGTCACGCTACATGTAACCCCACCTGACGTAGAGTCATCCAGACTCGAGTCGTCCTTGGCTTGTTCTCTCTACACAGATGCGGCCGGACCTGCTGTGATTTCCAGCAAAAAAAGTTTTTTGTTTTCCATACAGACCCCAGCATCTGCCACATTTGACCCCTTGTGACCCCACCTCATTGTCTTTGATGTAATGTTTTCCTGACTGACCTGTTTGGACACCATCCACACCTTTGATTGCCGTGATTATCTCTCTGCCGAGGTGTGATAAAGGGCAGTTAGAAAGATTAACTGTAATCATCTGGCAGTGTTCTCTGACTATATATGCTGTGCCTATATGCATCTCTTCACTTCACCTGATGAAGGAGCAGCGCTCCGAAAGCTTGTGATTTCAAATAAAGCTGTTGGACTATAACCTGGTGTTGTGCGACTTCTGACATATTTAAAGCCCAGGACTGTGCAGCTATCGTGTACCAGGTTGGAGGTGGGTACCGGGGTCAGTTGCAGAAAGGTGGGCGTGGGGTCATGGCTGGGGATGTGCTGGGAGAAGTTATCCAGCGGCTGACTTCAACTTGGCTGAGAGAATCTGGACCAGTGCCTGAAGACAGAGTAGGAAGCCGGGCCCTGAGGATGGGAGTGAGTGGGAGGCTTGGCCTGGGGTTGGAGATTGGGGATAGGCGGGAGCGGAGGGTTGTATTAAGAGGAAAGAAACCATAAGGCCCATTTTTCCTCATCT
Source organism: Squalus acanthias (assembly GCA_030390025.1). NCBI lineage: Eukaryota > Metazoa > Chordata > Chondrichthyes > Squaliformes > Squalidae > Squalus > Squalus acanthias. Next base: position 61,394,476 of record CM059438.1, read on the forward strand.
CAATACCCCCAGGAGGGATACCAACTCCCTCCACCCGCCAGAAACCAGGTGGGTACGGGAGCTAACATCAAGGTGCTCTTTCTCTGCTCCGTGGCTATTTTAAAGCCGGGCGTGAGCCTTGTAATTTCATGCTAATTGGGGTCCTCTCACATACCTGGGACCCAAGATGGAAGCTCCGCCCACTAGTCACTGTTGGACCAGAACCAGTGACCCTCCAAGGTACGTGAAAAAATGTATTTTAGTGGGGCCAGGAGGAGCATGTGGACCCCATAGAAATAGTTCGGGTCACTGCTGCCCTGGATTGCTCCCCCCACCCCCCTTCCCCACTTCTGCATTCCCGAAACTGTCCTGAAGCCCCTTTCCTCCATTGCCGGTCAAAACTGGCCTGAACCCAGCAAGCCACCTCGAGATGACCGTTTGGGGGAGGGGCAAGCCACCGGCTCCATTTAGATGGAACGGGCCTCCCGCTGCACCCCCCCCCTCAGGCCACCCACCAGGGCTTTCCGCCCGACCAGGAGTTAAAATTTCCTCCTCCGTGTACACCAGTGTTTTGGGTGCTTTGTTGCAGTAACACTGGGACTCAGGGGCAAGGGGGCTGAGCAGCATGTTGGTTGTAGTGTAAAAACGAGCCGGGCGGACATTCTGCTGCAGAGAGCCTGTGCTATAATAGAGCAATCTGTACATGTTTTAATGTACTCCACTCCAGGGACTTGAGCACATAAAGCTAGGCTGACACACCAGTGCAGTGCTGAGGGGGTGCTGCACTGTCGGAGGTGCCGTCTTTCGGATGAGACGTTAAACCGAGGCCGCGTCAGCCCTCTCAGGTGGATGTAAAAGATCCCATGGCCACTATTTCGAAGAAGAGCTGGGGAGTTCTCCCCGGTGTCCTGGCCAATATTTATCCCTCAATCAACATAACAAAAACAGATTATCTGATCATTATCACATTGCTGTTTGTGGGAGCTTGCTGTGCACAAATTGGCTGCCGCGTTTCCCACATTACAACAGTGGCTTCACTTCAAAAGTACTTCATTGGCTGTAAAGCACTTTGAGACATCCGGTGGTCGTGAAAGGCGCTATATAAATGTAAGTCTTTCTTTTTTCTTTTAAAGGATGAGGACCATACGGTGCTTCAAAATACACGTTTCCCCACATTACATCAGTGACCAGACTTCAACAAGTACTTTATTGGCCATGAAGCACTTTGGGGCATCCTGAGGTCACGAAAGGCGTCATACAAATGCAAGTTCTTTCTTTTTTTTCTAAATCTTGAGCTAAATGATGATGTTAGTGACATTCAGTAGGTCCTGTGGCTTTTGTAAGACCAAATATCTGTTAGTAAGGATGGTTGAGATATTGGGGGGAAAAATTCAGTTTCTTGGCGCCTGAGGGGCAAAGCAACTAGCACCTGGGCACAGCACCGCTAACGCCGCCCATGAAATTCAGCAGGAGGTTAGCAGCAGTGGTAGCCGGTAGCGCCCTGCGGTGCTGCGCCTCCGGTGATGACATCATCGCCGTGCGCAGCGCCCCGATCACGCCCCGGCCGCAAACTTGGCTTGCGGCCCCTGATCTACGAGTGGACGCTGTGTTTTGCAGCCGGGGCGGTGATTATTAAAGAGCAGGTGCCAGGCGGGCATTTTTTTTGGGCCACCTGCCAGCACCTGCCCCCTCTGGCCTCCTCCTCTTGAGTGCCGGGCTCTTTAGCCGGCACCCCGCTCCCTGGTGGGCCAGCAGGGCCCCGGTGCGCACTGTGCCAGGCCCCTCCCCTTTAATCAGGGGAGGGAGGTCTGCAGTACCGCGGCGCTACGTGTCGACACACGTGGCGCTGCTGCACGTAGCACCGCGATATTCAATGGGAGCGCCCCAAGAGGGAGGGGGAGCGCTTCCAGTAGCGCCCCGCCTCCTGCTTGGGGCGCTACCATTGAATTTCGGGCGTGGGGGCGCTAACTTTTTCAGGGCACTAAAAGGGGGCGCGAGCCAATTTTCCCCCCATTGTTTTGTGGCACTCCACTGACAGCCTATTCAAGAGCAAGAACAGGAAGAACAACTCGAATTTCTATAGCGCCTTCAACGTAGAAAACCGACCCAAGGCATTTCAGAGGCATAATCAGACAAAAGTGGACGCTGAGCCAAAGAAAGAGAAATTCAAAGGCTTGGTTAGAGTCGGGCCTTACAGGAGGAGCGAGAGGTGGAGAGGCTGAGCAGTTTAGGGAGGTAATTCAAGAGCGTGGGGACGAGGTGGCTGAAGGCACGGCCACCAATGGTGGGGTGAAGGGAAGAATGATACACAAGAGGCCAGAGTTGGAGGAATGCAGAGTTCTGGGGGCGGGGAATGTTGTAGGGCTGGAGGGGGTTTCAGAGATAGGGATGGGCAAGGCCATGGAGGGATTTCAACACAAGGATGAGAATTTTAAGTTGGAGGCATTGGGGAACCAGGAGCTAATGTAGGTCAGCAAGTTCAGGAACGATGAGCGATTGGGGCTTGATGTGGGATAGGATATGGGCTTGGTTTTGGATGAGATGACGTTCCTGGAGAGTGAAGAATGGGAGGCTGGACAGGAAAGCATTGTAATAGTTGAACCAGAGGGTAACATTGGCATGGATAAAGGCTGAGGCAGGGATGGAGGCGGGTGATGTTATGGAGGTGGGAGTAGGACCCTTGTGATGAAAAACACATGGAGTTGGTAGCTCAGCTTGGGGTCGATTAGGACGGTGAGGTTGCAAACAGTCTGGTTCAACCTGAGACACTGGTCAGGCAGGGGGATGGAATCAGTGGCTAGGGAAGAAGGGCCTTAAAGGAAGAGAAGAGAGGCGGAGAGGCTGAGAGGATTAGGGAGGGAATTCCAGAGCGTGGGGCCTAGATGGCTGAAGGCATGGCCCACAATGGTGGGGCGAAGGGAAGGAGGATTCACAAGAGGCCAGGGTCAGAAGAATGCAGCGTTCCGGGATGGGGGAAGGTTGTAGGGCTGGAGGAGGTTACAAAGATTGGGTTGCGCAAGGCTATGGACGGGTTGGCCTTGCCCTTGGCTCCTGCCACAAGATAGCAAGGTCAGGACTGGAGAGATAAAGGCCGTAAAAATCCTCAAGCTGCAACCATGCCGATTATGCCGGAATCATTGGCACAGTGACTCCCAGCACTGATTCAGCTGGAGATTGTGGAATCAGCGAGAGGGTCCTTAATTTACATGGGGTGGGTACTGCAGGCGCATCTCTGGAGCCCGCCTGCCCCACGCCACAAAAGCCAACACATGCCTGACATGAAGGCGGAGTGTTTCCCCAGACCCCACGCTACATCACTTTTGGGGCAGCCATGTCGCTGGCCTGGCCTGGATACCTCAGTGAGGCCTGCTTATGCCCATCCCAATGCTGGCACACCTCATCTAACTGGCTGTACCAGTCTCTGATACTGCATCCCCCACTGAGCTGGAGAAGCATGAACACCACATTGTACAGTCTCCACCAGCTCTGCTCCTGTTGATATTTGCCTTGCAAGGGAGCAGTCAGAGATTCCGCCCCTTACAAGGCGGGTCGGAAAATTCTGGAAGCAGCGGAGTCCCAGCACAATCGGGACCCTGCCTCTTTTCTGGTGGGTTCTGCTGGTCTCCTGCCGGAGTTATGGCCGGACTCCATCTGAACCTCTCACCCCCCCAACCCACTACCCTGAGGAAATTGGCAGCCCGAGTTTGTGAGTAGGGAGGGTGAAGTTGTGAACAGTGAGATTGGGGGTCAGATAAACTGAGGCCTGTACCAGGGAGGTCAAGATCATGGCCAGAGAGGTCAAGAGTGGAAAGACCAAGTTCGGGACAGTGACACTGAGGTCAGAGCCACAATAGCTGAGGTGGGGGAGAGTAGAAAGACTGAGATCAACAGCCAAGATGGCATGGTCAGGGCAATAGGACCAAACTGGGGACAATGAGAAGGTGGTGGTGAGCCACCTTCTTGAACTGCTGCAGTCCTTGTGGTGAAGGTACTCCCACAGTGCTGTTAGGGAGGGAGTTCCAGAATTTTGACCCAGCAACGAGGAAGGATCAGCGATATATTTCCAAGTCAGGATGGTGTGTGACTTGGAGGGGAGCTTCCAGGTGATGGTGTTCCCATGCGCCTGCTGCCTTTGTCCTGCTAAATGGTAGAGGTCGTGGGTTTGGGAGGTGCTGTCGAAGAAGCCTTGGCGAGTTGCTGCAGTGTATCTTGTAGATGGTACACACTGCAGCCACGGTGCACCGGTGGTGGAGGGAGTGAATGTTTAAGATGATGGATGGGGTGCCAATCAAGCGGGCTGCTTTGTACTGGATGGTGTCGAGCTTCTTGAGTATTGTTGGAACTGCACTCAGGCAAGTGGAGAGTATTCCATCACACTCCTGACTTGTGCCTCGTAGATGGTGGAAAGGCTTTGGGGAGTCAGGAGGTGAGACACTCACCACAGTATACCCAGCCTCTGACCTGCTCTTGTGGCCACAGTATTTATGTGGCTGATCCAGTTAATTTTCTGGTCAATGGTGACCCCCAGGATGTTGATGGTGGGGGATTCGGCAATGGTTATGCCATTGAATGTCAAGCGGCGGTGGTTAGACTCTTGCTTGTTGGAGATAGTAATTGCCTGGCACTTGCGTGGTGCAAATGTTACTTGCCACTTATCAGCTCAAGCCTGAATGTCTTCCGGGTCTTGCTGCATGCGACCATGGACTGCTTCATTATCTGAGGAGTTGTGACTGGAACTGAACACTGTGAAATCATCAGCGAACATCCCCACTTCTGACCTTATGATGGAGGGAAGGTCATTGATGAAGCAGCTTAAGATGGTTGGGCCTAGGACACTTCCCTGAGGAACTCCTGCAGCGATGTCCTGTGGCTGTGATGATTGACCTTCAACCACCACAACCATCTTCCTTTGTGCTAGGTATGACTCCAGCCAGTGGAGAGATTTCCCCCCTGATTCCCATTGACTTCAGTTTTACTAGGGCTCCTTGATGCCACACTCGGTCAAATGCTGCCTTGATGTCAAGGGCAGTCACTCTCACCTCACCTCTGGAATTCAGCTCTTTTGTCCACGTTTCAACCAAGGCTGTAATGAGGTCTGGAGCTGAGTGGTCCTGGCAGAACCCAAACTGAGCATCGGTGAGCAGGTTATTGGTGAGTAAGTGGCACTTGACAGCACTGTCGACGACACCTTCCATCACTTCACTGATGCTTGAGAGTAGACTGATGGGGCGGTAATTGGCTGGATTGGATTTGTCCTGGTTTTTGTGGACAGGACATACCTGGGCAGTTTCCCACGTTGTCAGGTAGATGCAAGTGTTGTAGCTGTACTGGAACACCTTGACTAGAGGCGCAACTAGTTCTGGAGCACAAGTCTTCAGCACAACAGCCGGGATGTTGTCAGGGATGTTGTAGCCTTTGCTGTATCCGGTGCGCTCAGCCATTTCTTGATATCACGTGGAGTGAATCGAATTGGCTAAAGACTGGCTTCAGTGATGGTGGGAACCTCAGGAGGAGGCCGATATGGATCATCCACTCGGCACTTCTGGCTGAAAATGTTTGCAAACACTTCAGCCTTGTCTTTTGCACTCACGTGCTGGGCTCTGCCATCAGTGAGGATGGGGATATTCATGGAGCCTCCTCCTCCCGTTAGTTGTTTAATGGTCCACCACCATTCACGACTGGATGTGGCAGGACTACAGAGCTTTGATCCGATCCGTTGATTGCGGGATCGCTTAGCCCTGTCTATAGCATGCTGCTTCCGCTGTTTAGCATGCATGTAGTCCTGTGTTGCAGCTTGCCCAGGTTGGCACCTCATTTTTAGGTACGCCTGGTGCGGTTCCTGGTATGCTCTCCCGCACTCCTCATTGAACCAGGGATGGTCCCCTGGCCGGGATATATTAATGATCCGGTGGTTACCACCGACTGATTGGATGTCTGGGAATGGATAGTCATAGATGCGCACTTATATATCTACTGACTGAGATCTGTGCATTGTGTCTATTTTGTGTGTGCATGTGAATGTGCCTTGGTACATTCTATCTATGTCAAAGGAGTTATTAGTCATGGTTCAGTTGGTTGCACTCTCGCCTGAGTCAGAAGGTTGTGCGTTCAAGCCCCACTCCAGAGACTTGAGCACAAAATCTATGCTGACAATCCAGTACAGTACTGAGGGAGTGCTGCACTGTCGGAGGTGCCGTCTTTCGGATGAAGCGTTAAACCGTGGCCCTGTCTGCCCTCTCAGGTAGACGTAAAAGATCCTATGGTGCTATTGGAAGAGCTGGGGTGTTCTCCCTGGTGTCCTGGTCAACATTTATCCCTCAACCAACACCTAAAAAAAGATTATCTGGTCATTATCACATTGCTGTTTGTGGGAGCTTGCTGTGCGCAAATTGGCTGCTGTGTTTCCCTACATTACAACTGTGACTGCACTTCAAAAAGTACTTCATTGGATGTAAAGCCTTTTGGGACATCCTGAGGTCGTGAAAGACGCTATAGAAATATAAAATAAAAACAGAAAATGCTGGAAATACTCAGCAGGTCAGGCAGCATCTGTGGAGAGAGAAACAGAGTTAACGTTTCAGGTCGATGACCCTTCGTCAGAACTGGAAAAAGCTGGAGATCGAACAGGTTTTTAAGCAAGTGCAGGGGCAGGGAAAGGGGGGAGGGGAGGAAAGAACAAAAGGGAAGGTCTGTGGACAGGGTACTGGATTTGGATGATCAGCCATGATCGTATTGAATGGTGGAGCAGGCTCGACGGGCCGAATGGCCTACTCCTGCTCCTAGATTCTATGTTTCTATGTTTCTATGTGATAGGATGGAAGGCAGGAGAGATTAAGAGACATTAAGAGATGGTGCAAGGCAAAAGGAGATGGTAATGGGACAAGTTAAGAAACAAAAGATGGCTCTAGATGGAAGGCAGGAGAGATTAAGAGACATTACGAGACATTAAGAGATGGTGCAAGGCAAAAGGAGATGGTAATGGGACAAGTTAAGAAACAAAAGATGGCTCTAGATGAAGTGTAAATGGCAGAATGAAAGACAGCTGCCATATGGGAGAGAGAAAAAAATAAAATAAAAAATAAAAATAATCAAATAATAAATAAAATAAATGGAAAAAAAAGAATAGGGGCGGAGGTTATGGTCTGAAATTGTTGAACTCTATGTTGAGTCCAGAAGGCTGTAAAGTGCCTAATCGAAAGATGAGGTGCTGTTCCTCAAGCTTACATTGAGCTTCATTGGAACAGTGTAAGAGGCCGAGGACGGTGAGGTCTGAGTGGGAGTGGAGCGGAGAATTAAAGTGACAGGCGACCGGAAACTCGGGGTCACCCTTATGGACTGAACAGAGGTGTTCCGCAAAGCGGTCACCCAATCTGCGTTTGGTCTCCCCAATGTAGAGGAGACCGCATCATGAGCAGCGAATACAGTATACTAAATTGCAAGAAGTAGAAGTAAATCGCTGTTTCACCCAGGACCATAGAAATATAAGTTGTTGTGTGTATGAGTGTATGCCTGTGGTTGTGTGTAAGCACGCCTTTATGTACCTGTGTTTGTGTTTGAGTCTGTGCGTGAACGTGAATGTTTATATGTGCGTGTTATGCTTGTTTATGTGTATGTTTGCAGCGTACGTGCAGGTTCATACTTGCGCGTGTGTGTGCGCACGTGTTCCCGATCTAGAAAGTGGTCTGGGTCTGCACTGAGAGTGGGGATGGGGAGGACTTACCGTTTCGATTGACTGCATTCGTCAGGCCTTTGGCTGGATGGCTGGTGTCTGAAACAGAGAGGGGCAGACAGCAGGGGGTTTGGCAGAATAATTAGCAAGACGTTCCAGCCAAAAGGCGTCTTGTCCAAAAGAACATGTTGAGAAATTGACATAATCGTGAAGGAGCCAACTGAGGGGGGGTTGGAGAGTGATGTCACCAGATGATGTCACCCTGGTAGGGCACCTCTCCGGAGGCTGAGAAGGCAGCGGCCAGCAGCCAAATGCCATAAAGAACTGCTTCTGCCTCATAAAGCCCTAGGAACTGAATGGCCTCTTGTTTTTGTAGAGAGTGTTTATTGAGACAGGGCAAGGAATAAATTGTTATCCTTACTTAATGTTGCTTAAAATTGGGCTTTGCTCTCAGGATAAGTGAGGCTGTTCCTCTGTCTCATTCCATTAAAAAAGAACTGGGTGTGAAGTATTACATCAGTTAATTGGCTTTCAGTGAGAAAATTCTGGACCCAGAGCTGTTAACTCATCGGTGCCCCTGAGGCTGCCTTTCAACGTCACCCTTTAACCCTTTAACCGCCAGAAGTCTCACTCAGCAAGGCTTGTCTTAAAGGCCACTGGCATCAGTCACCCCCCCCCCCCCCCCCCCCACACGGGATCAGTGCTGATTGGAAGCAAAAAGGCTAAAATAATCTGAATTTGTGCCAGGCTTGATAAATAAACTACACAATTCCAAGACAGCCCGGTTATAAAACATGTGCTGGAATAGCAAGCTCCGGCTACTTATTCCTGATACGGAACACGCTGGCATTTCCCTCCTAAGAAGGTCTTCTCTCCCGCTGCCGTGGGGAGATGGTCAAGCCCGATATTCTTCGGGTGTGGAACAGCCCACGGCTTCCCTCCAGATGGACCACTCCAGTTCTACCCCTCGTTAAAATCGTTTCCTCCTCTCCTACCCTCTCACAATGAATCATTCCATTGCCGCACTCTGTCGCTGCCCTGTGCCCCCCCCCCCCCCGTAACAGCTGGGCGGAAGCCTGGAAAGGGCTGCCCGGTTACAACAGGTGATGATGCCGGGTTGCATGCTGTGAGGGTGAGGGGCAGCAGATCCAGACCAGGCAAAAGCACCTCCGCTAGCTCGCTAGCTTCCCAGTAAAATGCCACCGCACAGCTGGAGGTGTTACATTGTTCTCTGAGCGTCCTTACCTCAGCGATCCCAGCTTCTTGGAATAAAACATTCAGCAACACACTTCCTGCCAGCCGATCGGCGTGATGCATGTAACATGGCAGACTGTGTGACTGGGAGCCGCTCTCTGGGTAGAGCAGCGGCCAAAAGAAGCCAGGTGTCTGGCACAGTCACTCCCAGCAGCTGCAAGTACAGCAGTAAAGAGCCGCTTCCTATGAAGAAAATTAGATCGTGCTTTCTTCAAAATGTGCTTGTTTTCAACTTAAATATAAAAATTAGTTTTGAGAAATCGCAAACATCCCATAATTTAATTATGATGTGGAGATGCCGGTGTTGGACTGGGGTGGACAAATGTGAGAAGTCGCACAACACCAGGTTACAGTCCAACAGCTTTATTTGAAATCACAAGCTTTCCCAGTGCTGCTCCTTCGTCAGGTGAAGTGAAGAGATGCATATAGGCACAGCATATATAGTCTCACATTTGTCCACCCCAGTCCAACACCGGCATCTCCACATCACGGTGGCATAGTGGTTAGCACTGTTGCCTCACAGCGCCAGGGACCCGGGTTCGAATCCGGCCTCGGGTGACTGTCTGTGTGGAGTTTGCACATTCTCCCCGTGTCTGCGTGGGTTTCCTCCGGGTGCTCCGGTTTCCTCCCACAGTCCAAAGATGTGCGGGTTAGGTTGATTTGGCTATGATAAATTGACCCTTAGTGTTAGGGGGGATTAAATACGTGGGGTTACGGGGATAGGGTGGGATATGTGTTGGTGTAGGCTCGATGGGCCGAAATGGCCTCTATCTGCACTGTGGGGATTCTGTGATTCTGTGATCATAATTAATTAGGTACGGGGCAATAGGTGTGGCCTTTTGTCATTGAACAATCTGTGTACAACGTTCGCTGACGTGTGTAAGGCTAAGAGTTATTCACAATAGATTTTGTTTCCCCTCAATGAGAAGGGAATGAGAGGGTGAGGCTCCTTCTCTCCCATCATTCTCCTATAACTCTCTGTGGTCAGTTTAAGAGCAGTGTTGACAGGAGGCCTTGGAGTATTACCTTCCAATCTCTATGCTGGGAATTCTAGCATGGTCTGAGGCGATCAAAAGTCGGGATTAATACTGTAATATGGATACCCCTAAAGCAGCACAGCCATGGAGAAGAGCCTGGGCAGACAGGGACAAAGGTCTCAAGCGCAGGCAGCTTATGATTCATCAATGACCTTCCCTTGATCATAAGGTCAGAAATGGGGATGTTCGCTAATGATTGCAGTGTTCAGTTCCATTCGCGATTCCTCAGATAATGAAGTAGTCCGTGCCCGCATGCAGCAAGACCTGGACAACATCCAATCTTGGGCTGATAAGTGGCAAGTAACATTCGTGCCACACAAGTGCCAGGCAATGCCCATCTCCAACAAGAGAGAGTCTAACCATCTCCCCTTGACATTCAATGGCATTACCCTTGCCGAATCCTCCACCATCAACTTCCTGGGGTCACCATTGACCAGAAACTTAACTGGACCAGCCACATATGCAGTGGCTACAAGAGCAGGTCAGAGGCTGGGTATTCTGCGATGAGTGGCTCACCTCCTGACTCCCCAAAGCCTTTCCACCAGCTACAAGGCACAAGTCAGGAATGTGATGGAATATTCTTCACTAGCCTGGACGGGTGCTGTTTTAACAACACTCAAGAAGCTTGACAATATCCAGAACAAAGCAGCCCACTTGATCGGCACCCCATGCAGTGGCTTAAACATCCACTCCCTTCACCACCGGCACACCGTGGCTGCAGTGTGTACTGTCTAAAGGATACACTGCACCAACTCGCCAAGGCTTCTTCGGCAGCACCTCCCAAACCCGCAACCGCTACCACCTAGAAGGACAAGGGCAGCAAGTGCATGGGAACACCACCACCTCCAAGTCATACACCATCCTGACTTGGACATATATTACCATTCCTTCATCGTCGCTGGGTCAAAATCCTGGAACTCCCTAACAGCACACCACACGGACTGCAGCGGTTCACGAAGGAGGTCCACCACCACTTTATTGAGGCAACTAGGGATGGGCAACAAATGCATCCCAGGGCCATATCCCAAGAAGGAAGAAAAAGTCACACTCATTTTCATATCCCACCTTAGCACTTTTCAAATCTTTGGATATCCTTTCATACTCTCTTGGTGCATGACTTCATGATGACCTCCTATATGATGGCATCGCACTCCTGCTTCATCCTTTCGCCATTCATAAATGACAGTCTGTTCCGTAGAAAGCACTTTGCAACTTCCTCTAATTGTCTACTGTGATCTTCAGATTTTAATGGATAAATCTTGGTTTCTGGTGTGCAACTTCTGCACCTCTCTCCATCTCCTGCAGAAGTGGCACGCTCCATAGTTAGTGTCCAAAATTATGAGGGGTTTTGATAGAGTAAATCAGGAGAAACTGTTTCCACTGGCAGGAGGGTCGGTATCCAGAGGACACAGATTTAAAATAATTGGCAAGAGAACCAGTGGGGAGATGAGGTGAAATTTTTATGCCACGAGTTGTTATGATCTGGAATGCACTGTCTGAAAGGGCGGTGGAAGCAGGTTCAACAGTAACTTTCAACAGGGAATTGGATAAATACTTGAAAAGAACAAAATGCAGGGCTAAGGGCAGGGGAGTGGGACTAATTGGAGAGCTCTTTCAAAGAGCCAGCACAGGCGCGATGGGCCAAATGGCCTGCTTCTGTGCTGTATGATTCTACGATGATTCTATGGATTGGTTCATAATACACTGGTTAAGTGGCTGTGATCGAGTTCAGCAGTATTCTTGCAGGTGCTTTCCAATTGGCCACTCAGTTGTGCTTCCTTTTTAGCGCGCCTTACCACATCCGAACTTCGAGAAAGAGCTCAGGGTAAAGCTGTGTGTTGAAAAAAAGCAAAAAACTGTTAACTCTCCTACCTGTGTGCTGAGAGGAATTTCAGCCCCTTGAACTCCACCTGTTTTCTCCCCTGCTGTGTTAGTTTGGCAGTGCCATGGAGGAGCTTCCCTTCCTATACACGTTCTGACAAAGGGAAAGCCAACAGAAAGGGTAAGCTGTCCTTTCCTTTTACTAAAGCTGATGAAACTGCTGTGTACTTTTAGCATTTTCTGTCTTTATTTCAGATTTCTAGTATTCACAGTTTTTTTTTCTTTTTATCTCTTGGGTTTTATTATTTTTACACTTTCCAGCCACCGGACTTGGCATCTCACCGTGAGGTCAGACCAAGAGCTCGCTGCCATGGAGAATGGCATAAACATTGAAAACACAAGAAGTGAAAGAAGACCACAGAGGAAGAATGAAAGACATTGAGAATAGGAAAAGAGGAAATGTATTTTTGTCTTTATTTTTTTTTTCTAATTCCTCGATACACCAGTTCCAAAAAGAGAGAGCAATTGTGCGGGATGGGATGCCTGCTCCCCACCATTGGAAATTCCATCATTGGCGACCCACCCCCTGAATGTTACCACTTTATCATCCCTGTGCTCGTTGACCAACATTGGTTCCAGGTTCAGCAACACCTCAAATTTAAAATTTTCATCCTTGTGTTCAAATCCCTCCATGGCCTCGCCCCTCCTTTCTCTGTAACCTCCTCCAGCCCGACAACCCTCCGAGTCCTCTGCACTCCTCCAACTCTGGCCTCTTGTGCATTTCCAATTTCCTTCACCCCACCATTTTTGGCCGTGTCTTCAGCTGTCTCAGTCCTAAGATCTGGAATTCCCTCCCTAAATCTCTTTGCCTTTCTACCTCTCTCTCCTCCTTTAAGATGCTCCTTAAATCCTACCTCTTTGACCAGCTTTTGTTTATCTGTCCTAATATGTCCTTATGTGTCTGATTAAGCTCCCGTGAAAGCCATGGTACGTTTTTACTATGTTAAAGGCGCTATATAAATGCAGGTTGTTGTTGTCGCTTTCTCTTGATGTATCTTGGGCCTTGCCGGGTACACGTTGGCCTAACCAGGATGATGAGCGTTGGGGAAGCGCACATCACAGTGACTCATCAGTACAACACGTTACTGGAATGTTCGAAATGTGAAGGTCAACATAATCTTTCAAAAGAAATTTTAAATGATCATTTTTATTTTTGATGCGCATTCTTTGCAGATTGGACGCAACCTTCACCACTCAGAAAGTATGTGATTTAAATTACTCTGTCACTGAGACAAAAAATCCAATAAGCCAGGTAAGCAACTCTGAAGGCTGCGTGCAAGATAAAAGGAAACTGTTTAGACTGTGCCTTCAGTATTGGAGCAAAGGCCTTGTATTTTTTGAACTCCCTTCAATCCCTGGACTTGTATTGAAAGCCTAGTCTGTTCTGTGGCAACACTGGGGAACAGAAGATTGAAAGGGGTTGTGATTCAGGTCTTAAATATGATGAGAGGCAGTGATAATGTTGATGGATGGAGGTTGTTTAACATAGACTATGATCATGAGGAGTTATCCCCAGTGTCCTGGCCAATATTTATCCCTCAACCAACTAAAGCAAATTATCTGATCATTGTCTCATTGCTGTTTGTGGCACCTTGCTGTGTGCAAATTGGCTGCTGTGTTTCCTACTTTACAACAGTGTAAAGTGCTTTGGGACGTCCTGAAAGGCACTATATAAATGCAAGTCTTTCTTTATAGAGCTGGCATCAAGTAAGGACAAAGATTAGATTATTTTTCTACCACAGAGAGTGGATATGAGGAATGGACTCCCAGCAAGTGTGGCTGATTCTAAGTGTGTTAAAACTTTCAAAGAAAAGAGCTGGATAAATATCTATTGAAGAACAAGACTCATGGAACACAGCGGTTATTGTGCTGTTCAGATGATAGTTGAGTCTTCTGTCTTTTGTAACTGGTTGGCATTCTGAGTGTGGGTTGTAAATAATACTCTGAGATTTTTCTCACTTTGGGAGGGGTCTGGTGAGCTTAAAATAGTTTTTAAGTGCCTGTTAACAAGCTCTTAATAATCTAAATTTCCTCCCCCGCCGCTTGTTGTTGGGTCTGTTCAGCGATGACAGACCCAACATCTGGGAGACTAGCGTGGAGGCAGGTTCACAGCGGGTTCCCTATCAACTGTCAAACAAAAATTCCTAGCTGACCCGCCACCAAACGTGCCCGCTGACCCCCCGAAAAATTCCCCCCATGATAGGGCAAATTGTACATGGCAGGGGGGTGGGGGGGGAGAGTGATTTTAACCGCTCAAAGCTGGAGGGGTCCTTTTTTGCACATGCATGTCATGTCCCAATGACTGCAATCCTTACCAGGTGGCCTGAGCGGGAAGCAGCAGTGGCCAAGCCAACACAGCGATGAAGAGGATCGGGACCAAAAGAGGCGCAAAAATGTACATTTTTTTTAACTTTCCTTCTGGGGCCAGGAGGATCAAGCGTGCTCCTCCAGGCCCCACAAGAAAAGCCTAGGCCTCCCCCGCCACGGTCTTGCCCCCACCCCCCGCCACTTCCGATCACGGGAGCCCCGCAGGATAGCCCGGCCATCGGTCCCGCCATTTACCTGCTGTTGGCGGGAGGCCATGCAATTTTCCACCGCTTCCCACCTGGAATGGTTGGAAATGGTTGCTCAGTCTTTGAGTATATTCAGCGTAAGAACATAGGAGCAGGAGTCGGCCACACTGTCCCTCGAGCCTGCTCTGCCATTCAATAAGATCATGGCTGATCATCGACCTCAACTCCCCTTTCCCACCCGAACTCCATATCCCTTGATTCCCCTAGAGTCCAAAAATCTATCTATCTCAGCCTTGAATATGCTCAACTATACTCAAGACAGAGATTGATAGATTTTTGGATAATAAGGAAGCCAGGAGATATGGGGATAGTGCGGGAAGGTGGAGTTGAGGTCGAAGATCAGCCATGATCTTATTGAATGGCCTTGCAGTCTCGAGGGGCTGAATGGCCGACTCCTGCTCCTATTTTTTATGTTCTTATGTAAGTCAGCCGGCAGGATTTAAATGAGGCCTCGGAATTAAAATACCCCGAACCTTATTTTTGGAGTTGAGGGTGAGCTTCTCACAACATAGACCAGTTGGGCCGAATGGTCTGTTTCTGGTCTATAACTTCAATACCAATGTCAATGTCAACTTACACTGCTGCTCCTTGCCTAAATCTGGCCCGGAGTTAAAATCACAGTCCATGGTTTGTGGATGGAACAGGCTTGAGGAGCCAAAAGGCTTCTTTTATTCTGTAATTTCTCACATTCTTGAAACCTTTTGGAACATAAGAAAATAAAGGATCAGAAAAGAATGTTTTGCCACAGGGAGTGGCTGAACTGCAGAACATTGCATCTTGTTAAGAGAGAATTGGATAAATATTTGGCGCCTAGAAAGCTATAGGACTATAGTGAGAGAACATGGCAGTGGGATTAGTTCTGGATTGCTCGAGCAAAGAGCTAGCACAGACACGATGGGCCAAATGATGCTGTAAACCTCTATAATTCTATGGTCCTTCTGGCTGGCTCCAGAATTCAAAAACAGGATACAACGTTTGCTGGTGGGCAGACACAAAATGTCCTCAAAAAAAGCTAATGGAATGTTGGCCTTTATCTCAAGGGGGTTGGAATTTAAAGGGGAGAAAATTATGCTTCAGTTGTATAAAGCCTCGGTCAGACCCCATCTGGAGTACTGCATTCAACTTTGGAAACCGCACCTCTGGAAGGATATGTTGGCCTTGGAGGGGGTGCAGCGCAGGTTCACCAGAATGATACCGGGGCTTAAAGGGTTAAATGTTGAGGGCAGGTTGCACAGACTTGTTTTGTATTCCTTTGAGTATGGAAGATTGAGGGTGAGCTGATTGAGGTGTTTAAAATGTTAAAAGAATTTGATAGAGTAAATGGAGTTGAGGTGCAGATCAGCCTTGATCTAATTGAATGGCGGAACAGGCTTGAGGGGCTGAATAGCCTATTCCTGTTCCTAATGTTCTTATGCTACCTTTATCCCTCAGTTGATTTTCTCACCAAAGCTCTGTTCAAATCTGTCTCAAAAGTACTGATGTCATCAGCCTGATCCATTACTCAACAGAACACCCACAACCCCAACCCCACCAAAACATGAAATTGTACATTTCCAATATTGATGTCACTCTAATCTAGTCCTTGAACATTCTCTTTGTTCTACAGTGTCAGCTGTGGCTCAGTTGGTAGCACACTCGCCTCTGAGTCAGAAGGTTGTGGGTTTAAGTCCCACTCCGGGGACTTGAGCACATGAAGCTAGGCTGATGCGCAGTGCTGAGGGAGTGCTGCACTGTCGGAGGTGCCGTCTTTCGGACGAGATGTTAAACCGGGGCCCCGTCTGCTCTCTCAGGTGGATGTAAAAGATCCCATGGCACTATTTCGAAGAAGAGTAGGGGAATTCTCCCCGGTGTCCTGGCCAATATTTATCCGTCAACCAACATAACAAAAACAGATTATCTGGTCATTATCACATTGGTTGTTTGTGGGACCTTACTGTGCACACATTGGCTTCTGTGTTTCCCACATTACAACAGTGACTCCACTCCAAAAGTGCTCCATTGACTGTAAAGCGCTTTGAGACGTCTGGTGGTCGTGAAAGGCGCTATACAAATGCAAGTCTTTCTTTTGTTTTTTACCAGCAAACTGCTCCTGTAAGAGAGCCAGAAGGCTTTGCAGTGTCACATGGACACTGACAGTCATTACATACTGATCTGCAACACTAGCCTTGCTCTCAAGTGATTCATATTCAGTAACAATGGGGACAACTTCACAAAATCACGCTCCCAGCAGGGAGCCTCACACGCCCAAAGCTCAAATCAAGAATATGCGGTCCATGATTCTGCATCAAAATTACTGGATGGGAAACCGTGCTCAAATTCCCCATATGCATTCCTAGCAGTGTAATTACATCAAATCAGCCCTATTGTCAACCGGTGGCTCAGTAGTAGTTCTGTCACCTTTGATTCAGAAGGTTGTGGATTCAAGCCCCGCTCCACAGACTTGAGGACAGAATCTAGGCTGGCACTTCAGTGCAGTGCTGAGGAAGTGCTATACTGTCAGAGGTGCCGTCTTTCAGATAAGATGTTAAGTCAATGCTCTCTCAGGTGAAAGATCCTATGGTGCTGTTTCGAAAAAGAGCAGGGGAGTTCTCCCCGGTGTCCTGGCCAACATTTATCCTTCAACCATCACCTAAAACCAATGATTTGGTCATTATCACATTGCTGTTTATGGGACCTTGCTGTGTGCAACTTGGCTGCAGCATTTTCTACATTACGACAGTGACTACACTACCAAAGCACTTTGGGATGTCGGGACATGAAAGGAGCTATAGAAATGGAAAAAGGAGCAATCCCCATTTATTCTCCTGCGCAACAAAAGTGACTGCACTCTCGAGTAATTGATTGAATGCAAAGTGTTTTGGGATGTTTCTGAGATGGTATAAGGGGCTATATATAAATGTAAATCCTTTTTTCTTTATTACATAGAATTCAAATGAACTGAATTCTTTTCCACGAACTCCCATTCAATAGAATTCGAATCAGGCAAATAGCCTCGCCATTCATTCCCGTTATATAGATTCCCGGTGGACCAAACCCTTTCCTACTCATTCCCATGTTGTCAAATTCTAAGATCCCAAACAAAACACGTTCCTCAGTAATCTGGTTTGTGACACATTGTGCACTATCCAATGTCAAACTTCAGTTTGAAACAGCAGCACATTCAACAAGACTGATATCTCTATCTGTGTTTTTACTCCCAAGTTTTCGATTTGCAAGTGGGCCCTGCCACTGGCTAAGTGATTAAACGGACTGTGGCACAAAAACTTTTAAATTGGTTTTGTTTAATTCACAGTTTCTAGACAACCCTTGTGTGAGTAGAAATTATCTTGGAGCACTGGTAATTCACCTATTGGATTTAACTGTATTTAATGCTGGAGTGAGGCAGATATAATCTGTCTTTATAGCCCTCAATCAAAACACCAAACAAACAGATTGGGGGCGATTTTCGGCAGCGCGTTTAGGCACTAACGACCCTGCGAGGTGGCCAAGCTGGGGTCTTGAGCTGAAACGTCGGTTTAGCCCGCGTTTAAAAAAGAAAGACTTACATTTATACAGCGCATTTCACAACCACCGGACGTCTCAAAGCGCTTTACAGCCAATGAAGTAGTTTTGGAGTGTAGTCACTGTTGTAATGTGGGAAACGCAGCAGCCAAATTGCGCACAGCAAGCTCCCACAAACAGCAATGTGATAATGACCAGATAAACTTTTTTTTTTGTTTATGTTGATTGAGGGATAAATATTGGCCAGGACACCGGAGATAACTCCCCTGCTCTTCTTCGAAATAATGCCATGGGATCTGAGAGAGCAGACTCGGTTTAACATCGCATCCGAAAGACGGCACCTCCGACAGTGCAGCACTCCCTCAGAGTGTCAACCTAGATTTATGTGCGAAAGTCCCTGGAGTGGGACTTGAACCCACAACCTTCTGACTCAGAGGCGAGTGTGCTACCAGCTGGGCCACAGCTGACACTTTAGCAGCAGACGCCATCTTGTAAAGGAGTTGAAGCTTGCGCTAGAAACTGCAGCTGGAGGATCGTTAAGGGGCTGATTGTCACTTTAAATGCCTGCTAGCGTCATTAAGGAGGCTGCACAGCATTTTGGTGGCTAGCGCTTGGCCTAATGCCCTCTCCTAACAACCTCCAACTGATTGGGAGTAAGCACGGCGTTCATATCGATTTCAAGTGCTACTTAAAGGGATACTCACCATTTCATGTTCACTTGCTGCTGGAGCTGTGAAGAGGACCTCTGAAACACATCGGGAGACTTTCTGGGACACTTTGTCAAGACTTCACCAACACTCGAGCAACATTTATTTAGGAAATTCTCTGAGGACTTCACTTAAAAAGATTGAGTGCTGTGCTACTTTACCTTATTGGACACCTTACAGGAGCCACCAGGAGAAAGGGAGCGCTTGGTCATGGGCATCTTGCGAGGGGTCTCCCTTGGTCTGCAGGAGGAATGGGAGGAGGACATGAGGCCAGGCAGAGCCGCACCAGCTGCTGCAGGAGAGAGGGACAGGAGGGCGAGGTGGCGTCCTTCCTGCCTGCGGGTACAGGACATCCCTCCTCCTCTGGACATCCTCCACCAGGACCCCACAGTGCCGTGTCCGAGAACCTGTGCGCCCCCTCCCTCGGTCCCTGAGCCATCCTGCAATGTGCCGCTGTGTGCCAGCCAGAGCACTCCACACCCACAGTGGAAGTGGGTGCATGGAGCCCACATATATTGCTCCACAAAATTTGCATCTAATCAGCACATGAGTGCTCAACTCCCAGATGTCTGGTTTTAGCGCCTCCAGGCAAGTTCAAATTGTGGTAATCAACAAATAGGACCAAAATTGTGCGCTAAATCCAGACTTTCAAACAGGCGTGTCTTATTAGCACAGCACTCATTTAGCACCTATTTTCACTCTTTGGCCAAAATAACCCCCATTAACTGGTCGTTCGTCTAATTTCTGTTTGTGGGATCTTGCTGTGCACAAAAATAGCTGCCGTCTCCATAACTACAGTCACTGCAATCCAAAGTAATTAACTGCAAGCATTTATCAAAGGCTCCCAAATCTCCAGATTGCAAGAGTAGACTCCTGAGATTTGGAATTACGTAATCAGTAGACATCCTGAGAACTGTGAGCAGTGATGGAGGAGGCTGCAGCAATTGCCAACATCCCATACCTACATGCATAGGAACATTAGGAACAGGAGCAGGCCATTCAGCATGTGCCACCATTCAATAAGATCATATGACCACATCTGGAGTACTGTGCACAGTTCTGGGCACCGCACCGTAGAAAGGATATATTGGCCTTGAAAGGAGTGCGGCGCAGATTCACCAGAATGTTACCAGGGCTCCAAGCGTTAGATTATGAGGAGAGATTACATAAACTGAGCTTGTATTCCTTGGAATATAGAATGTTAAGAGGTGATTTGATTGAGATTTTTAGGATTTTGAAAGGAATTGATGGGGTAGATAGAGAGAAACTTTTTCCGCTAGTGGGGGAGTCTAGGACAATGGGACATAACCTTAAAATCAGAGCTAGGCCATTCAGGAGAGAAGTTAGGAAACACTTCTTAATACAAAGGGTGGTAGAAATGAGGAACTCTCTCCCACAAAAAGCAGTAGATGCCAACTCAATTAATAATTTCAAATCTGAGATCGATAGATATTTGCTAGTCAAGGGTATTAAGGGATATGGAGCCAAGGCTGATGGATGGAAATAGGATACGGAACAGCCATGATTTCATTGAATGGCGGAACAGGCTCAAAGGGCTGAATGGCCTCCTCCTGTTCCTATGTTCCTCTGTATCTAACCCATGCTGTAACTGCCCTGGGAGTGTTTGATGGGACAGTGTAAAGGGAACTTTACTCTGTGTCTAACCCATTCTGTACCTGCCCTGGGAGTGTTTGATGGGACAGTGTAAAGGGAACTTTACTCTGTGTCTAACCCATGCTGTACCTGCTCTGGGAGTGTTTGATGGGACAGTGTAAAGGGAACTTTACTCTGTATCTAGCCGATGCTGAACCTGCCCTATGAATGTTGGTGGTGGCACTATGTCAAAGAATGGAAATTGACTTGCAATGAGGGAGTGTGCTGAAAGGCACTCCAATCCCACTGGAATCAGTGTTGAGCTCTGGTCTTGTTTGTTTGATTTTAAACATCCTTAAACAGGATCTGCCCACAGGAGCTTGTTTACAAAGTTGGCAAGATGTGAAACAAGTCAAATACCATAACAAAGCCGCATTCCCTGTGAGCGCGAGTACACTCTGTTTGTTCCGCAGATAACAGAGGAAGCCTCTCTTGTACAGACTGCTGAAGGGCTGTTCCGCTTTTGATTTTCATTCCGTGGCCTCCACACTTACATTGGGGAAATGGCTGTATGGAGCGTCAACGTGCTGTGCCGCAGAATGAGGACTCACATGCCGAATTCTACGCTGAGCCCCTGATCTAAACCAGACTTCGCCTCTGAGTCAAAAGGTCGTGGGTTCAGAGACCCACTCCAGAGACTTGAGTGCATTGTGTTTATTTTGTGTGTGGATGTACCCTTGTGCCTTGGTATATTTTATCTACATTACAGGAGGTGTCAGCTGTGGCTCAGTGGCAGCACTCTCGCCTCTGAGTCAGAAGGTCAGGGGTTGAAGTCCCACTCCAGAGACTTCAGCGCATAATCTATGCTGGCGCTCCAGTGCAGCACTCCCTCAGTGCTGCACTGTCAAAGGTGCTGCCTTTCAGATGAGACATTAAACTGAGGCCCTGTCTACCCTCTCAGGTGGACGCGAACGATCCCATGGTACTGTTTAGCAGAAGAGCAGGGTAGTTCTCCCTGGTGTCTTGGTCAATATTTATCCCTGAAAATCACAACATCATTAAAAAAAAAACAGATTTTCTGGTCATTATCACATTGCTGTTTGTTGTGGGAGCTTGCTGTGCACAAATTGGCTGCCACGTTTCCTACATTACAACAGTGACTGCACTTCAAAGGGTGGCTGGAAAGCGCTTTGGGACATCCTGAGTTTGTGAAAGGCGCCATAGAAATGCAAGTTCTTTCTTTATTTTGGGGAGTGAACATCAGGTTTCTTCATAGGGAGAGAAATAAAACCTTCTAGCAGTGGAACAGGCCTGGGTCCAGGTGTTATTGGCTACCGACACACTCACTAGGAGATGCTGCCTGACTTGAGGAGATCAATGAACTAGAAAGGAAAGAAGTATTTATGAGGTCCTTCACAATTATTTCCTCGGGTTGTCTGGACCAAAGCCTTGGTGGCCTTTGTGTTCCAAATAGTTTGGTTAGGTGAGAACATCAAGAGATATGGAGCAAAGGCGGGAAAATGGAGTTGAGGTGCAGATCGGTCATTATCTAATTGAATGGCGAGCAGACTCAAGGGCCGAATTCTGTTCCTAACGTTCCGAATCAAATTATTGACTCTTTGAAGGGCTTTGAATATTTTAATTGCAGTCTCAAATTGGGCATTAAAAATGGTTTCTGTTGTGACATTCCAACCTCATGGTGACGATAACACGCAAACAGTCTTACTTCACGTTTGGTTAAGACTGAGGGTTCACACAGATGTGCAATATGACTGTGATGGAATGACATCCATCCGGTATCAAGTTATAGGGATTTCTGTATTGTACATCTTCATACGAATTTGCAGTCAAGACAGTGAGATTTTTACAATGGAAACCATGTCTGTTGAGAATTTATAAACCCGAGGCTAGGCCCCTTCTGAGTACACCAGACATCCTTGACTATGAAAACATTGAAGGACAGAGGAATGTGAAGCCAGATTGCCATTCTACTCTTGTCATATCCTTTTCCCCTACTCACTCACTGGTACAAGGTCATATCCATGAGCATAAAAGCATTACATACTACACTCTGGAATTCCCTCCCCGAACCCCTCTGCCTCTCTACCTCTCTCCCCCCTTTAAGGCCCTGCTTGAAAGCCACCACTCTGGCCAAGCTTTTAGTCCCACTTCCAAATATCTCCTTCTTTGTCTCGGCCTCCATTTTTCTCCGATTACGCTTCTGTGAAGCGCCTTGCAACGATTTTCTACTTTAAAGGCGCTATACATATGCAAATTGTTGTTGTTATCGTAGAGCAAGCTCTGTTTGAAGCTTTCTCTTGGAGCCAACATTTGTGACATATGTTCTTCCTCTGTTACTGAGGGCCTGGAACGGCAGCCTACCAGAGTGAACCAGAGCAAGGCGGCACCTCACACCACGTTGCATCAATCTCAACGGTATTTGAAAGCACCAGCTATGCATAGTGGGGTAGATTTTGAATGCTCTCGCCTGGCATTAACGGGGCAGTAACGGCCTCAAAATGGGCCTTAGGGCGATGTGCCAACTCCATTTTGAAAGGGGGCTACTCCAGGGTGTCCAAAGCGCCTGCCTGTTTTAGGCGATAGGCCCCTTTTAATATGGAAATCGGAGTCCTATGATGTAAATAGGGCTCCTGTTTGCCATTTTAGGGTGGAACTGGTCGGAGGCTGTGCAGTGCACACTCCAACCAGTTCCAGGGCGATGGCAGGGGAGAGGCCCAGCAAAGGTAAGTCTTGGGTTATTTTTGTGAGCCCCAGAGGAGCAGGAGGGCACCCCTGGGGCCCCACAAAAGTAATCTGGGCGCTGCAGCCCGGGATCCCCCCACCCACCACGATCGCGACCCCCCCACAAGCACCGTACCTTGCCGGCGGCAGCTCTGGCCCAATGGTCAGACTTCAACCTGGCGAGCTGCACCGGGACACACGTTTGGTGCCCTGCAGCTCACCTGCCAAAATTAAATGAGGCCGAGGCCTCAAAATCACAGGAGGGTCTCTTCACTGCTGGAATGGGTGGCCGGCCAAAAGTCAAAATCTACTTCAGTACGTTTGAAGCAGTGGCTCCAGGTGAGTCACAGTGCACAAGGTGGTGTTATCAGAGGATAAGAAGGGCAGATGTCAATGACGAAGTCCAACACCACCTTCAGTGTGCCAGTGCAGCCTTCGGTCGCCCGAGAAAGAGAGTGTTTGAAGACCAGGACCTCAAACCCAGCACCAAGCTCATGGTCTACAGAGCAGTAGTGATACCCGCCCTCCTGTATGCCTCAGAGACATGGACCATGTACAGCAGGCACCTCAAAGCACTGGAGAGGTACCACCAACGCTGCCTCCGCAAGATCCTGCAAATCCATTGGCAGGATAGGCGCACCAACGTCAGTGTTCTCGCTCAGGCCAACATCCCCAGCATCGAAGCTTTGACCACGCTCGATCAGCACCGATGGATGGGCCACATCGTCCGCATGCCCGATACGAGACTCCCAAAACAAGCGCTCTACTCGGAGCACCAACACGGCAAGAGAGCCCCAGGTGGGCAGAGGAAACGCTTCAAGGACACCCTCAAAGCCTCCTTGAAAAAGTGCAACATCCCCACCGACACCTGGGAATCCCTGGCCCAAGACCGCACAAAGTGGAGGAGAAGCATCCGGGAAGGCGCCGAACACCTCGAGTCTCTTCGCCGGGAGCAAGCAGAAGCCAAGCGCAAACAGCAGAAGGAGCGCACGTCAACCCAAGCACCCCACCCACCCACCCCTTCAACCACTGTCTGCCCCACCTGTGACAGAGACTGTAGGTCCCGCATTGGACTCATCGGTCACCTGAGAACTCATTTTTAATGTGGAAGCAAGTCATCCTCGGTTCCGAGGGACTGCCTAAGAAGAAGAAGAAGTTATCAGAGGAGGAGCAGGAATCTGGTGGAAACACTCAGCATGTCAGACAGCATCTGTGGAGAGAGAAACAGAGTTAACGTTTCAGGTCTGTGACCCTTCGTCAGAACTGGAAAAAGTTAGAGATGCAAGAGGTTTTAAGCAGGTGCAGTGGCAGGGAAAGGGGGGAGAGGAGGAAAGAACAAAAGGGACGGTCTGTGATAGAGTGGAAGGCAGGAGAGATTAAATGTTGCAAATGGGGATGGCAGAATCATCAACAGCTGCCATGTGAAAAAATTGGGGCCGGGGTTATAGTCTGAAATTGTTGAACTCGATGTTGAGTCCAGAAGGCTGTAAAGTGCCTAATCGAAAGATGAGGTGCTGTTCCTCGAGCTTACTTTGAGCTTTGTTGGAACAGTGTAAGAGGCCGAGGACAGAGTGGGAGTGGAGCGGAGGATTAAAGTGATAGGCGACTGGAAACTCGGGGTCACCCTTACGGACTGAACGGAGGTGCGGAACACGTAGGCACTTTACAGCCTTCTGGACTCAACATTGAGTTCAACAATTTCAGATTATAACCTCTGCCCCTACTTTTTCAGGCAGCAGCTGTTGATGATTCTGCCATTCCCATTTGCAACATTTAATCTCTCCTGCCTCCCAGCCTATCCCAGACCGTCCCTTTTGTTCTTTTCTCTCCCCCCCCACCCCCACCCCCACTTTCCCTGCCTCTGCACCTGCTTAAAACCTGTTGCATCCCTTAACTTTTTCCAGTTCTGACGAAGGGTCATCGACCTGAAACGTTAACTCTGTTTCTCTCTCCGCGGACGCTGCCTGACCTGCTGAGCGTTTCCAGCATTTTCTGTTGTGATTTCAGATTTCCAGCATCCGCAGTGTTTTGCTGTTGTAGCAGGAATCTGCTGCCTGGAGGGACTGTGCCAACCTCTTGTACCCTGGTGAAACCAGCAGTGCAGGAAATTGGGCAGTCCAGCAATGCTCCTGTTGCTTTTCAATGGGAAAGGAGATGAAAGTGCTCAGAAACACATCAGTCACCTGCTTGATACATCTATGGGCAGAAAATGGGTTGATACAACAACAACAACAACATGTATTTATATAGCGCCTTTAACGTAGTAAAACGTCCCAAGGCGCTGCACAGGAGTATTTTAAGACAAAAAGTTTGACACCGATCTACATAATTAGAGCAGGTGACCAAAAAGCTTGGTCAAAGAGGTAGGTTTTAAGGAGCGTCTTAAAAGAGGAAAGAGAGTCAGAGAGGTGGAGAGGTTTAGGCAGGGAATTCCAGAGCTTAGGGCCTAGGCAATAGAAGGCACGGCCACCAATGGTTGAGCGATTATAATCAGGGATTCTCAAGAGGGCAGAATTAGAGGAGCGCAGATATCTCGGAGGGTTGTGGGGCTGAAGGAGATTACAGAGATAGGGAGGGGCGAGGCCATGGAGGGATTTGAAAACAAGGATGAGAATTTTGAAATCGAGGCGCTGCTTAACCGGGAGCCAATGTAAGTCAGCGAGCACAGGGGAGATGGGCGAACGGGACTTGGTGTGAGTTAGAACACGGGCAGCCGAGTTTTGGATGACCTCAAGTTTACGTAGGGTAGAATGTGGGAGGCCAGCCAGGAGTGTGTTGGAATAGTCAAGTCTAGAGGTAACAAATGCATGGATGAGGGTTTCAGCAGCGGATGAGCTGAGGCAAGGGCGGAGACGGGCGATGTTACGGAGGTGGAAGTAAGCTTTGTTATGCTGCGGATATGTGGTCAGAAACTCATTTCAGGGTCAAATATGACACCAAGGTTGCGAACAGTGTGGTTCAGCCTCAGACAGATGTTAGGGAGAGGGGTGAAGTCAGTGGCTAGGGAACGGAATTTGTGGCGGGGCCCGAAAACAATGGCTTCGGTTTTCCCAATATTTAATTGGAGAAAATTTTTGCTCATCCAGAACTGTATGTCGGACAAGCAGTCTGTCATATTTAGATACATCAGATGATCTCGAGGCTGACCTGGAAGGAGTCAGAGACATACAAATTGGGGGCAGAGGTGACCTTGACTGCCACTGGTAGTGCTGTCTCTGTGGTGGATGTTGGCCGCAAATCTCCTGGTTGAAGATAACGCAGCCAGATTTTATTTTTTTATGTAATAATTTTAACAGCAATGGTGATGCTTTCCATCTGACAGTAAGTCCACAGGAAAATTACTCAGAAAATAGAATCCAAGGATTTTGATATGGTAAACATGGTTTCATACTTTTGGGCCTCATGGATAGACATGTTCATGAGCCTATAGACGATAGTGCTCAGCAAGTATTAAGATGCTTTAGTAGTGATACTGAGGTAGAATCCAGGGTATGTAGACAAAGCAAAAAACATTAGAAGCAGCTGACTGTGCTTATATTATAGGGTTCGTGATTGGACCCAAACTACTAAAGTGCTTGTGCAAACTAAGGTTTTTAAACACAATCTGGCTCCTTAAAGTTAGTACTGGAGTCACCTGCGGTTTGGTGAGTTCCAGTCGAGCGTACAAGAGCAATGGAGATCCTTTTCTTTAGCAGCAGGCCAGATGAAAACAGTCTTTCTGCAGTGTCTAAACGGCAGACACCTACGGAATGCCAAAACATAACACGGCACATTCCAAGCATTCAGCATCAGGACTTGGAGCCCAGGCAAGTAAACTAATTGTCCCAATGCAACAAAAGAAATCCAAATTATCAGCTAACCATATCACCAGCAATTACACCACTCGAACTCTTGTCTACAGCTTTGTAACGGGTGGAAGATTAATTTGACAGACCTGCCTGACTAAACATAGGAACAGGAGGAGGCCATTCAGCTCCTCGAGCCTGCTCCGCCATTCAATTAGATCATGGCCAATCTGTCCCTCAACACCATTTACCTGCCTTTACTCCATATCCCTTAATATACTTACCCAACAAAAATCTATCGCTCTCAGTTTTGAAAGCTCCAAATGGCCCCCAGCATCCACAACCTTTTGGGGGAGAGAGTTCCAGATTTCCACCACCCTTTGGGTGAAAAAGTACTTCCTGATTTCCCTCCTAAACGGCCTAGCTCTAATTTTAAGGATATGTCCCCTTGTTCTGGACTCCCCCACCAGAATAAATAGTTTCTCCTTATCTACCCGATCAAATCCTTTCAACATCTTAAAAACCTTGATCAGATCATCCCTCAATCTTCTACACTCAAGGGAATACAAGCCAAGTTTATGCAACCTGTCCTTATAATTTAACTCTCTATGCCCCGGTATCATTCTAAACAGAACTCTGGTAGCTATATGAAATTATTTTCAGTAAGGTATTACTGTATTTAAATTAATTACACAGCAGCTCGGGTCAGTCCTGAGGAATAATAAAGTTGGAAGTACATCTGGGCTGCAACCATTGACTCCACATTGTGTAAATGAATGGCTATACCTGGGCTGTAATCACTATGCCTACATTCTGTACCAGTCTTCTATTCCACACCCTGTTTGCAGATTGTTAGTGAGTGAAAGCCTGGCCTTGTGGGGATCAGGGCTACCCACCACTGCCGTGCAGAGAGGAGCTAGAATGAGGACCTTGCGCTCGCCATTCCCTTATAACATAAGAACATAAGAAATAGGAGCAGGAGTAGGCCATTTGGCCCCTCGAGCCTGCTCCGCCATTCAATGAGATCATGGCTGATCTGATCTTGGGCTCAGCTCCATTTCCCTGCCCGCTCCTCATAACCCTTCACTCCCTTATTGTTCAAAAATCTGTCTATCTCCACCTTAAATATATTCAATGACCCAGCCTCCACAGCTCTCTGGGGCAGAGAATTCCACAGATTCACGACCCTCTGAGAGAAGAAATTCCTCCTCATCTCAGTTTTAAATGGGTGACCCCTTATTCTGAAACTATGCCCCCTAGTTCTAGATTCCCCCATGAAGGGAAACATCTTCACTGCATCCACCTTGTCGAGCCCCCTCAGTATCTTATATGTTTCAATAAGATCACCTCTCATTCTTCTAAACTACAATGAGTATAGGCCCAACCTGCTCAACCTTTCTTCATAAGTCAACCCCTTCATCTCAGGAATCAACCTCGTGAACCTTCTCTGAACTGCCTCCAATGCAAGTATATCCCTCCTTAAATAGGGATCCCAGTTGATATCCATTTATTTCTTTTGGCCCGTGTAAAGGAAGAGGAGAAGGATGAGCAGGGAGATCAGAAATTATTGAGGACATCATATATAATCTTAGGCAGTCCCTTGGAACCGAGGATGACTTGCTTCCACGCTAAAAATGAGTTCTCAGGTGACTAATGAGTCCAATGCAGGATCTACGGTCTCTGTCACAGGTGGGGCAGACAGTGGTTGAAGGGGCAGGTGGGTGGGGTGCTTGGGTTGACATGCGCTCCTTCCGCTGTTTGCACTTGGCTTCCGCTTGCTCCCGGCGAAGAGACTCGAGGTGTTCGACGCCTTCCCAGATGCTTCTCCTCCACTTTGAGCGGTCTTGGGCCAGGGATTCCCAGGTGTCGGAGGGAATGTTGCACTTTTTCAAGGAGGCTTTGAGGGTGTTCTTCAAGTGTTTCCTCTGCCCACTTGGGGCTCTCCTGCCATGTCGGTGCTCCGAGTAGAACGCTTATTTTGGGAGTCTCGTATCGGGCATGCAGATGATGTGGCCCGTCCATCGGAGCTGATTGAACGTGGTCAAAGCTTCGATGCTGGGGATGTTGGCCTGAGCGAGAACACTGATGTTGGTGCGCCTATCCTGCCAATGGATTTGCAGGATCTTGCGGAGGCAGCATTGGTGGCACCTCTCCAGTGCTTTGAGGTGCCTGCTGTACATGGTCCATGTCTCTGAAGCATATTGGAGGGCGGGTATCACTACTGCTCTGTAGACCATGAGGTTGGTGCCGGGTTTGAGGTCCTGTTCTTCAAACACTCTCTTCCTCAGGCAACCGAAAGCTACACTGGCACACTGAAGGTGGTGTTGGACTTCGTCATCGATGTCTGCCCTTGTTGACAGTAGGCTCCCTAGGTAGTGGTTACTGGACTAGTAATCCAGCAGGAAAGCTGCCGTCCTTACCCGATCTGGGCCTATATGTGACTCCAGTCCCACACCAACGTGGTTGACTCTTAACTGCCCTCTGAAGTGTACTAGCAAGTCACTCAGTTTTATCAAACCACTACAAAGAATTCAGAAGGTCAAGATGAAGGCTCACCACCACCCTCTCAGGGCAACTAGGGGATGGGCAATAAATGCTGCCCTTGCCAGCGATGCCCACATCCCAAAAATTAATTTTTAAAAATGTATTCGGCAGCAGTCCTAGTCCCTGTTAGCCTGCGAGTGTTTCCAGAATTGTGGTGGTTTGATGCATCCTACCTAACATCACCTTGGAAAGAGGACTCCATCTGAAGGCCAAAGTCCAAGGAAGAGAGACAGGAGAATGCCAATCAGGAACCATAGGATGCAGAAGAGGGTGGACCACAGCCCGAACAAAATAAAGGAACCCTAATTACAGAAACTGTCGGCTAAGCTCCAACACAATCTCTGTCTTCCCCTTCTACTGCCAAAACTATCAAACACCAGCCAGCACTCTCTCCGCCTTTCTTGGTATTCTTCTCACCGCTGCCTCACAAATATCGTAATTTCACTCCACATTTCCTTTGCAGAAAGTCAATTATGCTCCAAATTTGCAAGGTGTCTTTGTACCTAATCCCTGTTAGCATAATCCTTCCGCTTCCTAACAGCTGGTGAAACTATTCATCTCAATGCTTCTGCTGAGTGAAAGGCCTGTGACAGCAGCCTGATTGATGGCTGCCAGATAGATAACCCTATCAGATAAACACTTGTTAATCCTATCAGATAAACACTGGATACACCATATCAGATAAACACTGGATAACCCTGTCAGATAAACACTGGATAACCCTATCAGATAAACACTGGATACCCCCTATCAGATAAACACTGGATACCCCTATAAGATAAACACTGGATAACCCTATCAGATAAACACTGGATACCCCTATAAGATAAACACTGGATAACCCTATCAGATAAACACTGGATATCCCCTATCAGATAAACACTGGATACCCCC
Organism: Squalus acanthias; assembly: GCA_030390025.1. NCBI lineage: Eukaryota > Metazoa > Chordata > Chondrichthyes > Squaliformes > Squalidae > Squalus > Squalus acanthias. The sequence goes on from CM059438.1 coordinate 61,424,635, forward strand.
TATCAGATAAACACTGGATATCCCCTATCAGATAAACACTGGATACCCCCTATCAGATAAACACTGGATATCCCCTATCAGATAAACACTGGATACCCCCTATCAGATAAACACTGGATACCCCCTATCAGATAAACACTGGATATCCCCTATCAGATAAACACTGGATACCCCCTATTGATAAACACTGGATACCCCCTATCAGATAAACACTGGATACCCCCTATCAGATAGACACTGGATACCCCCTATCAGATAAACACTGGATACCCCCTATCAGATAAACACTGGATACCCCTATCAGATAAACACTGGATATCCCCCATCAGATAAAAACTGGATAGCCCCTATCAGATAAACACTGGATACCTCATATCAGTTAAACACTGGATACTCCTATCAGATAAAAACTGGATACCCCCTATCAGATAAACACTAAATACCCCCTATCAGATAGACACTGGATAACCTCTATCAGATAAACACTGGATACCCTCTATCAGATAAACACTGGATACTCCTATCAGATAAACACTGGATACCCGCTATCAGATAAACACTGGATACCCCCTATCAGATAAACACTGGATACCCCCTATCAGATAAACACTGGATAACCTCTATCAGATAAACACTGGATAAACTCTATCAGATAAACACTGGATATCCCCTATCAGATAAACACTGGATAACCTCTATCAGATAAACACTGGATACCCGCTATCAGATAAACACTGAATACCTCATATCAGTTAAACACTGGATATCCCCTATCAGATAAACAAAGGATCTCCCTATCAGATGAACACTGGATAACCCCTATCAGATAAACGCTGGATAACCCCTATCAGATAAACATTGGATACCCACTATCAGATAAACACTGGATATCCCCCATCAGATAAACACTGGATACCCGCTATCAGATGAACATTGGATACCCCCTATTGATAAACACTGGATGCCCCCTTCAGATAAAAACTGGATAACCCCTGATGTAAGAAAACTACTAGGCACTTGGTCTATGCGTTAAACAAAGCTTTAATCAATTGTTTTTCAACATGGAGAGCTAGTTGTGTCCTTTTTCTAGTTCCTGTTAAAGAATGTCCTGAGCAAGCTGGGCCCAAGCCCGAGTATTTATATTCTCCCGGACAGCGCCACCAGCAGGCTGCCCAGTATTATTTCATAAGTCATTTCCACATGAATGACAAGATTCATGTCAACCGCTATCAGATATACAATGGATAACTTCTATAAGATGAACACTGGATCCCCCTATAAGGTAAGCATTGGATATCCACTATCAGATAAACACTGGATATCCCTATCAGATAAACACGGGATACCCCTATCAGATAAACACTGGATACCCCTATCAGATAAACACTGGATATTCCCATATCAGATAAAGAATGGAAAGTCCTATCAGATAACCACTGGATACCCCCTATGAGATAAACACTGGATACCCCCTATGAGATAAACACTGGATACCCCCTATGAGATAACCACTGGATACCCCCTATCAGATAACCACTGGATACCCCCTATGAGATAAACACTGGATACCCCCTATGAGATAAACACTGGATATCCCCTAACAGATAAACACTGGATACCCCCTATCAGATAAACACTGCATACCCCTATAAGATAAACACTGGGTATACCCTATCGGATAAACACTGGATACCCCCTATGAGATAAACACTGGATATCCCCTAACAGATAAACACTGGATACCCCCTATCAGATAAACACTGGATACCCCCTATCAGATAAACACTGGATACCCCCTATCAGATAAACACTGGATACCCCCTATCAGATAAACACTGGATACACCCTATCAGATAAACAGTGGATACCCCCTATCAGATAAACGCTGGATACACCCTATCAGATAAACAGTGGATACCCCCTATCAGATAAACGCTGGATATCCCCTATCAGATAAACGCTGGATACCCCCTATCAGATAAACACTGGATACCCCCTATCAGATAAACACTGGATACCCCCTATCAGATAAACACTGGATACACCCTATCAGATAAACACTGGATACCCCCTATCAGATAAACGCTGGATACACCCTATCAGATAAACAGTGGATACCCCCTATCAGATAAACGCTGGATACCCCCTATCAGATAAACACTGGATACCCCCTATCAGTTAAACACTGGATACCCCCTATTGATTGTCACTTGATACCCACTATCAGATAAACACTGGATACCCGCTATTGATAAACACTGGATACCCCCTATTGATTGTCACTTGATACCCCCTATCAGATAAACACTGGATACCCCCTATCAGATAAACACTGGATACCCCCTATTAATTGTCACTTGATACCCACTACCAGATAAACACTGGATACCCGTTATTGATAAACACTGGATACCCCCTATCTTATAAACACTGGATATCCCCGTATCAGATAAAGACTGGATAGTCCTATCAGATAAACACTGGATACTCCCTATCAGATAAACGCTGGATACCCCTATCAGATAAACACTGGATACCCACTATCAGATAAACACTGGATACCCACTATCAGATAAACACTGGATACCCCTATCAGATAAACACTGGATACCCACTATCAGATAAACACTGGATACTCCTATCAGATAAACGCTGGATACCCACTATCAGATAAACACTGGATACTCCTATCAGATAAACGCTGGATACCCCCTATCAGATAAACACTGGATACCCACTATCAGATAAACACTGGATACCCACTATCAGATAAACACTGGATACCCCCTATCAGATAAACACTGGATACCCACTATCAGATAAACACTGGATACTCCTATCAGATAAACGCTGGATACCCACTATCAGATAAACACTGGATACTCCTATCAGATAAACACTGGATATCCACTATCAGATAAACACTGGATACCCCCTATCAGTTAAACACTGGATATCCCCTATCAGATAAACAAAGGATCTCCCTATCAGACAAGTACTGGATCCCCCCTATCAGATAAATACTGGATACCTCCTATGAGATAAACACTGGATACCTCCTATGAGATGAACACTGGATAACCCCTACCAGATAAACATTGGATACCCACTATCAGATAAACACTGGATACCCCCCATCAGATAAACACTGGATACCCCCTATCAGATAAACACTGGATACCCGCTATCAGATGAACACTGGATACCCCCTATTGATAAACACTGGATGCCCCCTTCAGATAAAAACTGGATAGCCCCTGATGTAAGAAAACTACTAGGCACTTGGTCTATGCGTTAAACAAAGCTTTAATCAATTGTTTTTCAACATGGAGAGCTAGTTGTGTCCTTTACCTAGTTCCTGTTAAAGAATGTCCTGAGCAAGCTGGGCCCATGCCCGAGTATTTATACTCTCCCGGACAGCGCCACCAGCAGGCTGCCCAGTATTATTTCATAAGTCATTTCCACATGAATGACAAGATTCATGTCAACCGCTATCAGATACACAATGGATAACTTCTATAAGATGAACACTGGATCCCCCTATAAGGTAAGCATTGGATATCCACTATCAGATAAACACTGGATATCCCTATCAGATAAACACTGGATACCCCTATCAGATAAACACGGGATACCACTATCAGATAAACACTGGATACCCCTATCAGATAAACACGGGATACCCCCTATCAGATAAACACTGGATACCCCTATCAGATAAACACTGGATATTCCCATATCAGATAAAGAATGGAAAGTCCTATCAGATAACCACTGGATACCCCCTATGAGATAAACACTGGATATCCCCTAACAGATAAACACTGGATACCCCCTATCAGATAAACGCTGGATACCCCCTATCAGATAAACACTGGATACCCCCTATCAGATAAATGCTGGATACCCCCTATCAGATAAACACTGGATACCCCCTATCAGATAAACACTGGATACCCGCTATTGATAAACACTGGATACCCCCTATCATATAAACACTGGCTATCCCCGTATCAGATAAAGACTGGATAGTCCTATCAGATAACCACTGGATACCCCCTATGAGATAAACACTGGATATCCCCGTATCAGATAAAGACTGGATAGTCCTATCAGATAAACACTGGATACCCACTATCAGATAAACACTGGATACCCACTATCAGATAAACACTGGATACCCGCTACTGATAAACACTGGAGACCCACTATCAGATAAACACTGGATATCCCCTATCAGATAAACACTGGATACCCCCTATTGATTATCACTTGATACCCACTATCAGATAAACACTGGATACCCCCTATCAGATAAACACTGGATACCCCTATCAGATAAACACTGGATACCCCCTATCAGATAAACACTGGATACCCCCTATCAGATGAACACTGGATACACTCGATCAGGTAAACACTGGATACCCCCTATTGATAAACACTGGATACCCCCTATCAGATAAACACTGAATAAACCTATCAGATAAACACTGGATACCTCCTATCAGATAAACACTGGATACCCCCTATTGATAAACACTGGATACCCCCTATCAGATAAACACTGCATACCCCCTATCAGATAAACACTGGATACCCCTATAAGATAAACACTGGATAACCCTATCAGATAAACACTGGATACCCCTATAAGATAAACACTGGATAACCCTATCAGATAAACACTGGATATCCCCTATCAGATAAACACTGGATACCCCCTATCAGATAAACACTGGATACCCCCTATCAGATAAACACTGGATATCCCCTATCAGATAAACACTGGATACCCCCTATCAGATAAACACTGGATACCCCCTATCAGATAAACACTGGATACCCCCTATTGATAAACACTGGATACCCCCTATCAGATAAACACTGGATACCCCCTATCAGATAAACACTGGATACCCCCTATTGATAAACACTGGATACCCCCTATCAGATAAACACTGGATACCCCCTATCAGATAAACACTGGATACCCCCTATCAGATAAACACTGGATACCCCCTATCAGATAAACACTGGATACACCTATCAGTTAAACACTGGATACCCCCTATCAGATAAACACTGGATACCCCCTATCGATAAACACTGGATACCCCCTATCAGATAAACACTGGATACCCCCTATCAGATAAACACTGGATACCCCCTATCAGATAAACACTGGATACACCCTATCGGATAAACACTGGATACCCCCTATCAGATAAACGCTGGATACCCCCTATCAGATAAACACTGGATACCCCCTATCAGTTAAACACTGGATACCCCCTATTGATTGTCACTTGATACCCACTATCAGATAAACACTGGATACCCGCTATTGATAAACACTGGATACCCCCTATTGATTGTCACTTGATACCCCCTATCAGATAAACACTGGATACCCCCTATCAGATAAACACTGGATACCCCCTATTAATTGTCACTTGATACCCACTATCAGATAAACACTGGATACCCGTTATTGATAAACACTGGATACCCCCTATCTTATAAACACTGGATATCCCCGTATCAGATAAAGACTGGATAGTCCTATCAGATAAACACTGGATACTCCCTATCAGATAAACGCTGGATACCCCCTATCAGATAAACACTGGATACCCACTATCAGATAAACACTGGATACCCACTATCAGATAAACACTGGATACCCCCTATCAGATAAACACTGGATACCCACTATCAGATAAACACTGGATACTCCTATCAGATAAACGCTGGATACCCACTATCAGATAAACACTGGATACTCCTATCAGATAAACACTGGATATCCACTATCAGATAAACACTGGATACCCCCTATCAGTTAAACACTGGATATCCCCTATCAGATAAACAAAGGATCTCCCTATCAGATAAGTACTGGATCCCCCCTATCAGATAAATACTGGATACCTCCTATGAGATAAACACTGGATACCTCCTATGAGATGAACACTGGATAACCCCTACCAGATAAACATTGGATACCCACTATCAGATAAACACTGGATACCCCCCATCAGATAAACACTGGATACCCCCTATCAGATAAACACTGGATACCCGCTATCAGATGAACACTGGATACCCCCTATTGATAAACACTGGATGCCCCCTTCAGATAAAAACTGGATAACCCCTGATGTAAGAAAACTACTAGGCACTTGGTCTATGCGTTAAACAAAGCTTTAATCAATTGTTTTTCAACATGGAGAGCTAGTTGTGTCCTTTACCTAGTTCCTGTTAAAGAATGTCCTGAGCAAGCTGGGCCCATGCCCGAGTATTTATACTCTCCCGGACAGCGCCACCAGCAGGCTGCCCAGTATTATTTCATAAGTCATTTCCACATGAATGACAAGATTCATGTCAACCGCTATCAGATACACAATGGATAACTTCTATAAGATGAACACTGGATCCCCCTATAAGGTAAGCATTGGATATCCACTATCAGATAAACACTGGATATCCCTATCAGATAAACACTGGATACCCCTATCAGATAAACACGGGATACCACTATCAGATAAACACTGGATACCCCTATCAGATAAACACGGGATACCCCCTATCAGATAAACACTGGATACCCCTATCAGATAAACACTGGATATTCCCATATCAGATAAAGAATGGAAAGTCCTATCAGATAACCACTGGATACCCCCTATGAGATAAACACTGGATATCCCCTAACAGATAAACACTGGATACCCCCTATCAGATAAACGCTGGATACCCCCTATCAGATAAACACTGGATACCCCCTATCAGATAAATGCTGGATACCCCCTATCAGATAAACACTGGATACCCCCTATCAGATAAACACTGGATACCCGCTATTGATAAACACTGGATACCCCCTATCATATAAACACTGGCTATCCCCGTATCAGATAAAGACTGGATAGTCCTATCAGATAACCACTGGATACCCCCTATGAGATAAACACTGGATATCCCCGTATCAGATAAAGACTGGATAGTCCTATCAGATAAACACTGGATACCCACTATCAGATAAACACTGGATACCCACTATCAGATAAACACTGGATACCCGCTATTGATAAACACTGGAGACCCACTATCAGATAAACACTGGATATCCCCTATCAGATAAACACTGGATACCCCCTATTGATTATCACTTGATACCCACTATCAGATAAACACTGGATACCCCCTATCAGATAAACACTGGATACCCCTATCAGATAAACACTGGATACCCCCTATCAGATAAACACTGGATACCCCCTATCAGATGAACACTGGATACACTCGATCAGGTAAACACTGGATACCCCCTATTGATAAACACTGGATACCCCCTATCAGATAAACACTGAATAAACCTATCAGATAAACACTGGATACCTCCTATCAGATAAACACTGGATACCCCCTATTGATAAACACTGGATACCCCCTATCAGATAAACACTGGATACCCCCTATCAGATAAACACTGGATACCCCCTATTGATAAACACTGGATACCCCCTATCAGATAAACACTGGATACCCCCTATCAGATAAACACTGGATACCCCCTATCAGATAAACACTGGATACCCCCTATCAGATAAACACTGGATACACCTATCAGTTAAACACTGGATACCCCCTATCAGATAAACACTGGATACCCCCTATCGATAAACACTGGATACCCCCTATCAGATAAACACTGGATACCCCTATCAGTTAAACACTGGATACCCCCTATCAGATAAACACTGGATACCCACTATCAGATAAAGACTGGATACCCCCTATTGATAAACACTGGATACCCCCTATCGATAAACACTGGATACCCCCTATCAGATAAACACTGGATACCCTCTATCAGATAAACAGGGGTGGGGAGATGTTCCATGGCTCCTTTAGGCGCTGCAGAACCTCCGAGATGGTAAGATGGGCTCTTAGGCGCCATCTTGGTAAAGGAGTTGAAGCTTGCGCTAGAAACGGCCGCCCGGAGGATTATTTTGGGGCTGATTGCCACCTAAGTTGCCTGCTAGCACTCATTAAGGAGGCTGCATGGTATTTTGGTGGCGAGCGCTATGATCTAACACCCTCTTCTAACAGTGGCCAGCTGATTGGGAGTAAACAAGTCGTTGTAGAGGATTTCTAGCACTACTTAAAGGTATATCACCTTTTACTGTTCACTTGCTGCTGGAGATTTGAAGAGGACTTTTGAAACACATCAGAAGACTTTCTGGGACACTTTGTCAAGACCTCACCAACACTATTAACATTTATTCCTGAAATTTTCTGAGGACTGCACATAAAGAGAGTAAGTGCTGTGCTACTCCACCTTATTGGACACGTTATAGAAGTCACCAGGAGAAAGGGAGTGTTTGGTCATGGGCATCTTGCTCGGGTTCCCCCTTGGTCTGCAGGAGGAATGGGAGGAGGACATGAGGCCAGGCAGAGCCGCACCAGCTGCTGCAGGAGAGGGTGACAGGAGGGCGAGGTGGACTCCCTCCCCCCTGCGGGTACAGGACATCCCTCCTCCTCTGGACCTCCTCCGCCAGGACCCCCAGTGCCGTGTCCGAGAACCTGTGCGCCCTCTCCCTCGGTCCCTGAGCCATCCTGCAACGTGCCGCTGTGCGTCAGCCAGAGCACTCCACACCCACAGTGGAAGTGGGTGCGAGGAGCCCACATACACTGCTGCTCGAAAATTGCGTCCAATCAGCGCTTGAGTGCTAAACCTGCAGGTGTCAGTTTTAGCGCCTCCAGGCAAGTTCAAATCATGGTAATCAGCAATTAGGACCAAAATTGTGTGCTAAAAGCAGACTTTCAAACAGGGGTGTCTTATCAACACACCTATTTACCAGCTGTTTTCACCCTTTCACCAAAATAGCCCCCTCCTACCTCAAAATGTTCGGTGCAGCAGGACCCCAAGTCACTGTTTCTGGTGTTTTATAGCAATTGTTTAAAAAATTCTCCTGAATGAGACCTGCATTGTATTTTCAACGATTTTGAATGCTTTTTTAAGGCATCAGAATCTGTTAGATCAGTAAGAGAAAAGCTTCCACAATTGCACTTTCTTAAACATGCAGCCATGCTTAAATGATGATTTGATGACTTCAAACTTTAATTTTCATAAGATCAATAGAGGGACTTAAAGAAGGAAGATGATCGGCGCTTTCCTCGGGCTCTGATTGTTTCCGCTGATCTCCGCTTGTTTTAAGTCAGTTTTTACGCTGATAATAATCTCAGGAGATCTCAGCGTAAGTGGCCGTCGGCAAGATCTGCAAAGACACCGGCATAAGTGTACTGCAGGAAATTCCGAGCTTATGCCAAGATAGCAGCCACTCTTCACCACCTAAGTCACACAAACATCTGCGAGATGAACAACCCATTAACCTGTTTTTCATGGTATTGCTTAAGGTAGGAATGTTTGCCAGGACACCTGGATAACTCCCTTCGAATTGTGTCAATGGATCATTAGCATCCCAGAATAGGCAGACCGGAGCTTGGTTAAACATCTCCACCTATCCGTCAGAAGAGCACTGGACTGTCAGTCGATTCTGAGTTCAAAACCACAACAGGCTGACTCAGCAAGAGGGGAGTCTACCATCTGAGGCACATCTGACACAGTCGATCAAAAGTGACAAGCTCATTGTGCCCAAAGGTTTTTTTTTTCTATTCTTAAAAACATCTTCAATTCCAAATAGCTCCCGTGCAAAGGATTTACTGTCAGCTGAAGACATGAGCTAGCTTTAATGGTGTTCTGTCTGATAAACACTGGATAGCCCCTATCAGATAAACACTGGATACCCCCTATCAGATAAACACTGGATACCCCCTATCAGATAAACACTGGATACCCCCTATCAGATAAACACTGGATACCCCCTATCAGATAAACACTGGATACCCCCTGTCAGATAAACACTAGATACCCCCTATCAGATAAACACTGGATACCCCCTATCAGATAAACACTGGATACCCACTATCAGATAAACACTGGATACCCCCTATCAGATAAACACTGGATACCCCCTATCAGATAGACACTGGATACCCCCTATCAGATAGACACTGGATACCACCTATCAGGTAAACACTGGATACCCCCTATCAGATAAACACTGGATACCCCCTATCAGATAAGCACTGGATACCCCCTATCAGATAGACACTGGATACCACCTATCAGGTAAACACTGGATACCCCCTATCAGATAAACACTGGATACCCCCTATCAGATAAGCACTGGATACCCTCTATCAGATAAACAGTGGTGGGGCGATGTTCCATGGCTCCTTTAGGCGCTGCAGAACCTCCGAGGTGGTAAGATGGGCTCTTAGGCGCCATCTTGGTAAAGAAGTTGAAGCTTGCGCTAGAAACGGCCGCCCGGAGGATTATTTTGGGGCTGATTGCCACTGAAGTTGCCTGCTAGCACTCATTAAGGAGGCTGCATGGCATTTTGGTGGCGAGCGCTATGATCTAACACCCACTTCTAACAGTGACCAGCTGATTGGGAGTAAACAAGTTGTTGTAGAGGATTTCTAGCACTACTTAAAGGTATATCACCTTTTACTGTTCACTTGCTGCTGGAGATTTGAAGAGGACTTTTGAAACACATCAGAAGACTTTCTGGGACACTATTAACATTTATTCCTGAAATTTTCTGAGGACTGCACATAAAGAGAGTAAGTGCTGTGCTAGTCCACCTTATTGGACACGTTATAGAAGTCACCAGGAGAAAGGGAGTGTTTGGTCATGGGCATCTTGCTCGGGGTCCCCCTTGGTCTGCAGCAGGAATGGGAGGAGGATATGAGGCCAGGCAGAGCCACACCAGCTCACAGAATCACAGAATCCCCACAGTGCAGATAGAGGCCATTTCGGCCCATTGAGCCTGCACCGACACATATCCCACCCTATCCCCACGTATTTAATCCCCCCTAACACTAAGGGTCAATTTATCATAGCCAAATCAACCTAACCCACACATCTTTGGACTGTGGGAGGAAACCGGAGCACCCGGAGGAAACCCACGCAGACACGGGGAGAATGTGCAAACTCCACGCAGACAGTCATCCGAGGCCGGATTTGAATCCGGGTCCCTGGCGCTGTGAGGCAACAGTGCTAACCACTATGCCACTGAGCTGCTGCAGGAGAGGGTGACAGGAGGGCGAGGTGGACTCCAACTCCCTGCCGGTACAGGACATCCCTCCTCCTCTGGACCTGCTCCACCAGGACCCCCAGTGCCGTGTCCGAGAACCTGTGCGCCCTCTCACTCGGTCCCTGAGCCATCCTGCAATGTGCCACTGTGCGTCAGCCAGAGCACTCCACACCCACAGTGGAAGTGGGTGCGAGGAGCCCACATACACTGCTGCTTGAAAATTGCGTCCAATCAGCGTTTGAGTGCTAAGCCTGCAGGTGTGTGTTTTAGCGCCTCCAGGCAAGTTCAAATCATGGTAATCAGCAATTAGGACCAAAATTGCGTGCTAAAACCAGAGTTTTAAACAGGGGTGTCTTATCAACACACCTATTTACCAGCTGTTTTCACCCTTTCACCAAAACAGCACCCTCCCACCTCAAAATGTTCGGTGCAGCAGGACCCCAAGTCACTGTTTCTGGTGTTTTATAGCAATTGTTTAAAAAATTCTCCTGAATGAGACCTGCATTGTATTTTCAACATTTTTGAATGCTTTTTTATGGCATCAGAATCTGTTAGATCAGTAAGAGAAAAGCTTCCACAATTGCACTTTCTTAAACATGCAGCCATGCTTAAATGATGATTTGATGACTTCAAACTTTAATTTTCATAAGATCAATAGAGGGACTTAAAGAAGGAAGATGATCGGCGCTTTCCTCGGGCTCTGATTGTTTCCGCTGATCTCCGCTTGTTTTAAGTCAGTTTTTACGCTGATAATATTCTCAGGAGATCTCAGCGTAAGTGGCCGTCGGCAAGATCTGCAAAGACACCGGCATAAGTGTACTGCAGGAAATTCCGGGCTTATGCCAAGATAGCAGCCACTCTTCACCACCTAAGTCACACAAACATCTGCGAGATGAACAACCCATTAACCTGTTTTTCATGGTATTGCTTAAGGTAGGAATGTTTGCCAGGACACCTGGATAACTCCCTTCGAATTGTGTCAACGGATCTTTAGCATCCCAGAATAGGCAGACCGGAGCTTGGTTAAACATCTCCACCTATCCGTCAGAAGAGCACTGGACTGTCAGTCGATTATGAGTTCAAAACCACAACAGGCTGACTCAGCGAGAGGGGAGTCTACCATCTGAGCCACATCTGACACAGTCGATCAAAAAGTGACAAGCTTATTGGGCCCAAAGGTTTTTTTTTCTATTCTTAAAAACATCTTCAATTCCAAATAGCTCCCCTATCAGATAAACACTGGATACCCCCTATCAGATAGACACTGGATACCCCTATCAGATAAACACTGGATACCCTCTATCAGATAAACACTGGATACCCCTATCAGATAGACACTGGATACCCCCATCAGATAAACACTGGATACCCCCTATCAGATAAACACTGGATACTCCTATCAGATAAACACTGGATACCCCCTATCAGATAAACACTGGATACCCCCTATCAGATAGACACTGGATACCCCCTATCAGATAAACACTGGATACCTCATTCAGTTAAACACTGGATACCACCTATCAGATAAACACTGGATACCCGCTATTGATAAACACTGGATACCCCCTATCAGATAAACACTGGATACCCCCTATTGATAAACACTGGCTACCCCTATCAGACAGACACTAGATACCCCCATCAGATAAACACTGGATACCCCCTATCAGATAGACACTGGATACCCGCTATCAGATAAACACTGGATACCTCATTCAGTTAAACACTGGATACCCCCTATCAGATAAACACTGGATACCCGCTATTGATAAACACTGGATACCCCCTATCAGATAAACACTGGATAACCTCTATCAGATAAACACTGGGTACCCCGTATTGATAAACACTGGATACCCCCTATTGATAAACACTGGATACCCCCTATCAGATAAACACTGGATACCCCCTATTGATAAACTCTGGATACCCTCTATCAGATAAACACTGGAATACCCTCTATCAGATAAACACTGGATACCCTCTATCAGATAAACACTGGATACCCCCTATCAGATAAACACTAGGCAGACTGCAGCTCGTTTAAACATCTCCACCTATCCGTCAGAAGAGCACTGGACCGTCAGTCGATTATGAGTTCAAAACCACAACAGGCTGACTCAGCGAGGGGGGAGACTACCATCTGAGCCACATCTGATACAGTCGATCAAAAAGTGACAAGCTTATTGGGCCCAAAGGGGTTTTTTTTTTCTTCTTAAAAACATCTTCTACTTCCAAATAGCTCCCGTGCGAAGGATTTACTGTCAGCTGAAGGCATGAGCTAGCTTTAATGGTGTTCTGTCTGGGACAGGCTATACAAACAAAGCATTTGTTGAGTTAGGAATCCTGGATGAAAAGTAGAAAGATTCCGACAGACATTCATTTTAAAGGACTTTGGGGGGATATAGATTACAGATATATTGCTGCAGGAAATATCTGTGGATGGACAATACTGTGACGTAGGAGAACAGAAACCACGGCAGCTCTGGTGCAGTGGAAGACAGAGCATGCTCTGAGAAATGGGTGAGGTCAACAGTCTGGAGGTGACGTGCCATTTCCAAGTGTCGAACCGTCAATCTTTAGCAATGAGACTCGCCGGGTTTCTGAGGAGCGCAAAAAAGAACCAGTTAAGTCAAAGGGGTCACTTACGAGGAAGGCTTTTCAATACATAATTAATAAAAAGCCAACTCCCTGCAGCAGGAGGTATAATATGCAAAAAGGCTGCAGGATTTGCTGCCCACCTCAGGACACAGGTGTACACTGCAGCAAGCCTGACTCGGCAACACTGGCTTACTGAGCACCGCCTCGTCTTGTGCGTGTGTGGCTGAGCACGTGTGTGCAGGCGGGCTGAGTTATGCTGCAGGTTAGTGTGCGTCTGTGCGTGCATGTGTGTATGCTCAGTAAAATTAAAGTAACTCTCCTGTAAATTTTCACTCAATTTATCACAAAGAAAGAACTTGCATTTATGCAGCGCATTCACGCCCTCAGCACGTTCCCAAAGTGCTTTACAGCCAATAAAGTATTTTTGAAGTGTTGTAATGTAGGAAATGCAGCAGCCCATTTGCACACAGCAAGGCTCCACAAATAGCAATGTGATAATTGGGGGCTAAATTGGATAGCCCCCGAAAACGGGCGTTGGGATCGCCCATTCAATGTAATGTAGGCAGCACGCCAACTTTGTGCTGCCTGCACATTATAATGATTGCTGTGTGCAGCCAGGGTTCATTGGCTGGGGGCCCAATATCGTTACTTGCTAGCACTACTTAAAGCGACCCTGCACTGCTTAAAGCTGGTCTGCACCTCTTAATGGGAAGGTGCACTGTGGCTGCTGGAGGTGCTGAGATCATTCAGAATAGTGCTGTGCAACAATCAACAATAGCTGACCATGGAAGAGAGCGTTTACCAAGGTTTTCCGACGCTGCACTGGAGGTCTTGGTGGAGGAGGTGGAAAGGTGGAGGGATGTCCTGTATCCGCAGGGGGGAAAGGAGGCCCTCCAGACACACGGTCAAAAGGCAGTGGGAGCAGATAGCCGTGAAGGTCAAAGCCAGGAGTCAAGCCCGAGGACCTGGATGCAGTGTTGCAAGAAGTATAATGACCTCAAGGTCAGTGACTGCATCTTCAAATGCCATATCCTACCAACTGCACCACTAGCCTCAGCCACTGCTCAATTCACCACATCCCTATAACTTACCTACCAACAATCTTTATAAATCAGGACTCATACCTCACATTCATAGCTTCACCTCACCCTCACACACTTACCACTGCTACAAGACTCCCATCCACATCTCACAGCTTGCACACACTGCCAGCTATTCAACCATGACAGGCACATCACCCAAACACATTGCACCACAAGGTGGCTCACAACTGCAGACAGCAACAGCTAACCGGCTGAGAGCAGGCAAGCCTGCCTATCCTGATCCAGCTGGAGGAAACAGTGCTGGCCGTTATGGGAAGGCCCATTGCTGAGGCTGTGGTCACCGGCGAGGCTAAATCCATTGAAGATGTCGGTATCTTCTTACCTAATCCTCCTTCTCACATCCCACTTCCCCTTCTTCCCACAATCTCTTCTGACTTACAAGCTGCAGATGGTGTAAGCATGCACCTCTTACTTTTCCCATCCCCTCACCACAACCTTACCCTTGTCCCTATTTCCTTTCCGATACCCAAGAATTGCAACCTGCCCAGGCAGTGGAGGAAGACCAAGAAGACAGTGATGATGAAGACATTTCCGTCACTTAATTTCACACTCTCGGCCACCAGCTCAGATACTAACACTGCGCGTATCTCAGAGGAAAGCACAGAGGTGGCATCTGCACGTGGTGAGACACCGGGCACAAGTGGCCTGCAGCCAGGGTAGGGAGAAAGGATAGCGCAGGTGCCAGCTCACTGGAGGGCGAGGTCGCACACAATTTCTGCAGCAGAGGACTCGGATGAGGACTTCAATGTGCCAGGCTACAGAAGAAGGCTGATGGGTGTACACGTCTAAATGATTATGCATTGGGAAGCCTGTCAGAAAGCCTGCGTTCGATATCAAAGAGCATGGAGGAGTCCGGCTCCAACTTGGCACAGGGCTTTGCGCAGAGCTTGAAGCCCATCCATTCCCGTCGGTGGTCTACTCCATCAACACACTTGTGCAGCACCTGATGGCCGATATCTCAGCTTCCATTGCAGCACAAGTAGCTAGCTACTCGAGGTCGTCCTCCAAGGCCATCAGCAGTCTCCTCCGCTGAAAGTGAGCAGTCTTCCAACAGCCATTCTGCAGCCACTAGGAGCACTAGGGCAGTCAAAGGCACACGGAAGACAGGCACTAAGGGAATGCAAATGGGTGATTAGTTTACATGTGTAAGCAATATGATATGATTTAATTTATAAATTTGGATTGGAATGTGCATTTTGTATTGGCTTTTATTTCTGCATTGTGGCTAAGAGGATGATGTGATGGTCAGTGACAGAGGGAAGGTAAGGAGTGTGGGACTGTTGGTGAATGGGGAATTGGGGTTTAGGTTACTGGTATCACACTTCAATTAGTTCTTCACGTACAGCACGAGCAGAAAGGGGCTGTCTAGGTTGCAGCCTCCCTTCCTCTTACTCGTCTTCCACCTCCTCCTCTTCCTTCTCCTCCTCCCCCTCCTCTTCCTCCTGCTCCTGCTCCTCGCCTGATAGGTGGTGGCAAGGGCTGTTCCCTCATGACGGTAAGGTTGTGCAGCATGCAGCATACCGCCACAAATCTTGAAACTCGCTCAGCCAAGTACTACAGGGCTCCTCCAGGCAGCAGAAGCGTTGTTTAAGGACGCCAACGATTCCAAGGGGAATTCCGACTGATGCAACCATGTCTTGGAGCAACTGGTTTGTGCAGAAGCCTTGAAGTCAGCAAAAAGTCCTTCAGCACCTGTCACACCACTCCCTGTACACTTTTGAAAACTGAAACAACAATGGAAAGCACCAAAAACGTGTAGAATTGTAGCAACAGCCACAAGAAATAAACCAGCAACTAACCTGTAAGTAGTTGATGATTCCTTTCAATAGCGCTAGTGGGGGCTCCTTCCTGCTGCTGAACCTGTGTTCAGCTGTGCGAGGTTAAGAGAGGGCGTCGGCTGCAGTGTGGCGCTCCAAAATGGCAGCGCTGGCGTCAAATCAGCGTTGCCCGCTGCTTGACGTATATGATCTGCCTGCTCTGCATACCTCCGGTGGACGTTAAGTGCGCCCCTTTACCAAGACGGCCCAATTTCGTCCCCCGCCGTCTGTTTTAGTGACGTTGGTTGAGGAATAAATATTGGCCAGGACACTGAGGAGAACTACTCTGCTCTTCTTCAAAAATAGTGCCATGGGATCTTTTGAGTCCACTTGAGAGTGCAAATGGAGCCTCCGTTTAATGTCTCATCCAAAAAAACAGCACCTCTGACAGTGCAGCACCTCTGACAGTGCAGCACTGGAGTGTCAGCCTAGATTTGTGTTCTAGTCTCTGGAGTGGGGCTTGAACCCCCTACCTTCTGAATCTGAGGCAAGAGTGCTACCACTGAGCCACAGCTGACGCATGCGATTACTGCACAAAATATATCCAGTTAAAATATTCTACAAGATGAACTATTTGTAATTAAAAACTGGACTGTTTACACGTAAAGCGTGTAAACAGCTGATTGCCATTCACAATTTCTTTCCTGGAAATCAACTGCAAATTAATTCTAGTTGTAATCATTGACCCTCTCAGGCGGATGTCATCCAATATCAAACATGCGCAGTGTAGTGTAAAACGGTGTGAATGTCATCAGCAACATAAATATGGGCAATAATAAAATGAAACATCACGTATTAAAGTGAAACTCTTCAAGCAATACAATACAAACAATACCTAGAGAGTCATTATAAGGCCACAGTACATATTGTGAGCAAGGAGAGGTTGATGATATTTATAATTTTCTCAAACTTTGGTCTCATGTTTATATCGTCCAAACCCCTCGATTAGATTCCTAAGTCAAACTCACTTCCAGGTACCCAGGGGAGAGGAGGAGAATTTTTTTTACGTAGCGAACTATGATCTGGAATGCGCTGCCTGAAAGGGTGGTGGAAGCAGATTCAATAGTAACTTTCAAAAGGTAATTGGATAAATACTTAAAAAGGAAAAAAATTGCAGGGCTATGGGGAAAGAACGGGGGAGTGGGACTAATTGGATAGCTCTTTCAAAGAGCCGGCACAGGCACGATGGATCTACAGTGTATGATTCTACAATGGGAGAAAAACTAGTGTGTAAGTACCCAAAAGACAGGAACTAGTGCTGAAACCCTCATCCAAGCCTTTGTCACCTCTAGACTTGACTATTCCAGGGCACTCCTGCTGGCCTCCTATATTCCACCCTCCATAAACTTGAGCTCATCCAAAACTCTGCTGCCCGTGTCCTAACTCGCACCAAGTCCCGTTCACCCATCACCCCTGTGCTCGCTGACCTACATTGGCTCCCGGTCCAGCAACGCCTCGATTTTAAAAATCCTCATCCTTGTTTTCAAATCCCATCATGGCCTCACCCCTTCCTATCTCTGTAACTTGCTCCAGCCTTACAACCCTCCGAGAACTCTGCGCTCCTCCAATTCTGGTCTCTTGCGCATCCCCGATTTTAATCGCTCCACCAATGGCGGCCGTGCCTTCAACTGCCAAGGCCCTAAGCTCTGGAATTCCCTCCCTAAACCTCTCTGCCTCTACCTCTCTCTCCTCCTTTAAGAAGCTACTTAAAACCTACCTCTTTGACCAAGCTTTTGTTCATCTGTCCTAATATCTCCTTATGTGGCTCGGTGTCACATTTTGTTTGATAACGCTCCTGTGACGCGCCTTGGGACGTTTTACTACGCTAAAGATACTATACAAATACAAGTTGTTGTTGTTGTTGTTGTCGGTACCCAGTGAGATAGGAATTAGTGCATAAGTACCCAGTGAGTCCAGAGGGGAGATTTTCCTGTCTGGGTAGTCCCTGGGTGCAATGTGAGTGGAGTGCACTATAATCTCTCTCCACAGGATGTAACACCCTTGTGCCCGAACTTAATCTTGGATCTCATTAGCATACAGTGAGCGTGCACCAGGCGCATGTGGCAGCGCACTACTTGACACCTGCCTACGAGGTGCGGTGCAATCCGGGCCTTTCTCTGGCCTTAGAGGCAGCGGTTGAATTAAAGGGTCAGGTGCAGTCAGATCCCATGACAGAAGCTGTTGTGATTGTGATTTCTGTTGAATTGTCGGTGTCTGGGAGGGGTATGATATACTTTCAGCTGTTCCTGCACGTTTCAATTTGATAAATTCCAAAGTTGCCTGCTTGAGGCTTTGCTTTACATTTCTCGAATCTTCTCTAGCTTTCCATGTGATCGAGATTCCTCCGAGATCTCTGCGCCCCTCCAATTCTGGCCTCTTGCGCGTCCTCGATTTTCATCGCCCCACCATTGGCGGCCGTGCCTTCAGCCATCTAGGCTCTAAGCTCGGGAATTCCCTCCCTAAACCTCTCTGCCTCGCCACCTCGCTCTCCTCCTTTAAGATGCTCCTCAGAAGCTACCACTTTGACCAAGCTTTTGGTCATCTGTCCTGATATCTCCTTATGTGGCTCGGTGTCAAATTTCGTCTGATAACGCTCCTGAGAAGCGCCTTGGGACGTTTTACTACGTTAAAGGCACTATATAAATGCAAGTTGTTGTTGTCGAGTACGTCAGCTCTGGCAGCACCGTGCACTGCACATGGCCACTGGGACAAGGTAGGCGTCCTTGCACACCATTCCTGCCCCCAACACACAAATGACCATCGATACATTCTCCTCAGATAGCAAGCAACCTCATCCTCATGACCCACTTCTCTCTCTTACCAGTTCCTCTTCTCATGTGGGGCCTGGTAGTTATCATTCTGCACTCCCTCATTTTCTTCATTATTGTTTCACAGAAGAAAGCAGCTTCTTATCGTAGGTGAATCTCCGCAACGAGAGATGGGAAAGTCTTGATCAAGGATCTCACCTGCTCCATAGTAACATTAGGAACAGGAGGAGGCCATTCAGCTCCTCGAGCCTGCTCCACCATTCAGTTACATCATGGCTGATCCATACCTCAACTCCATTTACCCGCCTTTGCTCCCTATCCCTTTATACCTTGACCTAACAAAAATCTATCAATCTCTTAAATAAAAACAGCAAATGCTGGAAACACTCAGCAGGTCAGGCAGCATCTGTAGAGAGAGAAACAGAGTCAACGTTTCAGGTCGATGACCCTTCATCAGATCTCTTGTCTTGAAAACTCCAAATGTGCCCGCAACCACAGCCTTTGGGGGAGAAAGTTCCAGATTTCTGCTAACCTTTGTGTGAAAAAGTGCTTCCTGATTTAAGAACATAAGAAATAGGAGCAGGAGTAGGCCATATGGCCCCTCGAGCCTGCTCCGCCATTCAATAAGATCATGGCTGATCATCGAACTCAACTCCACTTTCCCACCCGATCTCCATATCCGTTGATTCCCCTAGAGTCCAAAAATCTATCTGTCTCAGCCTTGAATATTCTCAAAGACTCAGCATTCACAGCCCTCTGGGGCAAAGAATTCCAAAGATTCACAACCCTCTGAGTGAAGAAATTCCTCCTCATCTCGGTCTTAAATGGCCTACCCCTTATCCTGAGACTATGCCCCCTAGTTCTAGACACTCCAGCCAGAGGAAACAACCTCTCAGCATCTATCCTGTCAATCCCCTTCAGAATCTTGTATGTTTCAATGAGATCACCTCTCAGTCTTCTAAACTCCAGAGAGTATAGGCCCATTCTACACAATCTCTCATCATAGGGCAGCCCTCTCATCCCAGGAATCAATCTAGTGAACCTTTGTTACACCGCCTCCAAGGCAAGTATATCCTTCCTTAGATAAGGAGACCAAAACTGTGCACAGTACTCCAGGTGTGGTCTCACCAAGGCTCTGTACAATTGTAGCAAGACTTCCTTACTCTTATACTCCAACCCCCTTGCAATAAAGGCCAACATGCCATTTGCCTTCCTTATTGCTTGCTGTACCTGCATGCTAGCTTTCTGTGTTTCTTGCACGAGGACACCCAAATCTCTCTGAACACCAACATTTGAAAGTTTCTCACCATTTAAAAATGATTCTGTTTTTCTATTCTTCCTACCAAAGTGAATAACCTCACATTTCCCTACATTATACTCCATCTGCCACATTTCTGCCCACTCACTTAGTCTATCTATATCCCTTTGCAGACTCGTTGTGTTCTCCTCACAGCTTACTTTCCCACCTAGCTTTGTATCATCAGCAAACTTGGATACATTACGCTCGGTCCCTTCATCTAGGTCATTAATATAGATTGTAAATAGCTGAGGGCCCAACACTGATCCTTGCGGCATCCCACTAGTTACAGCCTGCCAAACTGAAAAAGATCTGTTTATCCCTACTCTCTGTTTTCTGTCCGTTAACAAATCCTCTATCCATGCTACTACAGTAAACTCTTGTTTAAACGGCACTTAATCATCCGGAATTCTTTAATAACCGGCAAAATAGATAACCAGTAATCTTGCCGAATCCATCCATTTTTCGTTTTTCTGAGTCCGAGTTTCCCGCAATGGCCGAGTTAGTCCGTGGTTTTTATTTTTTTTGTGTTAAAAATTGCCTACCTCTCTGTTATCTGGAATTTTTCATCAACCGGCACCATAGGTGCCGGATACGAAAGAGTTTACTGTATATTATCCCCAACCCCATGAGCCCTAATCTTGTGTAATAACCTTATCGAATGCCTTTTGGAAATCCAAATATACTACATCCACTGGTTCCCCTTTATCTACCCTGCTAGTTACATCCTCAAAAAACTCTAATAAATTTGTCAAACACGATTTCCCTTTCATAAAACCATGTTGACTCTGCCTAATCATGTTATGATTTTCTAAGTGCCCTGCTACCACTTCCTTAACAATGGATTCCAGCATTTTCCCAATGACTGATGTCAGGCTAACTGACCTGTAGTTTCCTGTTTTTTCCCTCCCTCCTTTCTTGAATAATGGTGTTACATTTGCCACCTTCCAATCCGCTGGGACCATTCTAGAATCTAGGGAATTTTGGAAGATCAAAACCAATGCATCCACTATCTCTTCAGCCACCTCTTTTAGAACCCTAGGATGTAGGCCGTCAGGTCCAGGGGATTTGTTGGCTTTTAGTCCCATTAGTTTCTCTATTACTTTTTCTCTACTTATATTAATTACGTTAAGTTCCTCACCCTCATTAGACCCTTGGTTCCCCACCATTTTTAGTATGCTTTTTGTGTCTTCTACTGTGAAGACAGATACAAAATATTTGTTTAATGTTTCTGCCATTTCCTTATTCCCCATAATAATTTCTCCTGTCTCAGCCTCTAAGGGACCAACGTTTACTTTTGCTACTCTTTTCCTTTTTACATACATGTAGAAGCTCTTACAATCTGCTTTTATATTTCTTGCTAGTTTTCTCTCATATTCTATTTTTTTCCCTTTTTATCAATTTTTTGGTCAACCTTTGCTGGTTTCTGAAACTCTCCCAATCCTTAGGCTTACTATTATTCTTTGCAACATTATAAGCTTCTTCTTTCAATCTAATGCTATCCTTAACTTCTTCAGTTAGACATGGTTGGATCACTTTTCCTGTGGAGTTTTTGTTTCTCAATGGAATGTATTTTTGATGAGAATTATGAAATATTTCTTTAAATGCTACCCACTGCTTATCTACCGCCATACCTTTTAATCTATTTTTCCAATCTACCTTAGCCAACTCGCCCCTCATACCTATGTAATTGGCTTTATTTAAGTTTAAGACTCTAGTTTCGGACTTAGGTAAGTCACTCTCAAAATTAATGTGAAGTTCTATCATATTATGATCACTCTGCCCTAGAGGATCCTTTACTATGTGATTGCTAATTAACCCTGTCTCATTACACAGTACAAGATCTAAAATAGCCTGTTCCCTGGTTGGTTTCATGACATACTGTTCTAGGAAACTGTCCCGAATGCATTCCATGAACTCGTCCTCCAGACTACCTTTGCCAATTTGATTTCTCCAGTCGATATGAAAATTAAAGTCTCCCAAGATTATTGCATTATCTTTGTTGCAAGCTCCTACTATTTCTTGATTAATATTCTGTCCAATGGTATAGCTACTGTTAGGGGGCCTATATACTACTCCTACCAGTGTTTTCTGACCCTTGTTATTCCTTATCTCCACCCATACTGATTCTACTTCCTGATCCTCCAAGCCAAGATCCTTTCTCGCTACTGTCCTTATGTCATCCTTTATTATCAGGGCTACTCCCCCTCCTTTTCCATTCTGCCTGTCTTTTCGAAATGTCAAGTACCCTGGAACAGTTAGTTCCCAACCTTGGCCACCTTGCAACCACGTCTCTGTAATGGCTATTAGATCAAACCCATTTATCTCTAGTTGTGCCACTAGTTCGTCTATCTTGTTACGAATGCTTCGTGCATTCAGATAAAGAGCATTTAATTACATTTTTTACCATAATTCTCTGCTTTGGCCTTATTCTCTGCTGCACTGCTACTGTTAAACTCTCTGTCCCTTCCTGTCACACTCTGCTTATTTTTACCCAAATCGCTACACTGCTCTATTGCCTTGACCTTTCTCTTTAATTTCTAAATTTCCCCTCACCTGACCCCTCCCCCCCTTTTTTAGTTTAAAGCCCTATCTCCAGCCCTCGTTATTCGGTTTGCCAGGACGCTGGTCCCAGCTCGGTTTAAGTGGAGCCCGTCCCGACGGAACAGCTCCTCTTTCTCCAGTACTGGTGCCAGTGTCCATGAATTGAAACCCCTTTTTCCCACACCACTCTTTGAGCCACGCATTTAACTCTCTGATCTGCTTGACCCTATGCCAATTTGCGCGTGGCTCAGGTAGTAATCCAGAGATTATTACCCTTGTGGTTCTGCTTATTAATTTAGACCCTAGCACCTCAAACTCCCTCAGCAGAACCTCATTCTTAGTTCTAACTATGTCGTTGGTTCCTACATGGACCACGACAACTGGATCCTCCTCCTCCCACTCCAAGTTCTTCTCCAGCTGCAAGGAGATATCCTTAACCCTGGCACCGGGCAGGCAACACAGCCTTCGGGACTCTCTTTCACGGCTGCAGAGAACAGTATCTATCCCCCTGACTATACTGTCCCCTACTGCTACCACATTCCTTCCTTCAACCCCCACTTGGATGACCCCCTGTACCACAATGCCGTGGTCAGTTTTCCCATCTTCCCTGCAGTCCTTTTCCTCATCCATACAGGTAGAAAGTACCTCGTACCTGTTGGACAAGGTCCAGGGCTGAGGCTCCTCCATCACTACATCCTGGATCCCCATACCTTCCTGACTCGCAGTCACACCGGGTGTGACTGCCTCCTGGAACAAAGTGTCCAGGTAACTCTCCCTCTCCCTGATGCATCGCAATGTCTGCAGCTCGTACTCCAGCTCAACAATTCTGAGCCGAAGTTCCTCGAGTTGCAGGCACTTACTGCAGATGTGGTTGCTCAGGATCGCGATGCTCTCCACAAACTCCCACATGCTGCAGTTACGAACAACCACCTGCCCTGCCATCTCTAACCTTGTTTTATTTATTTTTTAATTAATTAGTTAAAGATTTTACTCAATCGATATTTTAGGTTTATTGTTTGATTATTTTATTTAGTTTAAGTTATTAATTTAATAAGTACTAGCAAGTTACAGTTTCTCAGCTCTTAATTTAACCTCTTCCCTAACTTAGAGAGCAAAAATGAGCTGTAATACTCACCAACCAATCACCTACCTGCTCTCCTGTGACGTCACTCTTTGATGTTGTTTTTGAATCGGAGCCTTGCCGCTGCTTTAATTCAGGTCCGCTCTCAGGCCGCTCTTTATCCTCTCGTTGCTGACACTGCTTTAATTCAGGTCCGCTTTCAGGCCGCTCTTTATCCTCTCGTTGCTGCCGCTGCTTTAATTCAGGTCCGCTCTCAGGCCGCTCTTTATCCTCTCGTTGCTGCCGCTGCTTTAATTCAGCTCCAGTCCCAGGCCGCTCTTTATCCTCTCGTTGCTGCCGCTGCTTTAATTCAGCTCCACTCCCAGGCCGCTCTTTATCCTCTCGTTGCTGACGCTGCTTTAATTCAGGTCCGCTCTCAGGCCGCTCTTTATCCTCTCGTTGCTGCCGCTGCTTTAATTCAGCTCCACTCCCAGGCCGCTCTTTATCCTCTCGTTGCTGACGCTGCTTTAATTCAGGTCCGCTCTCAGGCCGCTCTTTATCCTCTCGCCGCTGCCGCTGCTTTTATGTTTCAATAATTATAGATTTTATACGATCACCTCTCATTCTTCTAAACTCCAGAGAATATAGGCCCATTCTACTCAATCTCTCCTCATAGGACAGCCCTCTCATACCAGGTGAAACCTTCATTTCACCCCCTCCAAGACAAGTATATCCTCCCATAGGTAAGGCGACCAAAACTGTACACGTTTCACTCCTGAATGGACCAGCTCTAATTTTAAGATAATGTCCCCTCGTTCTTGATTTCCCCCATCAGAGGACATTGTTCCTCTATATCAACCTTTTAATCCTTTTAACAGAAGTCGGCTATTGAAGTGCAGTCAGGAGCTGGCCGAAGCTGGAGAAGTTGGCAGGTGAGTCCCAGCCCAGGGTTTGTACTCAAGGCTCCTTCTGACACAATGGCCCCGATTCCCCGATATTCACTGGGGTGAAGCTTCGGAGCGGGGGTGGGGAGGAGTAATGGTCAGGAAACCCGGAAGTTTTAACTCCAGGGCATGCGTGTTTTTTTTTAAACAGATTCCCTGCCCGGAAGCCAGCCTGATTGACAGGCTTGGCTGCCTGTCGAGAGGGGAAGTTCTCCAGTAAAGGCCATAGCTGAGGATCAGGGAGGTTTCGTGGTTGTTGGGGATAGAGATCACGGGGAAGGGGAAGTGGGTAGAGTGTGGCTGGGGGTGTCAGGGATGATCGCGGAGGGGGGGGGGGTCGGGGAAGATCGTGTGGGAGTCGGAGATTGGTGGGCGAGATGGGGGGGTCGAGGGGAGAGTCGGTGATTGCGGGGCGTCGGGCGAGATGGGGCGTTGGTGATGGAGGTTGTCGGGGAGGAAGTAGTGGAAATGGGGAAGGGGATTTACAGGTTAGTTTGTTGGGCCTGGAGGAAACACTCCTGCTCCTCCTGGCCCACAAGCTGTGCTGTAAATTGGGACTTACCCAATGGATCCAGCCCTTCTGGCCTCCTTTTACCTGCCAGGTTTCCCAAGGCCCAGAAAACCTGGCCAACATGGGTTAAAAATAGAAACCCTGTAAAAATGGAAGCACGCAGCCTCCTTAAAAGGTTTCAACGACTGACCCGCCTTCTGCAAGCGGATTGGTCACCCGCCCCTCAACCCGCCTCTGTTAAAGAAAGAAAGAAAGACTTGCATTTATATAGCGCCTTTCACGACCACCGGACGTCTCAAATCGCTTTACAGCCAATGAAGTACTTTTGAAGTGGAGTCACTGTTGTAATGTGGGAAACGCGGCAGCCAATTTGCACACAGCAAGCTCCCACAAACAGCAATGTGATAATGACCAGATAATCTGTTTTTGTTATGTTGGTTGAGGGATAAATATTGGCCAGGACACTGGGGATAAATCCCCTGCTCT
The DNA here is from genome assembly GCA_030390025.1 of Squalus acanthias. Taxonomy (NCBI): domain Eukaryota; kingdom Metazoa; phylum Chordata; class Chondrichthyes; order Squaliformes; family Squalidae; genus Squalus; species Squalus acanthias. The sequence goes on from CM059438.1 coordinate 61,450,940, forward strand.
TCTTCGAAAAAGTGCCGTGGGATCTTTTACGTCTACCTGAGAGCGCAGACGGGGCCTCGGTTTAACATTTGATCCGAAAGACGGCACCTCCAACAGTGCAGCACTCCCTCAGCACTGCACTGGAGTGTCAGCCTAGCTTAATGTGCGCAAGTCCCTGGAGTGGGATTAAAACTGGAAGTGGGTGGGTTTGTGGCGAGGTGGGTTCCTGTTTCAGATTTTTAACATTTTAACCACCCACCCGAACCAAACCCATCTGTTTTTGTGGGTTAAAATTACCCGCAATGAAAGCTAACCTCCTATTAGAAGCAGCGCCACGGAATGTTTAACAAAACCAGCTGTACCATGCCAGGTGCCTGCTGATACCAGGTCAGGCACAGTTATCATCAAATTTCCATCTTATAACATTTTCCTTTCTATGTCTTTCAGAGCCGGCCCCTCCTGAGGCTCGACAGCAAGGCCGCCCCCTTGGCCACCGAGTGTCTGCCCTACTCTTGTGGCCATGGTGATGTTAGGGCTGGTCCAGTTCAGCTTCTGGTCCATGACAACCCCCCAAGTTGTATGTAGCAATGAGACAAGAGCACGTACTGTAAGTACCCAGTGAATCATAGAATCATAGAAAGTTACAGCACGGAAGGAGGCCATTTCGGCCCATCGTGTCCGCGCCGGCCAACAAAGAGCTATCCAGCCTAATCCCACTTCCCAGCTCTTGGTCCGTAGCCCTACAGGTTAGAGCATCCCAAGTGCACATCCAAGTACTTTTTAAATGTGGTTTGGGTTCCTGCCTCTACCACCCTTTCAGGCAGTGAGTTCCAGACCCCCACAACCCTCTGGGTGAAGAAATTTCCCCTCAAATCCCCTCTAAACCTTCCCCCAATTACTTAAATCTGTGCCCCCTGGTTTTTGACCTCTCTGCTAAGGGAAATAGGTCCTCTGTATCCACTTTATCCATGCCCCTCATAATTTTATACACCTCAATAAGGTCTCCTCTCAGCCTCCTCTGTTCCAAAGAAAACAGACCCAGCCTATCCAGTCTTTCCTCATAGCTAAGATTGAACATGAACCAAGACTTGTACTACAAGTACCCAGTTAAAGAAGAATTAGAACAGTGTCTCACACCATCCAACTTTAACCCGATAGTCATTATGCTACATGAAAAAGTTGCAACACCTCAAACTTTGCAAGACGAAGGTGGTAGAAATGTTGCCATGGTTTAAAGATGCGAACCCTGTGTGTACCAATGCTTTCAGTCCTGCCACTCAGAGCAAATCATAGATTTGATCCACAGTGCTCCCTACCCTTGCCTCTTCGATATCTATAACTCACTGGCTTTGCCTTCCAATCTGGGCCAGCCTCGGGCCACATTTCAATCATTTAGGTGAGCTGTCACCACCTGTCATGCCTCCACAGGCAGCTCAGCCATTTCAGTCAATGAATTTCTCACTTTTAAATTAATAAATAAATGACTCAGAGAGGAGGGGGGAGAGGACAGCGGGGGACGGGGAGGTGGGGGGGGCGGGTGACAATCGCGGCTTGTCAGCGGCCCTCGGGAGTGCAGTGGAACCGGGAGAAAGAAAGACTTACATTTATATAGCACCTTAGCACCTTTCACGACCACCGGATGTCCCAAAGCGCTTTACAGCCAATGAAGTACTTTTGAAGGGTAGTCACTGTTGTAATGTGGGGAGCACCAACCCCTGCTCCTCCTGGCTCCACATCAACCTTAAAAAAAATGACCTACCTTTTTGGTGGCAGCGGTTTGCTAGGCAAATGCCAACAGGAATCCGGAAAGGAGACTTCAAGAACTCAGCAATAACTTTATCCAAGAGTTTGAACGATATCTCCACTAGCACATTACAGATTACCGGTTATAGGGCCCAAGGTACTGCCTGGCTAAACTTTCCACTGACGTTACAGAGCAGGGTGTTTGCTGACACTTTAAGAAGTTAAAGCTGAGGATTTACAGCGGACATAAAGGTTACACTTTCCTTTATATTAAAAAAGAGAACTGTAAACCTCATTTTGGAAAAGTTTGAAATTCTTTGGCCAGTTCAGCAATTTTCCACTGACAAACGCACATTATGTATTTGACACCACACTCAACGTTCTCTGTTGAAGGAAAGGTGGATCTATGAGAAAAGCCTTGTTCGGTTGCTTACAAAAATACAAAGGGGGCGTCAAGGGGACATGGACAGGAGACGCAAAACAGGCGGAATCACTCTTGCTGCCCGTTATACGACACATCCAGTATTCAGTTCCATTGCAGTCAATCGGGCGGGGCGTCTGACAGGAGGCCAGTGCCACACCGCCTGGTTTACATCCTGCCAATGTCCAATTTCACCCCCGATGTCTATAAAGTGAGGAAATAAAGTTCCAGAGGAGAGAGGGGAAGCACACATGCCAGAGCTCTTCAGATTGCTGAACGTGTCGGACTACCTCACTGCACGGACACCATTTCAAAAAAAACTCAATGATTCTATGAATGAGTAACCATTTTTCTGTGAATCAATGAAATGGGACCTGGACACAGAACTAATGAAAAAATTGCTTTAGTTAGCAAGTCTTCAATTTAAAAAAAAAAGTAAAAGTTTGCATGGTAAAGAGAAACCAATTTGCGTCAGTGGGTAGCACCCTCGCCTCTGAGTCAGAAGGTTGTGGGTTAAAGCCCCACTCCAGAGACTTGAGTACAAAATCTAGGCTGACACTCCCAGTGCAGTGCTGAGGGAGCGCTGCACTGTCAGAGGTGCCGCCTTTCAGATGAGACGTTAAACCGATGCCCCATCTGTCCTCTCAGGTGGATGCAAAAGATCCCATGGCACTATTTTCGAAGAGCAGGGGAGTTCTCCTGGCCAATATTTATCCCTCAATCAACATCGCTAAAACAGATTATCTGGTGATTATCACATTGCTGTTTGTGGGAGCTTGCTGTGCGCAAATTTGCTGCCGCGTTTCCTACATTAAAACTTTGAGACGTCCTGAGGTCGTGAAAGGCGCTATAGAAATGCAAGTTCTTTCTATCACCGATTAATTGTGTGAAATCACAAAGTCTGCTGAAGGTATGATTTTGGGAAGAAGCATCACTGTAAGGATCCTTCAGAGGGACGGCACTCAAGGCTGTCCAAATATTACTGATGCATGAATGTCAGAGAATTCCAAAGAGATTGGACTGGCTCCATCCCTGAGCTGCACAGGGAAGAAATGTTGGTTATGGATATTCGGAGTCAAAAATGTCACCACAGAGCCGATCTGCCCAGCCAACTCTGCCCAACTAACGTACATTTTGAAGTCAAGCGCACAGATTTTCTTTTGAATGCCTTCTGATTTTCATCCGTTGGATTTTCCAGTGTTACTTTTTATAGTACCTGCTCTGACCCTTGACATTCAGTTCCGCCTTTAACCTAGCACCAAGCAATCATCGAATCTTACAGCACAGAAGGAGGCCATTCGGCCCGTTGTTCCTCTGCCAGCTCTTTGAAAGCCGTCCAATTTAGACCCACGCCCCAACATTTTCCCCATAACCCTGCAAATTAGTCCTCTTCAAGTACATGTCCAATTGCCTTTTAAAAGTTCCTGTCAGGTTATGCGTCCCAGGTCATAACAACCCTCTGTGTGTGAAAAAGTTTCTCCTTATTTCCCCTCTAGTTCTTTTGCCAATTATTTTAAATCTATGACCTCTGGTTACCGACCCATTACCAGTGAAAACAGTTTCTCCCTACTTGCTCTGTCAAAACCCCTCATAATTTTGAATACTTCTAATAGGTCTTCCCTTAACCTTCTCTGTTCTAAGGAGAAGAATCCCAGCTTCTCCAATCTCTCCACATAACTGAAGTCCCTCATCCCTGGTATCATCTTGGGAAACCTCCTCCCCAAGGCCTTGACATCCTTCATAAAGTGTGATGCCCAGAATTGGACACCCATTTTATAGGGGTGTGGTTAATGTCCAGTGGTGATGATCTGTCTCATTTTCCACCATTGCCATTTCATTTATTTGGGGCTTTAATCACACTTGGCGTCCAGCATTGTCAGGCATTAAGTTAAAAGCAGAAGTAAATTTAAAGTGCCAAAGCAAGTACTATAACAAGTCTTGTAAAATATTTATTCCTGAACTGTTTTCCTTAGTTTTTTATTGTATCGACGCTAATAACTCCCAGCTTTCTGCCTTCAGTGGTGGGACTCACATTCTTCCCCTTCCCCATTTTAAAGGGGCTATAATTGGTTTCCCATTGTGAACACTCCCTGTTTTTGGAGGAAGAAGAGGAGGAGGAACAGGACTTACTACTGAGGCACCAACAGGAGGTGTATGGCACCCACTTGCTGGTACCCCCCCACTGAAGAATATACAGAAGAGCAGTGCTTGTGGAGGCTGCCATCAATGAGTTCTTCCACCTGCTGCAATCCAACCCTGTCCAGCATAGGCACCGCACTGCCAACCGCTCCACTGTGAATGACATAGAATGGCATAGAAATTACAGCACAGAAACAGGCCATTTGGCCCAACAGGTCTGTGCCGGTGTTTATGATCCACACGAGCCTCCTCCCACCCTACTTCATCTCACCCTATCAGCATATCCTCCTAGTCCTTTCTCCCTCATGTGTTTATCTAGCTTCCCCTTAAATGCAGCTATGCTATTCGCCGCAACTACTCCATGTGGTAGTGAGTTCCACATTCTCACCACTCTCTGAGTAAAGAAGTTTCTCCTGAATTCCTTATTGGATGTATTAGTGACTCTCTTCGACTTATGACCCCTAGTTTTGGATGCCCCCACAAGCGGAAACATTTTCTCCATGTCTACCCTATAGGCCACTTGTCTATATTTACAGCCAAAATGTTCTACATTACTTAACAAACACGAAGGGGGCTAAATTGGATAATCCCCAAAAACGGGCGCAGGGATTGCGATGCGTGATTAACCCTGCACCCGTTCATAACAATGCAGGTATCATGCCAACTTCGTGCTGCCTGCTCATTTCCTGATTTTTGCATGCAGCCAGCACTCCCCACGCTATTCATTGGCTGCACGCATCAGCAGAAGGTCCGATCTCATGAGTGCTTCGTGCTACTTAAAGGCAGCCTGCACCTCTTAAAGGGGAGGTGCATTGTCACTGGTGGTGGTGCTGAGATCATTCTGAATATTGTGCTGTGGAAGATCCAACAATGGCTGACCATGGGAGACAGCATGCACCAAGGTTTTCAGACACTGCACTGGAGGTCTTGATGGAAGAGGTGGAAAGAAGGAGAGATGTCCTGTATCCTAAGGAGGGGGTTGGAAGCCCTAAAGACACACGATGAGAAGGCAGTGGGAAGAGATAGCGGCGGAGGTCAATGCCAGGGGTGTAGTCCCAAGGAGCTGGACGCAGTGCAGGAAGAAGTTTAATGATCGCACACAAGTTGTCAAGGTCAGTGAATGCATCTTCAAATGCCTTATCCTACCAACTGCACTACTAGCCTCAGCCACTGCTCAATTCAATGCACCCCCATCATTCACCTACCAACAATCGCTATCAATCAGGACTCAACCCTAAAATTCATACGCTTTACCTCACCCTCACACACTGTTGCAAGCCTCGCACCCATATCTCACGGCTTGCACATACTGCCAGTTATTCAACCATGACAGCCACATCACCCAAACAGATTGAACGACACTCCCTGACACACTTTCCTCTTTCTTGCAGGAGAAGGTGGAACACAACAGGAGGCAGCAGGAATTAACGGGAAGGGGAGAGGCACATCTGCATGTTTTAACCCCCATGGATGACACAGTGCTGGCCATTATGGGAAGGACCATTGCTGAGGCCGTGGCCACCGGCAGGGCTGAAGCCACTGAAAATGAGGGTATCCGCATACCTAATCCTCCTTCTCACATCCCACTTCTCCCTCATCCCTCAATCTCTTCTGACTTACAAGCTGCAGATGGTGTAAGTCTGCACTTCTTACTATCTCCTCTCCCCTCACTGCAACCCAACCCTTGTCCCTTTTTCATTTCAGATACTCAAGAACTGCAACTTGCCCAGGCAGTGGTGGAAGAGCAGGAAGACAGTGAAGATGAAGGAACACCTTCATCAAAGGATAGCACAGGTGCCAGCTCGCCGGAGGGCGCGGTCACACACTAGTTCTGCTGCAGAGGATTCAGATGAGGATTTCGATGGGCCAGGCTACAGAAGAAGGCTGATGGTAGTACACAACAAAATGCTTGGTGCATTGGGAAGCCTGCCAGAAAGCCTGTGTTCAATGTCAAGGAGCATGGAGGAGTCCGGAGTCATGAGCCATGTCACTGGGTGATAATCCTTGTCGTCCAGTGTCGCTCATTTCACTTAACCCTCCCCTCCCTGAAGTCAAATAAGTTTGGACCATCTTACTCGGTTGAGCACAAATACATAACAATGGGTAGCAGCTTTCACTAACTGGCCTTTCCGGTAGCTGGAAAAAGTCAGGCAGAGCAGGAAATGGACATCATACTAATGTGGGTGAACTGGGTGAGTTACAGTATTGTCCCATGGTTGGGGTTGAATTGCTTCAATTAGGTTATCTGAGGGCAAAGGTTTGGCCTCTGACCTACGTCCTACCTTGAGGACAGTCAGAGCTTTCAAGTGTGAAATCGATACATTTTTCTTAGATAAGGGTATCAAAGAATATGAAGCAAAGGCGGGAAAATGGAGTTGAGGTGCAGATCAGCCATGATCGAATCGAATGGTGGAGCAGACCCGAGGGGCTGAATGGCCTCCTCCTGTTCCTAATGCTGCTATGTTACTATGACCAAGGGTCGTTGAATGCTGCCGATTAGTGCAAGATGAAAATCTGTTCCTTTAGTCTCATCTGAGTCTCTGCCTCTGCAGGCACAAACAGAATGAGCCTACAACAAAACATCTAATTACATTCAGAGCAGAGCATGGGACCAATGTTCCCTTCGGCTCGAAAAAAATTGGAAATGCTCCTCTCGAATCAAAAATTGATGACCAACTGATGAAATTGTAGGAGTCCTGTGTAGGAAGTGTAGGAGCTGTAGGAGGTTTGGAGATGTAAGATTTCCAATAATAAAGCGAGGAAGGAATGATGATATATGTTTAGGTCAGGATTGTGTGTCACTTGGAGGTGTTGGTGTTCACATGGTATTCTGCTGTTGTTCTTTCACATCATGGGGATTGGACATGCTGTCTAAGTAAGCTTGATGAGTTGATGCAGTGCGTCCTGTAGATAATACATATTGTAGGCACAGTGCACCAGTAGTGGCTATCTGGGTTATACCCCCTCATACACTTAATATCTGGGTTATACCCCCTCATACACTTAATATCTGGGTTATAACCCCTCATACACTTAATATCTGGGTTATACCCCCTCATATAATAAATATCTGGGCTCTAAACTCTCATACACTAAGGGGGAAAAATTCAGTTGGTTGCGCCTCCCATTAGCGCCTTAAGAGGGCGCTAATGGGGCACAAAGCATCTAGCGCCCGGGCGCGGCGATGTTTGCGCCACTCGCGAAATTAACTAGACATTTTGCGGCGGCGCTAAACACTACCGCCACGATCTCCTGCGCCGGCAGATCGTGACGTCAGTCGAGTGCGCAACGCCCCGGTATCGCCCCGGAGCGGATATTGAGTGGCGCCCCCTGCCTTACCGCCTGACGCTAGCAACGACAGGTTGAGGGGAGCGTTTTGCAGTCAGGAAGGGACTGGGGGAGCGCTATTTAAAGGTGACCGCTTCCTGCCTTTTATTGTTGGTGACATTTTAGAACCACGCATTCTGAGAGAGAGAGAGAGAGAGACTTCTGGAGAGATTCAACGCTGTGTGAAGGAGTTTTGGGTACTGAGCAGCACTTTGCAGGTTCATTTTGATTTGCCCTTCCTTGTATCGATTTAGAAGAGATTGTGGGGGCTGCACTCTGAGCTCTTTCCCTGGTACTCACCATTGTTCTTTCCAGCAGATTTGATGTGCAGGTCTCTCCAGGCCGAGATTCAAGGCTGCAATGAGCAGGATGTGGATGGAAAGAAAGATCAACCCTCCCCTTTAAGAACTGGCCCACGCCATTGTGTCTGTGTTCCATTGCTGACTGACATCACATGAGCTTCGCCAGCGCTCTGAGGTAGCGCCTCGCTCCTCGGCCTTTGCGCCTTAAGACAGGTGTGAAGCGCCTGATTTAGCGCTCCAATCACCTCCAGGGGCGATAAAAGTCAAGTTTGCAGTCGGTGGCGATAATTAGCGCCAGGCGCTAATCTTTGCGCCGGGCCGATAATTGCGCCCCAAATGGGGCGATACTGAATTTCTCCCCCAAATATCTGGGTTATACCATAGCAAAATACTGCGGATGCTGGAAATCTGATATAACAACAGAAAATGCTGGAAACACTCAGCAGGCCAGGCAGCATCTGCGGAGAGCGAAACAGAGTTAACGTTTCAGGTCTGTGACGCTACACAACCGCTACGAAAAACCATAATAAGAATGAAACCGGACGGACCACCCGGCATCGACCTCGGCACCAGCTACGGACACGGCAACAGCACACCCAGCCCAGTCGACCCTGCAAAGTCCTCCTCACCAACATCTGGGGACTTGTGCCAAAATTGGGAGAGCTGTCCCACAGACAAGTCAAGCAACAGCCTGACATAGTCATACTCACAGAATCATACCTTTCAGACAATGTCCCAAACTCCTCCATCACCATCCCATGGTATGTCCTGTCCCACCGGCAGGACAGGCCCACCAGAGGTGGTGGCACAGTGGTATACAGTCGGCAAGCAGTGGCCCTGGGAGTCCTCAACATTGACTCTGGACCCCATGACGTCTCATGGCTTCAGGTCAAGCATGGGCAAGGAAACCTCCTGCTGATTACCACCTACCACCCTCCCTCAGCTGATGAATCAGTACTCCTCCATGTTGAATACTACTTGGAAGAAGCACTGAGAGTAGCAAGGGCACAGAATGTACTCTGGGTGGGGGACATCACCAAGAGTGCCTTGGTAGCACCACTACTGACCGAGCTGGCCGATTCCTGAAGGACATAACTGCCAGTCAGGGCCTGCGACAAGTGGTGAGAGAACTAACACGAGGGAAAAACCTACTTGACCTCGTCCTCACCAATCTACCTGTCGCAGATGCATCTGTCCATGACAGTATTGGTAGCAGTGACCACCGCACAGTCATTACGGAGACGAAGTCCTGTCTTCACACTGAGGACACCCTCCATCGTGTTGTGTGGCACTACCGCCGTGCTAAATGGGATAGATTCAGAACAGATCTAGCAGCTCAAAACTGGACATCCATGAGGTGCTGTGGGCCATCAGCAGCAGCAGAATTGTATTCCAACACAATCTGTAACCTCATGGCCCGGCATATCCCTCACTCTACCACTACCATCAAGCCAGGGGACCAAACCTGGTTCAATAATGAGTGTTCAAGAAGGAGCAGCACCAGGCGTACCTAAAAATGAGGTGCCAACCTGGGGAAGCTGCAACACAGGACTACGTGCATGCTAAAAAGCAGAAGCAGCATGCTATAGACAGGGCTATGCGATCCCACAATCAACAGATCCGATCAAAGCTCTGCAGTCCTGCCACATCCAGTCGTGAATGGTGGTGGACCATTAAACAACTAACGGGAGGAGGAGGCTCCATGAATATCCCCATCCTCAATGATGGTGGCGCCCAGCACGTGAGTGCAAGAGACAAGGCTGAAGCGTTTGCAACCATCATCAGCCAGAAGTGCCAAGTGGATGATCCATATCGGCCTACTCCCGAGGTCCCCACCATCACAGAAGCCAGTCTTTAGCCATTCGATTCACTCCACGTGATATCAAGAAACAGCTGAGCGCACTGGATACAGCAAAGGCTATGGGCCCTGACAACATCCCGGCTATCGTGCTGAAGACTTGTGCTCCAGAACTAGCCGTGCCTCTAGCCAAGCTGTTCCAGTACAGCTACAACACTGGTATCTATCCGACAATGTGGAAAACTGCCCAGGTATGTCCTGTCCACAAAAAGCAGGACAAATCCAACGCGGCCAATTACCACCCCATCAGTCTACTCTCAATCATCAGCAAAGTGATGGAAGGTGTCATCGACAGTGCTATCAAGCGGCACTTACTCACCAACAACCTGCTCACTGATGCCCAGTTTGGGTTCCCCCAGACCACTCGGCTCCCGACCTCATTACAGCCTTGGTCCAAACATGGACAAAGGAGCTGAATTTCAGAGGTGAGGTGAGAGCGACTGCCCTTGACATCAAGGCAGCATTTGACCAAGTGTGGCATGAAGGAGCCCTAGTAAAACTGAAGTCAATGGGAATCGGGGGGAAAACGCTCTACTGGCTGGAGTCATACCTAGCACAAAGGAAGATGGTTGTGGTGGTTGAAGGTCAATCATCACAGCCCCAGGACATCGCTGCAGGAGTTCCTCAGGGCAGTGTCCTAGGCCCAACCATCTTCAGCTGCTTCATGGACCTTCCCTCCATCATAAGGTCAGAAATGGGGATGTTCACTGATGACTGCACAGTGTTCAGCACCATTCACAACTCCTCAGATAATGAAGCAGTCCATGCCCCGCATGCAATAGTACCTGGACGGCGTTCAGGCTTGGGCTGATAAGTGGCAGGTAACATTCACGCCACAGAAGTGCCAGGCAATGACTATCTTCAACAAACGAGAGTCTAACCACCTCCCGTTGACATTCAATTGCATTACCATCACCGAATCCCCCACCATCAACATCCTGGGGGGTCACCATTGACCAGAAACTTAACTGGACCAGCCACATAAATACTGTGGCAACAAGAGCAGGTCAAAGGCTAGTTATTCTGCGGCGAGTGTCTCACCTCCTGACTCCCCAAAGCCTTTCCACCATCTACAAGGCACAAGTAAGGAGTATGATGGAATACTCTCCACTTGCTTGGATGAGTGCAGCTCCAACAACACTTATGAAGCTCGACACCATCCAGGACAAAGCAGCCCGCTTGATTGGCACCCCATCCACCACCTTAAACATTCACTCCCTCCACCACCAGCGTACCGTGGCTGCAGTGTGTACCATCTACAAGATGCACTGCAGCAACTCGCCAAGGCTTCTTCGGCAGCACCTCCCAAGCCCGCGACCTCTTCCACCTAGAAGGACAAGGGCAGCAGGCGCATAGGAACGCCACTACCTCCAAGTTCCCCTCCAAGTCACACACCATCCTGACTTAGAAGTATATCGCCAATCCTTCATCGTCGCTGGGTCAAAATCCTGGAACTCCCTCCCTAACAGCACTGTGGGATTACCTTCACCACACGGACTGCAGCGGTTCAAGAAGACGGCTCACCACCACCTTCTCAAGGGCAATTAGGGATGGGCAATAAATGCTGGCCTTGCCAGCGACGCCCACATCCCATAAACGAATTTAAAAAAAACAATCCTCTCACACACTGGGTGTTCGAGTTATCCCCCTCACATGAGGGAAAAACCTACTTGACCTTGTCCTCACCAATCTACGTGTCGCAGATGCATCTGTCCATGACAGTATTGGTAGCAGTGTCCACCGCACAGTCCTTGTTATGATGAAGTCCCATCTTCACACTGAGGACACCCTCCATTATGTTGTATGGCACTACCACTGTGCTAAATGGGATAGATTCAGAACCAATCTAGTACCTCAAAACTGGGCCTCCATGAGGCGCTGTGAGCCATTAGCAGCAGCAGAATTGTATTCCACCACAATCTGTAACCTCAAGACCTGGCACATCCCTCACTCTACCATTACCATCAAGCCAGGGGACCAACCCTGGCTCAATGAGGAGTGTAGAAGAGCATGCCAGGAGCAGCACCAGGCGTACCTAACAATGAGGTGCCAACCTGGGGAAGCTGCAACACAGGACTACATGCATGCTAAAAAGCGGAAGCAGCATGCTATAGACGGAGCTAAGCGATCCCACAACCAACGGATCAGATCAAAGCTCTGCAGTCCTGCCACATCCAGTTGTGAATGGTGGTGGACCATTAAACAACTAACGGGAGGAGGAGGCTCCATGAACATCCCCATCCTCAATGATGGTGGAGCCCAGCACGTGAGTGCAAGAGACAAGGCTGAAGCGTTTTCAACCATCCTCAGCCAGAAGTGCCGAGTGGATGATCCATATCGGCCTCCTCCTGAGGTCCTCACCATTAACAGCTGCCAGCCTTCAGCCAATTCAATTCACTCCACGTGATATCAAGAAACGGCTGAGCACACTGGATACAGCAAAGGCTATGGGCCCCGACAACATCCCAACTGTAGTGCTGGAGACTTGTCCTCAAGAACTAGCCGTGCCTCAAGCCAAGCTATTTCAGTACAGTTACAACACTGGCAGCTACCTGACAAAGTGAAAAATTGTCCAGGTCTGTCCTGTCCACAAAAAGCATCCGAGAACCTGTGCACCCTCTCCCTTGGTCCCTGAGCCATCCTGCAACATGCCGATGTGTGTCAGCCAGTGCACTCCACACCTTCAGTGGAAGTGGGTGCAAGGAGCCCACATATACAGCTCCAGGAAATTTGCATCTAATTAGCACATGAGTGCTAAACTTGCAGGTGTCAGGTTTAGCGCCTCCGGGCAAGATCAAATCAGCAATTAGGACCAAAATTGTGCGCTAAAACCAGACTTTCAAACAGGCGTGTCTTATGAGCACAGCACCCATTTAGCGCCTGTTTTCACCCTTTGGCCAAAATAACCCCCAGTAGCTTTGATCCTCCCAATGCTGAGATGGAGGAGGGCAAGACTGGATGTCAGAGAAGCAGTTTGACAGCACAGAAGCAGTTGACGGTTCGAGAGATGTGGTGGAAATGGAGAGCTGGGTGTCAAATGCTTACGTATGGAATATAGGGGTAAAAATTCACTTGGTTGCGCCACCCGTTAGCGCCTTAAGAGGGCGCTAATGGGGCGCAAAGCCGCTAACGCCCGGGCGCAGCGATGTTTGCGCCGCTCGAGAACTTAACTTGAGATTGTGCGGCGGCGCTAAAACTTACCGCTGCGACCACCTGCGCGCGCAGATTGTGACGTCATTCCATGGTGCAACGCCCTTGGGGCGCCCCGGAGCGGAAATTGAGTGGCGCCCCCTGCCTTACCGCCTGGCGCTTCCAACGACCAGAAGACTGGAACGCTATCAATCGCTGTGGGGCTGGGGGGAGCGCTATTTAAAGGGGGCCTCTTCCTGTCTTTTATTGTTGGTGGCATTTTTGAACTACGCATTCTGAGAGAGAGAGGGAGAGACTTCTGGAGAGATTCAACGTTGTGTGAAGGAGTTTTGGGTACTGAGCAGCACTTTGCAGGTTCATTTTGATTTGCCATTCCTTGTATCGATTTAGCAGAGACCGTGGGAGCTGCACTCTGAGCTCTTTGCCTGGTGCTCTCCATTGTTCTTTCCAGCACATTTGATGTGCAAGTCTCTCCAGGCCGAGATTCAAGGCAGCAATGAACAGGATGTGGATGGAAAGCAAGATTAACCATCCCCTTTAAGAACTGGCCCGTGCCATTGTGTGTGTGTTCCATTGCTGACTGACATTACATGAGCTTCGCCAGCGCTCCGAGTTAGCGCCTCACTGCTCGGCCTTTGCGCCTTAAGAGAGGTGTGCAGCGCCTGCTTTAGCGCTCCACTCACCTCCCGGGGCGGTAAAAGTGAAGTTTCCCGTCAGTGCCGATAATTAGCGCCAGGCGCTAATATTTGCGTCCGGACGATATTTGCGCCCCAAATGGGGTGCGACCTAATTTCTACCCCATAATCTCCATGAGGGGCAACAACAACTTGCATTTATATAGCGCCTTTAACGTGGTAAAACGTCCCAATGCGCTGCACATCAACAAAATTAGACACCGAGCCACATAAGGAGCTATTAGGACAGGTGACCAAAGGATTGGTCAAAGAGGTAGGTTTTAAGGAGCGTCTTAAAGGAGGAGAGATATTGGAGGAGGAGGATGTGGTCAAGCACTGCAGAGAGCTTGAAGAGAACAAGGAGGGTCAAAGCACCAGGGTCCAGTCACAAAGGACGTCATCCCTGACTTTGGTTAGGGCCATGTTAGTGCTGCAAGATGGGTGGAACCCAGACTGCAAGGATACAAACAGGGCGGTAAGGCAGAGATGGGCATAGAGCCAGGTGATAAGGCACATTTAAGGACCTTAGAAAGGAATGGGAGGTTAGAGTGGAGGCAGTAATAGGCGAGGACAGAGGGGTCGAGGATGGTTTTTCGAGGAGGGCTCATTAATGGCAGTTTTGAATGGGCGAGGGATGGTGCCCGAGGAGAGAAAACCATTGACAATGTCAACTAATATGGGGGCCAGGAAGGGTTTATACCTCTGACACATTGGGGGAAACTTTCACCTTCACTGCTTGGGTGGTAATCTGGCGGCGATTGGATTTCAGTTTTCTGCCAAAGTGGCAAAGGGGAAAATTACCCTCAATGCGTATAAGGGTTATATCCCGCACGCTTGGTATTGGGATTATATCCTGCATACTGGATATTGGGATTAAACACCTTACATGTTGGGTGTCAGGATCTATACCCCTTCACGGACTGTGTAACCGTCTGCTTAAGACACTTGAAGGACTGGCACTGTTAGTGTGCATTTATATATTGCTAACAAATTAAACTGGCGAACAGACATGTTCTGTAATGAGTTCTCCGAAATTTCACGAATATAAGAAAGACAAATTTCATGAATATGAACAGAAAGTATTAAAAAAAAACACGGACCTATTTACATTTGAAACCTGGGAGTGTTAACATCCAACAGACTTTACACAGGGATAAAAGTGGAGGTTGACAGCAGCAGAGCCCCACTTGTCTCATGAGTCTATTTTCTCTGTTAATTGCTTTAAAATGAGTCCAAATGCACACACACCGTCCTGCAGTATTTAATGTGAACACTTTGTACTGCACCTTCATTAAAGGGGCATGTAAGTGTGTGTGTGCTGATTGACAAGGGGCTCCTTAAGCACATGAGAGTTCTTCAGACCAGATGTCAGTACATTAGCACTGAAAGTGGAATGTTTAATATGATTCTTTCAATCACACTGGTACATGCAGTACTCTTGCATCTAATACTCTGGCACCAGGTCAAGCATTTGGGCCTCAACGATGAATAAAGTGCTTTGCTGAGCCACTTGCCATTGTGTTGGGAAGGTGTTGGGAAAGTGCAGTGTGCTGCCACAGACCAGTTTGGACCATGGCCTGTTCGAGTCGCATGAATCCGCTGTCTCAGAGGCAAACTTCAGTCCGCAGCTGGTTACCCTGCCACCAAGGGAGGTCAGAGGGGATTACAACAGAGATACTGGGACGCACGGGCAAAGCAACTTGTTCCAACAATAACTTGTATTTATACAGCGACTTTAACATAGTTAAACGTCCCAAGGTGCTGCACAGGAGACAAAAAAAATTTGACACCGAGCCACATAAGGAGAAATTAGGGCAGGTGGCCAAAATCTTGATCAAAGAGGTAGGTTTTAAGGAGCGTCTTAAAGGAGGAAAGAGAGGTAGCGAGGCGGAGAGGTTTAGGCAGGGAATTCTAGAGCTTAGGGCCCAGGCAGCTGAAGGCACGGCCACCATTGATGGAGCGATTATAATCCGGGATGTTCAAGAGGGCAGAATTAGAGGAGCGCAGATAACACGGGGGTTGTGGGGCTGAAGGAGATTACAGAGATAGGGAGGAGCGAGGCCATAGAGGGATTTGAAAACAAGGATGAGGATTTTGAAATCGAGGCGCTGCTTAACCGGGAGCCAATGTAGGTCAGCGAGCACAGGGGTGATGGCCGAACGGTTCCTCACAAGTAAATCCTTTCCTCAAACTGCCTCCCTTCCTCTGACAAGAAAAAGTGGACATATAACATTTACAAGGGAATGTATTCACCCTAAATTCACTGTCACTAGTAACGCTGTCCTACAGCAACAGCCCAGGTCTCTTTCAGCTCCTCCATCATACAAATCAACACTTTCAGGTCGTACAGCTCTTTGAGTGGAAAAATAAGCCTCCAATTTGTAAGCTGTTAACAGTAATTTATTATTAAATTGAATTTTACATGATTTGATAGTTATGGAAAAGTCACCATGATACTGTGCCCTCAGCTCACAACTCAGGGGAGAAGCAGAGTGGTCACCAGCCATCCCTAATAAAATGGGATCATCCATGCCTTTGTTACCTCTAGACTTGACTATTCCAATGCATTCCTGGCTGGCCTCCCACGTTCTACCCTACGTAGACTTGAGGTCATCCAAACCTCGGCTGCCCGTGTCCTAACTCGCACCAGGTCCCGTTCACCCATCACCCCTGTGCTCGCTGATCTGCATTGGCTCCTGGTTAAGCAACGCCTCAATTTCAAAAGTCTCATCCTTGTTTTCAACTCCCTCCATGACCTCGCCCCTCCCTATCTTTGTAATCTCTTCCAGCCCCGCAAGCACCCGAAATATCTACGCTCCTCTAATTCTGCCCTCTTGAGCATCCCTGATCATAATCGCTCAACCTTTGGTGGCCATGCCTTCTGTTGCCTAGGCCTTAAGCTCTGGAATTCCCTTCCTGAACCTCTCTACCTCTCTACCTTTCTCTCCTCCTTTAAGACGCTCCTTAAAACCTACCTCTTTGACCAAGCTTTTGGTCATCTGCCCTAATTTCTCCTTATGTACCTCGGTGTCAAATTTTTGTCTTATAATACTCCAGTGAAGCGCCTTGGAACATTTTACTACGTTAAGGGTGCTAAATGAATACAAGTTGTTGTTGTTGTTGAAGTTATCAGTTGGAATTTAGCGCAGGAATACTTGGAGGATAAAATAAAGATGTGATGTGGTGTATTGCCCCTTCAGTTGCAATTCAAACATTTCTTGCAGAGTTTATGTTATCCATGCTTTTGTTCCAGAAAAAATCAAAGAGCAAGTTATTATCTAAATGGAAAGAAACTGCAAAGTGCTACAGTACAAAGGGATCTGGGGGTCCTGGTGCATGAAACACAGAAGGTTAGTATGCAGGTACAGCAGGTGATCAGGAAGGCCAATGGAATCTTGGCTTTTATTGCAAGGGGGATGGAGTATAAAAGCAGGGAAGTCTTGCTTCAGCTATACAGGGTACTGGTGAGGCCACACTTGGAATACTGCATACAGTTTTGGTTTCCATATTTAAGAAAAGATATACTTGCTCTAGAGGCAGTTCAGAGAAGGTTCACTCGGTTGATTCCGGAGATGAGGGGGTTGACTTATGAGGAAAGGTTGAGTAGGTTGGGCCTCTACTCATTGGAATACAGAAGAATGAGAGGCGATCTTATCGAAACATATAAGATTGTGAGAGGGCTTGATCGGGTGGATGCGGGGAGGATGTTTCCACTGATGGGTGAGACTAGAACTAGGGGGCATAATCTTAGAATAAGGGGCTGCCGTTTCAAAACTGAGATGAGGAGAAACTTCTTCACTCAGAGGGTAGTAAATCTATGGAATTTGCTACCTCAGAGAGCTGTGGAAGCTGCGACATTAAATAAATTTAAAACGGAGATAGACAGTTTCCTAGCTGATAAGGGAATTAAGGGGTAAAAATTTAAGGGGTAAAAATTGAGTCGCGCCCCATTTGGGGCGCTAACCTCGCCGGGGCGCGACTTTTAGCGCCCCGAAAAAATTAGCGGCCCCGCGCCGGAACTTCAGTGGTTGCGCCCCAAGAGGGAAGCGGGGCGCAACTGGAAGCAGCCCGCATCCCTCTTGGGGCGCTGCGAGTGAATATCCTGGCGCTACGTGCCGCAGCGCCACGCGCTGCGGCACGTCGCGCCGCGGTATTGCAGGCCTTCCTCCCCTTCTTAAAGGGGAGGGACCCTGCGCAGCGCGAACCGGGGCCCAGCTGGGCCCCCAGGGATCGGGAGTGCCGGCAAAAGAGCCCGGCACTCAAGAGAAGTGCCGGGCTCTTGGAGCGCAGCCGGCACTTCACGGTGGGGGGGCTTCACGGGGGCCGGGGGCAGGTGCTGGCAGGCGGCCAGCAACAAAAATGGCCGCCTGCCACCTCCGCTTTAAATATCGCCGCCCCGGCCGCACGTATGCCTCCCTGAACCCGTCGGACATAGCGTAAGGGTTATGGGGAGCGGGCAGGGAAGTGGACATGAGTCTGGGTTCGGATCAGCTATGATCCTATTGAATGGCGGAGCAGGCCCGAAGGGTCGTATGGCCTACTCCTGCTCCTACTTCTTATGTTCTTATGTTCCCTCCAGACTCGACTTCATTTATATAGCACCTTTAATGCAGTAAAACATCCCAAAGCGCTTCACAGGAGCGTTATCAGACAAAATTTGACACCGAGGCACATAGCGAGATATTAGAACAGGCGACCAAAAGCTTGGTTAAAGAGGTAGGTTTTTAAGAATGTCTCAAAGGATGAGCGAGAGGCGGAGAGATTTAGGGAGGGAATTCTAGAGCTTAGGGCCTCGGCAGCTGAAGGCATGGCCACCAATGGTGGAGCGAAAAACATTGACATGAAGCAGGAGAGGTGACGGAACCATGACGTTAGAGGCAAAGAAAGAGTTTGCGTCTTTTTTTTTACAATTTCACTGGGAGAAAAAAAAACTTGCATCCGTGTGATGCTTTGTCACGTCTTCAGGGCACCCCAGACAGCTTCACAGCCGATGAATTAGTTTTGTTGTAGGCAATCGCAACAGCCAAATTGAACACAGCAAGATACAACTGGTAGAAAAATGAGTTGAGTGGCCAGCTCATGGCCCCGTCAGGCCTCTGGGTGTTGCGCACTTGTGCAGAAGCAGCGGAGTGCACCAGACTGCATTGTCCGGGATTTGGCTCCCTGCTCGTACGAATGTCGGGAGCGTACATCAGACACGCCAACTGAATGGGGAGGATATTCCTGTGCAGCTGCAGGATGTAAGTAAGCAATTTTGGCTTCACAGTCGCCCAGTTGCTCTATTCAGAGGATTATGTTAACAGGCGACACTTTGTACCGTGCACCCTCATCTCTGAGTCTGAAGGTTGTGGGTTGAAGTACCACTCCAGTGACTTGGGCGCAAGATCTAGGCTGACATGCCAGTGCAGTACTGTCGGAGGTAACGTCTTTCGGATGAGACGTAAAACCGAGGCCCCGTCTGTCCTCTCAGGTGGATGTAAAAGATCCCACGGCACTATTTCGAAGAGTAAGGGAGTGTCCTGGCCAATATTTATCCCTCAACCAACAACGCTAAAACAGATAATCTGATCATTATATCTCGTTGCTGTTTGTGGGATCTTGCTGTGTGCAAATTGGTTGCTGCGTTTCCTACATTACAACAGTGAATACACTTCAAAAGTACTTCATTGGCTGTAAAACGCTTTGGGATGTCCTGAGGTCATGAAAGGCACTATTGAAAGGCAAGTCTTTCTTTTAATTCTGTTTCATACAAAATTACCAATAAACAAAGTAATGAGATACATGAACACGCTAAACAATGTGGGTGGGTGACCAGAGACCAAGCTATCACCCTCGATGTGAGAGTGAGTTAAGGGTCTGTCCCAGCCTGACTGGCTGATCAAATGGTCTGTTTGTACAAAACTGACAAGTTTTCTTTAGAAGTAGATCCTCTGTGTTGTACTAGGTGGTGGTTGCATTCCTTGGCCACAGTTCTAAGCTGCTGCGAATGTTTGTCCTGTGGTTTACAGCCTTGGCAAGCGCGTGCTTCAGAAGCCTGACTCTTTTATATCTGTGCGGTTGCAAGTGAGAAATGAAGCACAGCAATGAGCTACCAAAGAAAACCACCCAACTCCTGCTTTATGTCAGGCAATCTGCTGCAGAGATTCTGAAGGAAAATATGTTTTAAAATCCTTGAACGCACATCAGAAACACGCAGTGAGAACTGCGAAAACATTCGATTGTTCTGCTCGTGCTCTATCCTCTTTTGGAATGTGTATCACTGGAGCTGAAGCTGAACAGTGTGTGCAATTCAGCAACATCAGGATTAGAGAAAAACCTCCCAACTGTGCCTTTTAAAATCAGTTATAAAGGATGTTAATTAACAGTAACATCCTCATCTTCACTATATTTCTGTGATTTTTGAATATTTTGCCACTCTGAATTATCGACCCTGCTAATTACACCCTCAAAAAACTCTAATAGATTTGTCAAGCATGATTTCCCTTTCATAAAACCGTGTTGACTCTGCCTAATCATATTGTGATTTTACAAGTGCCCTGTTACCACGTCCTTAATAATGGATTCCAGCATTTAATAATGGATTACTGCCGCTGTAAAGACTTTCATTGGACCAAACCTCATCCCATTCACTCCCACTGTATCAAATTCTGTTGAATTAAACCTCTTTCCATTCACTCCTACTGTATCGAATTCTATTGAATTAAACCTCTTTCCATTCACTCACACTGTCTAGGATTCTATTTAATCAAATCACTTTCCATTAGAATCATAGAATGGTTACAGCACGGAAGAAGGCCATTTGGCCCATCGAGCCCATGCCGGCTCTCTGCCAGAGCACTTCAGCTAGTCCCACTCACCCACCCTTTCCCTGTAGCCCTGCAAATTTTTTTCCTTTATGTACTTATCCAACTCCCTTTTGCAAGCCATGATTGAGTCTGCCTCCACCACCCTTTCAGGCAGTGCATTCTAGATCCTAACCACTCGCTGCGTAAAAAAGTTTTTTCTTACGTCGCCTTTGGTTCTTTGGCCAATCACCTTAAATCTGTGTCCTCTGGTTCTCGACCCTTCCGCCAATGGGAACAGTTTCTCTCTATCTACTCTGTCCAGACCCCTCATGGTTTTGAACAGCTCTATCAAATCTCCTTTCACTCTTCTCTGTTCTAAGGAGAACAACCCCAGCTTCTCCAGTCTATCCACATAACTGAAGTCCCTCATCCCTGGAATCATTCTCGTAAATCTTTTCTGCACCCTCTCTAAGGCCTTCACATCCTCCCTAAAGTGTGGTGCCCAGAATTGGACACAATACTCCAGTTGAGGCCGAACCAGTGTTTTATACAGGTTCATCATAATTTCCACACTTTTGAACTCTATACCTCTATTCATGAAGCCCAGGATCCCGTAAGCCTTTTTAACTGCTTTCTCAACCTGCCCTGCCACCTTCAACGATTTGTACGCACATACCCCCAGGTCTCTCTGTTCATGCACCCACTTCAGGATTGCACCATTTAGTTTATATGTCCTCTCCTCATTCTTTCTACCAAAATGTATCACTTCACACTTGGCTGTGTTAAATTTCATCTGCCCCGTGTCCGCCCATTTCACCAGCCTGTCTATGTCTTCCTGAAGTCTATCACTCTCCTTCTCACTGCTCACTATACTTCCAAGTTTTGTGTCATCTGCAAATTTTGAAATTGTGCCCTGTACACGTCCAAGTCATTAACATATATCAAGAAAAGCAGTGGTCCTAGAACCGACCCCTGGGGAACACCACTGTATATCGTCCTCCAGTCCGAAAAATAACCGTTCACCACTACTCTCTGTTTCCTATCACTTAGCCAATTCCGTATCCATGCTGCCACTGTCCCTTTTATTCCAGGGGCTTCAACTTTGCTGGTAAGCCTATTACGTGGCACTTTGTTGAACGCCTTTTGGAAATCCATGTACACTGCGTCAACCACATTGCCCTCATCAACCCTCTCTGTTACCTCATCAAAGAACTCAAACAAGTTAGTTAAACACGATTTGCCTTTAACAAATCCGTGCTGGCTTTCCTTAATTAATCCACACCTATCCAAGTGACTGTTAATTTTGTCCCTGATTACTGTTTCTAAAAACTTCCCCACTACCGAGGTCAAACTGACTGGCCATTAGTTGCTGGGTTTATCTTTACACCCTTTTTTGAACAATGCTGTAACACTTGCAATTCTCCAGTCCTCTGGCACTACCCCCATATCTAAGGAGGATTGGAAGATTATGGCCAGTACCGCCAACATTCACTCACATTGTATAGAATGACACTGGACAAAACATCTCATTTTGTAGAATTCCAATGAATGAAGCCACTCCCCATTCCGTGCCATTGTATGGGACCTTGCTAGACCAAATTCTTTCTCATTCATCCATTTGTATTGAATTCCAGTGCAATAAAGCAATTCCATTCAATTTCCACCTATCTAAACAACAAATCACTTCCTTTTTAGCACCAGAATCCTCAATCAGGACCAGGGCAGCAGGTGCATAGGAACACCATCACCTCCAAATTGCCCTCCAAGTCGCACACCACTCTGACTTGGACATATATCACCATTCCTTCATCGTCGCTGGGTCAAAATTTGGAACTCCTTACCTAACAGCACTGTGGGAGCACCTTCACCACATGGATTGCAGCGGTTCAAGAAGAAGACCCACCACCATCTTCTCAAGGGCAACTAGGGATGGGCAATAAATGCCGGCCTTGCCAGAGATGTCCATATCCCAAGAATGAATTTTAAAAATCCAGGCACACTGTTGTAATACTTAATCCTGAACATGATTCCTGAATGTTCCCAACTTGGACTTCTCCTAGCCACATTTAACTCGGTTCCACCAACAGTACAGGAATCTGTTTCATACACCAACAGCACCTCGGAATATTTTGCAGAGTGTTTTAATTCAGAAGCAGTTGAGTCCCGAGTAACTAAATGGACTGAGGCATAAATATGACGAATGGTAACCTTCACTTCAAGCACAAGCCAGATCCAAGTCTAACATTTCTTGGCAGGTTGATTATTCTTTTATCTCCTTTCATCTGAACATCCTATGTCGTTTTGATTTATCACTATTAAATTAGTCTGTTTATAGGCTCAAGTCCCACCTTCTAGACTCCTTACCAAAACAAAGCAGTTACTAAGATTGATTAACATTCGGATGGTTTTTGGAATGTGCTTGTTTGAAGTGTAAATGATGATGACATCATGGTTAGGAGAACCGCCACGGAGGAGTTCCTGAGCCCATCAGGCCTAAGGAGCTAGATTAATATCAGTGGAGATCCAGGCCCTGAGGTTCCTCAAACTCCATTGTGTAGTGGGGCAGGACTTTCAATCAATAGTCTGGCCCGGTGTTGACCCCATCCAATCGCGGTCCGGGACATTTGCATAAAGGGTTCAGTCGCCCACATATTGACGCCCATCCCTGGGTATCCACGCTGCCAGAGGCCAGGAATGTAGGAACGCCACCTGGCACTTAAGAGAAGCCTACTAACCAAAACAAGCTCTATGACCTGCCAGTTCATGCCTTCTTTATACAGGGTAAGCGATAAAGGTTGTTCCTATTTAAATGCCTGGAGGCGACCAAGAATACTGAAGGAAAGGTGTGGCAGCAAAATAAAAATAAAAATACCAAATTGGTATAAGTTCCCAGACCAAAAAATTAATACATGGGGCAAAATGCAGCAACATTGCTAACAAAATGCAAAAAAAAAAACGATTCTGATAAACACCGTACTAACTTTCAAGAGGCTCAGGCTAGGCTTTAGGCTCCCTGATGTGCCCATTCCAATTGGACAAGCACTGCACCACAGGCGGGACCTCTCAGACAAAAGGTTAGTATGCAGGTGCAGCAAGTGATTAAGAAGGCAAATGGAATGTTGGCTTTCATTGCTAGGGGGATAGAATATAAAAATAGGGAGGTATTGCTTCAGTTGTACAAGGTATTGGTGAGACCGCACCTGGAATACTGCATACAGTTTTGGTGTCCTTACTTAAGGAAAGACATCCTTGCTCTCGAGGCAGTGCAAAAAAGGTTCACTCGGTTAATCCCGGGGATGAGGGGGTGGTCATATGAGGAGAGGTTGGGTAGATTGGGACTCTACTCATTGGAGTTCAGAAGAATGAGAGGCGATCTTATTGAAACATATAAGATTGTGAAGGGATTGGATCGGGTGGATGCAGGGAGGATGTTCCCGATGACGGGTGAGACTAGAACTAGGGGACATAGTCTTAGAATAAGGGGCTGCTCTTTCAAAACTGAGATGAGGAGGAACTACTTCACTCAGAGGGTGGTAGGTCCATGGAATATGCTGCCACAAAAAGCTGTAGAAGCTACATCATTAAATAAATTTAAAACAGTAATAGACAGTTTCCTAGAAGTAAAGGGCATTAAGGGTTACGGGGAGCGGGCAGGAATTTGGACATGAGTCTAGGTTCGGATCGGTCATGGCCCTGTGGGTAGTGGAGCGGGCCCAGGGACCGTGTAGCCTGATTCTGCTCCTATTTCGTGTGTGCAATTCTGTTAGATGCAGGAGATGGTTCTGTGATAGTAGATAGTAGATTGGCGGTTAGGATCAGATCAGCCATGATCTTATTGAATGGCGGAGCAGGCTCGAGGGGCCGATTGGCCTACTCCTGCTCCTATTTCTTATGTTCTTATGTTCTTAATCAGAGGCTCAGCTGAGCGACTTATTTGGAATATTAACTGCAGGTCAAATCAGGTGCATTTATACCTGTAGCACGGCCTCATCTGAGCAAAGAGAATGGCACATCAAAAAATCAGGCACACACGGTCGTGGGCCTGATTCCCCATCCCCACCGAGGTGCCATAGTGCGAACCTATGTCCACAAAGACAAAAGGCTTGGCTACCCTGGCAATACTCTAGAGACCTGCAGTTCATAACATAAACTGACCTTCATTCTTAACTCAACTGTCAGCCACTCTCAGAGAAATAAAGACTTGTATGTATGCAACGCCTTTCACATCCTCAGGACAAACCAAAGCGCTTTAAAGCCAATGAAGTGCTTTTTGAAGCGTAATCGTTGATGTAATGTAGGAAATGCTTAACCAAATTGCGCACAGCAAAGTCCCACAAACAGCAATGTGACAATGACCAGATAATCTGTTTTAGTGATGTTGGTTGAGGGATAAATACTGACCAGCACACCGTGGAGAACTCCCCTGCTCTTCTTCAAAATAGGATCTTTTACATCCACCTGAGAGAGCAGATGGGCCTAGGTTTAATGGCACATTTGAAAGACAGCACCTCTGAAAGTGCAGCACTCCCTCAGCACTGCACTGCACTGCACCGGAGTATCAGCCTAGATTTTGTGCTCAAGTCTCTGTTTTGGGGCTTGAACCTACAAGCTTCAAGTGTGCAGCTCAGACAAAAAGAGCAGATACAGCCAGCAAATAGCTCCCATCAACACAGAAACCATGTTAGTGCTACATCGAGGATTTAGGAGCATCGGAACATAGGATTCAGTCCCTGGCTGATCTGTACCTCAATTCCATTTACCCGCCTTTGATCCATATTCCTTGATACCCTTACCTAACAAAAATCGATCTGTCTCAGTTCTGAAAATTTCAATTGACCCAGCATCCACAGCCTTTTGGGGGAAAGGGTTCTAGATTTCCGCTACCCTTTGTGTGAAAAAGTGCTTCCTGATTTCACTCCTAAATGACCTAGCTCTAATTTTAAGATGTGTGCGCGAATATGCTTGTTTTTACAGAATTCATAGAATTCACGGATCATTTTGCCTCACTCTGTGGAGGTGCCTTCTGCTTTGTTTTTATCTCCAATTTCTTTTTTGTAGGTTAGTTTTCTCCTCCCAGACATCCGCTCACTTTTACCTGACAGGCGGGCAGTTGATTCCAGGGACATACCGCACCTTCTGACTGACCCTCGTCTTCGTCTAAAGTTCTTCTGTCTGTTTCTATCTGGGTTCTGGTTGGCTTGCGGCGTCACATATTGTATTACAGCCATGTCCAGGCCTGCATTTATCGAGCGAGATGAAGACCGCGAACCAATGTTTTCCTGTATCTTGATGAGAACTGTCGCCCAAGCGTGTAATCCCATCATTGGAAAACAGACTTGCTCTTCCCGGAATGCTGGCGTGACACGTGTGAGGGTAGAGTTCTAGTTTTACAATTTTATTTCAGTTAAAGAGGGATTGTTATTGATGCAGCTTTGTACTACTGGGTAATCAGCATTACCAAACCTCATTCTACCAAAATCAATCTGGTGCACGGTTCCTCCAATTTCTCTACATGAAATGGTGCCTATTATTCGATACAATATTACTGAAGCGCCTTGGGATGTTTTATTGCGTTAAAGGTGCTATATAAATGTAAGTTGTTGCTGTTGTCATTGTATACAGTCTGATTTCTTATTGGGGCAGAAATTCGGCTCTTGTCGGGTGAGTACGCGCTGTGTACTCACCCGTAGGGCCACCGGAAGTGCCGGTTTTGCGCATGCACGGGAAACCGGAACTTCCGGTCTCGTGAAAGAAGGGGTTCGAGGGTCAACCGCGTGCGCCGGAGAGGCAGCGCGCACGCAGCGAACTTCCGGTTTTTTTTTCAGGTTTCTCCGTGAGGGTAAGTACGGAGAAGCTGCGCAGGAAAAAAGGAGGCGCAAGGCCTGCTTTTAACAAGGTAAGTGGTGAATTAAATACAATTTAAACATTTTTTCAACAGGTTTATCTTTTTTACATACTTTAAAGAAAGGTAAGTTTATTTTTAGCACCATTAAAAAGTATAATTAATTTTTTCAAAAATTTTAATTTTTGTTTAAAGTAGTTAATTTATGTAATTTATAGTTATTTTAAAAATGTGATTTTTTTTAATTTATTTGAAGTTTTAGTGTGGTTTTGGGGGCGATCTCTATTCATAGATTTGACAGGTCTTCCTGTCAAAATCTATGAATGGAGATTCCCTGCTCCGATTGGCTCTCCATGGCCCACGTGATCCCAGGGAACGCTTCGAACTAACTGCGCCCCTGGGATACGCAAGCACTGCGCGCCGGCAGCTGCAGGAGGCCCAGGAGCCGAAGTCCACGCGGGCCCGAAGCACAACGGCAGGCGCGGTAGGTAAGTACGCACGCGATCCTTGCACCCGCGGGAAGCCGGAGAGCCGAATTTCTGGCCCTATATTTTTAATTAAATGTCATTCTCGGGATGTGGGCATCGCTGGCAAGGCCGGCATTTATTGACCATCCCCAGTTGCCCTGGGAAGGTGGTGCTGGGTTTGATAGAACTGAGTGCCTTGCTGGGCCACTTCAGAAGGCAGTTAAGAGTCAACAGGGGTAGATTTTGACTTTGTGCAATAATATAAAACAGGTGATAGAGTATCAGCAGCCCGTTCTCCATCTCTCCCCACTTACAGCTCTCCATTGACTTCAATGGAAATGCAAATCAGGAGAGATGTGAAACAGGCTGCCGATTCTCTATCACCCGTTTTAAAAAGTCAAAATTACCCCCAACCATGTTGGTGTGGGAATCACATATAGCCCCAGACCAGGTAAGGACCAGGAATCTTTCCCTAAAGGACATCAGTTGGGATTTTATGACAATCTGACAGCTTCGTGGTTACTTTTACTGATACCAGCTTTTTATTTTGGGTTTGCTTTGCTAAACTGAATTAAAATTCTCAAGCTGTCACGGTGGGATTTGAACTAACATTCTCTGGATTATTAGGCGATGTCTCTGAATTACTAGTCCAGAGTGGTTATAACTGTGGCCGTTGCCATATCCACTGAAGTTTAAACTTATAATGAGCAGTTCTCTGTTTAAATTTTTTTGTTAAATTATGGAATAAAATATATGAGGTGGTGTAATCACTGTTGTAATGTCGGAAATGCAGCAGCCAATTTGCAGTCCCACAGACAGCAATAACCCACAACCTTCTGACTCAAAGAAAAGAGTGCCAGCACTGAGCCAAGCCTTGCAGGGTAAAGAGTCCACTCCTAACACATACCTCCTATTGAGAAGTTACATAATTTTATTCATGCAGCTTTGAAAAATTACTGACCTATTCCATATATACCTTTGAATGATAAATTCTATGAAAAGACCAGAAAGGAGCACTCCCACAAGGAATTGTGTCACCACAGATCTCTATTTAGTAAAAAGCAGAATAGCTGCCATTATGGGCATGAACTAATCAGGTACTCAGAATTTTGCAGTTGAGCTCAATAGTGAGATTATCTGATCATTATCACATTGCTCTTTGTGGGATCCTGCTGTGCGCAAATTGGCTGCCGTGCTTCCTACATTTCAAGAGTGCTTCATCGGCTGTGAAGCGCTTTGGGGTGTCCTGAGGTCGTGAAAGGCGCTAGATAAGTGCCAGTTCTTTCTTTCAATGAGACCCTGCTGCAAGGAGCATGTGTGAGGGTGTTGGTTTAGAAGAGGAGTGGGCTTGGCTGTGATCTCCATCCACAATAAAATAGACCACTGATACTCACGGTCTGGGTTCACAGATGACGGGACGCCATTTGGGCAAGGTACTGAAGGGCTGATACCGACCCTGGAATCATACCCCACTATGAGTGAGCTGGGGGAGGGAGAGGAAGATATAGTAGCAGAAACCGGTGCACAGAGAGATACCCCAGTGCTTTCTACAAAAGGTTAAAGCAACATTACATAAACATGTTTCTGAATCATGTTTGAAATGTGCCCAAGGCCGGGTGAAATATAAACTGCTGCCTCAAAGTTCAAGGCCAAAAATATTTTTAGATAATAAAATTTATGATAATAAAATTAGTGCTTTGGCCCGCTTATATATCTGGGCCTTGTCATAACTTACATTAATGCTGCTGACATAACTGTTTTGGTATGGTAAAGGTTACAGTTAATTCATAAAAAGTTCCTTTTAAACTTCTGGGGGGTTGAAAGGCTCTTCCATTCACCGATGACAAAACACTTTTAAAGCTGTACTGCCCTGGAATAGTCAAAGGGAGCTACCAAGGTGAGGTGAGAGGGACTGCCCTTAACATCAAGGCAGCACTTGACCGAGTGTGGCACCAAGGAGCCCTAGTAAAACTTAAGTCAACGGGGATCGGGGAGGAAACTCTCCACTGGCTGGCGTCATACCTCGCACAAAGGAAGATGGTTGTTGGAGGCCACACATCTCAGCCCCAGGACATCGCTGCAGGAGTGTCCTAGGCCCAACCATTGTCAGCTGCTTCATCAATGACCTTCTCTCCAACAGAAGGTCAGAAGTGAGGATGTTTGCTGATGATTACACAGTATTCAGTTCCGTTCACAATTCCTCAGATAATGAAGCAGTCCATGCCCGCATGCAGCAGGACCTGGACAACATCCAGGTGGCAAGCAGCATTCACGCCACACAAGTGCCAGGCAATGACCATCTCCAACAAGAGTCTAACCACTGCCCCTTGACATTCAACGGCATTACCATCGCCGAATCCCCCACCATCAACATCCTGACCATCACTATTGACCAGAAACTTAACTGGACCAGCCACATAAATACTGTGGCTACAAAAGCAGGTCAGAGGCTAGGTATTCTGCGGTAAGTGACTCATCTCCTGACTCTCCAAAGCCTTTCCACCATCTACAAGGCACAAGTCAGGAGTGAGTGTGATGGAATACTCTCCACTTGCCTGGATGAGTGCAACTCCAACAACACTCAAGAAGCTCGACACCATCCAGGACAAAGCAGCCCGCTTGATTGGCACCCCATCCACCACCTTAAACATTCACTCCCTCCACCACTGTCGCAACATGGCTGCAGTGTGTACCATCTACAAGATGCACTGCAGCAACTCGCCAAGGCTTCTTCGATAGCACCTCCAAAACCCGCGACCTCTTCCACCTAGAAGGACAAGGGCAGCAGCTACATGGGAACGCCACCACCTCCAAGTTCCCCTCCAAGTCACACACCATCCTGACTTAGAAGTATATCGCCGTTCCTTCATCGTCGCTGGGTCAAAATCCTGGAACTCCCTCCCTAACAGCACTGTGGGAGCACCTTCACCACACGGACTGCAGGGGTTCAAGAAGGCGGCTCACCACCACCTTCTCAAGGGCAACTAGGGAGGGGCAATAAATGCTGACCTTGCCAGTGACGCCCACATCCCGTGAATGAATACATTAAAAAAAATCACCTGGCACTCCTGTAAGCATGGAATTCGAGGAGTCTTGCAGTTATTTTGTTTTCCTACGGGAGAAACACTTTCTTATAAGAGACACACAGAGTTTCTACAACCACCCCCAAATTTGATGGAGTGAAATGTATTCTTTATTCCTCACCAAAAGCACCAAAACAGGTTATCAACTGCATGTCAGTGCCACTCGTGATGCATCTGCTTGATAGTCACCCTCACTGAATGCATTGCATCCATCGGATGCACACATGCCATACAGACAGTCAGATCTGTCGTGCCCCCTTGCAGGAGAAAAGAGCACAAAATACAAGGAAGAGGTAGAGGACCGGAGGTGAACCACCACAGATCGGGGAGTTGATATCTGCAGAGCAAAAGGCCCTGGAGATAAGAGGGATGTCAGCGTCAGCGTCGTTGAGCATCAGAGATGGAGAGACTCAGACTTCACTGCTGCATGGTAACAGCATTAAATATCTCCGACCCACATCTCATACAAGACTCAGACATGTTAATATGATTTCAGCACCAAATGAAATATGATCACCTTAATCATGTGAATTTCAACATTTTTGCATTTCTATGACTAAATCATATCCATCTCTACCCTCCTCCAGGGCCATCACACGAAGAATAGCATCCTGTGGCCCTTCCGGATGGTGTTTCCTCAGAAGAGCTGATTTATGAACATAAGAAATAGGAGCCTGCTCCGCCATTCAATAAGATCATGGCTGATCATCGACCTCAACTCCACTTTCCCGCCCGATCTCCATATCCTTTGATTCCCCTAGAGTCCAAAAATTTCTTCTGAGGGTACACCATCGCAGGTATGAGCACTTCAGTGTGTCCTCTTAGACAGTTAGATGGGATCTCACCTGGTGAATCACAGTTCACAAGTAAGCACAAGCAGAGAGTGGTGGTCGGACAGCCGTGGAGAGTCCGTGTTGGAGGGCTCAGTCCTCTCCGAGCTCTGCTCAGTTGGACAGGGATGCTGAACTCTGGGGGCCATCAATGAAAAGGAGAATGATAGAGGGTCAGCAGCAAATGTGCGAGGTACTGGCAATCTTGCCAGGCACACTTTCCACAATAGCACAAATGTGAGAAGTCGCACAACACCAGGTTATAGTCCAACAGTTTTATTTGAAATCACAAGCTTTCGGAGCGCTGCTCCTTCGTCAGGTGAAGTGAAGAGATGCATATAGGCACATCATATATAGTCAGAGAACACTGCCAGATGATTACAGTTAATCTTTCCAACTGCCCTTTATCACACCTCGGCAGAGAGATAATCACGGCAATCAAAGGTGTGGATGGTGTCCAAACAGGTCAGTCAGGAAAACATTACATCAAAGACAATGTGGCAGATGCTCCGAAAGCTTGTGATTTCAAATAAAGCTGTTGGACTATAACCTGGTGTTGTGCGACTTTTCACATTTGTCCACCCCAGTCCAACACCGGCATCTCCACATCACAATAGCACAGAGGATGGAGGGGTCCAATTCAAACATTTGTGGATTGATGTCGCAGGCCATTGCGAGGATAGAGTAGCCTCCTCCGTGCAATCTAATCAGTCCCTGCAGACTCTGACCACGGCCATACAAACTATGGATGGCAACATTTCTGCCGCTTAAACAGGGTGACAGATACCTTAGTCATGGCCTTACAAGACGTCACTGATCAACACCAAGCTGCTCCCCCGCAGAGAAACAGAAGTGATGTGCTATTGGCCCGGCCCAGGAGAGGGTGATGGCGAAAGGGGACATGGAAGTGGGAACTCCTCTCAAAGCGCTCCCATGTCTCATCTGTTGCCCACCGCCCCCGCCGCCGCCTGCATTCAGTACCCGGCATGCTGCCTCCTCTCCCGTTGGCTCAGTCTGCCCCTGCACAGGTGCAGATGGAGCAGTCATTGGCAGGGCCCTCATAGACCCAACACCCAGAGGTCATCAGCATCTTAAAAGTCAGAGCCTGCCTCTACCTCTGCTGAAGCGCCCTGTAGGAGTGCTAGGGAAAGAAAAAGAAAAATTCTGCAGTTCACCGAGAGTATGCACATGGGTGTTTTTGAAAATGTTTTGTTGGTATCTTTAATTTCTTAATTTACATAAAATGTATGAATTTGCACCACATTCCCGCGTTCACCATTCTTGCCTGGCGAGTGCCAACTCAGGTTTTCAGTTACTTGGTGATGAATGTGAAGACATGAATTGACTGAGATGAATTGGTTCATGTGCAATGGGTGGATGGTTGGTCACTGGACTGCTTTGTGTAAGTAAGGGCGGGGGAAGCGGGGCAGGGGATGTGATCGTTACTTTGGTCCAGTGTGAGTGACGAACTGAACCTTCGAGCTATTAGGGTGTCCCTGGCATCCTGGCTGCTGCGCTATGTTGTGCAGAACTCAACACACCGCGATTACCCTAGAGACCTTCACTGGTGAATACTGAAGGGCGCAACTTGGGCATGTCGATGGCTTGCTCAATGACACATCTGGTTGTTTATAATTATAATGGCGGACCCACCTCTCCAGAGCAGGTTACTCAGACGTCCCGAAACTCACCGCGGTTAAAATGGAAACAGGCGCATGCGCAGCAGGTTAGGGTCGCGTTTCGCGAATGTGATGTTTTTTTAAACGCCACCCCCGCCCTACCCTCTCCCGCCTGACATGGCAGTGGGGTTAATATCAACCCCCACAGCCATTGCACTGGAATTAAAAGAAAATTGTTTTATGAAAGGTCGAGCTTTCACTTTTATCAGGAAGACAAGGGCTGATGTTCCGCTCCCAGCTAAGTTTAAGCTTTTCTGCCCAGGTACAAAGATACAAAGCTCGCGTAGACAGCTGACTCCTCGCAATTTTGCAGGCTCTGTTTATTTGAGTAAGTATTCATAGCTGCCTGTTCAGCTTTGGCCTTCTGCGGGGATCTAGGTCCAGTTAGCAGCTCAAATTTAAAGGGATGTGCCTACTTAAAGGTAAGTGGCTGCATGTGGGGACAAATATTGTTTCAGCCTTTATAAAATTAATTAATTCAAAATGTTTATTGGCCTTTACCAAGGCCAGTGATTGGGGCTGGAGTGCCAGTCAAAAAATAAAGTGAATGGAAACCCAATGTGGAAGCATAAAATGGACTCTGTGGGCAAGTGATAGAGTGGTACAGCACCCCAACCCCTGTTTGATGGCTGGCAAAATGGATGCGCTGCTGTGTGAGATGGTTGGAAAGAGGGCTGACCTGTTTGGCACGTCAAGAGCACTTTCCCCAAGGGACAGCCATAGACCATCCCGAGCAACAGATTGTGGCCAGGTTCAATACTGTGTTATTAGCTGGAGGAAGAAGAACTTATGCAAAAGAAACTGGCACACTTTTATAAAATGCTGGCACAGCAAGACCATTCAGCAGTAACATGTATCAGGCAGATAATCAGGACAGCATGCCAGTGTTGCCTGTCAAGTTCTCACATAAACCTACAGTACTTTCACTGCATCTCGTGCATACCCATACCTCAGTAGGGCACAGTCACGGCTTCAAGATATCACACCTCAAGGGTGTAAGCCTTGGCTCATTTGGTAGCTCTCTCGCGTCTGAGTCAGATGATTGTGGGTTCAAGTCTTACTCCAGAGACTTGAGCACATAATCTAGGCTGGCACTTCAGTGCAGCACTGAGGGAGTGCTGCACTGTCGGAGGTGCCGTCTTTCGTATGAGACATTAAACCGAGGGCCCCGTCTGCCCTCTCAGGTGGATGTAAAAGATCCCATTTCACTAATCGAAGAAGAGCAGGGGAGTTCTCCCTGGTTTCCCGGCCAATATTTATTCCTCAACCAACTTCACTAAAACAGATTATCTGGTCATTAGCACATTCCTGTTTGTAGGAGCCTGCTGTGCCCAAATTAGCTGCCTCGTTTCCTACATTACAACAGTGACTGTACTTCAAAAGTACTTCATTGGTTGTGAAAGGCGTTATATAAATGCAAATCTTTCTTTTTCTCTTTTCAAGTCATTTACTGATGGCCAGTTTATCTGCAGATTTTGCACTTGTCCGCCACTATGCATGCACTCCTTCAACTTCCAACATCGCAAGAATATTTTTCTGCTTGTACAACAAGACGACCCATTAAGAGCACAATCCGACTTATAGAGAGGCCTCCCTGACAAAAGGTAGGAGGCAAAGGCACCTTCGGTCGCCTGAGGAAGAGAGTGTTTGAAGACCAGGACCTCAAACCCAGCACCAAGCTCATGGTCTACAGAGCAGTAGTGATACCCACCCTCCTGTATGCTTCAGAGACATGGACCATGTACAGCAGGCACCTCAAAGCACTGGAGAGGTACCACCAACGCTGCCTCCGCAAGATCCTGCAAATCCATTGGCAGGATAGGCGCACCAACGTCAGTGTTCTCGCTCAGGCCAACATCCCCAGCATCGAAGCTTTGACCACGCTTGATCAGCTCCGGTGGACGGGCCACAACGTCCGCATGCCTGATACGAGACTCCCAAAACAAGCACTCTACTCGGAGCTCCGACACGGCAAGAGAGCCCCAGGTGGGCAGAGGAAATGCTTCAAGGACACCCTCAAAGCCTCCTGGAAAAAGTGCAACATCCCCACTGACACCTGGGAATCCCTGGCCCAAGACCGCACAAAGTGGAGGAGAAGCATCCGGGAAGGCACCGAACACCTCGAGTCTCTTCGCCGGGAGCAAGCGGAAGCCAAGCGCAAACAGCGGAAGGAGTGCACGTCAACCCAAGCACCCCACCCACCCGCCCCTTCAACCACCGTCTGCCCCACCTGTGACAGAGACTGTAGGTCCCGCATTGGACTCATCAGTCACCTGAGAACTCATTTTTAGTGCGGAAGCAAGTCATCCTCGGTTCCGAGGGACTGCCTAAGAAGAAGAATCCAACTTATAGAGAGGCCTCCCTGACAGAAGATAGGAGGCAAAGGCACATCTCCTGCAGCAAGCTCAAGTAAACCTGGCATGGTCTATGGCTCTGCACACTCGTGATTGTTTGGCATTTAGGAATAGAGTTACTTCAAAATGTTGTGTTATGAAGCGTAGTGTGTTCACACAAGTTGAAAAGAAGGCACCGAGATGATGGGTGATTAAAATGCCAATGCGGTAAGCTTTGGCGTTGCTTCTCCGCAGCCTGTAAATAATGAGCAATTTGTTTGTCTGTCCCCATGATCGATAACACTTGCGTCTCTGTTGGGGAGCAGCTAGAACTTATTTTGCTTAAAGTCAAGCAAGGTGGGGAAATGCGGGGTGTCGAATTCCTGACTCCAGAGGGGGTCCGATCCTGGGGGGTCCGATCCCTGGCCCCGGGATCGAGAGGTTCGTCCGGGGGTTGGGGGGGGGGGGGGGGGCGGGGTCCGATCTGCGGCCCAGGGTGGGGCTTTGTATGGGGCGGTGCTGATGGTGGGGGAGCTTGCGGGGGGCCGGAGGGGAAGCACTCCTGCTCCTCCTGGCCCACAAGGATTGATCCCCGAGGCTGTCCTCGCCTCGTTGCAGCTGCCGGGAATCCCGAGGCCCAGGAAACTCTGCCGGCCATAGTTAAACCGAGGCTTCCAGCCTCATTATAATATTTAAAGTGCCAACCCGCCTCCTGGGAGCGGCTTGGCTGCCCTCCCCTTGTCCCGTCTCAGTAAAACCCGGAGGTCGGCAGGTTGAAGCCGGCTTCCCAACACGCTTGCAATTTTTGCTCATTTAACCCCCCCACCCGCACCCACTCCCACCCGCTCACCCATGTTAAAATTCCCCCCACTGTCTCTGTATCTACCCTATCAAATCCTCTTAACACTTGAAACACCTTTACATTTTAAACACTGCTTTAATAATTCAATTCCTGTCTTCAGTCACCTGCTCCTGTAAACTGTGCCATGTTCTGTAGATCCTCACTGCAGCTTGCTAATGGTTCCGTGTGACTAGCTTGCATTATGTCAACCTCGCATAAAGCGTGCCGACTCGGAATACAGTCTACTCCTCAACTCGACGTTGCTTCATTACAAATTATCCCTTCATTCGAATTTTAAAAAGTTTGCTGTATTATGACATTGCTCGATTGAAATTATTGGATAATTCAACTCTTTTAGTGCAAAATAAATAACTATCATCATCAGGAATAGACTGTGGCCGGAATTTTCACGCTGCTGCGCCTGCGGGTTTGGGCGCGGGTCGGTAGTAAAAATGCCGGAAATAGCAAGCGCATCAGTAAACTGCCGTCGTTCCACCGTCTCGCGCATTTAACTCGGGCGGCTTTGAAGACGCAACATGGACCCACTCCGCAGAGGCGGGCGACCTCATTGAAATCAGTAAATGCTTGTTTACAGACCCTTATTTAACAGTGATTTTAACGGCTGTTTCTGAGTTTTACTGCAGGAGCACAGGATTCACAGAGGTCGGGTGCCTCGCCTGTGAAGGGGAGGCGGAAACTCAGTGGCCATTGGCGAGTTCATTCATTGATTGCTGGGAAAAGCACATAAATACTGCAACATTACACCTCATTACTTGCCTAAGGCCCTTCCTCACTCCATTTCATCCACAGATTTAGGTGTCAGCAGTTTGCAGGTCATTTCTGCAACCTCGGAAGCCACTCTCACCACATTGCTACTCACTATCACAACATTGAGGGATTGGCCCTCTGATCTGCACTTTACCTGCCAACTACTACATCAGCATGGGTGCCGCTTATACTGTCTCACCTTGGTCCTCAGAATCAGACCAAGATGACCCCCAAC
Organism: Squalus acanthias; assembly: GCA_030390025.1. Taxonomy (NCBI): domain Eukaryota; kingdom Metazoa; phylum Chordata; class Chondrichthyes; order Squaliformes; family Squalidae; genus Squalus; species Squalus acanthias. The sequence continues at coordinate 61,487,396 of CM059438.1, forward strand.
ACCAACAACACCAGCCACACCAGCAGCAGCAGCAGCAACCACAACAGCAGCCTTCTCCTCAACGACCTGATGCTCCACAGGAGAGAGGGGGGCACCACAGGGCTGCAGCACACTGGAGGCGATACCCCCAACACAGGGTATACAGGCAGAGGATGAGCTTCCTCAACATGACTGAGCAGCAGTGCTTCAGGAGGCTCAGGCTATCGCGCCAGGTCGTCGCAAACATTTGCAGCTTGCTGGAACAAGACCTGCTGCCCAGAGGTCCTGGTGGACACGCCTTACCAGTGACTGTCAAAGTCACCACTGCTCTCAACTTCTTCGCCTCAGGCTCCTTCCAGGGATCTGCAGCAGACATTTGCAGCATCTCGCAGTCGGCCGCTCACAGATGCTGAGGCCATGTTTCACAAGTCAGCCAATTATATCAACTTTGCCACTGATGAGGCCAGTGTTACTAAGCGGGTGATCGACTTTGTGGCTCTGGCTGACTTCCCACAGGTGCAGGGCGTCATCGACTGCACACATGTGGCCATGAAGGCACCATCATCACCCAGGAGTGTTTGTCAACCGCAAGAACGTCCACTCCTCAATGTGCAGCACATCTGCAACCATAAAAAGATGATCATGCATGTGTGCGCCAGATTCCCTGGCAGCTGTCACGACTCCTTTCGTGCTGCGCCAATCCAGCCTCCCTCAGCTCTTCACACCACCAAACAGATTTACTGACTGGCTGCTTGGCGACAAGGGCTATCCACTGAAGACATGGCTCATGACACCCCCGAGGAAGCCGAGTACTGAGGCCAAGGAGTGTTATAATGAGAGCCACATCTCCACCAGATGTGTCATAGAACAAGTGCTTCAAATGCCTTGACAGATCTGGAGGAGCCCTTCAGTACGCACCAGCCAGGGTCTCCAGAATCATCGCGTCTGCTGCACGCTTCACAACATAGCACAGCAGCCAGCATTGGAGCTGCAGGAGGAGCATGGCGCAGAGCGCACAGCCTCTTCAGAGGAGGAGGAGGAGGAACCTGAGATGCATATGGCACCAACTGCGGCGCACATTGCTGCCCGGGAGGCCAGGGATGGCCTCATCATGGCCAGATTTACTTCGTTTGCTCCAATGCAGCCGCATGCCTGCCACATGCTGTACTAAGTTCCCTCCCCACAACAACACCATAAAGCATCCCTACAATGACCAAGCCATTCCTCTCACACAAAGCCCCAGTGCTTGAGGTTAAGTAATGTCTCACCATTCACTCCAAGTGACAAAGCCACTTCCAAGGTTTGAGGCAAAAATGAACAAGACCCGAAAGTGGTGCAAAGAAAAACATTTATGTGTGTAATCAAAACAACTGAAACTTTGCACTAACATTTCTTGATACACCCATGTGCATACCCTTGTGTATCTACTTTTGTGTCATTTTTCTTTTCCGCGTGCTTCTATGAGGTGCAACCCCTGTGGCTTCAGCAGAGGTAGTTGCAGAATGCTCACTTCCCTGCTGCGACTGCGTAGATACTTTTGGTGGACGTCCTCTGGGTTTTGGAGCCTGTGAGGGCCCCGCCAAAGTCAGCTCCTCCTGCAACTATGCAGGGGCAGACTCGGCCATCGGGATCCGAGGAAGTATGTGGGGCTCTGGGGGAGAAGTGGGAGTGTTTTGAGAAGAGCCCCCACTCAACATCATCCCTCTCAGCAAAGAGCTGCACAGCAGTGTGGCGATGAAGGCCCAAGTCAACGTTTATATCCCTCCTTGAGAGGAGGTCTATGAGCCTCTGCCATCTGTTGTCCACAGCTAGCATGTGTTCATATGACTGGCGTATTTGCTGCTCCATGCAGGTGGCCATCCTTTCCATGGAAGAGCACATCATCGCCATAGCCTGCTACATGGTGCTGCTCATGTTGGAGATGGACTCCTCCATTCCCTGAACATTTGCAGACATCGCAGCTGCAAAAGATGCCAGAGCCTCATGCAATTGTTGCTGCCCCTCAAAGATCGCCCTCTTTCTCGATGGCCCCTGAGGCTCAGTGTCTGCATGCAGCTCGGCAGAGCTTGGAGCATCCTGCGCCCTCCAGCGAGGAGTCTCCACTGCTGCCCCTGTCAACACCATCTGCTCTTGCTCACTTGTGAAGTGTGAGACACCAGGGGCTGGATTTTCATAGACCCGTGGAGGCGGGTTTGGAGGCGTGTGGGGGGTTAAAATTGCGAAAAGTGGCGGGCGGACCTGATCCCACCTCCATTCCGCCTCCACGCAATTTTGATGAAATTGTGTGCGGTGTTCCCGACTCCGTCCCACCTCCAAGAGGCAGGAGAGGCCATTAAAGCCCTTAACAAGCCCTAAATTGGCTCTGTAATGCCATTTTGAAACGTTTTAGCTAGTTTAACCCTTTTCCCACGTGACGCATGCCTGATCTGAAACACGCCAGTGAAACCTGGTGGGAGCACAAGTGGATAGCTGACTATCAGCTGCAGGTCCACTATTACAACGGAGAGGTGATGAAGGTAGTAGTAGTATTAGGTCTGAAAGTCGCCTCTGATGCTGCTGCATTGAATGTCTTCAGAGACTGCCTGGCCTTTGCTGTGAGAGGACCTGGATGCAAAAAAAATTATCTCTCTCTCTCTCTCTCTGTATCCAGGTCCTCTCACAGCAAAGGCCAGGCAGTCTCTGACCTGCAATGTAGCAACAATGATGACATCATCAGAGGCGACTTTCAGACTGAAAACACTAATTGGTTCATGGGTTCCCACATGCTGGAACTCAATTACCCAATTAAGTGAAAATTGCATCAATCTCCTACATCCAATTGCAGTCGGGTGGATAACACAAAATGCGGATGACACGACCCCAACCCGCCCCAGTATCAAAATCCAGCCCCAGGTCTCTACTCTTCGGCGCACAGGACCCACCGAGGTGTGCATATCTGGGCTGGTGTTGGCTGCACTTGGGTCTGCTGACACTGCACCCTCAGAGGCTGGAGGCTCCTCTGAGGAGTCGTCTTCCTCCTGCGGCTGGACAATGGCGGGGGGGGTGGGGGGGCAGTTGATGGACCTGTGGGAGAGTAAAGAGATGAATTAGAAGTGTTTTAATAAGAATGGGTAACATTACCATTCTGCACATGATGACATTTCACTGGCCGCTGACATCAGTCGCCATATGAGTGCATGGTGTACGCCATGTGGCTTTATGAGATGTTGCTGGGATGCCCCCCTCTCTCCGGCTCCCACTGCCAGCATTCTCTCGAGCTCCCACAATTTCCAGAGCTGCCTCCTCTGCTGCTGTGAGATGTGTAATTACTGGAGGGCCACCTCCGGTTCTCCCCCTCTCCCTCTTATTGTGGGCGCTCTTCTCCTGCAAGGAGGGAAAGAAGAGAAGTTTGAGTGAAAGTGATGGAATGAGTGTAAGGAATGGATGGGCTACATCTGTCGAGGGTGACTATGAGGGAGTGGGGTGCCAATGCAAAATGGCCTCTTTCTGTGGTGTTACTTGCTATGATTGCATTAGGATGAGGGTGAATGTGAGCAGTGGTTAGTCAGATGGGGATGTGAGTATGCACATAGAGAGAGAGGGATGTTGGTGTGAGGAATGATGTGCAGGAGTAGGCCTGGGAAGGCAGAGTGATGGGGGTGTGTTGACAGGCACTTCAGGATGAGGGTGAGTGTGGCATTGCACTCACCTTTCCTGACCTCATGAGATCATTGAAGCGCTGCCTACACTGGATCCAGGTCCTCCTCACCACATCCCTGCTACTGACCTCCTCAGCTATATCCAGCCAGGCTCTCTTTGTTTGTTGTGGAGGTTTCCTTTGCCTACCAGCAGGGAAGAGGACCTCCCTGCGTGCTCTGACAGCCTCCACAAGAGTATGCAGCAATGAATCAGGGAAGCGTGGTGCAGCCCTCTGCTGTTGGCTATCCATCCTTCCAAAGTTCTAGCAGTACTGTGGCCTTTCTCTCACACCTTCCACCCTCCTCTGGCAACATTCAAGTGAGTTGAGTGCAAGGCTGCTTTAAATATGGGCGCTGGAAACGAGTCATCGATGACATCATCAGACCCGCACCATTTCATAGGGCCGGGAAACGCGCATGAGTCTTTCAATTGGGGCCATGAAGTGAAAGTCGCTCTGAGCAAAGCGCATTGCTCACAACATCGCGTTCCCGACCCCCTCTGCCGCCCGCACGCATCCAACCTGACGCAAAGGTAAAAATTCCAGCCTGTAACACACCCGTGCTGCACAGCATAAGCAAAACTTGGAGATACAAGAATGGGCACCATACCTGCCTGATCCGAGGCTTGTATTCCCTCGAGTGTAGATGATTAAGGAGTGATCTGATTGAGGTTTTTAAGATGAATAAAGGATTTGACAGGGCAGATAGAAACTATTTCCTCTGGTAGGGGAGTCCAGATAACCTTAAAATTAGAGCCAGGTCATTCAGGGGTGATGTCAGGAAGCACTTCTTCACACAAAGGGTAGTGAAAATCGGGAACTCTCTCCCCCAAAAATCTGTGAGGCCAGGGGTCAATTGAAAATTTCAAAACTGAGATTGATAGATTTTTGTTAGGTAAAGGTATTAAGGGATAAGGAAGCAAGGCAGGTAAATGGAGTTGAGATACAGATCAGCCATGATCTAACTGAATGGCGGTACAGGCTCAAGGGGCTGAATGGCCTCCTCCTGTTCCTATGTAACAGCAGAATGAAAAGGAACGAAATCTCGCCTGAATGTATCCAAGGGCCCTGAACAGAGCCACCACTGACTGCTCCTGTGTGATCTGTGCTTATGCCCAGTCCTTTTGTGGTTGGCACTTTGCACTCAGTACCTCCTGGGTGGTGCTCTGTGCCCAGTGTTTATGACCATATTTGATGCCCAGTGCACAATCCTGCCGGCACCACTGTATCCAAGAGAATATCTAAGACAAGACCCCTAAACTTAAAAAAAAAACTGCAGAGTAGGGGTTTTGCTTCAAAAAGGGAATGAGTTTTGCGAATAGAATTTTGTGTAATTAGACAAGCATTCCAGAATGCCACATGTCGCATAAACAAAATAAATTGGGAATCTTGAGGTAAACCACGCATAGCAGAACTGACATTACTCAATAATTTACTTCTTAAGTGAGCTCTTTAGGGTCCTCGCTACTGAGCTACTCCTGCCCGCCTGTCTGTGTATCGCTGCCTCCGTAATACTTTCAAATAACTTGTACCTTAAACAAAGAATTGCCTGGAGAACATAACGCAGCGAAGCAGAGGCAATGGAAAATGCACGCGACGAAAGCAGAGTTATTGTCCCGTTTACGTATCTGTTTTTAGGTCTCCTTTGTCATTCCTCAAGGTGAAACAGAGGTTTTATTAAATCAAAGATGTTTGCCATGGTTCAGTGGTAGCACTGTCGCCTCTGAGACAGAAGGTCGTGGATTTAAGTCTCACTCCAGAGACTTGAGCACATAAAGCTAGGCTGACACTCCAGTGCAGTGCTGAGGGAGTGCTGCACTGTCAGAGGTACCGTCTGTCAGATGAGACCTTAAACCGCGATCCCGTCTGCTCTCTCAGTTGGACTTAAAAGATCCCATGGCACTATTTCGTAGAAGAGCAGGGCTGTTCTCCCTGGTGTCCTGGCCAATATTAACCCCTCAACCAACATCACTGAAACAGATTATCTGGTCATTCTCACGTGGCTGTTTGTGGGTTCCTGCCGTGTACAAATTGGCTGCTGCGTTTCCTACATTACAGCAGTGACTACACTTCAAAAGTATTTCATTGGCTGCAAAGCGTTTGGACATCGTGAGGTTGTGAAAGGTGCTATATAAATGCATGTCTTTCTTTTCTTTCTAGTAATATTACAAGGGAACTGATTTAGGATGGCCCTGGGACCACTAGGAAGAGGGCCCAGGTCGCCCGACAGTACATGGATGCGATCTTAGGGTCTGGGAATATATGGAGGAGTTTGAAAATCTGGGAGAATGGGGAGGGAGGTCCCAGGAACACAGGAAAGTGAGGTTCAAGGAACACTGGAGCAAGCCCTAGGAGCTTTGGGAAGGGAAGGGCCCAGGTTCTGTGCAGCTTTGGAGTCGGTTCTGGAATCAGGAAGCACTAGGAATGTGATCTAGGGATTTCTGAGCATTTGAGAGGGAGCCCTGGGATCCAGGAGCTGGGATAAGTCTGGGAGGGGAATTCTGGGATCGAATTTGATGAGCAGGTCTAAGGGGTAGAAATTTGACGTGGGCGGTAGCTCAAAGCAGGCAGGAACGCTTCAGCCACCAGTTATGTTGAAGTCAACGGAACCGAATACCGGGCGGGTCATATAACGGGCGGACGATGCGATGCCGCCCATTTTGTTCTAACGCCCAGTACAAATTTGTATCCTTAACAGCCTTGTGAGGGAGGGAGGCCCAGGGCAATGGGACACAAACTGCTACTGGCTCCATCAAACTACCAGGCCCCAGCCTCCCACTGCTTTTCTGCCCATCAGCCTCTTCCCCTCAGGTGCTCCCCCGCCCCCCCCGCCCCCCCCCCCACCCACCCGCCCCCCCCCCACCCCCCCGCCCCCCCCCCCCCCACCCCCCCGCCCCCCCCCCCACCCCACCCGCCCCCCCCCCACCCACCCGCCCCCCCCCCCACCCACCCGCCACCCCCCCCCACCCCCCCGCCCCCCCCCCCCACCCCACCCCCCCCGCCCCTTCCCCTCACCACCACTTCCACCATCGTCAACTAGTTCCGGTCTTTATTTCCTACCTTAATGTATTTAAGCTTCTTAAAATGAATGGATGGAAAAATCAACGGCTGTGGATGCTTAATTTTCTCTCCCAGCGAGTGCCAGGAGCATTTTGTTCACTTATTCTTTAATACACATTTAAATTTCCATAAGCAAACAAAAATTACCTCATTAAATGCTCAAAAGTTCATTCATGCAGTTTCCTCGTTCTTAGATACGTAAAAGATCCCTTAAACATCAAAAATGGTTCAGAAGAGAGAGATGTTATTTAACATCAATCCATTCTCTATAGATAATTTACTCAAACATGTGCTCCCATTCACATGCGTTGCCTGTTGTTAATAAATTTAAATAAATATCAGCCTTGCTCGGAATAAAATCATTGACAATTTAGTCTCTGACTTATTTCAAAGTCGTTTGAAGAAAACAAATGAACTTTTCAGATTCTCACAGGATGAAGAGATGCACTGAAATAAACCCATTAAAATACAGAGTGAAGGAGAGAAACAAACTGACACTTCACAACTCTGAACCTTTAACAGCCCAATAATATCTCAGCTGTTTACTATACTTGATATAAAAGGAAATTCTTTTATCAAACTTTTTTAAAATGGACTCTTATTACTCTCTCTCTTCATACCACAGAAGCGAGATCTTGCATTTGTATAACACTGTGTCACCCTAAAACATCCAAAGCGCTTCACAGTAAGGGGAGAGTCAGGGGAAATGACCAAGCTCATGGTCAAAGAGGTAGATTTTAAGGAGGCTTTTGACACAGGGTGAGGGAGATAGCAAGGCAGGGGGATTTACGGAAAGGATTCCAGAATGTGGCTGTAGGCTCAGCCATGAAGGTGCAGCAGGAGATGCGAAGGAGCTCAAGGTTCAGAAGGATGAGGGTGAGCACTGGCACATAGCGTTGCAGGAAGTCACAGAAACAGGTAAAGGCAAAGGCCCTGGAGGGATTTGTCAACCAGCTCAAGGATTTGGAACTCAATGCATGGAGGGACAGGGAACAATGGGGGTTGTGGAGGACAGGCGGAATGACAGGGCAGCAGGACAAGGTACGAGATGGAATACAGGGTGCAGATTTTTTGATAATTTGCAGGTTATATTGGGCAAGAGACAGGAGGCTTGTGAGGAGACTGTTGGAGAAATGGAGCCTGGAGGTGACAAAGGCGTGAATTAGGGTTGTGTTGAGAATGAGATAAGAGCAGAGGTGAGGAATGTTGCATAGATGGTAATAGGTGACTTTGGACATTTGAGGGTTGAAGTTCAGGGCTAAACACGACACTAAGGTTGTGCACCGTCAGGCTCAATCTGAGAGCAGCAGCCAGAGAGGGAGATGGAATTGGGCACTGGGCTTTTATAGTTTTTGGCAGAAGGTGAACAGGACGATTTCAGTCTGGTGATTTTAATACCCCAATTTTTAACCCCTCCCGTTGCCCCCCACCCGTGGGCAATGACAACAAGGTGTGCAGGGGGTTAAAATGAAGGTTTCCTTATGGACCTGGTGGAACAGGAGTGGATTTCAGTGCAGGGGAAGGAGTCACCATCAGTGAGCCAAGTTTTGGTCAACCCCAAGATGTTGACTGCCTCATCCAAGATAAGCTCATGGACAGTGCGAGTCTTATTCACAAGGGAGAAGATATTATGAAGGGTAAGGTAGAGTGGACAGATAGAAGGAGGTCCATGGATGACATCAGAGGAGGGGGCGAGGGGAGTGGAGGGGGAGAGAGAGAGAGAGAGAGAGAGACAGGAAGGACCATGAGAGGTTTCTCCGCAAAAAGGATGTCGGCATGAGTTGCACCAGTAGAGGGGAATGAGGTAGTGTAGGTTGCTGCTGCTTTGGGAAATCAACAGTGGGCACGACAGAGGGCACCTAGAGTACAACAGAGGGAAGCCATGAGCCTTTCCAGGAGGGAAGCAATTGGACGGTAGCAAGAAAGAAGGTCAGTGGAGTAATAGAAAGGGCAGTAAGCAGAAGACAGATCTTTATAAAGTGTGTCTGTATTCAGGGCTGATCATGTCAGACAAACTGCAGGATACGCTTCAACGAGATAAATTCATGAATGATAAAACATTATTATCCCAACACAATTGGCATTCTTACTTCAAATATATAAATGCTATGAATACAGAGCCATCCAACAGTCTCTCAGCCCCATTCATAGCTCATAAATTCTCCTTCTCCACAGTGACTAAAATTAATACAAACACATAAAACAGGAATGCTAATTTATAGTACACAAAACTCTCTGACAGACAGCTCACACAAAGGCTGTTTACCAAGAGTTGAAGAACTTCCTTGTCTGACTCCAACACGGACACATTGAGTTGATTTATTGCAACTTACTTGTGTTTCAAAGACGCAATTGTCAAAGATGGAGTACACCTTCTCCAGAAGAGTAAACATTGGCGCATCGTGCAGTCAAAGAAGTGAATTAACTGCTTCTCTGATGTCACTGGGCCCCGCCCCCCCAGTGTTCACCTCTAGAGTCACGGCAGAATCAAGCTCCCTACAACGTGCCTAAACCTCACCCTCACATGAACAACCCCCCCGCCCCCCCACGGCACCATTTTGTGAGCAGACAATCCTGTGGCCTCTCAGAAAGCCAATAATTTAGAGTCAGTTTCTGCCAAATCATGGCCGGGTTTTATGTTCTTGGCACACATCCAGGAGGAATTGCATAGACGCTGACCAAAACCCATCTCAGGTAGGGCCTGACCTGCTGAGCATTTCCAGCATTTTTCTGTTTTTATTTCAGGTAGGGCCTTAACAGCTAGGGACTGCAGAGCCTTTCATCCCACCAGTCTGAGTTGGATTCAAACACAAGTCCCAGAAGTATAAGTAAATAAATACAGTGTTCGCTGTCACCAGACCACCCAGTCAGCCAATATCATAAATATTTTGCCCGTTGACTTGAGTTTCTCAAATGGATTACTCATTTATAATCGTCTTAGTTGAAGCAACGTCCCTCTGTGTACACAGTGTACTCTCTTGACTCCCTGCCATCCAGTGTCGAAATGCTCAGTTAACCCCTTCAGTTTTACAGGAGGGAAAAGAAACTCAAAACTATGTTACATAGAAAGAAGGAAGTTCTTCAAGCTATTAAAAATAATTTATACGTCATGAAGAAACAATCCAGGGAGAGATGACAGTGTTACGATTTGGTGCTGAATGAATTATATAGAATTATGCAATAATTGCTTATGGCCTGAATTCCACCACTGAAACAAGGCTTCTCTCGTTCTCCTTTCTTGCACTTGCTGGAATCTTATTGATTAAAGAAGAACATACTCATTTGTTGATGTCTCTCTCCCTCTGGTACTGCCAAGCTAACATCAGAAGGTTCTAGGTTCCACTCCAGGATTTGATCACGTAATCTAGGCTTAACACTTCAGCGTAGCAATGAGGAAGTGCTGCACTATCGCAAGTGTTGTCCTTTAGATGATCTGTAAAACCAAGACCCCACTTGCCTTGGTTCAGGTGGACACTAAAGACCCATGCACTATTTGAAGAACAGGGGGGGGGGAAATTCGGTGGCTTTGCGCCTCTCGTTAGAGCCCTAAGAGGGCGCGGTGATGTTTGTGCCGCTCGCAAAATTGACCAGACTTTTGCGGCAGTGCTAAACACTACCGCCACGATCTCCTGCGCCCACAGATCGTAACATCAGTCGAGCGTGCAACGCCCCGGTAGCAACCCGGACCAGATATTGAGTGGCGCCCCCTGCTTTTCCGCCTGCCATTAGCAACGACAGGTTGAGGGGAACATTTTGCAGTCGGGAAGGGACTGGAGGAGCGCTATTTAAAGGCGGCCGCTTCCTGCCTTTTTTTGTTGCCAACATTTTTGCACCACGCATTCTGAGAGAGAGACAGAGACTTCTGGAGAGATTCAACGCTGTGTGAAGGAGTTTTGGGTACTGAGCAGCACTTTGCAGGTTCATTTTGATTTGACCTACCTTGCATCGATTTAGAAGAGACTGTGGGGGCTGCACTCTGAGCTCTTTCCCTGGCTCTCTCCATTGTTCTTTCCAGCAGAATTGATGTACAGGTCTCTCCAGGCTGAGATTCAAGGCTGCAATGAGCAGGGTGTGGATGGAGAGCAAGATCGACCCTCCCCTTTAAGAACTGGCTGGCGCCAGTGTGTCTATGTTCCATTGCTGACTGACATCACATGAGCTTCGCCAACGCTCTGAGGTAGCGCCTCGCTCCTCGGCGTTAGCGCCTTAAGAGAGGTGTGTAGCGCCTGATTTAGCACTCCAATCACCTCCAGGGGCGATAGAAGCCAAGTTTGCAGTCGGAGGCGATAATTAGCGCCAGGCGCTAAACTTTGCTCACGGCCGATAATTGCGCCCCAAACGGGACGATACCGAATTTCTCCCCCAGGGAGTTTTCCTGGTGTCCTGGCCAACATTCCACCATCAACCAGCGTCACCCCCAAAAACAGATTAACTGGTCGTCCAGCTCATTTCTATTCGTGGGACCTTGCTGTGCATAACAGCAATTTACTTCAAAGTGATTCACTATATGTGACGCACTGAGAGATGTGATGAGGTGCCATCTTTCTTTCTATAGGTTGCCTTGCATGTCCATTAGACATTGAATTGATTTATTGCAACTTACTTGTGTTTCAATGCATCATGCAAGGTAAAGAAGTGAATTAACTGCTTCTCTGAAGTCACTGGCCCCCCCAGGTTTCACCTCTAGGTTAGCGGCAGAATCAAGGTCCCTACAATGTGCCAATGATTCTCTGAAGCTACTTAGAAGCACATAAAACCAACGGTGTTTTCCTTCTCTATGGGGAAAAACTTCATTCAGCTCTTCCCAAACAGCCCAGCTAAGATCAGGAACTCACCAACTGGGAGGAGTTGTGAGCATTTATCCTGTGTCATTCACATCACAGCATGCTGGATGTATTACATAATTTTAAACCTGCACATAGTACAGTGCAGCAGAGGCTCCAATCAGTGGTGTCTTGTTCTTCATGGAGCGCAACTGCCAGAAATCCCATTAAGCACAAAAGGTTAGTGAAACGGACATGTTTATTTTACATAGGATTACATAGGATATACGGCACAGAAACAGGCCATTCGGCCCAACCAGTCCATGCCAGCATTTATGTTCCACTCGAGCCTCCTCCCGTCTTTCCTCATATAAATCTATCAGCATAACCCTCTATTCCCTTCTCCCTCATATGCTTGTCTAGCCTCCCCTTAAATGCATCTATACTATTCGCTTCAACCACTCCCTGTGGTAACGAGTTCCACATTCTCACCACTCTCTGGGTAGCAAGTTTCTTCTGAATTCCCTAATTGAATTTCTTGGTGGCTATCTTATAAAGGTAGAGCTGAGTGTGTTGAAACCTGGTCTGTAATCTTATATTGTTCCAGAGCTCACTTAGGGATAGAATGCAGTGTTCCAGCAAGACAGCACATACCATTTTTTTTCTATCACATTAGATTGCATGTGAAAGAAAATGGATCTGGGGAAAGATGAACTGCTGATCCACCCAATATCCTCAGAATGTGCTATAAACAGCACATCTGTGAATCCAGTTCTTATAATTAATTGGACAGTAATAAGGCACAGAAATAAAACTGGAACTAATTTGCAGATAATGCACTGAAACAATGTAGATTTATCCACTCAAACCACAGTATGTTCAAATATTCCAATTATGATTCACCTTCTAAAGAACCACGTTAGCCACATCACAATATCCTATATGAAATATTCATTTAACAGGAATTAATATTGAATGCACATGGGTAAAAGGTTATCATTCATCGGCGCCTGCTAAGTTTAGAGACATCTGGGTCCTGTATAGTTAGCGTATGTGTCAGTGCCAACTCCGGTAGTCACAATACAATCTACGAGTCTTTAAAATGGCTTAATTGAATATCTGTCTTGGCAGATGAGCTTGTATTTGACAGTGGAACAAGCTGTGTGTGGGATGGTGAAGTTCTTATGTAAGAGGAGAACAGGTTGTGTCAATATTACAGCCACGATGCGAGACTGGAATATGATAACATGGTGATCCCAAAGCTGTTATGAATAAAATTCAACAAGCTCTGTTGGCAACATTGGGGATGGCGTGTGAAATCATGCCAGACTCTGTGGGTTGGTGATATTGAAGCCGGCTAGTGAGATCATGTGTCGGTGATGCCACCGCCTTTAGCTGAGATCATGAGGGGCTGTGTCGGTGATGTCAGAGCTGGAGGTAAACAGTACAAACACACAAAAAGAAGGGCAAGAAAAGAAGGGCAATCAGCCAGTGCTCACCCTCTCCACCAGACCTGCAATCTCATGCACTGCCCTTCTCTACTGCTCATAATATTAACTCCCGGGGAGACAAAACAAAAAAGGAACATAGACTCCAATTTCAGGAAAAACTCTGGGGAATTCCTTCCCGTCTCCATAAGGCAATCAAGCAAGCACCAGGAAACCATGGTTACCTATGACATATCACCAACAACCTTAACTATTCCACATACCATTGTCTTCTTCCATCAGGAACTTGTCAAGTCCCTTCCTAAAGGACTGCAGCTTACCAGATCCAGTACTAACCTGCTTCAGCAGCCGACAGCCCTTTGATAAAATAAATACTTCCTGGCCATTAACCTGAATCTTTTCCAACATGTCTTAACCTATTATCACCATTCATTTTAAGTATCTTTTCCAAATCTACTACATCTGATCCTTCATAATTTTAACGCCCTCACTCGCATCCCCCTAGACTACATTTCTCTGATAGTCCTAACTCTGTAAGGCTATCCTCATAATGAAGAGATCTAAGTTTAAGGATCATTCTTGCTGTCCTGTGAACCTTCTCTACAGACTCAATATCCATCACAGCTGTGGGAACTAAAAATTGACACAATACTCCAAGTTCAGGCATACCAAAGACTTATACAGAATCATAGAATCAGAGAATTGTACAGAAGGAGGCCATTTGGCCCATCGAGTCTGCGCTGGCTCTTTTGATGAGCAATCCAGTTAGTCCCACTCTGCATCTCTTTCTCCAAATCCCTGCAATTTTTTCTCTTCAACTATTTATCCAATTCCCTTTTGAAGGCTACTATTGAATTTGTTTCCACCGCCTTATTGGGCAGTGCATTCCAAATACTAACCACTTGCTGCATTAAAAAGTTTTTTCTCGTGTCGCCTCTGGTTCTTTTGCCAATCACCTTAAATCTGTGCCCTCTGGTTATCGACCCTTCAGCCATTGGAAACAGTTTCTCTTTATTTACTCTATTTAAACCATTCATGATTTTAAAAACCTCTATCAAGTCTCTTAGCCTTCTCTGCTCTAAAGAGAACAACCCCTTCTCCAATCTATCCACATAACTGTAATCCCTCATTCCTGGAACCATTCTAGTAAATCTCCTCTGCACCCTCTCCAAAGCCTTCACGTCCTTCCTAAAGTGTAGTGCCCAGAATTGGACACAATACTCCAGCTGGGGCCGAACTAGTGTTTTATAAAGGTTTAGCATAACTTCCTGGCTTTTTTACTCTATGCCTCTATTTATAAAGCTCAGGATTTCATCTGCTTTATTAACTGCTTTGTTAACCAATCCTGCCACCTTCAAAGATTTGTGCACAAACACCCCCAGGTCTCTCTCTTCTTGCACCCCCTTTAAAATTGTACCATTTAGCATGCACTGTCTCTCCTTATTCTTCTTACCAAAATGTATCACCTCACACTTTTCTGCATTGAATTTCATCTGCCCATTCCACCAGCCTGTATATATTCTCTTGAAGTCTATTATTATCTTCCTCACTGTTTACCACACTTCCAAGTTATGTGTCATCTGCAAATTTCAAAACTGTGCTCTGTACCCCCAAGTCCAAGTCATTAACGTATATCAAAAACAGCAGTGGTCCGAGTACTGAACCTTGGTGAACACCACTGAATATAACAAATATAGCAGTGAAATATAAAATGATACACTCACTGATTTGGTTTCATAAAGAATATTTTACTGCTATTCCCATACTGCAATTGGTTAATCTTGCGATAATTAGACAGCAGCAGGAATTAACTAAGTTTGAAAAATACCCACTGTTGGTACAGCCTGCCTAAACTGAGAATATCATCCACATTTGGAAAGTACTCATGAAAAGAATGAAGAAAGACATGCATTTATATAGCACATTTCATGACCTCAGGCCGTCCCAAAGTGCATTAAAGTAATGAAGTACTTTAGAAGCGTAGTCACTGTTGTAATGTAAGAAACGCGGCAGCCAATTTGCAAGGTCCCACAAACAGCAATGAGATAATGACCAGATAATCTGTTTTAGTGATGTTGGTTGAGGGATCAATATTGGTCAGGACACTGGGGAGAACTCCCCTGCTCTTCTTGGAATAGTGCCAAAGAATCTTTTTTACATCCACCTGAGAGGGCAGACGCGACCTCGGTTGAACGTTTCATTCAAAAGAGACTCATGACACTGAAATACAAATTAGTCAACCCCCTTCCACACCACATAAGCCTTTGTGTATGTAATGATCATAATTTTTTTTAACTTTTTAAAACCCTTAGAGGACCTTCTGCGGCTTTGGACATGCTACAAGTTTGTGAGAGATGTGGTGAGAGAATGAAGTAAGCGGATAAGTGGTCATATTTCTTTGATTGTTTTTTGGGGGGAGATTTGAGCCAGAAAACCATGACAGATTTTTCTGCTGTGCACATATTTAAATTGTGACGTGTGCTACATGAAATACTTTTAATTGTGTCAGCCATGGCTCAGTTAGTATGAATCTTGCCTCTGAGTCAGAAGGTCGTGGTGAAGGGATAATTACTAGTCCTAGCCCTTTTCGGGCTACCCCAGATCAGGCGTATTCCCCAGACTTTCACCTTCAACTAAAGTTAAAGATAGCCGAATTCTATAAGACGCTTAATTGGGTCTAAAGGTCAGACTACCTCTCCCTAAAGGAAAGGAACGACGTGAAGATGTTACCGTCTTCCGGATAGCACTTTTAATAAGTTTAACTAGACTGTAACCTTACAGATATTATGAGGGTCCGGAATACCCCCCAGAATTCTGCAACTCCTTTGCGTATACAGAAATTGAGTTTACGAGTTTATGCAGAAATACTCTGTGAGACAATTCTAAAAATATATAGATTTATTAAAGAACCGACATTCAGTTAACAGCTGATAAGTCAATCGCGACTTTGATAGTTCAAAATACAAATAGCTTACATTTTCTTATTCTCAGAGATCCTTATTCTCAAATCTTAACTTTGTTACATTTCCACACTTCTACTTATTTCTTAATCCAGAATATCCACCAAAATCAAATACCTTGATTACCCGAGACTCAGAGTTGTAAACTTACAGAGCGTGCCTGTGAAGTTGAGAAATGCTTGCCCTTCCAGCGACTTCTGACTTTTCATCTGAAAAGCTCTTATTTTTATACTCTTTTTTAGTGGTATTTTCTTTGAAGTATTCTGCTGATGTAAGCTAATTGTCTCTAGTGATACTCTATTGAATTGTTTTCTATTCTTTACTGTCAATTCAACTGTTGCAACCAGACTTGTGTCTCTACCTTTAGGTGTTTCAAAAACTTATCATTTTTATGGTTATTATCGATTTATCTATTTGATGCCATTCTTAGGAAGTCTTTCTATTGAATTTCTAATATCACTTAACTACTTGTAAGCCAGATGTCGTGTCTCCTAACTATTCCATTTTCAATACAAACACAATGGGCCAGAAATTCGGTTTTCCGGCTTCCTGTGGGTGCAAGCATCGCGCGCGTACTTACCTACCGCGCCTGCCGTTGTGTTTTGGGCCCATGAGAACTTCGGGTCCTAGGCCTCCTCCAGCTGTCGGCGCGCAGTGCTTGCGTGTCCCAGGGGCGCAGTTAGTTCGAAGCGTCCCCTGGGATCACGTGGGCCATGGAGAGCCAATCCTAGCAGGGCATTTTCATTCATAGATTTGACAGGAAGACCTGTCAAATCTATGAATTGAAATCGGCCCCAAAACCACACTTAAACTTCAAATATCACATTTTTAAAATAACTATAAGTTAAATAAATTTTTGAAAAAATTAATTATACTTTTTAACGGTGCTAAAAATAAACTTACCTTTCTTAAAGTATCTAAAAAAGATAAACCTGTTGAAAAAAAAATTAAATTGTAATTAATTAACCGCTTACCTTGTTAAAAACGGGTCTTGCGCCTCCTTTTTAAAAGCGCAGCTTCTTCAATACTTACCTTCCCGAAGAAACCTGAAAAAAAAATGAAGTTCACTGAGTGCGCGCAGCCTCTCCCGTGCACGCGGTTCACCTCTGAACCCCTCCCTTCACAAGACCGGAAGTTCCGGTTTCCCGCGCATGCGCAGTGCGTGCAGGAAACCGGCACTTCAAGTGGCCTTACGGGTGAGTACACACCGCGTACTCACCCGACAAGCGCCGAATTTCTGGGCCAATGTAATTGCTTGGTGTCATCTATTGATATTATATTTTCAAAGCCTTCCTATTTGTACCTTTTACAACTTGTAAACACTTCATCTAGGGTGTTCCATGCATTTCTTATTTACTTCAATTGGTTGTATTAAGAATCATGTCTCCTGTTTCTAAGTTTAACATAAAACTATTTTACGGCAGGTATTTCTTTTACTTGATGTCATTTTTTCAAAGGCACTTGGTTTTTTTAATGTTCCGTGCACCTGTTTGACGTGTTAGATTTTGACACTTTACTTGGGTCATTCCATTGTGTTGGTTCCAATGTTCAGA
Organism: Squalus acanthias; assembly: GCA_030390025.1. Taxonomy (NCBI): domain Eukaryota; kingdom Metazoa; phylum Chordata; class Chondrichthyes; order Squaliformes; family Squalidae; genus Squalus; species Squalus acanthias. The sequence continues at coordinate 61,504,835 of CM059438.1, forward strand.
CATAGAGGAACCTCCAGCCTACTGTTTCAATAGGGCCATGTCTTTGTATTTACAAACATTTCCCATTTCAAAGCTTGTGATGTTTACAACTTTGTTAACAACTGATCCTTATCTCAGAAGCCTGTATTTCTGTTTTACGGCTTGTGTCACTGAGGCTTTTAGATTTTTAACCCCAGTTTGTCATGTTTTAATATTATCAAATCTGTTTATAGGATGATGTATTCCTTGGAATATGGCTATTTCCTTCACAGTGGGTTCCCTCCACTCCAGAGAATTGTGCACAAAACCTAGGCTGACACTCCAGTGCAGTGCTGAGGGAGCGCTGCACTGTTGGAGGTGCCGTATTTTGGATGAGGCATTAAACCAAGGCCCCATCAGCCCTCTCAAGTGGACATAAAAGATCCCACGGCACTATTCGAAGAAGAGCAGGGGAGCTCTCCCCGGTGTCCTGGCCAATATTCATCCCTCAACTAACATCATTAAAACTGATTATCTGGGCATTATCACATTGCTGTTTGTGGGTCCTTGCTGTGCACAAATTGGCTGCCACGTTTCCTACATTACAACAGTGACTACACTTCAAAATCACTTCATTGGCTGTAAAGTGCTTTGGGACATCGTGAGGTCGTGTAAGGCGCTATAGAAATGCAAGACTTTCTTTCTATATTACCTGCAGATCATCCGTGGCATTGCTCATATGAATTGAAGGATGCTTTGTTTTACAGTATGTGTATTTTTGCCATGTAGGATTATAGCAAAAATGCCACTGCTTTATGGGGACTGAATGAGTCAAATTCTGTATTAATTACATGTTATTCTCGGATTTTTACTGCCACTTTAGTGATAGAGTTCCACAACTCTGTCATTATTCTGTGAAAACTGTAATTGAATGGCCTTTATTTTAGATAGCTATATATATATAAAATTGCCTATGTATTTAATTTTATCCCTTATCATTTTTAAGGATGACGATATGCACCAAGATTGTATGCAAGATATACCAGTTGGAGGTAGGTATTTGGAATTAACAGTGCTGAGGGAGGGAGAGGATTTCAATGCTCTGGTAAGAGGATGGGTGATCCTTGTCTTTAGTGGACTTTAGAACTTTAGGGGTTCTAAGATTCATCAACACTGCAATGGGGCTGGTTGAGGTTTAGCACCATGGAGGCTCTTCTCATCTGGGATCACTGTGGAGAGGTTACAATCTGGAGGAGGGCGTAGACGGAAACTAAATTCGCAAATTGTGCAGTAGAATCAGGACCTTAGAAAAGGGAAATGGATCTGGCGAGATTGGGAAGTGTGTGAGGGGGTCAGAGAGGAATAGTTCAATAAAACATTCACAAAGCATGTTTCTCTGACATGGCCATGAATCAGCTTGCTCTGAAAAAGTCTAATCTTTTCATCACCTTGCAAGAAGACTCTGAGTTTGTGAACACTGTGCCCATCATGAAATGTGCTGCCTGATAGGGGAGTGGAAGCAGATTCAATAGTAACTTTCAAAAGGGGACTGGATAAATACTTGAAAAGGAAAATCTGCAGGGCTATGGGGAAAGAGCGGGGGAGTGGGACTAATTGGATCGCTCTTCCAAAGAACCGACACAGGCACGACGGGAAGAAGGGCCTCGTTCTGTGCAGCATGATTCTATGATCTTACAAACCTGAAAGGTAAACAGGAAGAGCTTTCATGGTCTCAAGAAGAGCACTACGGTGAGCTAATATTAAGGAAAGCTTCAAGAGCAAATATGAAGAAGATGACCATATATGGCTAACTAATAGAACTGTCCGCTGCCTGTTACCACAGTGACATTATCCTAGATGTGCAGCTGACGTTCTGCTATAATGTAAACACACAGATATAAACTGTATTTTGCTTTCAGTTGCAAGGCTGTACAACCCAAAATAATACACTGACTTCCTAACTGAAACAGGGATGACTGTAACTATGAAAAGGAGACCCAAATATGGTTCTCAGAGAGCAGTGGGAGACATTTCACAATTAGCAAGTCTCCCGGTGAGGCACTATTCTGACATAGGACAGGAATGACACTGATGGAAAGCAATTAAAAGTGGCCACGTGTTACCCAGATTTTAATCAGAGTACAACAGCAGAAACCCCACAAGAGCAATCCGTGAGTCTCAATTACAGCTATTATATTCATTCGAGGCTAAATTCTCCCACAATACGAGAGGGGGGAGCACAGAGAGAGGGGGGAGTACAGAGAGAGGGGGGAGTACAGAGAGAGGGGGAGCACAGAGAGAGGGGGAGCACAGAGAGAGGGGGGAGCACAGAGAGAGGGGGGAGCACAGAGAGAGGGGGGAGCACAGAGAGAGGGGGGAGTACAGAGAGAGGGGTAGCACAGAGAGAGGGGTAGCACAGAGAGAGGGTAGCACAGAGAGAGAGGGTAGCACAGAGAGAGGGGGTAGCACAGAGAGAGAGGGCAGCACAGAGAGAGGGGGAGCACAGAGAGAGGGGGAGCACAGAGAGAGAGGGTAGCACAGAGAGAGGGGGAGCACAGAGAGAGGGGGGAGCACAGAGAGAGGGGGGAGCACAGAGAGAGGGGGGAGCACAGAGAGAGGGGGGGAGCACAGAGAGAGGGGGGAGCACAGAGAGAGGGGGGAGCACAGAGAGAGGGGGAGCACAGAGAGAGGGGGAGCACAGAGAGAGGGGGGAGCACAGAGAGAGGGGGAGCACAGGGAGAGGGGGAGCACAGAGAGAGGGGGAGCACAGAGAGAGGGGGGAGCACAGAGAGAGGGGGAGCACAGAGAGAGGGGGAGCACAGAGAGAGGGGGGAGCACAGAGAGAGGGGGGAGCACAGAGAGAGGGGGGAGCACAGAGAGAGGGGGAGCACAGAGAGAGGGGGAGCACAGAGAGAGGGGGGAGCACAGAGAGAGGGGGAGCACAGAGAGAGGGGGGAGCACAGAGAGAGGGGGGAGCACAGAGAGAGGGGGAGCACAGAGAGAGGGGGAGCACAGAGAGAGGGGGGAGTACAGAGAGAGGGGGGAGCACAGAGAGAGGGGGGAGCACAGCGAGAGCGGGAGCACAGAGAGAGGGGGTAGCACGGCGAGGGAGGGAGTACAGAGAGAGGGGGTAGCACAGCGAGAGGGGGAGCACAGGGAGAGGGGGGAGTACAGAGAGAGGGGGGAGCACAGAGAGAGGGGGGAGCACAGCGAGAGCGGGAGCACAGAGAGAGGGGGGAGCACAGAGAGAGGGGGGAGCACAGAGAGAGGGGGGAGCACAGAGAGAGGGAGGAGCACAGAGAGAGGGGGTAGCACGGCGAGGGAGGGAGTACAGAGAGAGGGGGGAGCACAGAGAGAGGGGGTAGCACGGCGAGGGAGGGAGTACAGAGAGAGGGGGGAGCACAGCGAGGGGGGAGCACAGAGAGAGAGGGTAGCACAGAGAGAGGGTAGCACAGAGAGAGGGGTAGCACAGAGAGAGAGGGTAGCACAGAGAGAGGGGGGAGCACAGAGAGAGGGGGAGCACAGAGAGAGGGGGGAGCACAGAGAGAGGGGGGAGTACAGAGAGAGGGGGGAGCACAGAGAGAGGGGGAGCACAGAGAGAGGGGGGAGCACAGAGAGAGGGGGTAGCACGGCGAGGGAGGGAGTACAGAGAGAGGGGGGAGTACAGAGAGAGGGGGGAGCACAGAGAGAGGGGGAGCACAGAGAGAGGGGGGAGCACAGAGAGAGGGGGGAGCACAGAGAGAGTGGGGAGCACAGCGAGAGGGGGGGAGCACAGAGAGATAGGGGAGCACAGAGAGAGGGGGAGCACAGAGAGAGAGGGAGCACAGAGAGAGAGGGGGGAGCACAGAGAGAGGGGGGAGCACAGAGAGAGGGAGGAGCACAGAGAGAGGGGGAGCACAGCGAGAGGGGGAGCACAGAGAGAGAGGGGAGCACAGAGAGAGTGGGGAGCACAGAGAGAGGGGGGAGCACAGCGAGAGAGGGGGAGCACAGAGAGAGAGGGGGGAGCACAGAGAGAGTGGGGAGCACAGAGAGAGTGGGGAGCACAGAGAGAGGGGGGAGCACAGAGAGAGAGGGGGGAGCACAGAGAGAGAGGGGGGAGCACAGCGAGAGAGGGGGGAGCACAGAGAGAGAGGGGGAGCACAGAGAGAGGGGGAGCACAGAGAGAGAGGGGAGCACAGAGAGAGAGGGGGAGCACAGCGAGAGGGGGGGAGCACAGAGAGAGTGGGAGCACAGAGAGAGGGGGAGCACAGAGAGAGGGGGGAGCACAGAGAGGGGGGAGCACAGCGAGAGAGGGGGGAGCACAGCGAGAGGGGGGAGCACAGCGAGAGGGGGGAGCACAGAGAGAGAGGGGGGAGCACAGCGAGAGAGGGGAGCACAGAGAGAGGGGGGAGCGCAGCGAGAGAGGGGGGAGCACAGAGAGAGAGGGGGGAGCACAGAGAGAGGGGGGAGCACAGCGAGAGGGGGGAGCACAGCGAGAGAGGGGGGAGCACAGCGAGAGAGGGGGGAGCACAGAGAGAGGGGGGAGCGCAGCGAGAGGGGGGAGCACAGGGAGAGGGGGGAGCACAGAGAGAGAGGGGGGAGCACAGAGAGAGGGGGAGCACAGAGAGAGAGGGGAGCACAGAGAGAGAGGGGGAGCACAGCGAGAGGGGGGGAGCACAGAGAGAGAGGGGGGAGCACAGAGAGAGGGGGGAGCACAGAGAGAGGGGGGAGCACAGAGAGGGGGGAGCACAGCGAGAGAGGGGGGAGCACAGAGAGAGAGGGGGGAGCACAGAGAGAGGGGGGAGCACAGAGAGAGGGGGGGAGCACAGAGAGGGGGGAGCACAGCGAGAGAGGGGGGAGCACAGAGAGAGGGGGGAGCACAGAGAGAGGGGGGAGCACAGAGAGAGGGGGGAGCACAGAGAGGGGGGAGCACAGAGAGAGAGGGGGGAGCACAGCGAGAGAGGGGGGAGCACAGAGAGAGAGGGGGGAGCACAGAGAGAGGGGGGAGCACAGAGAGGGGGGAGCACAGCGAGAGAGGGGGGAGCACAGAGAGAGAGGGGGGAGCACAGCGAGAGAGGGGGGAGCACAGAGAGAGGGGGGAGCACAGAGAGAGGGGGGAGCACAGAGAGAGGGGGAGCACAGCGAGAGGGGGAGCACAGCGAGAGAGGGGGGAGCACAGAGAGAGGGGGGAGCACAGAGAGGGGGGAGCACAGCGAGAGAGGGGGGAGCACAGAGAGAGAGGGGGGAGCACAGAGCGAGGGGGGAGCACAGAGAGAGGGGGAGCACAGAGAGAGGGGGGAGCACAGAGAGAGGGGGGAGCACAGAGAGAGGGGGGAGCACAGAGAGGGGGGAGCACAGCGAGAGAGGGGGGAGCACAGAGAGAGGGGGGAGCACAGAGAGAGGGGGGAGCACAGAGAGAGGGGGGAGCACAGAGAGAGGGGGGAGCACAGAGAGAGGGGGGAGCACAGAGAGAGGGGGGAGCACAGAGAGGGGGGAGCACAGCGAGAGAGGGGAGCACAGAGAGAGGGGGAGCACAGAGAGAGGGGGGAGCACAGAGAGAGGGGGGAGTTTTCCACAGGAACATCCCAATGGAGTTCATTGGATCAGCGACCCCCCTGGCTGTAAATCTTTCTGAGATGCACAGACACACTGGTAGGTGTGATGATTTCACCACACAGCAACATATGCAAACAGTGTCTATCCACATTATAGAAGCACTTAATCGTATTACATAGGATTACATAGGATATACGGTACAGAAACAGGACATTGGGCCCAACCAGTCCATGCTGGCGTTTATGCTCCACTCGAGCCTCCTCCCATCTTTCCTCATCTAAATCTATCAGCGTAACCCGCTATTCCCTTCTCCCTTATATGCTTGTCTAGCCTCCCTTTAAATGCATCCATACTATTCGCTTCAACCACTCCCTGTGGTAGCGAGTTCCACATTCTCACCACTCTCTGGGTAAAGAAGTTTCTTCTGAATTCCCTGTTGGTGACTATCTTATATTGATGGCCTCTAGTTATGCTCTTCCCCACAAGTGGAAACATTCTCTCTGTATCCACTCTATCAAAACCTTTCATAATTTTAAAGATCTCTATGAGATAACCGCTCAGCCTTCTTTTTTCAAGGAGAATAGAGACCCAGCCTGTTCATCCTTTCCTGATATGTAAACCCTCGCATTTCTGGTATCATCCTTGTAAATCTTCTCTGCACCCTCTCCAGTGCCTCTATATCCTTTTTATAATATGGCAACCAGAACTGTACGCAATACTCTAAGTGTGGTCTAACCAAGGTTTGATACAGGTTTAGCATAACTTCCCTACTTTTCAATTCTATACCTCTAGAAATAAACCCTAGTGCTTGGTTTGCTTTTTTTATGGCCTTGCTAACCTGTGTCGCAACTTTTAGTTATTTGTGTATTTGTACTCCGAGATTCCTTTGTTTATCTACCCCACCTAGACTCGCACCCTCCAAGTAATAAGTGACCTCCCTATTCTTCCTACCAAAATGTAATACCTCACATTTATCTGTGTTGAACTTCATTTGTCAATTATATGCCCATTCTGCAAGTTTATTAATGTCCTCCTGTAATTTGTTGCAGTCCTCCTCAGTATTGACTATCCCACCCCCAATTTGGTGTCGTCCGCAAATTTAGAAATTGTGTTTTTGATTCCAAAGTCTAAATTGCTAATATAAATTGCGAACAACAGTGGTCCCAGCACTGATCCTTGTGGAACACCACTACCCACCTTCTGCCACTGTGAATAGCTACCTTTCACCCCTACTCTCTGCTTTCTGTCTTGAAGCCAGCCAGCAATCCATTCTGCTACTTGTCCCCTGACTCCGCATTCTGTGACCTTGTTCATCAGTCTATTATAGGGTACCTTATCGAAGGCCTTTTGAAAATCTAGATAAATTACATCTACTGCATGACCATTGTTTACTCTCTCTGTTACCTCTTCAAAAAATTCAATGAGGTTGGTCAAGCAAGACTTTCCCTTTTGAAATTCATGCTGACTATTCATTACCATGTTTTTGGTTTCTAGATGTTCTTCTATTTTCTCCTATAGTAGGGATTCCATTATTTTTCCTACCACCAATGTTAAGCTGACTGGTCTATAATTCCCTGGACATGTTCTATCCCCCTTCTTAAATATAGGTATTATGTTAGCTATCCACCAGTCCTCTGGCACTACACCTTTTTCTAATGAATTATTAAATATGTGTAGTAATGCCTCTGCTATCTCTTCCCTAGATTATTTTAAAATGTGTGGATGCAATCCATCCAGACCAGGGGTTTTATCCTCTTTGAGTTTGATTAGTTTATTTAATATATTCCCTCTTTTTATTTTAAATGCACTTATCTCATTACTAATCTCATCATCCAATGTCATGTCCACCTGTTCTAGCTCCCTGGTAAATACTGAAGCAAAATAATTATTTAATATTACTGCCATCTCTCTATCATTATCTGTGGTTTATCCTGTCCCTATTCCCATCCCAACCTTCCTTTTTTATTGATGTGCCTGTAAAATATTTTACTATTTTGTTTTATGTTCCTTGATAATTTAAGTTCATAGTTCCTCTTTGCCTTCCTAATTGTTTTTTTGACTTCTCTCCTAATCTCTTCGTATTCTCCCTTATCATGCACTTCCTGCTGTCCATGGGACTTTAATCTACATATAGACTGGGCAAACCAAATTTGCTGTAATAGTGTGGAGAACGAATTCATGGAATCTATGCAAGATAGTTTTCTAGATCAGTATGTTGAGGAACCAATTAGGTAACAGGCTATTTTAGATCTAGTATTGTGCAACGAGAAAGGGTTAATTAATAACCTTGTAGTAAAGGGGCCTTTAGGGAAGAGTGACCATAATATGATAGAATTTTATATTGAGTTTGAAAGTGACTTAGTTAAATCTGAAATTAGGGTCTTAAACCTAACCAAAGCAAACTACGTAGGTATGAGCGGCAAGTTGGCTAAGGTAGATTGGGAAACTACATTAAAAAGTATGACAGTGGATGAGCAATGGCTAGCATTTAAAGAATTAATACATAATTTACAACAAATGTACATTCCTTTAAGACACAAAAACCCCACAGGAAAAGTGGTCCAACCGTGGCTAACAAGAGAAGTTAAGGAAAGTATTAGATCAAAGGAAGAGGCTTATAATGCTGCCAAAAAGAGTAGTAAGCTTGAGAATTGGGAGGAGTTTAGCATTCAGCAAAGGAGGAACAAGAAATTGATAAAGAAAGAGAAAATAGAATATGAGAGTAAACTTGCGAGAGACATAAAAACCAGATTGTAAAAGCTTCTATAGGTATTTAAAAAGGGAAAGATTAGCAAAAGTAAACGTGGGTCCAGACACACAACCTGCCCTGCCATATCTTAGTCAAGCCTTATTTTATTTATTTAATTAGTTAAAGTCTTTATTCAACAATTATTTATAGTTATATTAATTAGTTTAACTAGTTAAGCTATAAATTTAATACAGTACTTTGTAGTTTCCCGCACTTAGTTTAAACCACTGTCCTAGGTTAGAGAAAAAAAAACCTTCATACTCATCAACCAATCACCTACCTGCTGTCCTGTGACATCACTCCTTGTTTTTCTCAAGATGTGGGCGTCGTTGGCAAGGCCGGCGTTTATTGCCCATCCCTAGTTGCCCTTCAGAAGGTGGTGTTCTTGAGCCGCTAGTAGCAGTTTGATACAACTGAGGACTTGCTAGGCCACTTAAAAGTCAACCACATTGGTGTGGGACTGGAGTCACATATAGGTTTCCTTCCCTAAAGGACATTAGTGAACCAGTTTGGCTTCATGGTCACTTTTACTGGTACCAGCTTTTATTTCCAAATTTTTAAACTGGTTTCAAATTCTCGAACCTTCAACTCGCATTCTCTGGATTATTAGGCTTACTGGTCCAGTAGCATAACCACTTTGCTGCCATATCCGACATTTCAGAAAGGTAAGGCGTGATATCACTTAATTATAACATTTCGTCTACTCTTTCAACAGATGAAGAGGTGCCAGACATGAGCCAGGAGGATAATTTGAAATAGGATTCACCACACTGACAGTAGCCCACACCTTCCAGGTCATCTAGCACCCGCACTGAAGTCCATGGCACATTGTACAGCAGGATTCACCAGATGATGAGATTAATATGAGGAAAGGGAATCACGTGAGGAGAGAGGGAAAGAGGGGCTTCAGATGGCTAAGGAAGTTTTGGGCACAGACACGGCCTGCATGTTATCCTCTGTTGCCTAGAGATGCAGATTTCAGTACATGTTTCAGTTATGAAAGGACTATACATCAATACGTGGTGAGTGCTGATATGTCACTTGGCTTTTGAGATCAGTTTGGGTGGTTTAAAGAAGTCCTGCATCCAGATGTGCACCACATGTCCAACCTGGCTACTGTGGTGGAGCAATGATCATATTGACTGCAGCCTGCCACAGAGCAAGTGCCAGTGGCTGTGTCATCTTCAAGCCCCATTGTGCAAGGCACTGGCACAGATCCCATGACTAGTCAGACTGATGCTATGGATGTACTGGGAAATAAATTTTGATGAGGCCAGGAGGGCTTGATTCAACTCGTTGGGGGAAAATGAACCGTCAACCTTGAGAGAGGGATTTGCAGAACACATCACTGTCCAGCTGGCAGTTTCTCCAACCTCAGCATGTGTGGAGAAGCAAGGGTTATGCCCAATGGCACTCCTACCAGCAGCAATTCTGAATCAACTTAACTACCTACAAAACAGGCAGCACACAGGCCTCAAATTGTAGAGCTTAGAGCGACAACATCTCAGTGGGGTCTTTGCACCTGCACTCCTTCTTCGTTCCTCTACATCTTAGGAGCACGTTGAGACAGGCCAATGTAGATAAACATCAGAAGTAGAGGGGTAGCTGGGAAGACACACTCAATAAAACCAGTACACCCAATCATCGCAGACACCCAATCAGATGGTCATACTTTTTAGAATCCCCTACAAATTCAAACAGTCAAACAATTAATGATACATAGCCCACAAATGGGATAGAAAATGTTATAGATGTATAGCCAGGCAATGACTGAGATATTTTTATGGATGCAAAAACACTTGGGAGCTGTTTAACACAATGAAAATAATTTTTTGGATAAAGCTATTTATAATGCTTATGAAGGCAATAATTTTGATTGACCTTTTAGAGACCATGAAGTCAACATTTCTTTATTTAAGCACAAAATAAAGCTCTAGTTAACCACAAAAACGCTTGTTTATCCAGTTACTGATGGTATGACAGAAGACAGAGCAAGTCACTGTTAAAATGACCCATCCCAAACCATAGACCCCAAATGTAGAGTTCACTGGAAGATGCCAGCAATCATCTCCAGGTGCCTCAGTCTCCCGGAGTGCACTGACTGGTTATCTGCTGCTGACTATTCTGTACTTTCATCTGCTTGCTCTTTCACGGCTTGTAGCTGCACCTCTGCCCGTTGGAAATATTGTGCAGCATGCAGTCACCATGTTGCTCACCTTCTCCAGACCATTTTGTAAGCTGGCACTGAACGATCCAAGGAGCTGAAGCGTCACTGGAGCAGCCCAAGCGTTCGCCCAGAGAACACCTGTCGATGCTCAAGCACATCATCGTACTCGTCCTGCTGTGTTTTGCGGGGGGGGGTGGTTATGCAGAGATGTCATGAGCCATGCTCGTGCTGCAGTTCCTCCAGGTTAACGTCTCTCTTTCTATGGCTATGTTGTTCAGCATGCAGCAAACTACAATGGCAGTACCCTGAGCTGCCCAGGCACCAAATGCACTGCTTGACAATGCCACTGGTGCTTTCCATTACAGCTGTGCTGCCTGGGAACTTGGCCATCACTTGCAGTGATTTAGTTAAATCCGAAACTAGGGTCTTAAATCTAAACAAAGCAAACTACGTAGGTATGAGGGGCGAGTTGGCTAAGGTGGATTGGGAAACTTCATTAAAAGGTATGACAGTAGACAAGGAATGGCTAGCATTTAAAGAAATAAAACATAATTTACAACAAGAAGTCTTACTACAATTATACAGGGCATTGGTGAAGCCACACCTGGAGTACTGCGTACAGTTCTGGTATCCTTACCTAAGGAAAGACATACTTGCCTTAGAGGGAGTGCAGCAAAGGTTCACTAGACTGGTTTCTGGGATGAGGGGATTGCCCTATGAGGAGAGATTGAGTAGACTAGGCCTATATTCCTTAAAGTTTAGAAGAATGAGAGGTGATCTAATTGAAACATATAAAATTCTTAAGGGGGTTGACAGGGTTAATGCTGGGAAAATGTTTCCCCTGGCTGGGGAATCTAGAACACGGGATCGCAGTCTCAGAATAAGGGGTCGGCCATTTAGGACTGAGATGAGGAGAAATTTCTTCACTCAAAGGGTTGTGAATCTTTGGAATTCTCTACCCCAGAGAGCTGTGGATGCTCAGTCATTGAGTATATTCTAGATAGTGGTCGATAATATTTTGGGAACATAGGGAATTAAGGGATATGGGGATAGTGCAGAAAGGTGGAGATGAGGTAGAAGATCAGCCATGATCTTGTTGAATGGCGGAGCAGGCTCGAAGGGCCAAATGGCCTACTCCTGCTCCTATTTCTTATGTTCTTATGATGTGGTGCAGATGGTCACACAGCACCTGGACATTTCGGGAGCAGTAGCCCTTGCGATTCATGTAGGGTACACGCCTGCCAGGAGAAGCACGAAGGGCTACATAAATCCCATCCATGACCCCCTGCACTTCTTTGCAAGATGACTATTCAATCTGCCATGTTTCACCTCTTCCGTGGGATAATGATAAGGCCAAATGTGACTTACGCTACTCCAATCATTTCTGTCAATAGAATGTGACTTATGCAGTGAGATCATCCCCAATCTCCAAAACCCACTCGAATTCTGACCACTGGCAGAATGTGACTCACCCTACTCAAATGTTTCCAAATTTTAGAATGTGATTTATCCCACTTGGATTGTACCCATTGGCAGAACTGTGACTTCAACCATCCCAACTGGAAAACATGACTTCGTCCATTCGGATCCTGCCTCCTCTCAGAATGTGACTCACCCCTTTTGAATGTTTCCTACTTTTAGAATGCAATTTATCCTATTGGGATAGGACCCGTTAGCAGAATGTGATGTGTCCAACCGCAGCCGTCCTAACTGGAAAATATGACTGACCCACGCAGTGCCTACCTGGTGTCCCAGAAGCGATGCACTGCAAAAGGATAAGTCATATTTTGAGAGTGAGCATGCTGGATGTACGATATATCACACACTGGCAACGTGCATACTATTAGGAAAATTCGCATTCTGACATCGGTCAGGTTTGACCATTTGTGAAAAGATTCACTGTCACAAAGTTTGATATTCCTTGGTGGCATAAGGAGAATTATTGCACACTAACCCTTTCCAGTGTCTGAATATGGTTTACTCCGCTGGGTTCCTATGCATTGCAAGGGTGTGATTGGCCTCGCTAATTATGGAGCAGTATTCCCAGGCTGGCCTCCTTCGAACAATGTGCACTATTTGCTGATTATGAAACACGGCTCCAGCAGTTGTTGCTGTAATCAGAGTCCAAACCCTCTCACCCGATGAAAGAAGAATAGTGGCAGCAAGATGGAATGGAGGCAAATTGAGAGAAAAACCCATTGAAAAGGTGCCATTCTGTACTTTACTCACATGTAACTCAGAGAATAAACTCAAAAAGAGATCACAAGATAGATACAGGTGAGGGAGGCCATTCTGTTATTCCTACCTCATCCAACCAGATATAATCTACTGTTTCATAATGTAATATCCAATGTTCAAATGCTTTCAAGGTCTTTGCCTCCAGAAGTCCATTCCATATATTGATCACGCTACCTAAAATCTTGCGACTGTTTTAATGCAAGAATCAATAAGGAGGTGACGCTCGCATACAGAGAGCGTGGGAGGCCTTTGATAGACTGTCCAAGCGTGTTTGGAATCAGCGCCGTATCAAGGTTGTCTCTAAACTGGAAGTTTATAAGGTGGTTTTCCTTACCAATCTCCTGTACGGGTGCGAAAACATGGACACTCTGTCGAAGGCACACTGAACAGCTGAAAAGGTTTCACCAAAGACACCTTTGCACCTTAATTCATATTAGGTGGCAGGGCAAGATCGCTAACAACAAAGTACTGGAACAATCTGACAGCACCAGCATTGAAGCTGTGATAGTCAATGCTCAGTTGCGTTGGGCAGGACAGGTTGTTAGGATGTTTGATGGACAGGTACCGAAGCAGGTGCTTTATGGAGAACAGGTGGATGGTAGAAGAAAGCAGGGCAAACAGCAAAGGTGCTGGAAAGATACCGTGAAGATTCACCTGAAGCAGGGAAACATGGTTGTTGACTCTTGGGACAGGCGGCAATGGCGCGCTGAGGTGAGAGGAGGAGTGAAGCACTTTAAGCTACAACGCCGTGTCAGTGTGGAGGCGAGATGCGAGAGATGGAAGCATCAGCAGCATCAGAGGGATCACCAGGAGAATCAGAGGGATCACCAAGACAGCCTCTCCAGGAACGTGGTTATGTCAGGGCTTGTGGTAGACAATGTCTATCTTGCATTTGCCTGCATAGTCATCAATGCACCCACATTATGCTCTCTTCTTCCTTGGTACCGTTATCCTCGAGTACAAAGTGCCACACTACTATTATTCTACATGAAGAAGAAGAATTTTCTGACAGTAGTGCTAAATGAATCAAACGGTACTTATCCCACTAGTCATTGCTGCCGGCAGAAAGTGATTTACCCCAGCTGGATCCATTCGAGTGTCCGAAGCCCATTCAATTACAGCCTGCTGGCTGGATGTAGCTTACTACAAAAGCAAAATACTGCAGATGCTGGAAATCTGAAATAAAAACAGAAAATGCTGAAAATACTCAGCAGGTCAGGCAGCATCTGTGGAGAGAGGAACAGAGTTAACGTTTCAGGTCGATGACCCTTCATCAGAACCGAAAAAGCTGGAGATGGAACAGGTTTTTAAGCAAGTGCAGGGGCAGGGAAAGGGAGGAGGAAAGAACAAAAGGGAAGGTCTGTGATAGGATGGAAGGCAGGAGAGATTAAGAGATTATTGTAGTTTACTACAAGCAGGTATGCCGCACTTTGTAAATGGACGGATTGGGTGCAATACAGAACAACATGGTTCCTTCCATTTCTGCCACTCGGTTCACAACACATAGTGGAGACTTAAATATTACAACAGTTAGGAAATATTTAGGTAAACTGAGGAGAAGAAGCCAGCAATACCGCAGGGCCTGTCACATGATCTAATTATATCTTTTCTACCTCAGAAGAAAAGGCCCACTGCATTGGCAAGAAAAGTAACTTTAAATGAAAATCCACTTCTCCAATGTATTTAAAAGATAATAGAGACCTGCAAGGGAATTCAAACCAGTAATCCAATCTCATGGTACGGATGCCGATAGCAAGCCTCTGTCACATGCAAATTCCACAATTACTGCTTTATAATTCTCTTACAGCCTTTGGTTACCAGATGATATATGATAGAAAACTCAATTGTAACTGAATCTGCCCAAGTTATTCAGTATTCAAAGGGTGAGTGGATTGGGTTTTATCAACATGTTTTATGTTCTTTTGAGTCTTGGGCCAAGTAGCTTTCAAACTAATTTAAATGTAAAATTTGATAACTTTTATAAATACAATTCGATACAGTTAATGTTATACAGCGATTATATTTTTGGAGTCGGTACATACTTGACACTTTCACAGCCTGCCTGTCACAGCTGACACCATGGAGCAAGCATATTGACAATGACCGAGTTTCTATAATCATCCACATAATGAGGAGGCCCCATCACCCCGCTCATAACCTGTCCAAATTCAGGCTTGTCAAACAGACGGACATGGCTTTGAGCCTGTCTATCTCTCAAATCCACCTCATCCTTTGCACCTCTTAGGGATAGTTAAGAATAAAACAAATGACAATCTCCTGCTCACTCTGCTCCATGTAGAGCAGTAACAGGGACTGAGTTAAAGGAATGCAATGCAGTCCAGTGATCAAATTATATCTTAATCTCCAACAGCGAACAATTCATTCAAGCTCAATGTCATAAGGCACCCTTGACATAAAACCCACAACATAAAACCTGTGCTATTAAATCATTTGCTCCATATGTTAGTGGATGTTATGGGTAAGAGGGCAGTTAAGAGTCAACCACGTTGGTGTGGTACCGGAGTCACCTATAGGCCTGACCTGGTAAGGACGGCGGGTTTCCTTCCCTACAGAACATGAAGTAAACCAGTTGAGTTTTTACAAAAATCAACAGCTTCATGGTCACTTTTACTGTTATCAGCTTTTTATTCCCAGATTTTTTTTTTACTGAATTCAAATTCTCAAACTGCCCTGGTGGTATTTGAGCTCCGGTTCACTAGATTATTAGCCCGGTACTCTGTATTAGTACTGCCCCGTCTGCCCCACCTGTGACAAAGACTGTAGGTCCCTCATTGGACTCATCAGTCACCTGCCAACTCATTTTTAACGTGGAAGCAAGTCATCCTCGGTTCGAGGGACTGCCAGTAACATAATCACTGCACTACCATATCCCTCTAATGGAAGATGGATGCTGTAGGTCGAGACCTAAGAGAAAATATTATGGGGGGGAGGGTCCAGTTTTGGATGAGTTATGGAAAATGTTCAAGATGTATTATCATAGAGTTATAAGTGGTATTTAATCAAGCTTTAGTGCTGCTGGATATATGGACTGAAGCTCCAAATATTGGGAATAGTTCAAACATCTAATTTTGCTCGCCAACCTGTTGGCAAATCATATGCTTTGCACTTGGAGAAGTCAATGCCGCCAAATATTTAACAATGGCTGAGTGTTTTTATGAACGCAGTGTGCCTGGAGAGTTACTGTGCAAATCCAGGGGAGCAGGAAGATTTATAATAGGATCTGGGCTGACGGCAGCAAAAAAAAAAGCGCCTCGACCGGAGAAAGTATCTGGATTAGAGAACATAAATGTTAAGAAAATGGAAGGCAGGCTCAAGAGATTAGTTGACAGAATTATTTTTTTGCTCTATTGCTGAGCAAGTGGGGACAGAGGGAAGCAACATGCAATGATGGTGCGAGTGGCTTGGTTGAAATGAATTTATACCAGGTCAGTCCCCACCACTAACACCGTCCATGCTTTTGGGAAAATGGCACTCACCATATGCCAGTACCATAGGAGTCAATTACCAAAGGCGTCGCTGAAAGCGAACTATTTCAGGCAGTTGTTCGCACCTCGTCAATCCCCTGTATTTACCCGTTTAAAAATCTCTCCTGATTTCAGCCAAATCAGGTCTTTCAAGAAGCTTCCGTCAGCTGTTCACCCCCGGTGAAACTGTGATTACCTTAATGCTGTGTCGGTACATAAATGGTGACTTTAACCGTTCAGCTGTCCGTTCATCCTGTTAAAATGGACACCGGCCTCGTGTATGTTATTTTGTATTGATTTGTAATCTGTTTTGTTTTATTGAACAAATCAAAAATAAGGAAAAAAAACCTTATAGTCAGAATTCCCATGGCTTAATCTCTTCATGTCTTGAAGTCTATGCCACAAAGCCCCCCCATTAAAGACCCGATGTGGCTGCCGTAAACCCTCCATTACATACAGGACAGGAAGGAAGATGATTATAAGCACCATTACTGAAGCTCTGGCACAGAACCAAGTAATAGAACGGAACCTTAAATGTACTCCTCCAGCACGTTATCAGCATGATCACAATGTTGCTGGTACACTGTCGGCGTGCCTCACTGCCAGCTCACACAGTCTCGCAACTGGTGACATTGAGAAAGAGTGCGGCCTCTTCTCAAATGTCCCTCCCGCCTCGGCTCAAGGCTGATCAGCAACCTTGTGGAGGGAGAAAAAAATTGTCAATAACGAGGGAACGAGAATTTGTCTCGATTCCACCTGTTCTTAAGCACAGCAAATGCTACATCCCTCTGCTCGAACAATCAGCGCATTTTAAGGCTACATTCACAAAAGCAATTTCAGTGGTAGCACTCTGGCCTCTGAGTCAGACGGTTGAGGGTTCAAATCCCACTTCAGCGACTTGAGCACATAATCCAGGCTGACACTCCAGTGCTGTACTGAGGGAGTACTACACCTGGGTGCTGTCTTTTAGATGAGACATTAAACGAGGCCCCATCTGCCCTCTCAGGTGGACGTAAACAATCTCATGGCACTATTTCAAAGAAGAGCAGGGGAATTCCCCTCAGTGTCTTGGCCAACATTTATCCCTCAACCAACATCACGACCAAAACTTGCTTTCACAGCCACATACATCTCTTTCCTCAGCAACTGTCTCCGGCTCCGATTTATTCCACGTGGATTCCAACTGAAATTCCACCCTTCGTGTTTTGGATCCACCCAGGATTACAGATATCTCCAAGATATTCAGCGTCCCTCGAACCACTGCTCTCGCCGCATCCCTAGATCCACGCTCAATGCCATCACATGCATGCTCTTGACCTCTCTCTTCAGCAGCACCGACTCACTCTATCTCAAAGCTGTCCTGGTCCGTAGTTCCATTTCAACCCTCGCCTCATCCGGCGCTTTAACAAATAACTTTTTTGCTTCCTTTCAGGTGTCAATGATCACAAGCTTCAACAACCCTTGGACACCAACGCCCCTCCGGAACCTTCTTCCCCTTCACTTTCCTCTGACCCCATCCTTTCTTCCAATCTCACCACCTGCCGTGTTTTTACCATCCCCTCTGACCTTCCGCTCTCTGACCCCGAACGATTAGTCCTCAGCAAAGGCCTGAGCTTCATCCCCTTACGCCCCCACCTCAATGAATTTTGAGCTCGGCACGACGCTGTGCTCTTTTTCTGTCGCCTTCGTTTCCGTGCCCATTCCTTTGACCAGAAGTCTTCTCCCCGCACAGTTGACCCTTTCTCCCGTTTTCAGAATTCTTGTTCTACCTGGACCCCTCCCTCTGACCTCTTACCATCTCTAGATCTTTTCATTGAGAACTGTCGGCGTGACATCGACCATCTCAATTTCTCTGCTCCCCTCAGTCACTCCAACCTACCTCCCTCTGAACTTGCAGCACTCCGTTCTATCAGATCCAACCCAAACATTGTCATTAAACCTGCTGACAAGGGTGGCGCTGTTGTTATTTAGTGAACCGACCTCTACCTTGCGGAGGCGGAACGCCAACTCCCTGACACCTCCTCCTACCTCCCCTGGACCATGGACCCCATTACTAAACATCAAGCCATCATTTCCAAGACTGTCACTGACCTCATCTCCTCTGGAGATCTTCCTTCCACAGCTGCCGACCTCATCATCCCCCAACCCCGCTTCTACCTCCTTCCCAAGATCCACAAACAGGACTGCCTTGGTAGACCCATCGTTTCAGACTGTTCTTGCCCCACGGAACTGATTTCTTCCTATCTCGACTCTATTTTTTCTCCCTTTGTCCAGTCTCTTCCCACCTATATCCGCGACTCTTCCGACGCCCTCCATCACTTTAACAGTTTCCAGTTTCCTGGCCCCAACTGTCTCCTTTTCATTATGGAAGTCCAATCCCTCTACACCTCCATCCCCCACCAGGATGGCCTGAGGGCACTCCGCTTCTTCCTTGAACAGAGGTCCAACCAGTCCCCATCCACCATCACCCTCTTCTGCTCGGCTGAACATGTTCTCACATTGAACTCCTTTGATGCCACTCACTTCCTCCAAATTAAAGGTGTTGATATGGGAACCCGCATGGGTCCTAGCTATGCCTGCCTTTTCATGGGATGTGTGAAACATTCTTTGTTCCAGTCCTAATCAGGTCACCTCCCTCGCCTCTTTTTCTAGTACATTGATGACTGTATTGGTGCCGTTTCCTGCTCTCGCCCTGAACTAAAAAATTTCATTCACTTTGCTTCCAATTTTCACCCTTACCTCACCTTCACATGGTCCATTTCTGACTCTTCCCTTCCCCAACTTCTCTGTCTCCATTTCTAGGGATAGGCTATCAACAAGCATCCACTGGGTGAGTCGGAGTTAGGTGAGGAGTGGAAGGAGGAGCTCCCTTGCTTCGCCTTTGTTTTTCCTAACTTTCACCCTGTAGGAAGAGGCCGGTGTCGGGAGCAGCAGGAGAGTACAGTGAGTATTTAAACTCACTTTCGTGGGTTTTTCAGAGGCTTACCAATCTCGCAGACAGGCGGTGGTGTTCCAGAGCCACGTCACGATTCAAAGTGATGCGGGCAAGAGGAAGCAGCTGATTGGGTGAGTACGGCCAGGTGAGTATTTATACTACTCTATAGTTTGACAGTTAAGGTTAATAGTTTATAAAGTTTAGAAGGTCTTAATTTTTGTGGTTATAGTTTCTAAGGACTCTGTTGTGTAGCGGGGAGTGCTAGTAAACAAGGACCCTTGAGTATATCATTTAATTGTAGTGTAATTAGTGGTATTGATTTGATTTAATTTAATTTAAATTAATTAAAGGGTAAGTCATGGCAGCACAGCTCGGCCCCATGGCATGCTCCTCCTGCACTATGTGGGAAATCAGGGACACTTCCTGTGTCCCTGACGACCATGTGTGCGGGAAGTGTATCCAGCTGCAGCTACTGGCAGACCGCATTGCGGCACTGGAGCTGTGAATGGATACATACTGGAGCATTCGCGATGCTGAGGACGTCGTGGATAGCACGTTTGATCAGTTGGTCACACCGCAGGTAAAGACTGCACAGGCAGGAAGGGAATGGGTGACCGCCAGGCAGAGTAGTAAGCGCAGGCAGGTAGTGCAGGGGTCCCCTGTGGCCATCCTGCTCTCAAACAGATATACCACTTTGGATATTGTTGAGGGAGATGGCTTATCGGGGGAAGGCAGCAGCAGCCAACTTCCTGGCACCATGGGTGGTTCTGCTGCACAGGACGGGAGGAAAAAGAGCAGGAGAGCTATAGTGATAGGGGATTCTGTTGTAAGGGGAATAGATAGGCGTTTCTGCGGCCGCAAACGAGACTCCAGGATGGTATGTTGCCTCCCTGGTGCAAGGATCAAGGATGTCTCTGAGCGGCTGCAGGGCATTCTGGAGGGGGAGGGTGAACAGCCAGTTGTCGTGGTGCATGTACGTAACAACGATATAGGTAAAAACCGGGATGAGGTCCTAAAAGCTGAATATAGGGAGTTAGGAGGTAAATTAAAAAATAGGACCTCAAAGGTAGTAATCTCAGGATTGCTACCAGTGCCACATGCTAGTCAGAGTAGAAATAGAAGGATATTTCAGATGAATACGTGGCTAGAGGAATGGTGCAAGGGGGAGGGATTCAAATTCCTGGGACATTGGGGGAGGTTTGCACCTGGCAGGACCGGGACCGATGTCCTAGGGGGAGTGTTTGCTAGTGCTGTTGGGGAGGGTTTAAACTAAAATGGCAGGGGGTTGGGAACCTGTGCAGGGAGACAGAGGAAAGGGAAGCAAGGATAGAAGCAAAAGACAGGAAGGAGAAAAGCAAAAGTGGCAGTCAGAGAAATCAAGGGTGTAAATCAAACATGGCCACAGTAAATAATAATGCTAAAAGGTCTAAGAATGTTAAAAAAAACAAGCCTGAAGGCTTTGTGTCTTAATGTGAGGAGCATTCGTAATAAGGTGGATGAATTAGCTGCGCAAATAGATGTAAGCGGATATGATAAAATTGGGATTACGGAGACATGGCTCCAGGGTGACCAAGGCTGGGAATTCAACATCCAGGGGTATTCAATATTCAGGAAAGACAGGCAAAAAGGAAAAGCAGGTGGGGTAGCATTGCTGGTTAAAGAGGAGATTAACACAATAGTAAGGAAGGATATTAGTTCTGATGATGTGGAATCTGTATGGGTAGAGCTGAGAAATACCAAGGGGCAGAAAATGTTCGTGGGAGTTGTATACAGACCCCCAAACAGTAATGCTGAGGTTGGGGATGGCATTAAATGGGAAATTAGAGACACGTGCAATAAGGGCACAGCAGTTATCGGCCCAGAAATTAAACATCGATGGTTCCCGCGGGGGTAAGGATTCCCCGCGATATCGCACTCCGCACCTACCTTTTTGTTTCGGGCCCACACGAACTTCAGTTTCAGGGCCTCTCCCTGTTGCCAGTGTGCAGTGCTTGCGTGTCCCAGAGGCGCAATTAGTTCATGCGAGCTCTGGGATCACGTGATTCAGTTAGAGCCAATAGCAGCACACCATCTTTCATTCATAGTTTTGACAGCAAGGGCTGTCAAAGCTATGAATACTACAAGCCCCCAAAAGAACAGCTAAACCTCAATTAAATTTTAAAAAAAGCCATCACATTAATAAAATAACTATAGTTAAATAAAATAACCACTTTAAACAAAAAATTAAATTTTTGAAAAAATTTAAAATCTTTTTAAAAGTTATAAAAATAAACTTACCTTTCTTTAAAGTCTCTAAAAAAGATAAACCTGTTGAAAAAAATTTAAAATAACACTTAATTAACTACTTACCTTGTTAAAAGGGGGTCCTACGCCTGCTTTCTTTATGTGTAAAATCTTCACCACTTACCTGCGCGTTCAAACCTGAAAAAAAAACTAAGTACACTGCGTGCGCACAACCTGTAGTGCGCACGCGGTTCACTTAGGAACCGCCCCCTTTGCAATACACGAAGTGCCGGTTTCCCGCGCATGCGCAGTGCATGCAGGAAACCGGCAATTCGGGACCTAATACGCGAGAGTACACAGTGGGTACTCTCGCGTATTAGGTCTAATTTTCGGGCCATCATGAGTGACTTTAAGCTACATATAGATTGGGCTAATCAAATTAGTAACAATACTGTGGAGGAGGAATTCCTAGAGTGTATACGGGATGGTTTCCTGGACCAATATGTCGAGGAACCAACTAGAGATCAGGCCATCTTAGATTGAGTATTATGTAATGAGAAAGGATTAATTAGCGATCTTGTTGTGCGAGGCCCCTTGGGTAGGAGCGATCATAATATGATAGAATTCTTCATTAAGATGGAGAGTGAAGTAGTTGACTCAGAGACTAGGGTCCTGAATTTAAATAAAGGAAACTACAATGGTATGAGGCGCGAGTTGGCTAGGATGGATTGGGGAACGTTACTTAAAGGGTTGACGGTGGATAGGCAATGGCAAACATTTAAAGATCGCATGGATAACTACAGAATTTGTTCATTCTTGTTTGGCATAAAAATAAAACAAAAAAGGTGACTCAACCGTGGCTAACAAGAAAATTAGGGATAGCATAAGATCCAAGGAGAGGACATATAAATTGGCCAGAAAAAGCAGCAAACCTGAGGTTTGGGAGCAGTTTAGGACCAGCAAAGGAGGACAAAGGGATTAATTAAGAGGGGGAAAATAGAGTATGAGAGTAAGCTTTCAGGGTACATAAAAACTGACTGTAAAAGCTTCTATAGATATGTGAAGAGAAAAGGATTGGTGAAGTCAAGCGTAGGTCCCTTGCAGTGAGAATCAGGGGAATTTATAATGGGGAACAAAGAAATGGCAGACCAATTAAATACATACTTTGGTTCTGTCTTCACAAAGGAGGACACAAAAAATCTCCCAGAGATGTCGGGGAACATAGGATCTAATGAGAGGGAGAAACTGAATGAAATCAGTATTTGTAGGGAAATGGTGTCAGGGAAATTGATGTGATTGAAGGCCGATAAATTCCCAGGGCCTGATAATCTACATCCTAGGGTACTTAAGGAAGTGGCCCTAGAAATAGTAGATGCATTGCTGGTCATCTTCCAAAATTCTATAGACTCTGGAACAGTTCCCATGGATTGGAGGGTAGCTAATGTAACCCCACTATTTAAAAAAGGTGGTAGAGAGAAAACGGGGAATTATAGACTGGTAAGCCTGACATCGGTAGTGGGGAAAATGCTAGAGTCCATTATAAAAGATGTAATAGCAGAGCACTTGGAAAACAGTGACAGGATCAGACAAAGTCAACATGGATTTACAAAAGGTAAATCATGCTTGACTAATCTACTGGAATTTTTTGAGGATGTAACTAGTAAAATAGATAAGGGAAAACCAGTGGATGTGGTGCAGTTGGACTTTCAGAAGGCTTTCGATAAGGTTCCGCATAAGAGATTAGCGTGCAAAGTTAAAGCACATGGGATTGGGGGTAAGGTACTGACTTGGATAGAGAACTGGTTGGCAGACAGGAAGCAAAGAGTTGGAATAAACGAGTCTTTTTCCGAGTGGCAGGCAGTGACTAGTGGGGTACCGCAGGGATCGGTGCTAGGACCCCAGTTATTCACAATATATATTAATGATCTAGACGAGGGAACTAGATGTAATATCTCCAAGTTTGCAGACAACACAAAGCTGGGTGGGCATGTGTGCTGTGAGGAGGATGCAGAGAAACTCCAGTATGATTTGGACAGGTTGGGTGATTGGGCAGATGCATGGCAGATGCAGTATAATGTGGATAAATGCGAGGTTATCCACTTTGGTGGCAAAAACAGGAAGGCAGATTATTATCTGAACGGCAATAGATTGGGAAAAGGGGAAGTGCAACGAGACCTGGGTGTCCTTGTGCACCAGTCACTGAAGGTAAGCATGCAGGTGCAGCAGGCGGTTAAGAATGCAAATGGTATGTTGGCCTTCATAGCGAGAGGATTCGAGTACAGGAGCAAGGATGTCTTGCTGCAGTTGTACAGGGCCTTGGTGAGACCACACCTTGAGTATTGTGTGCAGTTTTGCTCACCTTATCTGAGGAAGGATGTTCTTGCCATGGAGGGAGTGCAGCGAAGATTCCTGGGATGGCAGGAATGACGTATGAAGAGAGATTGGGCTTGTATTCGCTAGAGTTTAGAAGAATGAGAGGGGATCTCATTGAAACTTATAAAATTCTAACAGGACTAGACAGACTAGATGCAGGAAGGATGTTCCTGATGGCGGGGGAGTCCAGAACCAGGGGTCACAGTCTAAGGATAAGGGGTAAGCCATTTAGGACTGAGATGAGGAGGAATTTCTTCACCCAGAGAGTGGTGAACCTGTGGAGTTCTCTACCACACAAGGCAGTTGAGGCCAATTCATGAAATATATTCAAGAAGGAGTTAGATATATTTCTTAAGGCTAAAGGGATCAAGGGATATGGGGAGAAAGCAGGGACAGGGTACTAAATTTGGATGATCAGCCATGATCTCATTAAATGGCGGAACAGGCTCGAGGGGCCGAATGGCCTACTCCTGCTCCTATCTTCCATGTTTCTATGTTTCACTATAAGCCCACTGACTCCCACAGCTACCTGGACTACTCTTCCTCCCACCCCGCTTCCTGTAAGGACTCTATTCCATTCTCCTAGTTTCTCCGGCTCCATCGCATCTGTTCTGATGATGCCACCTTCCATACTAGTGCTTGAAAAGGTATGTCTTCCTTTTTCCTCAACCGAGGATTGCCCTCTACCATGGTTGATATGACCCTCGACCATGTCCGTTACATTTCCTGCACTTCTGCTCTTAATCCTTCCGCTCCCTCACAGAACCATGATAGGGTTCCCCTTGTCCTCACCTTTCACCCCACCAGCCTCCACATTCAACGGATCATCCTCCGCCATTTCCGCCACCTCCAGCGTGATCCCACCACCAAACACATCTTCCCCTCCCTTCCCCTTTCAGCATTCCGAAGGGGCCGCTCCCTCCGCAACACCCTGGTCCACTCCTCAATCATCCCCAACACCCCCTCCCCTTCCCACGGCACCTTCCCGTGCACACGCAGGAGATGCAACACCTGCCCTTTTACCTCCTCCCTTCCCACTGTCCAGGGCCCCAAAAACTCCTTCCAGGTGAAACTGTGATTTACTTGTACTTCTTGCAATTTAATATACTGTATTCGCGCTCACGCTGCGATCTCCTCTACAATGGGGAGACCAAACGTAGATTGGGTGACCACTTTGCAGAACACCTCCGTTCAGTCCGTAAGCGTGACCTCGAGCTTCCGGTCACCTGTCACTTTAATTCTCCACTCCACTCCCACTCTGACCTCTCCGTCCTCGGCCTCTTACACTGTTCCAATGAAGCTCAATGTAAGCTCAAGGAACAGCACCTCATCTTTCAATTAGGCATTTTAAAGCCTTCTGGACTCAACATCGAGTTCAACAATTTCAGACTATTACCTCTGCCCCTATTTTTTCACATGGCAGCTGTTGATGATTTTGCTATTCCCATTTACACCGTTTCTAGACTTATCTTTTGTTTCTTTACTTGTCCCATTACCATCTCCTTTTGCCTTGCACCATCATACCTTTTGTCATTTAATCTCTCCTGCCTTCCACCCTATCATAGACCTTCCCTTTTATTCTTTCCTCCCCTGCCCCATTTCCCTGCCCTTGCTTAAAATCTGTTGCATCTATAACTTTTTACAGTTCTGACAAAAGGCCATCGACCTGAAACGTTAACTCTGTTTCTCGCTCCACAGATGCTGCCTGACCTGCTGAGTATTTCCAGCATTTTCTGTTTTTATTTTACTAAAAACAGATTTACTGGTCATTTATCTCATTGCTGTTTGTGGGAGCTTGCTGTGCGCAAATTGGCTGCAGCATTACCTACATTACAACAGTGACTACACTTCAAAAATGTACTTGATTGGCTGTAAAGCACTTAGGGACGTTCTGAGGTCACGAAAGGTGCTGTATAAATTGAAATTCTTTCTTTCTTTCTTAATGACGCAGGATACTTAACATTGGCAAATGTCAGCTCCAGCGTGATGGTATTTTGTGTGTTTTAATTGAAATGGTACAAAATGACATGCAAACCACAGGGTGAACACAAAGTAATGTTTGGTACAGGAAACAGCTGTTACCGTCAGTCGGCTGGGAGATCCGATGAAGCTGTGAAAGCATTAAGTTCAGCCTCATTGATGACAATATTTATCTTATCACACTTCGGCCAGGACACATTTTATTTCCACCACCTGGTTAAAATATCACTTCATTGTTTCAAAATCCACATTTTTTATGACAACGCTGGGATTTTAAAAGTATCCTGAAGTTCCCAGCCAAAGACATGATGTAAAAATTGATATCTTGGTGTACTTTAAAATCCATTAAACTAGGTACATGAGGTGGAAGAGAACGGACAGTGAGAAAATAACAGGAACCATCTCTGTCCTGAGCTATGGAATGATTAACACTGTTGTGCATCTAACTATGTTATAACAGTGAAAAGGCAGAAAATTAAAAAGACTTTTTTGTACTGCTGTGCTGCAGCTTAATATGTATGAGGATTCATACTTGGAACAGCAATATATACAGGATACACAGTGGGGAACAGCAGGATACAGGGGAGACACACTGGGGAACAGCAGGATACAGGGGAGACACTGTGGAACAGCAGGATACAGGGGAGACACTGTGGAACAGCAGGATACAGGGGAGACACTGGGGAACAGAAGGATACAGGGGAGACACACTGGGGAACAGCAGGATACAGGGGAGACACTGGGGAACAGCAGGATACAGGGGAGACACTGTGGAACAGCAGGATACAGGGGAGACACTGGGGAACAGTAGGCTAAAGGGGAGACACACTGTGGAACGATTGGATACAGGAAACACTGGGGAGCAGCAGGATACAGGGGAGACACTAGGAAACATCTGGATACGGGGAGACACTGGGGAACAGCGGGATACAGGGGAGACACTGGGAAACAGCAGCATACAGGGGAGACTCACTGGGGAACAGCAGGATACAGGGGAGACACTGGGAAACGGAAGAATACAGGGCAAACTCACTGGGGAACAGCTGGATACAGGGGAGACACACTGGGGAACAGCTGGATACAGGGAGATACTGGGGAACAGCAGGATACAGGGGAGTCACTGGGAAACAGCAGGATAAATGGGCGACACGTGTAAGAAATAGTGGTCCTATAGAATCATAAGAAATAGGCTTCTCTAGTTAAGGGATATTCTTCAGCAGTCTGCCTGAGCTGACACAGAACAATGTTAATCATGTTAGATAAGGGTTTTCACAATGGCTCGTTATGAGGCCAAGCACATAACATAGAAACAGGCCTTTGTGTAGGCATGACTGGGCCTGATAAGAGGTTGGGGAAGGAGCCTCATGATCCGTGTATCTAAAACAAACTGTCTGGGAGAAGGTAACAAGGTTTTCCATACAAGAAATAAGCAAAGGAATGATCTCCTGGGACTGGAGCCTAGGTTAGGAGGGGTCCACCTTGGGTATCTATTCCCCTGTAATTGAACAATGGAATAGGTAAATGTAATTAAACAAATGATTGACGTGAGGTATCCACCGGCCCCTACAATAAGGCATATAAATGGGAAGTCGAGAAGGGAAAGAAGAGGGAGGTGAGCTCCCCGAGGTGGATCCATGCTAGCTTCAGCTTAACACCTCAGCCAGCTTGAGAGACGACAGAAGAAGAAGAGATCGTTACCGCGGGCTGCAAAGATCAAGTCATCCTGCCTCATCCGTCCGATCCGGGCCCGGTAAACCGTTCTCACCTGTTACGGGTCGTATGTCTACTGTGTCTATCCTGATTATGTGTTGTATTTGAACCATCGCTCCTCAATAAAGCGCTTGTGACTCCTCAACCCTTTTGGGTAATCTGTGACCCTTGATCAAATCCTACACACGGGGGGACAGTGTGATACAGTGGAGACACTGGGAAACAGTCAGTTATAAAAGGCGATATAATGGGACAATGGAAAGTAAAAGATACACAATGAATAAACAGTGAAATGTAGAGGATATACAGAGGAACAATGGGATATTAAAGTTATAAGCCTCAACATTTTGCAGGGATCCTACCAGCCTCCTGCCATAACACCAGCGGGAGAGTAGAGGAACCCCCACGGAAACAGTGTTAGCTGCCGTTTGTGCAATTTCCTTTCGGGTTCCACCAGGAGTCTGGTAGAACCCACATCGAACTTCAGGGCCATAGAGTAGTGGCAGTGGGATAGAGAGTCGCTGTGGAGCGGGAAATAGAAAGGAAACATCCTGGACAACATCAGGGTATATACAATAGTCACCAGAGAGCAGGGAATGCACAGTGTATTTCATGACTGTGAAAGGCCTGATAGACTCAACTCACTGGTAAAATAAGCTGGTTTTCCACTATCTACACAGGGATATTAGGGGAGATTCTATGAATTCATGCTCCCAGGAGCTTTACGCACTGGGAGCGCATATTGGGAATTTGGGCTAGAGATCCTCAGGCCTGCTGACTTCCAGGGTAAATTCTACTCCATTATTCTTTACAAACAAAATTATAACTTAATACTCATTTTGTTTTAGTATGGATCATTACAAGCTTGAAGGATAATTGAATTCTTTAATATTCCTCATTACCAAATGTTAATGGGGAGTAGAGGACAGAAATAGGCCCAGACAATCTGACACCTCTTCTGACAGACTGAATTCCTCCACTGCGTGTCTGCACTGTTTCTATCTGAACTTATTCCCAGTGCTTGATCATTTTCTCTTGCCTTATTCTTCGCCTTTTCATTATCCATCCCTGGCTTAATCCTCTCTTGCCTTATACCGTCTATCTCCAGTCTTATTCCTGTCCACTCCATGGGGGTGATTTTCCCAGCCCCGAGGAGGCGGGTTTGGAACCCGCCCAAACCGAAACCTGCCTCCAATGGGAAAATCGCCTCCCATCTCTTTCTTGGCTAGTACCTATGCTCTCTCGGCTTTATTTTCTCTTTCTTGCTCTCTCTTTCCTCATTCCGGGTTCATTCCTGCCCTCTGTTTCTCACCAGGCTTTTTCCCTTTCCTCCTCCAAACTCTACATTTTGCACCTGGATCATTTATTGGTAGATATATAAATTTTGTAAAACCTATGCTTGAGTTTTTTGTCTTGTTGGTTGTTACCCTGCTCCCATTGATAGCTGCTCCATCTCCTACCTATACCATACAAGTTTTAGGAACATAGGAACATTAGGAACAGGAGTAGGCCATTCAGCCCCTCGAGTCTGTTCCGTCATTCAATTAGATCATGGCTGATCTGCACCTCAACTCCGTTTTAACATTCGTGTTGCTGCTATCGGAAAGCATCAGTGCTCGTCATTGTTCCTTGAATGCTGAGAAGGATATCCAGAACCCACAACTTAAATATACATAAACATACATAAATGGCACACTTACACGAGGGACATTACAAAATACTCACAGCAGGCACGGGGTAAAAACAGACCCAAGAAAAAAAGAGCTTTTTATCTGTGTGTACATATCAGCAACCATTACAGATAATGACAACAACAACAATTTGTATTTATATAGCACCTTTAATGTAGTAAAATGTCCCAAGGTGCTTCACAGGAGCGTTATCAAACAAAGTCTGACACCGAGCAACATAAGGAGATATCAGGACAGAGGTAGGTGTTAATGACCGTCTTGAAGGAGGAGAGAGAGGTAGAGAGGCGGGGAGGTTTAGGGAGGGAATTCCAGAGCTTAGAGACTAGGCTGCTGAAGGCACGGCCGCCAGTGGTGGAGCAATGAAAATCGGGGATGCACAAAAGGCCAGAGTTGGAGGAACACAGAGATCTCGGACAGTAATCACTGTTATAATAAAAAAAATGAGCTGGCCTTTATCTGTTTTCCATTTTTCTCATCAAATTATTTGAGGCAAGTACAAGTCCTTGAACGGCACTGAATGGAGGTCATTTTAACTTTGGGTGGTGGTGTAAAATGGGCGCTATCGAACTGGCCACCCATTATACACCCCGCCCAATTTCCGCTTCCATTGACTTCAACGGGAAGGAAAATCGGGTGTGATGTATAACAGGCGGTTAATTCTAAATCGCCAGAGTTAAAATGACCCCCAGTGTGTTAAAGGGAATAAAACTTTTGACATTGTTTTAGCCGAAACCCTTGTGTCATCACAGCTACCAGTGACAGCTGGGTGCGGTAGCAGTAAACGCGAATCCCACAATAAACAGTAGCGCATATTCTGTAACCACTGTCATGCTGGCACCGGTAAATTGGCTTTGGATCCTGGAGCCACATTGGCTGTTTTTTGGCTGTGTGATTATGGGTAAAAGTGTTCGAATTTGACACTAACTTCTAATGTGCTTACAGAGCACTGCCAGTTTTTGTTTCCAGACACCCAGGTGTGAATTACTGCACACCATGCCAATTAATATGACTTATTCCCTCGGGTTAAATATAAAAAGAGAAAACTCGCTCTGCCGAATTATTACATAACGCTAAATGTTATGAAAGGATGATATATGTATATTTGTCCTTGTCTTTCAGCTGCACCTAGTTACTGCATTTCATGTTATATAATTGCTAGTTAAAGCTAGTTATGTAGGTCAGCCATTTTATACAGACCTCCCCTATCGTGACATCATGAATAGAGACTGCTGACGGCAGACCGCCACCCTCAGTCATAAAGTAACCAGATGTGCAGCAGCCTCATTTGCGTGATTCCTTCTAGCCAAACAGGCATGTAATTCAGGACCACTTGAGCTAAGGGTTAATCTTTGGTCACAAATCTGTCATACATCTCTCGTCATATATATATGAGCAGGCTGTGGATTATAGAACTATTGGAATTCGCAAACCATGGGTGCTTAAGTAGAGAAGCTTTTAGATTTAAAACAAACTTTTTTTTACACAGACAATGATTATGATATTGTTCTGTAAAGGAACAGTAACAAATGTACAGATTCAAGAAACGTTCAATACTATTACGCTGAAGACTTACTTGGCACAAGGGTAGCCAATTTCTACATGCATGTAGTAAGAAAAATGAATCAAATAAAATGATGCACGATTAGAGAGTGATACCGAGGCTTAGAGGGTTCAATTATGAGGACAGATTGCATAAACTTGGTTTGCATTCCCTTGAGTATAGAGATTTAGAGGTGATCTGATTGAGTTGTTTAAAACTGTTAAAAGGATTCGATAGGGTAGATATGGAAAAACTATTTCCTCTGGTGGGGGAATCAAGAACGAGGGAACATAATCATAAAATTAGAGCTAGACCATTTAGGAGGGAAATCAGGAAGCACTTTTTCACACAAATGGTAGTAGAAATCTAGAATTCTTTCACCCTAAAAGGCTGTGGATGCTGGGGTAATTGGAGCTTCCAAGAATGAGAAAGATAGATTTTTGTTGGGTAAGGGTATCAAGGAATATGGTGCTAAGGCGGGAAAGTGAAGTTGAGGTACAGATCAGCCATCATCTAATTGAATGGCAGAACAGGCTCGAGGGGCTGAATGGGCCTACTCCTGTTCCTATGTACTGCACTGAAGGCTAGATTTTGTGCTCAAATCTCTGGAGTGGGACTCAGAGGCAAGAGTGCTACCATTGAGCCAAGCCTGACAAGGCTGACCTGATAGAGGTCTACGTGATTATGAAGGCTTATGAGAAGTTTAATAGTGATTGATTGTTTCCACTGGGCGACAAGACTGTAACAAGAGGGCACAAATTTAAGTTAATCATAAAAAGAATTGAAGGGGAGCTTAGAAAAAACCTTTACACAGAGGTGATTAGAATGCGGAATTCTCTTCCACAGACCACTGTTGAAGAGGAGTCCATAATTTTTTTTAAGGGAATAAGTTGCTTGGAGAAGAGAAACATTTAAGCGTTTGGGTGAGAGCGGGGAGTGAAGAAAAACTAACATAGACTTGGTGGGCTCAGTGACCTGTTCTTTGCGCTGAGACATTCTATGAATGTTTGGAATAATCTTTCAGCCAGGGTATCAGAGACCAAAACATCAGGACCATTCAAAATTCAGCCGAACGTTTTACTGGTAGAATTAAAGTACAAGAGAGCTAAACTTAAGTGGTCCACATGGCATTTCCTCGACCTTCGACTCTTCTTAGCTACTCAGTTGTAGAGAGGGAATGGGCATCATATTTTATGTGTTTTAGAAAGGCCAGTAGTTTCCTTCAATATTACTTTCCTGTTTCGGGAGGGGTAAAGTTAGAAGCGGGCATTGCAACAAGCATCAGCCTCCAAGAGGAGCAGCACAACACCCACAGTGGAGTTAGAAGCTGAACCAAAAGATTTGTCCTGAATGGCAATTAGACAACTCAAAGAAATTTTGATTGGTGACACCGTGAACTACAGAAACTGCCTAGTTGGTTAGTGTGTTCAGCAAAATGAAAATAGAACCAACCTGCTTGGCCAATGGTGCCCAGTTAGTGTACATGGTATGTGAGTAGAGACAGCCCCTGACCCGGTGACTGACACATCCCTCCTAGTTTCTTAGTTACAATCAAGGGTGCCTTTTCTTCTTGTTGAAGATGATCCTACGAGGATCCTCCGGAGTCAAGCCCTCGAGGCTTTCTCTTCTGTTGGCTGTCTAATCCCCCTTGGCTGCCAGCTGGCACAGTACAAGTGGTGCGCATCTGTTCCTTCACTTCTTCGTCATCTTCATCCTGCTCCTCAGGGCACAACGGTGTTAGTTTCTTAGGAAGTGGCAGACATGGTTTCAGATATAAATGGATCATCCGTTCGGATATAAGATTAATGAACATGTGACCTTAGGCACAGTGTCACCTGAGGAGCTTTTCATATTTTTGAAGGAGTACTGCATAAGACATCAAACTATAAGTTTTTGCAACAAAACTTTATCAAATACAGATAAAAGTTGCACCCTCATGTTTTTCACATTAATGTCACGTTGTTATAAATTGCAAGAGGTCAGTGTTTTAAAGCAGTGAATGATAAGTTAATCTACACTAAGAAAATTCACCAGGACCCAAGGACGGATAGTGTGCGCTCCTTTCCTTGATCCGGTGATACAGTACAAGTTCACCTTTGTATTTCTCCTCATCCCTTCTCAATGGGCTACTGCCTCCTCTGGCACTTATTTCAGGTCATTAAGACACTATGGGGGTAGAAATGCGTCTTGGCTGGTAGCGTAAAATGAGCAGTATCGCATGGACTACCCGTTAAATGCACCGCTTGATATTCCATTCCATTGAACTCAACAGAACAGAATATCCGGCGGGGAGAATAACAGGCGGTCAATTTGATACCACCCTTTTTGCGCCACCGCCCAGGACGAATTTCTACCCGTATATGCAACCTTCTATATCCCTCAGTGAGACTATACCAGCTTGGCTCAGGTGAATGTTAAAGGCCAGGGAGTTCTCCCAGTGTACTGAGCAGAACTCCTCCTTTAACCTTACCTCAAGGAAACAGATTAACTGTTGATTGTGGGATGCTGCTTGGCACTCTTGCATTGGCCTGCATAAAACAGTTGCTCCAAAAAAGTAACTCATTGTGTAAAGTACTTAGATGCATATAAAGGAAGTATTGAGGGGGAAGCAATTTTTGCCCAGCCACTGCTAAGGCTGGGTTGTTTCAGGCTAAAACGTGGCTACCTTAAGGGGACTTTGCCGCGATTTTAACCCGTTAGCACTTGGAGAAGCCAAGTTCAAATGGGGACAATCTTGTTAAATAGATTAATTTGCATTACTCTCATCTGACATTTTACCAGATGTTCTACCTTACTATGAATTATAAAATAAATTGGAAAAGCATTAATGTATTAGTGCTTGGCGAGTAACTGGATGCTATATCTCCAACCACTTACATCCTAGTGCCCTTAATGATGACATAAACTTGAGCGCATCCAAAACTCTGCTGCCCATATCCTAACTCGCACCAAGTCCCGTTCACCCATCACCCCTGTGCTCGCTGACCTACATTGGATGCTGGTCCGACAACATCACGATTGAAAAGTTCTCATCCTTGTGTCCAAATCCCTCCATGGCCTCACCCCTCCCAATCTCTGTAACCTCCCTACAACCACCTCGAGATTTCTGCGCTCCTCCAATTCTGGCCTATTGCACATCCCCGATTTTCATCGCTCCAAAGTTGCCGGCTGTGCCGTCAGTTGCCTGGGCCCCAAGCTCTGGAATTCCTTCCCTAAACCTCTCCGCCTCTACATCCTCTCTCTCCTCCTTTAAGATGCTCCTTAAAACCTACCTCTTTGACCAAGCCTGTCCTAATACGTGGCTCGGTGTCAAATTCTGTTTGATAATGCTTCTGTAAAGCACCTTAGGACGTTTTACTATGTTAAAGGTGCTATATAAATGCAAGTTGTTGCTGGCCAGCTGCCCATTCCTGCAGCGAAGATCCCCCTGCAATTTTGGGGCCCGGCCTTATTTCAATCCCGCAAGCGAGCTGCGGGGCGCCAAACAAGCATTCTGCTGTGGCTCGTCGAATTGAGGCCTCAAAATCGGGCCGGGCCGGCTGGTAAACTGGGGGTCCCAGGTCGTCAGTGGCCCAGATTATTTTTGTGGGCCCTGGAGGACAACTGCTTCTCATCTGGGGCCCACAAAAATAATTCAAGACTTACCTTTGGCCGGGCCTCTGCAGTTCCATCGCCCGTGGAACTGGCCAGAGTGTGCACTGCACAGGAAAAGACCAGTGCTGACCTAAAATGGCAATCGGGGACCCATATACGTCATCGGACCCCGATTTCCATATTAAAAAGAGGCCTATCGCCTGAAACAGGCGGGCGCTTTGGACACCCGATGGTAGGCCCTTTTCAAAATGGAGCCAGCTGCATCACCGGCGTTTACGGGGCAGTAAGGCCAACGACCGCATTTTGAGGCCGTTACTGCCCTGTAAACGCCAGGAGAAAGAAGTGAAAATCAACCTCTAGGCTTCTAGGCAAGGTTGACTATTCCAGAATGTTCTAGGTTAGATCAATTTTGTATTGCAAATCCCGTGTCACTGATGCACCATAGCAATCTCGCTGCAGGGATGATAACTGTGACACTATTAATGCAAATTTAATTGCGAATTTGCAGTCGACCATAAGGAAGCTCTAGGACCAGTACACGTCAATTGCCTGCAGCACAGTTAGGGTAACATTGAGTGCTGTAGCATTATCCAAACACTGTGAGTTGTCTAACCATTGTGGAGCTGACAGTGTTCAGGAAGCCAGGAAGGGCTGTTTTGGAGGAGCTCATTTGGAACATAGGAACAGGAGTAGGCGGGCAGAGTCGGCAGATTAGTTACAATATAATTCCTGACACTTGCCATTGCAATTCACAAGTTAAAAAACATTTATCTGTTCAGATATGAGGAACCTTAGAAGCAAAGGGAATAACAATTTTTAAGAAACAAAAAATACTCTCCACAGAAAAGAAACTCCGTGAACATTCCACGATCCTATATCTTCAATCATTTTACTACACGTTTGTGTTTTAATGGAGGGGGTTGTGAGGAGGTGTTCCAAATGCTCAGGGCCCCACGAATTCTTAATCCAGCTCTGCTAAAGTTCTCCAAGGACTGTTTTTGGTATTATAAATTTTTTGTTATGATCTGGAATGCACTGCCTGAAAAGGTGGTGGAAGCAGATTCAATAGTAACTTTCAAAAGGGAATTGGATATATACTTGAAAAGGAAAAATCTGCAGTGCTATGTGGAAAGAGCAGGGCAGTGGGACTAATTGGATAGCTCTTTCAAAGAGCCGGCACATGCACGATGGGCCGAATGGCCTCCATCTGTGCTATATGATTCTATGAAATTTAGTGGGAAACAAATATCTGCAACGCAGAGAAAATGTTCTCAGTCTGAACAAAAAAAAACAAGTGAGTGAGCACAGCCCTTTTTGGAAGGAAAGTTATTAATAAAAACTCTTGGCCCTGTGTCAAATTAAAGAAACAGATTTGTGACAAAAAAAATGAAGTGGTTGTTCCTGGCCAGAACACCAGGAATTCTTTGGAATAACTGAAAAAATGTTTGCGTGCGGAGCCTGTCCTGGCCAGAATAAAGATCTTGTGAGTCTTCTCATTTGACAAGCACTGTTCCAAAATGTCATTTGCGATTCATGGTCAATTAAAATAATATTCCTGTCGCGCCTTGGAGCTGTTGTGAGTTGACTTCCCTCACAGGCACCGGCTGGGTTTAATTTTACTACTGGCATTAGTGTGTCATGGGTCCTCAGCCAGTCATTACGTAACTTTAACACTTGAGGAAATGCCCATTTGTTTTCAAATGGTGGTGGTTTTTAAACAACAGTTTGTAATTCATTTGATCTGACACCCTAATTGGCAATCACTCAGTGGTATTATGTTGTAATTCTAGTGTTAATTCTAGGTGGTATTAAAATCAATGTAGTTCTAGAGTTAATTGTTGGTGGTATTATAATCAATGTAATTCTAGTATGAATTCTTTTTTTTATTTATTCATTCACAGGATGTGGGCGTCACTGGCAAGGCCAGCATTTATTGCCCCTCCCTAGTTGCCCTTGAGAAGGTGGTGGTGAGCCGCCTTCTTGAACTGCTGCAGTTGTGTGGTGAAGGTACTCCCACAGTGCTGTTAGGTAGGGGGTTCCAGGACTTTGACCCAGCGACGATGAAGGAACGGCGTTCTATGTCCAACTCAGGATGTTGTGTGACTTGGAGGGGAACTTGGAGGTGGTGGTGTTCCTATGTACCTACTTCCCTTGTCCTTCTAGTCGGTAGAGGCCACGGGTTTGGGAGGTGCTGTCAAAGAAGCCTTGGTGAGTTACTGCAGTGCATCTTGTAGGTGGTTCACACTGGAGCCACGGTGTGCCGATGGTGGAGGGAGTGAATGTTTAAGGTGGTGAATGCGGTGCCGATCAAGTGGACTGCTTTGTTCTGGATGGTGTTGAGCTTCTTGAGTGTTGCTGCATACGTCCAGGCAAGTGGAGAGTATTCCATCACACTCCTGACTTGTGCCTTGTAGGTGGAAGAAAGGCTTTGGGGAGTCAGGAGCTGAGTCACTCACAGCAGAATACCCAGCCTCTGACTTGCTCTTGTAGGCACAGTATTAATGTGGCTGGTCCAGTTAAGTTTTTGGTCAATGGTAACCCCCAGGATGTTGATGGTGGGGAATTCGACGATGGTAATGCCATTGAATGTCAAAGGGCGGTGGTTAGACTCTCTCTTGTTGGAAATGGTCATTGCCTGGCACTTGTGTGGCGTGAATGTTACTGGCCACTTATCAGCCCAAGCCTGGATGTTGTCCAGGTTTTGCTGCATGCGGGCATGGATTGCTTTATTATCTGAGGAGTTGCGACTGGAACTGAACACTGTGCAATCATCAGCAAATATCCCTACTTCTGACCTTATGATGGAGGGAAGGTCATTGATGAAACAGCTGAAGATGGTTGGGCCTAGGACAATGCCCTGAGGAACTTCTGCAACAATGTCCTGGGGCTGAGATGATTGGCCTCTAACAACCACAACCATCTTCATTTGTGTTAGAGCTTTCCTCCTGATCCCCATTGACTTCAGTTTTACTAAGGCTCCTTGGTGTCACACTCAGTCAAATGCTGCCTTGATGTCAAGGGCAGCTACTCTCACCTCTGGAATTCAGCTCATTCGTCCATATTTGGACCAAGACTGTAATGAGGTCTGGAGCCGAGTGGTCCTGGCAGAACCTAAACTGAGCATCGGTGAGCAGGTTCTTGGTAAGTGTCACTTGATAGCACTGTCAACGACATCTTCCATCACTTTGCTGATGATTGAGATTGGGCATCATGATGGGGCAGTAATCTGCCGGATTGGATTTGTCCTGCTTTTTGTGGACAAGAAATACCTGGGCAATTTTCCACTTTGTTGGGTAGATGCCAGTGTTGTAGCTGTACTGGAAATGCTTGGCTAGAGGCATGGCTAGTTCTGGAACACAGGTCTTCAGCAGTTCAGTTGGGATGTTGTCGGGACCCATAGCCTTTTCTGTAGCCAGTGCGCTCAGCTGTTTCTTGATATCACGTGGAGTGAATTGAATTGGCTGAAGACTGGCATCTGTGATGGCGGGGACCACTGGAGGAGGCCAAAATGGATCATCCACTCGGCACTTCTGGCTGAAGGTGGTTGCAAATGATTCAACCTTGGTGGTATTAAAATTAATATAGTTCTAGTGTTAATTCTTGGTGGTATTAAAATCAATGTTAAACTGGTCTTAATCTTAGCGTTCTATAAATCTGATTTCGGCAGTAATTCTATCTCCCTTTGTGACATTCTAAACACTACCAACCCAGCAGCAGCTCCAGTCTACCAGTTTCTGGGGTGAGTTAAGTGGCCTGAAGAATTACCCTAGGTTTAAGCGCAAGAAACAGACACGACGACTAGAGTGAAGAACAGAATTTGGAAAAAAATTATAAAATGGTCAGAAAGGCCTCTTCCCATTTTGCCCCTAAGCTATAAAGATATCCCATCCTCCTACAGTACAGTTCCCCCACCCCTGTTCCACATGGGTATGATGGACCTGTAGGATCTGTACATAAAACCTCCACAGGGTCTGCACTTAAGGCTGACCCAAAATATACCGTTAGATGTTTTCATGGAGAAGAAGAAAAAGAAAGACTTACATTTATATAGCGAATTTCATGACCTCAGGACTTTACAAGAGCTTTACAGCTAATGAAGTACTTTTGAAGTGTAGTCGCTATTGTAATGTAGGAAATGCTGCAGCCAATTAGCGCACAGCAAGCTCCCACAAACAGCAATAAATTAAATGACCAGGTAATCTGTTTTTTAGGACTGTTGGTTGAGGGATAAATATTGGCCAGGACACCGGGGAGAACTCACCTGCTCTTCTTTGAAATAGTGCCATGGGATCTTTTACGTCTTACTCAGGCAGCAGCTAGAGCCTCGATTTAACATCCGAAGACGGGACTTCCGGCAGTGTAGCACGCCCTCAGTACTGCACTGGAGTGTCAGCTTGGATTATGTGCTCAAGTCTCTGGAGTGGGACTTGAATCCACAACCTTCTGACTCAGAGGCAAGAGTGCTACCACTGAGCCACAGCTGACAATCATATCGTAACTGGTTGCACGCAACAGCAACAGAGAATAGTCGGGCAAGAGCACGAGGGAATTCTTCAGACTAACTGAACAAATGCTGAGTGCTGAGCTGTTACTGTTACCCAAGCTGCTCTACATTAGACCTTGGAAGTAATACAGTACTTTCCATCAGGATGGAAACAGAATGAACTCCACCTTTTCAGGGCTCTTGCAGCAGTTAATTGTAGAAAGTCTGCTTCCTCCTGCAATCTGGTTTAGTAGGAATCCAGGACCAGCTCCAAACCACAGCGATGTGTCTTTCTGTGAGGGGAAGTGGGGGGAAGTCTGCTATTCCGTGTGTTCCAGGTTTGCTCTAGTGAGGAACTGCTTGAGATGAACTACGTTAGCTGCTGAAAGCATAAATGTCGATGTGATCTAAATATCCTGCGTACCACATATGAATATTACGTATTAACCCGTGTAGGCAGGGATGGTTATAGAGGTCACACTCTTAATGAAATTACCTCCATCATCCTTAGCTCAGTGGTAGCACTCTCGCCTGTGAGTCAGAAGGTTCAAATCCCACTCCAGAGACTTGAACACATAATCTAGGCTGATACTTCAGTGCAGTACTGAGGGAGTGCTGCACTGACGGAGAGGCGGTCTTTTGGATGAGACGTTAAACCGAGGCCCCGTCTGTCCTCTCAGATGGACGTAAAATATCCTATGGCCGTATTCGAAGAACAGCAGGGGAGATCTCCTGGTGTCCCAGCCAATATTTATCCCTCAACCAACATCACTAAAAAACAGATTATCCAATCGCATTGCTTTTTGTGGGACCTAGCTGTGCACAAACTGGCTGCCGTGTTTCCCTACTTTACAACAGTGTCTACACCTCAAAAAGAAGATTGGCTCTAAGACACTTTGGGATGTCCTTAGGTTGTGAATGGCACTATATAATAAACTAAGTTAGATCAATTGTGCCATCTTCTCCTTTGCTTTGCTCAGACTAAGCAGTGATGTTTGTCCACTTGCTGTTGTCAATGATTGCAGACATTATTATGTGATAATGTTTGTGATTACACTTGATGCTGTATGAAGTTCATTGCTTGAGGGAAGTCATTCTATTTTGATTGTGAAATCATGTCTGAATCCTTCAAAATCTACTTATACTCAGAAACCTTGTTAGCATCCTCACGCTGGGACTGTGATATTCATTGCAATGTGATCCTGATCTGAGCCCAGATAAGAACAGGGAAGCAGCAAGCACTGCTAACCTGCAGGATTCTATGCTCCTATTTGTCCTATTGCCAAAAGCGCACTGACATT
Source organism: Squalus acanthias (assembly GCA_030390025.1). Classification (NCBI taxonomy): domain Eukaryota; kingdom Metazoa; phylum Chordata; class Chondrichthyes; order Squaliformes; family Squalidae; genus Squalus; species Squalus acanthias. The sequence continues at coordinate 61,544,797 of CM059438.1, forward strand.
CTCCAAGGTCCAAATATCTCAAGAGCATCGCACTAGCTGTGTTGCTCCTCCAGGCTGGAGCCAAAGCCAACACCAATGCTGGTACTGATGTGATCCTGTCATGTCATGTAAGTAACTAAGTAAGTCTGTGACCAAGCAGTGTGCAGTCACCTTGTGCTGTCTGCCAGCTTGGTATTTCTTTCTTGCCACATTTCATGGGTCACAGGTTAAAAGGCATTGACATGGCGGTTATACGGATTGCACTGCTAAAACGTGGGCATGTTTTGCATTTGGAAAATAGCTAAACAGTTGCCAGAGTGCTGCGTATTTTCCCTCTGTGATGCTCAACCAAGTTCACACTGAAGTACTGTTAAAATGTAATGCAACATTGTAAAATTAAGCAAAGTGTGTGCACACTTATCTTTTTTTGTTATCTCCATCTGATTGGCCCATGCTGTGCACAAATTGGCCACTGCGTTTCCCTACATTACAACTGTGACTGCTTTCAAAAAGAAGTACTTCATTGGCTGTAAAGCGTTTGGGACATCCCGAGGTCGTGAAAGGCAGAGCAGAACAAAGAAACTAAAGAGGGACTAAAACAAAGAGAAAGGAGGAACAGAGAAAGGAACAATGAGGGCGATTGGGCAAGGCAGCAACAGAAGGAGAGATACAGACAAGTGGATGCTGAGCCCTGATCTGGGAATTTTTTTTAAAGAAATGGCCATTCAGCCCACCGAGCTGTGGAGCAAAATAGTTTCAGTTTTACTGTTCCTACTGCTACTTCAGATCATTCTCATATGCAAACAAAAGCTCAAATGCACAAAAAGTCTCATTATGATAGGAAGAATGCCTTGTTTATTTTCTCCTCTATTTTACATTTTTATTTGCTCCCATAACATTGATTAGACTCCTTTAAACAGCAATAAATACGTGCATTTTATAATGGAGTGTAAGAGCATGTGGGAGTGCAGAAATGCTAGAAACACAACTGACAGTGTGAAATAACCCAGATGTCACACTGCTCGCTACAACTACTTGTCATTCAGCCATTGACTCTTTTAAAAGGTCAATTGGCTCATTCCTGCCTTGGCAACATCTTTTATTGGCTTGTTTACACTAAGAATTCAACTGAATCCAGAAGAAGTATCACCAGCGTAATTGCCATATTCTATGTGTGGAAAATGCAGCAAATGCGTACAAGTGATAAATCAACAGATTTACCACTAGCCCCCAAGAGCCACTGCATCTAGCAGATATGGGACCATATTTTCCCACTTACTCAAAAAGCAAGTGAAATACCAAATTTTATCATAATTTTAGATGACCCCCAAATATGCAAAATCCACGGTGATGTTATTGAAGAAATCGAGGCAGTCTCAAGTACTCTGAGAACCTGACAGAAAGGTATAGAAGAAACTGCACGATGTAAAAAAGCACAAACATATGGCACAAAATTTCTGTTAAGCAACAGCACAGGACACCTGCACATGAAGTCGTAGTTAAAGATAGGTTGTTACGATTCTCGCTTTTTCCAACAGCTTTTTCCTTTGTCAACAGCTTGACGACAGTTTCTGTAGGTGGATCACTTCCCCTACGAACTGAAACCTGCATTTTTTTTACTCACTGCCATTCCTACTTCTAAAGATGAATCCCAATCATAGTAAATTGCTTACTGCAATGCGTGAAAGATGCCTAGTGGCTCCTGTCAATCTGAAATGCAGAACAGATTACAATGACCAAACTTATTTACAAATAAAAATTGATTCACAATGAAAAACGAATACAGGCAAAATAAATAGCACAATACTTGTAAAAAGAAAGACTTGTATTTATATAGCACCTTTCACGACCACAGGATGTCCCAAAGTGCTTTACACCCAATGAAGTACTTTTGAAGTGTAGTCACTGTTATGACGTAGGAAACGTGGCAGCCAATTTGCGCACAGCAAGCTCCCACAAACAGCAATGAAATAAATGACCAGGTCATCTGTTTTAGGTGTTGGTAGCGGGATAAATGTTGGCCAGGACACCAGGGCAATTCCCCTGTACAAGAGACTACAAACAGCGCATAAAGGACAAATGGATCTATCCTTTTCAAATATTAGGTTTTTTGATGGTTAAAGTTGAATAGTACAACCAATGCTTTTCTTGGAATGGAATAGTTTCGAAGGATAATCAGAAAAGTTTTCTCCTGTTCCTTGGTAAACTGAATGCAATCTCAAGGTCCCATATTTCAGAATGAGACACAACTGTTGCACTTGACTTACTTAACAGCTCCCTTGCCTATGTCTTTGTTGTCCTTCACTTTGCAAGTCCCTCTTTATCTCCTCCTCCTCACCATTCCCCTAATAGACTCTCGCCTGTGACACAGCTGGCTGGCGACTTAGTTAACAGAGTTATCCTAGCTATTTAAATATATGTAAAAGCAAAGGCAAAAATTCCTATTTGTAATCACAATCAGCACCGGACAAATATGTACGTGAAGGGAACCAGAAGGTGCTGTAGTTAAAAATATATGCTACGAAAAGGTGTACTGCCAGAGAAGTTTTACTTAGGATTTAGCAAGTAAGGTAAAAGTAAGATTACGACAATTCTGTAAATTATATTATACATGTCATAATAGGAAAGAAAATGTATTACAAGAAGAAATTTCCCCGGACTAAATCACCTTTTCTCAAACCTTACTGTTTTTATGTTTAAAGGCAAATCAGAGGTGGCAGCACACAACAGATGGTAGACCACATTACCAGAAATAACTCAGTCCTTATCATAGAACCATTGAATAGTACAGCACAGAAGGAGGCCTTTCGGCCCATCAAGTCTGCGCCAGCTCTTTCGAAGAGCAATCCAGTTAGTCCCACGCCCTGGCCCATTCCCCAGCTCCCTGCAGTCTTTTCTCCTTCAAGTATTTATCCAATTCCTTTTTGAAAGCTACTATTGAATCTGTTTCCACCACCCTATCAGGCAGTGCATTCCAAATCCTAACCACTCGTTGCGTAAAAAAGTTTTTCCTCATGTCGCCTCTGGTTCTTTTGTCAATTACCTTAAATCTGTGCCCTCTGGTTATCAAATTATGAGGGAACAATAACTGATTTATTTATGAGGGAGCATTAAGAAGGAGTTTGGGACCCTGGCACAAATGCTAAAGGTAATGGTGACCTTCACTGCTGCTGGTGGTACATGTCAAATGGTTGCCTGTCCCTCTAAGTTTCCCTGCGCAAAATCTCGACTGACACTTCAGTGCAGTGCTGAGTGAGTGCTGCACTGTCATAGGTGCAGTCGTTCAGATGAGATATTAAACCGAGGCACCATCTGCCCTCTCTTTGTGGACGTAAAAGGTCCCATGGCACTATTTTCCCCGGTGTCCTGGTCAATATTTATTCCTCAACCAACAGCACTAAAACAGATTGGGGGAAAAATTCAGTATCGCCCCGTTTGGGGCGCAAAGATTAGCGCCTGGCGCTAATTATCGCCTCCGACTGCAAACTTGACTTTTATCGCCCCTGGAGGTGATTGGAGCACTAAATCAGGTGCTACACATCTGTCTTAAGGCGCAAAGGCCGAGGAGCGAGGCGCTAACTCAGAGCGCTGGCGAAGCTCATGTGATGTCAGTCAGCAATGGAACACAGACACAATAGCCCCGGCCAGTTCTTAAAGGAGAGGGTTGATCTTGCTTTCCATCCACATCCTGCTCATTGCAGCCTTGAATCTCGGCCTGGAGAGACCTGTACATCAAATCTGCTGGAAAGAACAATGGAGAGGCCCAGGGAAAGAGCTCAGAGTGCAGCCCCCACAATCTCTTCTAAATCGATACAAGGAAGGGCAAATCAAAATCAACCTGCAAAGTGCTGCTCAGTACCCAAAACTCCTTCACACAGCGTTGAATCTCTCCAGAAGTCTCTCTCTCTCACTCTCAGAATGTGTGGTTCAAAAATGTCGCCAACAAAAAAAGGCAGGAAGCGGTCGCATTTAAATAGCGCTCCCCCGTCCCTTCCTGACTGCAAAACGCTCCCCTCAACCTGTCATTGCTAGCGGCAGGCGGTAAGGCAGGGGGCGCCACTCAATATCCACTCTGGGGCGCTACCGGGGCGTTACGCACTCGACTGACGTCACGATCTGCCGGTGCAGGAGATCATGGCGGTACTGTTTAGCGCCGCTGCAAAATGTCTAGTTAATTTCGCGAGCGGCGCAAACATCGCCGCGCCTGGGCGCTAGTTGCTTTGCACCCCATTAGCGCCCTCTTAAGGCGCTAACGGGAGGCGCAACCAACTGAATTTTCCCCCCATTATCTGGACATCATCTCACTGCTGTTTGTGGGACCTTGCTGTGCGCAAATTGACTGCATTACAACAGTGACTACACTTCAAAAGTACTTCATTGGTTGTAAAGAGCTTTGGGACATCCTGAGATCATGATTGGCGCTATATAAATACAAGTCTTTCTTTCTTCTCTGACGAGACCAAGTACCCTCCTCCACTGTAAAAAGGTAACTGACTCTGTCGAACTTACAGCCTAGGTGAGTCATGCGCATCCTAAAACCTCGGTGGCCCATTCTTTCCTCCACTTCTAACTACTTCACTGCAATCCAGCTGTTAACTGCTGTGAAAATAATTCAGAAAACTCCCTTGTACAAATCATTCTTTTTAATTGCTGTGGCAATACTTCAAATTCTTCCCCTTCATTAAACTCATTGATGCCATGTTCTGACCTGGAATAAAATACTCACTTGTTAACTTGGCTGCGGAGTTTTGGAATGCTGTACAAGTTCATCAGTATTGACATCAACAGGCTCTGAACAAGCAATCAAATTAACTTTTTCCAATGTCCCTGTGACAAAATGTAGTGTTTTGTCATTTTACTTGTCTTGTCTTTAGGGTTAAAACCAGGCCCACTTACTGATAATAACCCATTTGGTTTGATACACAACAACACAGGAAAAAATGATAGCCCCAAAAATCCGCAGGATGCAATCCCGGCAGTTAAGTCATGTGTCCACCGGTATCCACCAGCACTGACCTAGCCAGAGTTTGTGGGATCAGCAACACAGCACCTCACAAGGTGTGAGCCTTGGTTCAGTGGGTAGCAGTCTTGCCTCTAAGTCAGGAGGTTGTGGGTTCAAGTTCCACTCCAGAGACTTGAGCACATAATCCAGGCTGACACTCCAGTACAGTACTGAGGGAGTGCTGCACTGTTGGAGGTGCCATCTGCCCTCTCAGGTAAACACAGAAGATCTCATGGCACTATTCAAAGAAGAGCAGGGGAGTTCTCCTGGCCAACATTTATCCCTCAACCAACATCACTTAAAAACACAGATTATCTGGTCATTATCAAATTGCTGTTTGTGGGAACTTGCTGTGCACAAATTGGCTGCTGTGTTTCCTACATTACAACAGTGACTGCACTTCAAAAGTACTGCATTGGCTGTAAAGTGTTTTGGAATGCCCTGAGGATGTGAAAGGCGATATATAAATGCAAGTTCTTTCTTTAACTTGCATGGGGCAGGCAGCCTCATGTGGCACTGCGGGCACATATCCGGTATCCATCTGCCCCCTACAGCCAAAACAAACCAGCACCTGGTTTCCCAGGCACCCAAGATCCCATGCAGTCTTATATCAGCATCCTGTGTAATGGGGTCAATCTACATTTTCTTAAAACAGGATTTCCAGCCATTCATCGCACTTCCCTGACCTGGTCGAATACCCCCTCCAGTGGGAGCCATCTGGATGCCAGTATGTCTCATCTCAGTCAACATACCATCATCAAGTTCAGCAGCAGGTCCTAACTGAGCTAGGGAAATGGGAACTCCCAGCATAGGGAATCCCCATCCTCTTGGCATCTTTTGACCTGGTAAAGGGCAGGCAGAGATTTCACCCTTTACAAGGCTGGCCAGAAAATCCAGGGAACGGCACATTTTCAGGGCCGATATGTCTAATATGTTTATGACTTAAATCCTGATTAACTGGTCGTTAGGGTTCAGAGGGACATTCACCATGGGTGTCAACTGGATTGCTCCAGCAATCATTAGGTTTATGAGGGCAATGACTCATATTTAGTTTTATTATATATATTTATATGTTTTAGCGGGTTAGCTGTTTACATGCAGGCTACTGAACTGGGGAAAATCCCTGAGTGGTCTCCTCGGAGACAGTTTCTGGGAACTCAGCCATTGTCTATGACAACCTGTTACATGTCATTGTTAAAGGACATTATCAAGTGCAGTTTTATGGTGGGCTCCAGCACAGGAAATGCATTTTTTTGTTATTTTCTATACACCCAGGGGGAACCCTGTTTAGGTGATGCTAAACCTACACAAATTGGTATCTTGGTTGGGCTGCAGTTCGAATTTTGTATCCATCTTTGAGTACTATATTTTAGAAAGGACATGGAGCGAAAGAAAGAACTTGCATTTATATAGCGCCTTTCACGACCTCAGGATGTCCCAAAGCACCTTATAGCCAATTAAGTACTTTTTGAAGTTTTGTACCTGTTTGCTAGCTTTTAGTGATTTCTGTACTTGGACCCCTAAATCTCTCTGGTCCTCCACAGTTCCTAGCTTCACACCATTTAGAAAATACCCTGATCTATTTTTCTTAGTTCAAAGTGGATGACCTCACACTTTCCCACATTGAACTCCATCTGCCACAGTTTTGCACTCACTTAATCTACTAATGTCCCTTTGCAACTTTCTGCTCCCATCTACACTATTTACCGTGCCACCTAACTTGGTGTCATCAGCAATCTTGGATATATGGCTCTCTATTCCTTCATCTAAGTCATTTATAAATATAGAAAAAAAACTGAGGCCCAGTATAGATCCCTGGGGGACACCAGGGATCACTGTGGTAATGAAGGAAACACAGCAGCCAATTTGTGCACAGCAAGGTCCCACAAACAGCAGTGAGATAATGACCAGATAATCTGTATTTTAGGAATGTTGGTTGAGGAAGAAATGTTGGCCAGAACATCGGGGAGAACTTCCCTGCTCATCTTCAAAATAGTGCCATAGGATCTTTTACATCAACCTAAGAGGACAGATGGGGCCTTGGTTTAATATCTCAGCCGAAAAACAGCACCTCCAACAGCGCCACACTCCCTCAGCACTGCAATGAAGTGTCAGCCTAGATAATGTGCTCAAGTCTCTGAAGTGGGACCATGGACCCACAACCTTCTGACTCAAGAGGTGAGAGTGCTACCACTGAGCCACAGCTGACACAGAGTACAGAAGAGATTCATTAGGATGGTACAAAGGATGACAGGCTTTAGTTATGAGGAGAGAGTAGAGAAACTGGGGCTCTTTTCGGTAGGTCAGAGAAGATTAAGAGATGTGATAGAAGTGCTCAAAATTATGGAGGAGTTGATATGGCAAATAGGGAAAAATCTATTTCTACTGATCAGTGAGTAACTTGAGTGCATAAATATATCATCACAAAAGAATGAAGGGAGAGGTTAAAAGAATTTTTTTTTTTTACACAGTGGGATGTTGGGACACGGAATTCCTTACCAAAAATAGTTGTAGAAGTAGAACCTATAATAGCTGTTGAAAAGTAAGTAGATAAATATTTGAAACATTAAAGAGTGTTGGTCAGTCTCCTGTGATGTTGCCCAGTCAGTTCAACGATACAATCTGTCACTCGCAAGTAGCTAATGTATGCTGGAGTTCTTGATGCCACTGTCATTCACTGCATTGTGTCCCATCTGATGCTAATGTAACGCTATTCAACCATCACGCTCAAACCTTGCCTCATAATCTCCAGTAACTAGCAACATTCTAAAATAATAGAAATAATGAAATATGTGATCTAAAGTAAAGAATAAATGGAAAATTTAAATGATGATTTACTGAACCTGACTCAGTAAATTATGCTAATACCCTATTTACATAATACTGTCAATACTGTAAATTAATAAAATTATAAATAAATACTAAAACATGGAAATGACAATTCATTAAATGTTACACAGGAAAATATAGAAATGGCTATCTCATGCAACTAAGTGAAATGTTAATTTACATTGCAATTACTTTTAATGATTTTAAGATAACTATATGCAAATATGGCAAGGAAAGAATATATTGATAGAGAAGATCAAAAGGAAGTTAATTAAAAATTACTGAGCAGAGGGATGAGGCAAAATGGGAGCAGCAAAGGTTCTGGTGCAAATTCAGACCTGCCATAGATACGTTTAAAGGTACAGGGGTATCAAACGATCCCATAAGTGGTCTGAACAGCTTGCTTTTATGGGAGTTGACTCACACCTCCCTATACCTGCTTGTATGATAGAGTGACCTGAGTATAATAGTGCCCCCTTGTGCCCGGAGACATATTCATGTCTTTCACGCATGTGCTTCTTCAATGTTGAGTAAACACTTGTTGAGACGAGGCCTGATGCAAATCGTTAACTTGTTTTATTTCACATCCGGTGACCATACATAACCACAGTTATGATCAGACTCATTTAGTCAATCCGCACAATTTATCTTCACGTAATAATGCAAAATCAAGAACACACCGTGCTACCCCACATCAGTGGGTCATCTTTACTTACACAAGGACAGCTTCTAACTGTCCTCCAAAATTTCTAACCTCTTCATCTCAGTGAAAGTCCTCATAGCTTTCTCTAACATAACTGCCCTCACAACCTTCCTGTCTCAAAACAGCCTGCCTGCTTGTTTGTCCCTGTATCTCTTTTTCTCTCTTCATAGACAGGTAGATTAAAGGACTTTCCAAAATAATAGGTGTGATGTGTTTTCCGATTACCCAGGCAAGCTAATAAATTTCTTATTGTTTAGCCTCTAGGGAAAACAACTTCCATTTAGCATATTATTTTACCTCACACTTACTGACATTGAATTCCATCTGCCATTTTGTAGCCCATTCCCCCATTCCTTTGCAGCTTCTTTGATCTTCTAAAGGATTAACTATACCTCCTATTTTGGTATCAATTGCAAATTTCAACACCACTTCCTCTAGGCCTATATCCAAATCATTGATATACAGTGAACAGAAGTGGCCCCATAACTGAACCCTGTGGGACACCACTAGCCAATTCCAGCCACTCTGAAAACTGCCCGTAACTCATATTCATGTTTTCTTTCTTCAAACCAACTTTCATTCCAATTTGCTAACCTCCCCCTAATTTCATATCCCTTAATCTTCTCTTATAATCTCTTGTGTGTCCAAGGCTTTCCTAAAGTCCTTGTACACTATATCCACTGCATTTCCTTTATCTATAATACCTACTGCCTCCTCAAAGAATTCTATGAAGTTTGTCAAGCACTACTGTACCTTTTGAAATCTGCACTGGCTGCTTCTATTTTCTCTTTATCTAGATACGTGGTAATTTCATCCTTAATTAAAGACTCTAAAATTTTCCTTCCCACAGATATTAAACTAACTGGTCAGTCTCTAATTACCCAGATTAGCTCTGTCTCCCTTTTTGAAAATGAGTACTACATTGGCCACTCACCAGTCCTCTGACACACTTCCACACTCAGTAGAGTGCTAAAATATAATTTCTAGGGTGTCTGTGATTTCCTCTTTTGTCTCCCTCAGGATCCCAGGATGTATCCTGTCAAACGCTGGTGCTTTATCTTCCCTTGGCCTAACTAACTGATCTAAAATATTTCCTTTATCCATCATAATATTGTTCATTTCGCTCTCAAGCACTTCAAGATTCACCTCCTGCAGTGATGCAAAGAATTTATTAAATACCTCCACCATTTCTTGATCGCCTTCTACAAATTGACACTCCTCTCCTCTCAGAGGTCCAACCTTACTTTTAACATTTATCTTTTTACTGATATACTTGCAAAATACTTTATTGTTCCTTTTGATGTTTCTTGAATTTTTTTCATCATACCCCCTCTTAGCTTTCCTTATCTTGCACTTAACCTTTTCTTATTTTCTTCAATATTATTCTTATTATCCTCATAGGACCCCTTCTTTTATTTTAATTGGCTTCTAGGCTCTTTTCTGAAAATCAGTGAGAGAAATGTGTGTCTTGGGCAGTAGCGAATCAATAACCCATGTAGCGTTTCCTACATTACAACAATGACTACGCTTCAAAAGTACTTCAATGACTGTTAAGCGAATTGGGAAGTCCTGATGTCATGAAAGGTGTTATAAAAATGCCAGTTCTTTCTTTCTGAGTGTAACACAAGCTGCCGATTCGCTATCGCCCATTTTGCGCTACCGCTCGAGATGAATTCTTCCCCCCCGCCCCCTTATTTTTTAATATGAACATATGGAGATACAAAAATGACGGGCAGGAAAAGACCAGCTGGTCCATCAAGCCTACCCCAAATCACGATGGCTGCACCATCATGGCTAAACACTCATTACCTCCCCCTACCTCCCACCCACCCCTGCAGCCATGTAATCTCCTGGGAGAGGCAAAAAAACAGAAAAAACCCAGGGTCAATAAGGGGGAAAATATTCTGTAAAATTTCTCTTAGGCCCCCTCAGGCAATCGAAACTAGTCCGGGAGATCACATGGACCAAGTGTTACCTAAAAAGACTTCTATATGATGCGATTTCTGCCCCAGTCAGGAACCGTCCAGCTCCCTCTTGAAGGCATGCAGTGAGTCAGCATTCACCACAACAGCCGGCAATGTATTCCAGAAGCTCTCAATTCTCTGGGAAAAGAACCGCCTAATAACCAGTCTATTCCTACTCTTGCATAGTTTAAACTCATGTCCCCTGGTCCTCCCCAATCTGTTGAACTGGAATAATTTATTAATAGCGATGCTATCCAGACTTTAATTATTTTATAGACCTCTATCAGGTCACCGCTAAGTCTATGGTGTTCTAAAGTAAATAGACCAAGGTCCTTGTGCCTATCTAAGTAGCTGAGGTTCTTTAAGCTAGAAATCATCCTTGTAGCTTTCCTCTGGACCTTTTCCAAGGCCATGATATCACCCACCATGTGGGGGGACCAAAATTGGGCACAAATGCGGTCTGACCAGCAGCCTGTACAGTGTCAAAATGGTGTCCTTTGATTTAAACTGAATGGTTCTATTAATACAACCCAATACCTTGTTAGCTTTAGCTAGTTTCTCTACATTGGTCATTGGTGATTTGTGCACAATAACACCAAGATCGTTTTCTCTCTCGACCTCTTTCTGTATTGTTCCCTGCAAATGATACGTCTATTCTGTGTTGGCCCAACGAACATGCATGACGTTACATTTATCTAAATTAAACACCATTTACCATTGTGTGGCCCATTCCCC